>LR738715.1:339259306-339278971 GCA_902687465.1 Secale cereale
TTTTTATTCAGATCTATTAAACCAAAAATACAAAAATACTTTGCTGCATTTTATTTTATTTATGATCTATTATTCTAATCTATTACAAAGTTCTGGCATCGTTACCCGAACGGGATTGACAACCCCTTTAACACGTCGGGTTGTGAGGTGTTGTTATTTGTGTGCATGTGTTGTTTACGTTGTGTTGCTTGATTCTCCTACTGGTTCGATAACCTTGGTTTCATTACGGAGGGAAATACCTACCGCCGTTGTGCTGCATCATCCCTTCCTCTTTGGGGAAATACCGACGTAGTCCTAGTAGACATGAGATTTTCTGGCCCTATAGTCAGAGAGCAATCAAAAGGAATTTCTAGCGCCGTTGCCGGGGAGCACCTTCAACATATACCAGGTTCCTAATCACAAATCTCCTCTCCTTGCAATTTACATTATTTTCCATTTGCCTCTCGTTTTCATCTCCCCCACTTCACAAAAATTTGCTGTTTTTATCCGCCCTCTTTTTTGTTTTTTGTTTTCTCGTCAGATCTGTTTTCGTTTTCCCTTATGTCTTACTTGGTTACTTTGCTTGGTTGTTTGGTATAATTGGGTATTTTATTGGAAATCGTAAGGAGAGCGTTTATGGATCCTCATCCATTTGCCAATCTTTTTAAAAGATCCAATTATGTTGAACCAATTGCTAGTGAATTGAGCGCACTAGATTATCTTTATGAAGTTTTGCTTGAGATTCATGAATTTGATAATTGTGATGAAGTGATAAAATAAAAAAATTATGAAGTGATTCATGATAGCTCCTTGTATGAAAAGCATGATTGCAATGGTGTTATAATAAATTCTATTAATGTCAATTATGCTAGTAATATGCAAAACCCCAAGCTTGGGGATGCTAATTTTGATATGTCTTCTACTTATTGCAATGATCATGATTGGGGTGATTCTTGTTAGGATCTTGAAAATTTATTTAAGCCTCATGATGAATATGTTTGCGATAATATTGAAAATGGGTTTGGAGAGGTCGTGACTTTATTTGATGTTAGTCCCACTATTTTGGAAGAGTGTCAACTTTCTATGCATGTGGATCATGAAGAGAAAAAATTATGTGTTAGCTATATTGTTGAATTTGAGTATGATCCTACATGTAATTATTATGAGAGAGGAAAATATGGTTGTAGAAATTTTCATGTTACTAAATTACCTCTCCTAATGTTGAGATTGCTATTGTTTCTTTGTTCTTCCTTGCATATGCTAGATGTTTCTTGTCTGAATAATTTGGTTGCTTACAAAATGCCTATGCATAGGAAGTATGTTGGACTTAAATGTGTTTTTCGTGTGCTTCATGATGCGCTTTTTGTGCTTCAACTCTTGTCTTTCATGTGAGTGTCATTGAAATCTCAAGCCTATCTTAATGGTTATAAATAAAGAGCTTGTTGGGAGGCAACCCAATGAATCATTTTTCTTTTTCTTGTTGCTTGTTGTACTTGAGTGTTCGCACAATTATGCTACTGTTATGATTGTGTTTTTTGTGTTTTAATTAGTGTTTGTGCCAAGTAGAACCAATAGGATATTCTTGGGTGATAGTTGTTTGATCTTGCTGAAAAGGACATAAACTTTTACGCTCACGAGAAAAAAATCTCATTTTTAACAGAAAAGTGCTTTTTAGTTGATTCTTTTTTCAGAAGATTAATATACAAATTTTACATGTGTCCCTATTTTTTGAAGATTTTTAGAGTTCCAGAAGTATTCGAAACTTCCTGATTACTACAGACTATTCTATTTTTGGCAGATTCTGTTTTCTTTGTGTTGTGTGCTTATTTTGATGGCTCTATGGTTTTCTTTGATGAGTTTTTGCCATAGAAAAGTTGGAATACAGTTGATATAGTACAAAAACAAAATATGAATTGGTTTGATACATAGTAGTGGTTTGCTTTCTTATACTAACGGATCTCGCGAAGGTTTTGTTGAGTTTTCTGTAATTGAAGTTTTCAAGTATTGGGCTATCTTACGATGGATGAAAGAATGATAGAAGAGCCTAAGCTTGGGAATGCCCCGACATCCCAAGCCATTATCCAAGAATGAGCAACCAACCAAGCTTGGGGATGCCCCCGAGTGGCATCCCCTCTTTCTTCTAAAAACTATCGGTATTTTACTCGAGGTTATATTTTTATTCGTCACATGATATGTGTTTTGCTTGGAGCGTCTTATATGATATGAGTCCTTGCTTGTTTTGTTTTCTTTTTTAAAGTCGTCAATCCTTGCTGGACACACTTATTTGAGAGAGCCAAAATTATGTCATGACTGGTTAGAATTGCTCTCTATGCTTCACTTAAATTTTTATGAGCAATGGACTTGCTCTAGTGCTTCACTTATACTCCCTCTGTCCCATAATATAAGAGCATTTTTGGCACTACACTAGTGTTAGAAAGGCTCTTATATTATGGGACGGAGGGATTATGTTTTTGAGCATGGTGTGCTTATTATTTTTGAAGAAATACTCTCTTGATTCACTTAGATTTATTTGAGAGATAGTAAAATTTTGAAGAAATTCTCTCTTGCTTCACTTAAATTATTTTGAGAGAATGAAGAAAAATTATACTCATGATCTTCACTCATATTTGTTTGAGCTTATCAAAAGCAACACATGAAAATTAGTCCCAAAGTGATAGATATCCAAGAAGGATATAATAAAAACTCATGAAGATCATTGGACAAAATGAACTTGATTCCTTGTAACAGTTTTGAAACCTGATGATATGATATGTGAGTCATGTTAATGAGTAATTATGCTTTGGTAAGAATATTCATGTCAAGGTTTGTGATTCCCGAAACATGCACGTATGGTCTCTCGTTTTGCCGGGAAGTCGGAGCACAATTTATCCTTGATTGTCCTATCTTTTTGTGAAGGTCGGGTGCGCGCGATGGTTAACTCCTACCAACCGCCCCCCTAGGAGCATGCGTAGTATTACTTTGCTTCGAGGGCTAATAATTTTTTTCAATAAGTATGTGAGTTCTTTATGACTAATGTGAGTCCATGGATTATACACAATCTCACCCTTTCATAATTGCTAGCCTCTCTCGTGCCGTGCAACTTTCGCCGACGCATAAACTTTATTAAACCTTCCTCAAAACAGCCACCATACCTACCTATTATGACATTTCCATAGCCATTCCGAGATATATTTCCATCATATAGTTGACTTGAGCATTCATTTTCATCATATAGAGTCATGCTATGTCATAGGTATCGAGTTGTATTTTTTATTCCTTTTTGAGTTATAAGTAAATAGAAGTGTGATGATCATCATTATCCATTATTAGAGCATGCCCTAGCAATGATAGGATGATGGAGACCATGATTCCCCCCACAAGTTGGGATGAGACTCCGGAGTAAGAAAAAAAAGAAAAAAAAAGAAAAAAAGAGAAAAAAAAGGAAAGAAAAAGAAAAAAATGTGAATGAAAGAAGAAAAAAAGGGGGAAAGGGGAATGCAAATACCACACTTGTGCTTCAAAGTAGCACCATGTTTTTCATATAGAGAGTCTCCTATGTTGTCACTTTAATATACTAGTGGGAATTTTCTATAGTAGAGTTTGATGCATACCCACTTAGTTTCATATTGAGCCTTCATACGCTTATAGCTCTTAGTGCATTTGTTGCATGGCAATCCCTACTCCTCACATTGATATTGATTGATGGACATATCCATAGTCCATCAGTTTGCCTAGTTGATGTGAGACTTTCTTCCCTTCTTTTTGTCTACTACCATCACATTCTATTCCACCTATATTGCTATATCCATGGCTTGTGCTCATGTATTGCATCAGAGTTAAAAATGCTGAAGCGCGTTAAAAAGTATGAACCAGTTGATTGGCTGACACCGGGGTAGTACATGATTTATACTTTGAGCGGGGAAGACAGAGCATGACAAGACTATATAATTTTGTAGGGATAGCTTATTTTAGCATTGATATTTTGAAAGACATAGTTGCTTATTGATATGCTTGAGTATCTAAATTATTATGTCAAAACTAGACTATTGCTTTGAACCATACAAAAGTCCAAATGCCATGTTATAAAGAAAAGAATATGATATGACATGATAGGCAGCATTCCACATCAAAAATTCTGTTTTTATCACTTACCTACTTGAGGACGAGCAGGAGTTAAGCTTGGGGATGCTGATACGTCTCCAACGTATCTATTATTTTTTATTGTTCCCTGCTGTTATATTATCATTCTTGGTTGTTTTACAATCATTTTATAGCCATTTTATATCATTTTTTGGTACTAACCTATTGCCATAGTGCCAAGTGCCAGTTGCTATTTTCTGCATGTTTTTTACATCACAGGAAATCAATATCAAACGGAGCCCAAACACCGTGAAACTTTTTGGAGAATTTTTACGGGCCAGAAGACACCTGATGGGCCAAGGCAACACCTGGGGGGTGCCCCGAGGGGGCACAACCCACCAGTGCGCGCCAGCCCCCCCCCCGGCGTGCCCAGGTGGGTTGTGCCCACCTCGGGGCCTCCCACACCGCTTATTTGCTCTATAAGTACCCCAATATTCTAGAAACCCTATGGGAGTCAACGAAATATTCACCCAGCCGCCACAGAGTCCAGAGCCAACAGATCCAATCTAGAGACCATCTCGGATGGGGTTCACCACCTCCATTGGTGCCTCTCTTATGATGTGTGAGTAATTCTTTGTAGACCTTCGGGTCCGTAGTTAGTAGATAGATGGATTCCTCTCTCTCGTTGAATTCTCAATACATTGGTCTCTTGGAGACCCATATGATGTAACTCTTTTGTGGTGTGTTTGTTGGGATCCGATGAACTTTGAGTTTATGATCAGATCTATCTTTTTATATCTATGAAAGTTATTTGAGTTTCTTTGATCTCTTATATTCATGATGTCTTATAGCCTCGTATTTCTTCTCCGATATTTGGGTTTTGTTTGGCCAACTTGATCTATTTATCTTGCAATGGGAAGAGGTGCCCGGTAGTGGGTTCGATCTTACGGTGCTTGATTCGAGTGACATAAAGGGAACCGACACGTATGTATCGTTGCTACTAAGGATAAAACGACGAGATCCATATCTAACGCCATAGAAAAGGATCTTGTCTACATCATGTCATCGTTCTTATTGCATTAATCCATTTTCCATGAACTTAATACACTAAATGCATGCTGGATAGCGGTCGATGTGTGGAGTAATAGTAGTAGATGCAGGCCGGGGTCGGTCTACTAATCTTGTATGTGATGCCTATGTAATGATGATTTGCTGGATATCGTCATAATTATTTCAGGTTCTATCAATTGCCCAACAGTAATTTGTTTACCCACCATTTGCTATCTTTCTCGAGAGAAGCCACTAGTGAAACCTACGGCCCCCGGTCTTCTTTCTCATATATTTGCTTGCGATCTACTTTTCCTTTGCATTTTTATTCAGATCTATTAAACCAAAAATACAAAAATACTTTTCTGCATTCTATTTTATTTAGGATCTATTATTCCAATCTATTACAAAATTTCTGGCATCGTTACCCGAAAGGGATTGACAACCCCTTTAACACGTTGGGTTGCGAGGTGTTGTCATTGTGTGCAGGTGTTGTTTACGTTGTGTTGCTTGGTTCTCCTACTGGTTCGATAACCTTGGTTTCATCACTGAGGGAAATACCTACCATCGCTTTGCTGCATCATCCCTTTTTCTTTGGGGAAATACCGACGTAGTCCTAGTAGACATGAGCTTTTCTGGTGCTATAGTCAGAGAGCAATCATAACTCTTGGTGTATTGAACGCGCCTAAGGATAAAGTCGCCTTCCTCAAAGCTCGAGGCACAGGCCCTGCGACTATGATAGCAGTGCAAGGCTTGCCGGTAGCGTGCAACACGTACAACGACCCAAAGACGATCTTCCTCGAGGAGCACGACATTGTCATGCCGGAGCTGCTCCTGCTCTACTTCATCATAGGCAAGTACTTGAGGTGACCCGTATGAGTTCCAGCACTGCTTTTGCCCCATACACTAGGGAGAAAGGAGTCTGGCTGGTGGCTCGATTTGGTGTCGTACGGAGAGACCAAAGAACCACCGGCAACTCATCGATCCAGCGCATGCCGCACTTCTGTAGCTTATCAAAGGTTCTTGTCTTGAGCCCACACAACACTTCACCATTCATCCTCTCAGCGTGTCCATTGCTCCAGGGATGGGCAACGGAGGCAAAGGAAACCTTGCTTCCGAGGGCTTGGACATAATGTGTGAAGGTGCGACTTGTAAATTGGGTGCCATTACTGGTGATCACCCTTGCGGGTACTCCAAAACGGCACACCAATCCCATCAAGAACTTGATAGCTGACTGTGCGGTTACCTTCCTCACTGGCTCCACTTCTGGCAACTTTTAAACTTGTCGATTGCAATGTACAAGAATTCAAAGCCCCTAGCAGCACGGAGAAAGGGGCCAAAGATGTCGAGCCCCCAGATCGAAAAGGGCCATGATAAAGGAATTGTCTGGAGAGCTTGAGCTGGTAGATGGATGTTCTTGGAATGGAACTAGCATGCTTCACAACTGGTGACTAGATCAATCATGTCTTGGAGGGCCGTGGGCCAGTAGAAACCCTGCGAGAAAGCTTTTCCAACCAGGGCTCTTGATCCAATGTGGAAACCGCGCATGCCCTTGTGTATTTTTGCTAGTAGCCTTTGTCCATCTTCCCGGCAAATGCACTTTAATTTCACACAATTAGGCCTTTTTCTGTATAGTGAGTCATCAACAAACTGATACATACCGGCCTGCCGGGCTACTCTTTCGGCTTCTTCTTGCTCTTCGAGAAGTTCTCCTGCTTGAAGGTAGTGGACTATGTGATGTGCCCAAGTTGGAGCCTGCGGCTCAACAACAAGGACTAGCGGCACCTCTTCGTTCGTGGGAGCGCTTCCCTCGACTGCAAGAACTTGTAGTTCCGCAGGAGAGTGCTGCTCACCAACCGAAGTAGAGTTGTTCCCGACAACCTCTCTACCAACGGCTTTGGGAAGCTCTGTCGGGAGATACTTGTTGGAGTACAACTTCCTCCTTTTCCTGGCCATCACCGAGGGGGATACTGTGGGTTGAGCCAAGTGGAGGACAAAAGTTCTTGGCTCCACATGGAGCTTTTGTGCAGCGCACTTTGACATGTGATCAGCAATGTCGTTCTCAACACGCGACATGTGCTCTGTTTGTAATCATTCAAAGTGCTCCTCCAATTTTCTCACTTCCTCTACATACGCCTCCATGAATGGGCTCTAATAATCCTTATTGACTTGCCTCACCATGAGCTGCGAGTCTCCACATATGATTAGCTTCTTGATTCCAACTCCACTGCGATTCTGAGCTCGGCAAGGAGCCCGTCATACTCAGCAGTGTTTTTGGTGGCTTTCTCCCGGGGAAAGTGCATTTGAACCACGTACTTGAGGTGCTCTCTGATGGGTGCAATAAGAAGCACACCAGCTCTGGCGCCCTGTAGCGAGAATGCACCATCAAAATACGCGATCCACTTCTGAGGTGCTTCCTTGCCGAGGATAACTGTCTCCGGCCTCTCTTCATCTCGAGTGGGCGTCCATTCTACAATGAACTCCGCTAATGCTCTGCTCTAAATGGTTGAGGTGCTTTCATACTTCTGGCCAAAGCTCGATAGCTCGAGTTCCCATTCAACTATCCTGCCAGTGGCTTCGGGGTTCCTCGGTATGCGCTGTAGTGGGAAACGGGTGACAACCGTGATCTCATGGGCTTGGAAATAGTGGTGTAGCTTCCTTGAGGCCATGACTAGTCTACTTTTTCCTGATCTGTGCATGATCCTGCCGCGACTAGTTTAGTATCACCTTCGGGGTGGACAGCTGTCGCAACCGCTTCTTCATCCGTTTCACACTGCGCCACCAGCGCTGCACTAACCACTTGGTTCGTTGCCGCTAAATATAGCAGCAGCGACTCTTGTGGTTTAGGGGCGACTAAGGTGGGGGAAGAGGAAAGGTATGCTTTCAGGTCTCACCGTGCTGCTTCTGCCTCCAGGGTCCACTTCATTGGTCCTGCCTTTTTCGAAATTTTGAAGAAAGGCAAGGCATGCTCGACAGACTTGGAAATGAACCTGCTTAATGCGGCAACGCATGCAGTTAAGCACCTCACATCCTTAATAGTCCTGGGTGCTTGAATCAGCTCAATTGACCTTATCTTGTCAGGGTTGGCCTCTACCCCTCTATGAGACACAAAGAAACCAAGCTTGCCGGAGGGTACGCCGAACACACACTTCTCATGGTTTAACTTCAGGTTGATCTTGCACAAATTCACAAAGGTCTCTTACAAATCTTGAATGAGTGTTGATCTGTCCTTGGTTTTGACCACTATGTCATCCATGTAAGCTTCCACATTTCTATCCAACTGAGGTTCAAAACCAATTTGCACTGCTCTCGTAAAAGTGGATCTAGTGCTCTTCAACCCAAAAGTTATCCGTACAAAGCAATACATGCCACATGGAGTTATGAACGTGGTCTTCTCTTCATCTTCCTTGGACATGAATATCAGGTGGTACCCGGAGTATGCGTCCAAAAAGGAAAGCTGATCATACCCAGAATTGGAATCCACAATCTGATCAATGCGGGGCAGAGGAAAATGGTCCTTTGGGCATGCCTTGTTCAAATCCATGAAGTCTATGCAGAGCCTTCATTTCCCATTTGCCTTGTGCACTACCACTGGGTTTGCCAACCATGTTGGATGCATAACTCCCCTGACCAAACCAGCTGCTTCAAGCTTCTTGATTTCTTCGACAATAAACTGTTGCAGTTCCAAAGCTTGCTTTCTGACCTTCTACTTGATGGGCCAGGCATGAGGGTAGACAACAAGGTGGTGCTCGATTACCTTCTTGGGAACGTCGGGGATGTCAGATGGTTGCCAAGCAAACACGTCGACATTCGCCCACAGGAAGGCAACGAGCGTGCTATCCTATTTGTTGTCAAGGATCGCACTGATGGTGAGCATACCATCAGCACCATCCTGCCATGCCGGGACCTTCTTCACAATAGGTGAAGCAACTTGAGACCTCTTACTAGTGGAACTCTCCGACAAATCATCACCTGGAGCAACACACTCTGGAGAGGCGCGCTTCCCGAATTCTTTGCCGACATCTCTGCTAGCCTTCTTTACCTTCTTTGCTTCCTTGGTGGGAGTTGTAACTTTTGCAGCCTCAGCTGCTACCGCATCTCGATACATCTTGTACACACATATGATCGCATCTTTCTTGTCTGATGGGATGGAGATGATGCCCATCGGCTCTGGCATCTTCAAAGTGTTGTAAGCATAGTGAGATGCTGCCATGAACTTTGCTAGGGCTGGCCGGCCAAGGATCCCATTATAGGACAGAGTAAGATCGACAACATCAAATACTACCCTCTCAGTCCAATAATTCAGTTCTCCACCAAATGTTACCAGCGACGTAATCTTTCCCTTAGGCCGGGTCCTGCCGAGGTTGATCTGTTGGAATGTGCCAGTAACTTTGAGCTCCTCATTAGATATCTGTAACTTGCTGACTACCTTTGGAGAAATCAGATTCGGTCCCGGCCCTGCCATCAACTAGCATCTTTGTGACCTTGAGGTTGTGGATTGTTGGTGAGACCAACAACGACAAACATCCTACCGTAGTAGTACGGTCAGGGTGATCCTCTTCATCAAAGATGATAGGCGTGCGGGACCATTTGAGCTGCTTCAGAGGGTCTGCAGCTGGCTCCACGGCATTAACCTCACGTGACCACTGCTTGAGCTGGCGGTGAGAGGAGTGCAGGTATGCACCTCCATCAATGCACATGGCTTTAGTTGCCTTCTGGAATTATTGCTCGCTAGTTTCTTCCTCATCTCCTTCATTACTTTCACCATCATCTCCTTTCTTCTCATGGCCTCTGGTAGGTTTCTCTTTTTGCTGAGGGGTCTTGCCACGGCGACCCCCTCTATTGCCCCGACCCTTTCCACCAGCACCTTCTTGGTATCTCTCCTTGTCGCACTTCTCATACTCCGCCTTCTGCTTCTTGACAAGTTGCTCAACTTGATGGCACTCTTGGAGATCATGACCCTTAGTGTGGTGGATTTTGTAGTATGGCCCATCGGCCTTCCTAGCTTTCTCTGCCGCTGCAGCCTCCCGACAATCAACGCACGCGGCACCTTCCTTGCAGAGGGCTTCGGTTTGGGCCTTCTTGTTGGTGCTAAGATCGCCAGAGCCCTCAATGGACAATACAAACTTCTCCTTGTGTTTCCGGGTCCTTCTCTTCGGGTTGGTGGCTTCGTCCTCATCTTCTGAATCAACTTCGACGCCATCCTCCTCTCCGGGGAGTCACCTTCCTTCCTCAGCCCGAACACATTTGTCAGCCAAGGTATAGAACTCATTGACGGTCTTGGGCAGCTGGGCGTTCATTTTGGAATGGATCCTTCTGTTGCGCACGTTTGAGTGGAACGCGGCAATAACAGCTGCGGGGTGTATCTCTGGAATGTTGAGGTGCACTCGACTGAATCTCTGCATATACTTCTGTAATGTCTCTACTTCCTTCTGTGGAAGGGCTTGCAAATCACTGGGTCGTCCTGGTTCTTAATGGTCTCCCGTGAAGGCGCCAACAAATTCATTGCACAAGTCAGCCCATGAAGAAATGGAATTCTTTGGTAGGTGCATCAGCCATGACCTCATGTTTGACTTGAGTGCCAAAGGGAAGTAGTTGGCAAACACTTTATCATCTCTACCTCCAGCAGCTTGAACAACAATTGTGTAAATGCTCAAGAACTCTGCCGGGTTCAGCTTCCCATCGGACTTTTCTGGTAGCTCGGGCTTGAAGACGCGGGCAGATGGCTATCGGACTTGCCGCAGCTCGCGAGTGAAGGCAGGGCACTCAACCTCGAAAGGTAAGTACCCGCCATCACTAGGCGCGGGTTCGTCTACGTCTCGGCCATTGCACCTGTCAGATTGACGACGGGTCTCCCTGCGCTGCTCTATAGTCACACACGCATCTTCCCTCCGCTGATCCTCTAGGACCTGCCCCTAATCTCGACGGGCTCGTGGCTTAGACGAGGCAATCGATCCTTTGTCGGGGCTCGTAGTTGCGAGGCTCTTGTTGTTGCCTCTGGTCTGCTGCCGTGGAGGAGACTGCACCTTCAGTGTCACCCCCTCAACATGGCTAGCAGCCCGGGCTATTGTTGTCGCCCGCGGGTGGTGTGATGGATCTGCCAGCCGAGATTTTTCGGCTTCAGTGAAGCCAATCAAAATCTGGATGGTGTCTCTCCACTCACCCATTTGATCAGCTACCGGTGGAAATCTCAATAGGAGTTGGGCCCGCGCCATGGCTTCCGTGGCTGTGCTCCACATAGCTGACGAGGCAGATCGCGATGTTTCCCGACTCCCGGCAGCGCCAGTAGGGATGTCTCCATGAGCTTTCCATTGCGAACCGGTCGCCAATGTAGTTTGATGACGAACGGGTCGCACATGGGGATTGACAGCCTCATTTGGCGCTCCGTCTTGTTCGCCTTGCTCCAGGGAAGGTGCGTCCCCAGTGGCCGCCCCTATGGCAGGCGCGGCTGGAGGATCATGACTCGCGCCAGAGCGGGCGTCGTTGTTGTGGTTGCACTCGTCAGCATGGTGGGGAGGTTGAGTTTGAGCCTCCACCCGTTGCTCGCGGGTTATGCCCATCGCGCTGTTGTTGATGTTGTTCGCCCCGATGCTTTCTGCTCCCGCTTCGGTCGTAGGGGACACAACGATGGCGCCGCTGCGCCGGTCGTGCCTCCCACGTCACCTGCCTCACCCAACGTAGCCATGGCGCCTATGGCATCCTCGGCTGCGTGTGAGGGTGCCTTCGAAGCGGAGGGATGAGCAAACACGTTGGATTTCTTCTTGGACACCATCAACGGAGAGAATGATGATGAAGAGGACGGTGAAGACGGTTGACGCACTGTTCACAACCTCGGGTTTGCACAAACGCCTCCCCCTACCTGGCACGCCAAAGATGTCATGGAGGAACGCGATCACCTATGGGGCCATCGGCCCCTTGTGGTTCGGCAAGGGGGAAGCTCAAGTTGCACAAAGAGCGGAGGCCATGAAGCAACACGACGATGGTGACACTAGTGGTTTTTACCTAGGTTCGGGCCGCAGTGAGGCATAAAACCCTACTCCTGCTTTTGGTGGATTGGGTGAAAGGGCACCAAGAACACGCAATGCCCAAGCCTGGAAAGGTGGCCTCGAGGAGAGCAACTACGCGCGTACAAGTGTGCAAGGGCTTGAATCCTTTGCTAGGTTGCCTCGGACCTCCTTTTATAGCTTAAGGGGTGGCCACATTGGCAAAAGAGTCTTTATCTCATAACTAGATAGCTAACAGTGCTATCATACCAAACTTTGGTAGTTAGGACAAAGTGCATTAAATGCGCTGCTAGGTGTCATGCTGAGGATGAAGCCCGGCAAGCCTACCGCGCCACTTAATCATCTTCTATTTATCTATTTGACACGCCTCTGGATGGGTGTCATGTGAGGATAATTTGTCTTCCAAATGGCTGCCACATGCTTAGTGGAAGCCACCTAATCACCCGGGGGCTCGACACCGCACTGATTGCTAACTTGCGTCATGGTGCGGTGGAGCAGTGGTGCCTTGGCGGACCTGGCAAGCCTGCCCGGGAAATCTTGAACTTATCCTTGGGGCAACCTCGACCCGGTCAGGCTCCCCTACCCGGGAAGGGAGGCTTTCCTAAGGTGATCCTCTTTGGTCTTGGTCTTCTTGATCCGCTCTTTGATCTCGCGAAGAGCTACTCCTCTGGCTTGGCCTTGCTTTGCTTTGCTGGTGTAGCTACGCCTTTGTCAACACGCCCATTTACAATCCGGGCAACGGACACAAATGTTCGTTGCACCGACACCATGCACCGTCAAGTGAACGAGGATGAAGACAATCAAGTCTTTCGCGACAACGAGTCAAGTCCCGCTCTCGTCGTATCCAAAGTCTTGACACTCCAACAACATCAAGACGAAGATCAAAGATGTCATATCTTCCACACCAAAGCGGGTATACAAGGGCTTTTCATGAAGGTCGTCATCGATGGAGAAAGTTGTCACAATCTAGCAAGTGAAGAACTTTGCTCCAAGCTCCAACTCATGAAGAAGAAGCACCCCATCCCTACAAGATTCAATGGCTTAGTGACTCAGGCACAATTCAAGTGGAGCCTACGATGCAAGTTTCATTCAAGATTGGCGCATATGAAGACACCTTGGAGTGTGATGTGGTTCCTATGTTCGTGTGCCACCTTCTCTTGGGGATACCTTGGCAATACGACCGTGACGTCCTACACAATGGGTGAACCAGTCAATATCGCTTCAAGATGAAGGGCAAAGAGTTCATGGTACGTCCTTTGTCTCCTAGTCAAGTGATCGCCGACAAGCAAGCATCCATCCATCGTGGAGAGAATAGTGAGAGAGTGACCCTCCAAAAGGAAAGTGAGCGCCACAAGCCAAAATCGAGTGCCTCCACGATGAGCAACAAGAGAGACCTAGTACTTTTAGCCACCAAAAGAGATACGAGAGAAGTGTGTGAGAATCCATCGAGTGTAGTTCACTTTGTGCTTTTGTGCAAAGGTGAAGCGAAAAATCCTAACACCTCACCCACTCTACCTCTAGTGTTGTCTCGTTTGTTGTAGGAATTTCAAGACACATTTCCCGATGAGCTACCTCTGCATCTACCTCCTCTTCGCATCATCGAGCACCACATCGACCTCATCCCCGGAGCAACTCTTCCTAACAAGGCACCTTACCGCGTCAACCTCGAATAAACCAAGGAGATCCAACAGGAAGTCCAACAACTCACCGACAATGGTCACGTACGTGAAAGTTCGAGCCCATGTGCCATTCCGGTAATCCTTGTTCCTAAAAGAGATGGTCCTTACTGCATGTGTTCCAATTGTCGTCCCATCAATGCTATCACCGTTAGATATCGTCACCCCATCCACGCTTAGATGATAGGCCAGATGAGCTTAGCAAAGCCACATTTTTCTCTAAAATTGATCTTAAAAGTGGCTATTACCAAATTCGCATGCATTTAAGACCAAATTTGGCTTATATGAATGGGCTTATCGGAAGCACATTCATGTGTGTCATGCATTATGTTCTTCGACCCTATATTGGTGTCAGGCCCAAGATGCGATTCTATCCCGATCACGTGACACTTACGTGATTGGGGCACAACCGCATTTCGGGTGCTCAGCAAGATGGATATCATTACATCGTACCATTACATACATACATGGGGGATACAACAATACATACAAGTCACATGGATACAATAACATCAATACAAAGCATCCGACTACGGATGCAAACATGAAAAGAACAATGACATCCATTTGCTATCCTAGGCTGCCGACCCGGAACCTAACCCAAGACTGAAGAAGAAGAAGAAGAAGAAAGAACTCCAAACAACATTCATCGCTCTCACGTCAAGACATCGAAAACCTGCACCTGTAACTGTTGTTGTAGTATCTATGAGCCACGAGGACTCAGCAATCCCATAACCATGGGTAACAAGACTATCAAAGCATAAAGGGTAGGAAGAGGTAAAGTGGTGAGGTTGCAGCAGCGACTAAGCAAAATATATGGTGGCTAACTTACGAGTACAAGAATAAGATGAGCATCTATGCAAACGGTCGCAAACTAGTAGTGATCGCTAAAGATCCTGAACTACCTACGAGTCAAACATAATTCCACCATGTTCTCTTCTCAAAGTGAAAAGAGACAGTCACGGTTACTCACACCGTTGTGTGTTTTACTTCGGATCCTCTGTCAAGTTTTCTACAACCGGACATTAACAAATTCCAATCTGCCACATAACCGCGGGCACGGCTTTCGAAAGATCATAACCCTGCAGGGGTGTCCCAACTTAGCCCATCACAAGCTCTCATGATCAACTGAAGTGATAATAATTATTACCCCTTATCTTAGGGAAATCCGATCAGGCTCGGCATCCCGGTGCACAAGACATTTCGACAATGGTAAAACAAGTCCAGCAAGACGTCCCGGTGTGTCGACACCCTGATAGTAGCCGCATGTATCTCGTCTCAGGCCACGACCGGATGGGTGATCCTACAGGTAAAACCAAACCTCGAGTTTCCCCGTGGTGGCCTCGCATAACCCCCGTTTGGGACCAACACCATCAGCACTGCCCCCCTGCTATGTAGAAAAGAACCTCGAAGGAGCGTCCCCCTTATGCAATTTAATTAATTAATTAAGTGATTATTATGAGCAAATTAAAAACCAATGTTGGGCCTTGCTGGAGGAGTTTTATTCAAAGACGAAGTGTCAAGGGGTCCCCATATACCCAACCATGTAAGGAACGCAAAATCAAGGAACATAATGCCGGTTTATCGGCGCCTAAGGTAGCATGAGTGGAACAAAACACCGAGCAAAAGGCCAAGCCTTCCACCCATGCCCAGTATATAGGTGTGTTAATAATAATAGTAGATATTGTGATATTCCAACAACAAGTTCCCACCTGGAACGATCTTCATCTTCACCTGCAACTAACAACGCTATAAGAGGGGCTGAGCAAGCATGTATCATAGCCAAACAATGGTTTTGCTAGGAAGGTTTCAAAGGTTAGAGGTTTCATGGCCACAAGGAGAGGCTGACAATAATGATGGGTAGCGCGACATAAAACGATAGCATCGAGACACTAAGCATGGCAATGATAGTAAAGGTATCCAAGGGTATGGTCATCTTGCCTGAGATCCCGCAAGGAAGAAGAACGAATCCATGAAGAAGACGAAGAAGAAGCCTTGAAGAAGAACCACGAGTAGACGAACGAATCCTCACGATCGCAACGGAACAAGCACTAACAAGAAGAAGCAAGCAACACGGTAAACACACCACACGAGACATGACAATACTCAACCAAGTATGATGCAAGACAGTTCTATATAGGATGCACTACAAGTCTATACAGGAAGCTAAACATGGCAAAGTAGGACGCACAGAAAAACAACACAAGTCTATATATGATGCAATACATGGCAAGTTATGATGCAAGACAAGTCTATACAGGAAGCAATACATGGCAAGGTAGGAAGCACAGAAAAACAACACAAGTCTATATATGATGCAATACATGGCAAGTTATGATGCAAGACAAGTCTATACAGGAAGCAATACATGGCAAGGCAGGAAGCACTCAAAAACAACACAAGTCCACAAGTTTAAATGAGGCCGGAAACTACTTAAAACAAATCCGGTAAGTCCTCATATGCATAGTTTGAAATTAGTTCAGATCTGAACAAACCTTATGTTCAAGTTGTTAAATAGCAAGTTAACATGCACCATCATGATCTACACGAAATTCTAGTCAAGTTTCATATAAAGTTTGTTTAATTCGGAGCTACGGCCTAAAAGATATGAGCAAACAAGACAAGCAAGGCAACGGTGCAAGATGCACCCAAGCATCAAGCAAACATACTCCAAACATGAAAAAAATATTATGATTCTACATGCAAAATCACACAAGTTTCATATAAGGCACACCCAAAACGGAGCAACGGGCTAAAAGATACACATGAAACAAGATATAACAAGAAGCTGAAATTAACAGCCTCATAGCAAGTTTGGAGCAAGATATATATACTCTACAACACTCAAACATGGTGACAAGAAGCATGGACATAAAGTAGACATATCCTACAGCAAACAACTCCATTGGAGCAACTCCATAGCAGGCATGGATCAATAGAAACAAGCTACAATATTTTGATCATGACACTAAAAACCTGACAGTAATATTTTATAGCAACTTGGGAGCAAGAATTAAATAAGCTACAGCAACCCAAATGAGCAAGTGAGGACATGGATGGATAGACAACAACATATACAGTAAGGAATGATCAATGGCCACCCCAAAACTAACATGGATTTACCTAGGGCATCAAGCAAACATAGCATCAGGATATTACAGATTCCACACTTAGTGAAATTTCACTAAGTGTTAAAACAGTAACATTAGCATGGCATGTTTGCAAGCATGTTTAATTCAACACAAGGTATATCATGGAAAGTTAAAAGCACCACATCAAAGACCATATAATGGTGATTCTAAAACATCTAAACATGTGGCATGAGCACAAACACATCACTAGCAAAGAGCAATTGAAATCAGCATCTCATAACAAGTTTCAGCACTCAACATCCAAATGCACTTTTGCAACAGAGATTAACATGGCAATATGAACTCAAACAAGCATGCTACAGCAACCAACATGTAGAGCATATCATGATGAACATTTTAACATATCATTTGCATCATTTGGATAAACATGCACCAAGTTATCACATCTCAAACATGGCAACAAAATAACAAGTAGCGGCAGTTTATAACAAGTAGCACTCTTGCAACATAGATTAGAGCAACTAGATGAACTCAAATGAGCATGGCACAATGGAACAAAGTGTAGATCATATCACCACGATCATTTTGACATATCATTCACTCAATTTGGATAAGTACACACAAAGTTATCACTATGCAAACATGCACATAAAAATTACACAGAAAAAGGACTTAGCAGTTTTTTAGGACTTAGGAAAAAACACAGGGGCGTCTAATACTAAAACACGGCCATGGCATCGGATAAGGGAAAGGAGCGGGGAGGTGGAGCTGGGCTCACCAAGGTGGGCCGAGGCCAAGATGGAGGAGGCAGGAGGGAGCTGGGCCTGGCGCGGCCTCGGCCCAGGAGGAAGCACGGGGCGCGTCGAGCGGGACGCTCCTCTGCTCGACCCCGAGCAGAGGCATGGCGCGGCGGCGGCGCTCGCGCCGGCCGGCGACGGCGAGGAACAGCGCTGGGGGGCGGATCCGGGGGCTCCCGGCCCAGATCCAGCCGGAGAGAGTCGGGGCCCTGCGGCGGCGGTGCTGCTTGCGACCACGGAGGAGCGGGAGCTCCGGGCGGCGACAGGTGATGCGGCGACGGAGCGGCGGCTGCCGGCGGTGACTCCGGTGGTCGGTGCGGGACGGGCGGCGGCGGAGAGGGCCGGAGGCGGGGGAGACGAAGGGCGACGGCGGCGGCGCACACGGGCCGGGCGGGCCTGATCCGGGCCCGGCGGGCGCGGGGAAGTGGTGAGGCAGCGGGGGCGAATCAGGGGGCGCCACGTGGCAGCCCCGCTGAGGTGGCGGCGTGGGATTGTCCCTGGGACGTGGCTGGCTGGGTTGGACATGTTCGGGCGGAGTGGACATGTCCGGCGCGAGGTGGGAGAGGGGCTAGGGTTGGATCTGCGCGAAAAATGGAGGGGAGGCACAAATTTATAGCTAGAGGGAGCTAGGAGTGCCCAAATGAGGAGCCGTTTGCGGCCACGCGATCGTGATCGAACGGCCAAGAGCATGGAGGGGTTAGAATGGGCTAGGTGGGCTGTGTGGAAGGGGTGCTGGGCCAAAAGGGAAAAGGCCTCCAGCGGTTAACACGGTTAACCGTTGGGCTATCAAACGAACTCCGAACGCGACGAAACTTGACAGACGGTCTACCTATGCTATAATAAGACCACACGCTAAGTTTCAACCCATTCCGAGAACGTTTTTTTCGGCCACTTATAAAATAAATATTCGGAGGCACCGCGGGCACGTGCAAGTGTGTCTGGGCTCAGAACGGACAACGAAAAGGACGGGCGGACTCGGGCGGGTGCAAGTTTTGAAAACATGCTGATGCAACACATATGATGACATGGCAAGATGCATCACACTAGCAGATGACATGCCACTGACAACGAATGACTGGCTGACACCTGGCGCACCGGTCTCGGGGTGTCACAATTGGCATATTTGTTGTGGTCTACTTTGACAAGTTTCTTGTGTTTAGCGCGTCTCTAGAAGATCATGTCAATCACCTTAGAGCCATTTTGCAAACTCTTAGGAAAGAACGCCTATATGCTAACATGGAAAATTGTACTTTTGGCGCTGATAAACTTGTTTTCCTAGGATTCGCCTTGTCTTCTAAGGGTGTGCATGTAGACAAAAATAAGATTGAAGTGATAACCCACAAGTATAGGGGATCGCAAAAGTTTTCGAGGGTAGAGTATTCAACCCAAATTTATAGATTCGACATAAGGGGAGCCAAAGAATATTTGCAAGTATTAGCAACTGAGTTGTCAATTCAGCCACACCTGGAGATTAATTATCTGCAGAAAAGTGATCAGTAGCACAGTAATATGATAGTTTTGATAGTAGTAGTAGTAAAAACAATAGCAACAGTAACAATGATATCAATGATTTTGTAGCAGTTGTAACAGTAACAGCAACAATAGTAACTTAGCAAGAACAATATGTAGGAAATTCGTAGGCACTGGATCGGTGGATTTATTGGATGATATTCATCATATAACAATCATAACCTAGGACGAAGGAGTCGGAGTCAGGGTCAATGGGGCCACCAGGTGGGCACAACCCACCTGGGCGCTCCTGGAGGGGGGGCCTGGTGGGTTCTGCTCACCCAGGGGGGCCCCTCCGATGGTTCTTGGCTCCAATAGTTTTCTTTTATTCTGAAATAAATCTCCAAAAAGTTTTGTTCCATTACGAGAACTTTTATTTCTGCACAAAAATAACATCATGATAGTTCTGCTGAAAACAGTGTCAGTCCGGGTTAGTTTCATTCAAATCATGCAAATTAGAGTCCAAAACAAGAGGAAAAGC
>LR738715.1:339278981-339296878 GCA_902687465.1 Secale cereale
ACTTAGCAAGAACAATATGTAGGAAATTCGTAGGCACTGGATCGGTGGATTTATTGGATGATATTCATCATATAACAATCATAACCTAGGACGAAGGAGTCGGAGTCAGGGTCAATGGGGCCACCAGGTGGGCACAACCCACCTGGGCGCTCCTGGAGGGGGGGCCTGGTGGGTTCTGCTCACCCAGGGGGCCCCCTCCGATGGTTCTTGGCTCCAATAGTTTTCTTTTATTCTGAAATAAATCTCCAAAAAGTTTTGTTCCATTACGAGAACTTTTATTTCTGCACAAAAATAACATCATGATAGTTCTGCTGAAAACAGTGTCAGTCCGGGTTAGTTTCATTCAAATCATGCAAATTAGAGTCCAAAACAAGAGGAAAAGCGTTAGGAAAAGTAGATACGATGGAGACGTATCATGAAGCTATTAAAACTTGGCTCGAACCCGCAAACTTGCAAAAAGTGCGTAGTTTTCTTGGCCTGGCTGGATTTTACCACCGCTTTGTGAAGTATTTTAGCACCATTGCATCTCCTTTACATGCTTTGAGTAAGAAGAACGCACCTTTTGTTTGGGGACCAATGCAAGACAACAGTTTGCATGAACTTCAAAATTTGCTAACACATGCTCCTTTGCTTGCTTTACCAAACTTTGATAAACCTTTTGACGTACGTTGGGATCCTAGCAGTAACGATATATGAGGTGTGTTAATGCAAGAGAAGCGCCCCATAGCTTAATTTAGTGGAAAAAAATCCGGAGTGCAACTTCATTACCCCATCTATGACAAAGAGCTTTATGCATTAGTGAGAGTTTTGCATGTTTGGGAGCACTATTTTCGCCCTCATGAGTTCATTCTTCACACGGATCATGAAACACTAAAATACCTCAAGGGCCAAAATAAATTGAACAAAATACATGCAAAATGGAGTGAATTTATCGAGTCCTTTCCTTATATCATCATTGTAAGGGCATATTTCTTCGTAAGTAGTTTTGGTGATTGATGACAATGCATTTGCGGACTAATCGTGTGCTCTAAGCTCTTTCAGGTTTATCTCACCTAGGCACAAGACGATTGTATGCCCCTCGGATTCGATGGAAGATGGTGTTTCCTTTTTGCTCTCTGTCGGTGGCTTTGAGTAATAGGAAAGCCGTACTATTAAGAGGGGGTCCGCTTCGGAAAGGTTTGGGTGGAATCAACACGTACACATCTTACTCTCGCACCACCTTTCCTTTGCTTCTCTGGAGCTCCGGCCGTTTCTTATCGTATATGCAAACCATGGCTTCCTACGAGTACATCTTCCTGGCAAGTGGTAGTACCGCTCGTATAAGCGGTAGTACCACAGAGCCACACAGTAGTACCGCCTATGGGCACGGTAGTACCGCACCAGCGGTAGTACCGCGGCTCTAGGACGGTAGTGCCGTGTATCTGGCCCGGCACTGCACCAAGTACGGAAGTAGGTGCGGAAGTAATTTTTTACTTCCGCATCCTACGTGGTAGTACCGCTTGAGTCAAGCGGTAGTACCGTGTCGTGTTTTGCTACTACCATATTTCTGCGGATGTAGCTACGGATGTATTTTATTTCATCCGTACTTGTCCTCAGCCTGCTTGTCTCTGCCTTGCGGTAGTACCGCAAGGGGGAGCGGTAGTACCGCTCAGGCAGTACTACCGCCCGTATGCCTTCGCAACAGAGTACATTCTGGCTAGTGCTACTCCTGCGGTAGTATCGCACCCAGAGCGGTAGTACCGCTGGCCAAGCGGTAGTACTGCAACTTACGTGCGGTAGTACCGCTCTCTGCGGGGCAGAAACGTGGGATAACGGTTGGATTTGTTCTCCTACTATATATAGGGAGTCTTCTTCCCCAAGAAGACTTACCTCTTCCACCCAAAGCTCCATTGTTGCTCCAAGCTCCATTTCCGCCCGATCTCTCTCCCTAGCCAATCAAACTTGTTGATTTCCTCGGGAGAGCTTGAGGAGGCATCGATCTACACTTCCACCAAGAGATATTTGATTCCCCCCACTAATCCTTGCGGATCTTGTTACTCATGGGTGTTTGAGCACCCTAGACAGTTGAGGTCACCTCGAAGCCATATTCCATTGTGGTGAAGCTTCGTGGTGTCGTTGGGAGCCTCCAATTCGGTTGTGGAGATAGCCCCAACCTTGTTTGTAAAGGCTCAGTTACCGCCTTCAAGGGCACCACTAGTGGAATCATGGCACCTTGCATTGTGTGAGGGCATGAGGAGAATACGGTGGCCCTAGTGGCTTCTTGGGGAGCATTGTGCCTCCACACCGCTCCAACGGAGACGTACTTCCCCTCAAAGGCAAGGAACTTCGGCAACACATCCTCGTCTTCACCGGTTCCACTTGTGGTTAATTCTTACCTTTACTTTTGCAAGCCTTACTTGTTTATCTTATATAGCTTGCTTGTGAGGTTGTTATCTTTACTTCCTACTAGTTGTCATCTTAGTAACTTATCTAGACAACTTACTTTGACGTTTAATTTAAAGTGGTTAAGAAAAGCTAAAAATTGTTAGTTGCCTATTCACCCCCCCCTCTAGTCAACCATATCGATCCTTTCAATTGGTATCAGAGCCTCGTCTCTTTTTAAGGACTTTACCGTCCAAAGAGTATGGGTTGCAACGTAGTCGAGACGGAGGATCATTCCGGTGGAACTCCGTCCTTGCCTACGTCCGATGGGGGAGCCTCGGTCTCTCGTGAGGAGTTCAATGTGGCTATGACCACATTGAAAGAATCACTAGCAACCGAGGTCAAAGGCATGTTTAAAGATTTGCTTGAGGGGCTTAAATTATCCACCGCATCGTTCGAAGTGGTTCGTCCCGCTACCAACGTGTCGGAGGCTAATCCCGACAAGGGAGAAGCTAGTAGTGAACAAGCCCCGGTTACTAAAAACGGGAGTGGGATCTTTGCCCACTCCGCTCCTCCTACTCACTATGGACGACCCGTTCCCATACCGCATTTAAATTCCGTTGGGCCTCCTGCCAAGTTTATAAAAAACTCTGATTTTGTTACTTGGGTGTTTCGTTTCAAACGTCATATAAATCATTGCTCTACTAATCTTTGGAGAATCATTGAGCAAGGTTTTTATCCGCGTGATCCCGACAACATGACTCCGAGAGAAACTGTGGATCATCAATTCAACGAGTCCATTCTTTGCATACTTCAAGATGCTATTCCTCCCGAAGACATTGCACATCTTTGACCCTTCACTGTGGCCAAGGAAGCTTGGGAGCATGTTGGCACTATGTACAAGGGGAGCGCTAGCATTCAACGCTCTAACTATGAAGTTGTGCAAGATGAAGCCTATGAGTTTGCCATGATCGAAGAAGAAGATCCTCGTGAAATCTATCGGAGATTAACCACTCTTGCGGTCTCTCTTCGAGATCATGGGAGTAAGGACACGGATGACAATTGGATCAAGCGCAAGTTCCTCAAGGCCATGATGCCCTATCATAAGGCCATGTCCTCTGTCATCCATCAAAGACCGGACTTCCACCACTTGTCATCAAATGAAGTGTTGGATGAGTTCGTTGCCATGAGGATCTTGGACATGACCGCCGATAATGCGGTCTTAAGAGCTCAACGATCGAAGAAGCCTAACCTTGCCTTGAAGGCCAAGGCTTGTGTGGAAGAAGAGGAGGTGGAGGATGATGATGAGAGTAGCCCCGAGGACACCAAATATGCCTATCATGAGCACATGGCTCTTGCTTCACGGCAATTTTGGGGCAACAAGAAGAACACAAGACCCAACTTCAACAAGAACAACTCAAGTGGCAACAAGGGCAAGCAACGAGTGAGGACTTGCTTCAATTGTGGAAATGTTAGCCACTTTGTTGTTGATTGCCCATATGAGAAAAGAGAGGACTTTGGAGGCAAGCTTATCCGGAAGGACAAGGCCAAGTCCTATCCCAACAAGAACAACTTCAACAAGAAGACCCCTCCTAAAGGGTTGGTGGCCCAAGAAGAATATGTTGAGTATGATGATAATGATGAAGATGTTGAGGTGGTCACCATGGCCACAATTGCTATTGCTACTACTCCGCGCTCATCTCTCTTCAACTCGCCTAATGAGAACATCACCGCCAAGTGTCTCATGGCCAAGGCCTCCAACAAGGTAACCCCAAACATCAACACTACATCACTTATAATCCTTCATTGACGGATTGTATTGATGAGAGTGAGGGAACTAAGGAGGGGGAAAATGAATTTGAGGTGTTCATGAGCAAACTTAGGGGCAATCCCAAGAAGCACTTTGTTGCTCTCTTGGAACAACTCGGTGAGGCCAATGACATGATCGAGGCTCACGAGGAGACCATTACTAAAATGGAAGGACATAATCGAGACTATGCCGATGAGATATCGGATCTCTCTAACGCCCTAGAGGAATAGTGTGGTCTTCGTTTGGCTCTTGAGGAGTCACACAACGATAATCATGCTAAATTAAAGAAAGATCTTGATCATGCTTTAGTTGTCTCTCGTGTGCTTAATTCCGAGAAGGCAAAACTTGAGGTTGGTCATGCTAAACTCAAGGAAGAGTTTGTCATACTCGACAAGGCTCACAAGGCCTTGAAAGGTATGCATGCTTCTCTCAAGGAGTCTCATGATCAACTCCAAGTTTCGCTAATCAGGGAAAAGGCCATCTTTCCTCGCATGGTTTTAATTGATAATGCAAATGATACTAACCCATGTTGCGAGCATGTGCATCTTGTTGAAGAAAATGCCAAGTTAAAGAAGCAACTTGAGAAAGGCCTTGTGACATGCATACAAGGTGAGAAGAACCTCAACAACCTTTTGAGCAATCAAAAGGAGGTTGTGGCAAAGGAAGGAATTGGGTTCGCTCCTAAGCCCAAGAAGAAGAAGAATGACAAGACAAAGCTACCACCCCCTCTCCGACAATATTTTGTGAAAGAAGGAGAGGGCGCCTCTAAGAAGAAGAAAACAGGGAAAGATGGTGGTGTCAAGAAAAACTCCACCATACCATCAAACATGGCCGGCGACTTTAATCCTTCATATGTTTTATGTCGTGCTAGTGATGGTCATGTGTTTGCTAAATTTGTTGGGTCTTCTTATGAGTACATTGAATGGTCCATTTGGGTTCCTAAGACCCTTGTTACTAACCTCAAAGGACCCATCACCAAATGGGTACCTAAATCCAAGCATTGATCTCTTGTAGGAGTTTGCTTCCAGTGGGGGATCATGGTTGCTCGATAGTGGAGCCACAAATCATATGACCGGAAGCAAAGACTTGGTGGTGGACGTGCATCTAGGTTCATCTATGGCCACCAACGTCGAATGGGGTGATGCTTCATCTTCTAAGGTATTGGGGCTTGGCAAGGTTGTTGTCTCTCATGATCTCACGATCGAGAAAGTCATGCTTGTTGAGTCGCTTGCATACAATTCACTTTCTGTTCGCCAACTTGCACTCATGGGCTTTGCTACATTCTTTGATATTGATACCGTGGCCCTCTTGTGGAGCAAGACTCTTAAAGTAGCCTATGTTGGGCATGTCGAGAACGGTCTTTATGTGGTTAACTTCTCGAAGTAACCCACTAAGATCGCGACATGCTTAATGGCTAAAGTTGATGTGGGATGGCTTTGGCATCGCCGTTTGGCCCATGTCAATATGAGATCTTTGCAAAGTCTTCTCAAGGGGGACCATGTCCATGGACTAACAAATGTTAGCTTTGGCAAAGATCGTGCTTGCAGGGCTTGCATTGAAGGAAAGTTACATGAGACGGCTCACCCTCCCACGACTATCATCTATTCAAAAAGACCCCTAGAGCTCCTTCACATGGACCTCTTTGGGCCTCCATCTTTTGATAGTCTTGGGGGTAGAAAGTACTGCTTGGTGATTGTGGATGATTACTCAAGATACACCTGGGTATACTTCTTCAAGAAGAAGAGTGAGACCCAAAAAACCGTCATCAACTTTGCAAATGAAGCTCAACGACAACTTGAAGCAAAGATTTTGATGATAAGAAGTGACAACGGCACCGAGTTCAAGAACTACACCTTGGATGAGTTTCTTAGTGATGAGGGTATCAAACATCAATATGCAGCTCCTTATACCCCTCAACAAAACGGTGTAGCGGAGAGAAAGAACCAGACTCTGATGGATGCGGCAAGGACCATGATGGCTGAATTCAAATCTCCATACAACTTTTGGGCCGAAGCCATCAACACCGCTTGCCATGCATCAAATCGGCTCTATCTCCGCAAAGGCTTGAACAAGACTCCATATGAGATACTTACCGGTAACAAGCCCAATCTCAAGTACTTCCGGGTATTCGGGTGTAAGTGTTTCATTCTCAAGAAAGGTGTTCGCTTGTCTAAATTTGAATCTAGAGCTCACAAGAGCATATTTGTTGGTTATGCTACAAACTCTCATGCTTACCGTGTCCTCAACAAGTCCAATGGACTCATTGAGGAGACGAGTAACGTAGAGTTTGATGAAAATAACGGCTCCCAAGTGGAGGAAAGTGGTACTTGTGATGTAGGTGATGAAATTCCTCCTCAAGCCATAAGAAGAATGGGTGTCGGATATATCCTACCCATTGAGGAACCCCTTGTGGCCGAAGGAGAAGGACAATGTTCCACTCAAGTGGAACCATCACCAACCCAAGACCCACACGCTTCCGAAGAACAAAGTGAAGGCCCTCAACCGGACGAACAAGGCCAAGTGCAAGATCAATCACAAGATGGTGGGGAGCCACCAAATGATGGACAAGGCCAAGTTCTTTCCTCCGAGCGAGATTAAGGTCAAGAGGAAGCTCAAGATCAAGATCTAGCTCCTGACGGCGCTCAAGATGATCACCTCAGTGCTCCTCAGTTATCACTTGAAGAGAAATTGGAGCGTCGTGCTGCAAAAGTTGCCTCCAGGCTTGCTTCCAGAGAACATCACATGGAGAACATCCTAGGAAGCATCAAAAGGGGGTAAGCACTCGTAGACAATTAGCAAACTATTGTGCTCATCAAGCTTTTGTCTCCTGTGTTGAACCTCAGAAAGTATATGAGGCGCTCGAGGACCCTGATTGGCTTAATGCCATGCACGAAGAACTCCATAACTTCGAGCGCAACAAAGTGTGGCGTCTGGTGCCAAGGCCAAAGGAGAACCATAATGTCATTGGAACCAAGTGGATCTTTAAGAACAAACAAGATGCTCATGGCATTGTCATCCGCAACAAGGCACGTCTGGTGGCTCAAGGCTACTCCCAAGTCGAGGGTATCGACTACGGTGAAACCTTTGCCCCCGTTGCTCGCCTTGAATCTATTCGTTTGTTGCTTGCCTATGCTTCTCATCATAACTTTAAGCTACAACAAATGGATGTGAAAAGTGCATTTCTTAATGGTCCTATTAATGAGTTGGTATATGTTAAACAACCCCCGGGGTTCGAGGATCCCAAGATCCCCAATCACGTGTACCAACTCGATAAGGCACTCTATGGCCATAAACAAGCCCCACATGCATGGTATGAGCATCTTACCGAGTTGTTACAAGATCGTGGGTTTGAAATTGGGAAAATCTACCCCACTCTTTTTACTAAGAAGGTCAAAGGGGAGTTGTTTGTCTGCCAACTATATGTTGATGATATTATCTTTGGTTCTCCTAACAAAGCTTTCAATGATGAGTTCGCCGCACTCATGACCTCACATTTTGAGATGTCCATGATGGGAGAGTTGAAGTACTTCCTTGGGTTTGAGATCAAGCAAAGAATAGAAGGGATCTTCATCAAACAATCCAAGTATACTCAAGACATGCTCAACAGGTTCAATATAAGTGATGTCAAGCCGGCTACTACTCCCATGCCAACCAAGTGCCAACTTGACATTGATCCCAATGGTAAAGCGGTGGATCAAAAGGTATATCGCTCTATGATCGGTTCCTTGCTTTACCTTTGTGCATCTAGGCCAGACATTATGTTGAGTGTGGGAATTTTTGCACGGTTTCAAGCCTCACCTAAGGAAAGTCACTTTGTGGCAGTCAAGCGAATCTTTCGATATTTGGCTCATACCCCAAACTTTGGCTTATGGTACCCAAGAGGAGCAAACTTCAACCTTGTAGGTTTCTCTGATTCGGATTGGACGGGAGACAAAGTGGATAGGAAGTCCACTTTCGGAGGGTGCCAATTCCTTGGTTGCTCTCTCGTTAGTTGGTCTTCCAAAAAGCAAAGTTGTGTGTCTCTCTCGTCCACCGAAGTAGAGTATGTAGCAGCTGGCAGTTGTTGTGCTCAACTCTTATGGATGAGGCAAACTTTAAAGGATTACGATGTCACTTGTGACAAAGTGCCTCTTTGATGTGACAATGAAAGTGCCATCAAGATTTCTCTCAACCCGGTGCAACACTTCAAGACGAAGCATATAGAGATTCGGTATCACTTCATCCGGGATGATATAAGGCAAGGAGAGATCGAGCTGCACTATGTCAACACTCATGATAACCTTGCAGATATCTTCACGAAGCCATTGGATGAAGCAAGATTTCGCGAGTTAAGGCATGAGCTAAATATCATCGATTTGAGCAATGTGGCTTGAGACTTTGCACACACTCCTCACACTCAATATAGTTATCTTGTCTAGATGTAGGCATGGACATAGGGGGGTATTGTTCTCTCAATGAACTATCCCTCCCCCCATTATGCATAAATTGATCAAGTCTTTGTCATTTGCCATAAGTAGATGGTATAAGTGCTTCAAGACGAGTATTGGTCATGGGCCCAATGATAGTTCTTTGCGGTGCCATACCAAATAACTCAAACATAGGTGGCCTCGGCCACCGACCTCCTCGTTGGAGTAGTGTTTTGCCTTGCGTGTGCGTTTCTTTGTTTATTCTTCTCTCCTTTGCTAAAAGCCTCGTGTCGAAACGTGCAAGTTCTGGGAGGAGCGGTACTACCGTGCGCAGTCACGATACTACCGCAAAAGAGACTACGGTACTACCGCAAGTCCAGCACGACAGTATTTTTTTACTGCCGCTGGTAGAGCAGTACTACCGCTTAGCGTGCGCTACTTTCGCCCAAGCGGTACTACCGCGATGACCACGGTACTACCGTACGTATCCGAACGGGTGGGGGCTATAAGCGGGCAGGGGGAGTTCCAACTCCCCCATACCATTCATCTCCTAACCCCCACGCCGTCTCTCTCTCTCTCCCTCTCAAGAACATCACCGGAGGACCTCACCGGATCTCCTTCCTCGGACGCAAAAGATACTACGGTACTACCGCAAGTCCAGCACGGCAGTATTTTTTTACTGCCGCTGGTAGAGCGGTACTACCGGCTTAGCGTGCGCTACTTCCGCCCAAGCGATACTACCGCGATGACCACGGTACTTCCGTACGTATCCGAACGGGTGGGGGCTATAAGCGGGCAGGGGGAGTTCCAACTCCCCCATACCCATTCATCTCCTAACCCCCACGCCGTCTCTCTCTCTCTCCCTCTCAAGAACGTCGCTCCCCACCTCGACCTCTTGCCATGGATGAAGGTTTCTCCCCAAATCCCCTCTTCTTTTTTGCCTAGTTGTTGTTTTTCGGGTTTGGGGAGATGCTTGGTGTTCTAGCGTTCTTCATGTTCTTTTCCATGGAAGATTAGGATGTAGGAGAGTGTTTTTGCACTAGAAATGCTAGTATGTATGTTTCTACCAAGTTACTATGATCAGCCGTAGTACCGTTCTTCGATCTACGCATTCTAGTCTAGATCCGTTCTTTTCAGATCTGACCTGAGCGGTACTACCGCTGGCCAACCGCGGTACTACCGCTCTACCGCGTAACTACATGGAAGTAAAATTTTACTACCGCATCCCCAACGCGGTACTACCGCTCCCTAAGCGGTACTAATTTTTTACTTCCATCTTCGGTCGCGGAAGTGAACTTTTACTACCGCATATTGTGCGGTACTACCGCATCCATCGAGCGGTACTACCGCTCACTAAGCGGTACTAATTTTTTACTTCCGCATCCGTCGGGCAGTACTACCGCTTGTATCATAGTTCCTTCGTAGCACTTACATATTACCCTTTCTACTCGTTTCTTGCGCTTTTTGTGGCTTTTGCATTGATTCTCTTTGTGTTTTCGTCGTGTTCGTGTGTCTGTGTCTTAGGTGGTGGCTCCGGTTCCGATGTTTGTCGTACCAATCCCGTTCGTGACACCGGGTCCAAGCGTCTGCGCAACCCCAGTGATGCACCAGAGGGCTCCAATCCCCAACGCAAGTTCAAGACCGCCGCCAACAAGCAAAAGGAATCTTCTATGACTATGGAAGAAATGCCAGCTAATGAGTTCATGGCACGGAGGAAGCACAACCCTTATGGAGAACCCCAGGCTCAGTTTCATGGGGATGAACTTTTCTGGACCAAGCAGCAGTATCGCATCTACACAGAGGTGCTCAAGAGCAAGCACAACCTGTCCGTGGATGCTCATTGGGTGGACATGGCCCACATGCGGAGGGCCGATAACCTGGCTTACTTTGCCGAGGCTCTGGATCTGGTAGAGCTGTTTGGGCTTGAGCACTTCATGACCTTTCAGAATGATTTTGATCCAGAAATCATTGCTCAGTTTTATGCTTCGGTCCACTTCCACACCAAGGAAGATCGCCCAATGACTTGGATGACAAATGGTCACAAGATGAGTGCAACTTGGAAGGAATTCATGGATCTTATACAGATTGCTCACAAGGGACTCCACAACCCAATTGGAGCACGGCCTCATGCCAATCAAGAAGCTGCCAACAAAGACAAACTGTTACCGTTCTATGTGGAGAAGACTCTTGCGAGTGGCAAGAAGACATGGGTGTTGAACCCCTTTTTGGACATCATGCATCGGATCTTCCGCAACACCTTGTTTCCTCGAGTTGGGGACATGGACAAGATCCATGCATACCTAGTCGACATGCTGCTGATGTGTGAAGCGGCTCGCACGGCGCAGTCTCCACCACTTAACATATCCCATATCATGTGGTGTGAGCTTCGCTTTGCGATCTACACTCGCAAGGTACCCATCTATGGTCCGTTCCTGTTTCTGCTCATCTCCAAGACTTGGGAGAAGCTTTACCCTGATGAGGAGTTCGAGGTCGAGTGTATCCGTCATGACCCCATTCGTCTTCGCATCAAGACTCGATGGGCCAACACTACCACTCATGCACAAGCTGCCGCAGCTCAGATGGGTACTGACGAGGAGCCTGTGGAGGAGCCAGCTGAGGATAGTCCTGGAGGATATGCTCCTCCATCATCTGAGCCTTCTTGGGCTAAGAAGCTGAAGAAGAAGATGAAGGCCCTTTTTTGCATGCAAGCTGAAGGTCAGTACAAGGCCCATGTCATTCACAAGCAATCTCGCCAGCGCGACAAAAGGATCATGCGGATCTTTGGTGAGCATGTGTCCAGTGGGTCAGAGGAGATCATCACTCCTGAGGCGGCATGGATGGCCCATCAGGGGTACAAGTGGTCTGATTCTGACATGGAGCAGGAGCAGCAGGAATCCGATGGAGAGCACGATGACTGAGATTATCCGCCAGAGCTACCACCTCTCTTAGTGTCCTCTTTCCCTTTGTGGTGTCTCGATGCCAAAGGGGGAGAGAGTGATTTGCGTCTTGTGCCGTTTCTTTGTGTTTTTCGTTGGTCAAACTCTGTTTGTTTGTTTGCTTTTGTGTCGTGTGCGTAAGACTATCGTATGGTGTAAGACATATGCTCCTCTACCGTTAAACTCGTTGTTATGTCTTTACTATTATGTCGTGAGTAGTTAGTTTACTTTCCCTTGTTTATGTGCTCACCTTATCCTCCTTACTACTGTTCGTTGACTCTTATTCTTTTCATGCAAGGAGTATATTCTCTCGTGTATGCACACATCTTGGGGGAGCTCACCTATATTCTAGCGTTTATTAGGATTGCATACTTTCTTGTATATCCTTGTGCAAATCCCGTATTGTCATCAATCCACCAAAAAGGGGGAGATAGTAAGGGCATATTTCTCCCTAAGTAGTTTTGGTGATTGATGACAATGCATTTGCGGACTAATCGTGTGCTCTAAGCTCTTTCAGGTTTATCTCACCTAGGCACAAGACGATTGTATGCCCCTCGGATTCGATGGAAGACGGTGTTTCCTTTTTGCTCCCTGTCGGTGGCTTTGAGTAATAGAAAAGTCGTACTATTAAGAGGGGGTCCGCTTCGGAAAGGTTTGGGTGGAATCAACACGTACACATCTTACTCTCGCACCACCTTTCCTTTGCTTCTCTGGAGCTCCGGCCATTTCTTATCGTATATGCAAACCATGGCTTCCTGCGAGTACATTTGCCTGGCAAGCGGTAGTACCGCTCGTATAAGCGGTAGTACCGCACAGCCACACAGTAGTACCGCCTATGGGCACGGTAGTACCGCACCAACGGTAGTACCGTGGCTCTAGGACGGTAGTACCGTGTATCTGGCCCGGCACTGCACCAAGTACGGAAGTAGGTGCGGAAGTATTTTTTTTACTTCCGCATCCTACGCAGTAGTACCGCTTGAGTCAAGCGGTAGTACCGTGCCGTGTTTTGCTACTACCGTATTTCTGCGGATGTAGCGATGGATGTATTTTATTTCATCCGTACTTGTCCTCAACCTGCTTGTCTCTGCCTTGCGGTAGTACCGCAAGGGGGAGCGGTAGTACCACTCAGGCAGTACTACCGCCCGTATGCCTTCGCAACAGAGTACATTCTGGCTAGTGCTGCTCCAGCGGTAGTACCGCACCCAGAGCGGTAGTACCGCTGGCCAAGCGGTAGTACCGCAACTTACGTGCGGTAGTACCGCTCTCTGCGGGCAGAAACGTGGGATAACGGTTGGATTTGTTCTCCCACTATATATAGGGAGTCTTCTTCCCCAAGAAGACTTACCTCTTCCACCCCAAAGCTCCATTGTTGCTCCAAGCTCCATTTCCGCCCGATCTCTCTCCCTAGCCAATCAAACTTGTTGATTTCCTCGGGAGAGCTTGAGGAGGCATCGATCTACACTTCCACCAAGAGATATTTGATTCCCCCCACTAATCCTTGCAGATCTTGTTACTCTTGGGTGTTTGAGCGCCCTAGACGGTTGAGGTCACCTCGAAGCCATATTCCATTGTGGTGAAGCTTCGTGGTGTCGTTAGGAGCCTCCAATTCGGTTGTGGAGATATCCCCAACCTTGTTTGTAAAGGTTCGGTTGCCGCCTTCAAGGGCACCATTAGTGGAATCACGGCACCTTGCATTGTGTGAGGGCGTGAGGAGAATACGGTGGTCCTAATGGCTTCTTGGGGAGCATTGTGCCTCCACACCGCTCCAACGGAGACGACTTCACCTCAAAGGGAAGGAACTTCGGCAACACATCCTCGTCTTCACCGGTTCCACTTGTGGTTAATTCTTACCTTTACTTTTGCAAGCCTTACTTGTTTATCTTATATAGCTTGCTTGTGAGGTTGTTATCTTTACTTCCTACTAGTTGTCATCTTAGTAACTTATCTAGACAACTTACTTTGACGTTTAATTTAAAGTGGTTAAGAAAAGCTAAAAATTGTTAGTTGCCTATTCACCCCCCCCCCTCTAGTCAACCATATCGATCATTTCAATCATGTATATCAAAGATAAGGAAAATGTTGTGGCGGATGCTCTTTCCCGCAAATGCATGATTGTTACAAAACTTGAATTGGATGTCATCGGCTTTGAGCACATCAAAGATTTTATATGAGCATGATCTTACTTTTGCTATCCCCTATGCTAAATGTTTGACGCATACATCTTGGAAGCATTATCATATTTCAAATGGTTACCTAATGAGAGCTAACAAACTATGCACCCCCGAGTCTTCGTTTCGTTTGTTACTTTCGCAAGAGGCTCATGGAGGAGGACTTATGGGCCACTTTGGACGCGACAAGCTATGCTCTCCAAGAACTACTTTTGGCCCAAGATGTTCCGCGACGTCTCACGGTTCACCAATCGATGCTCAACATGTCGCAAAGCTAAGTCCAAAGCTCAATCTCATGGTATATATATGCCACTTCCTATTCCGTACCACCCACGTGAAGATATTAGCATGGATTTTGTGCTTGGCTTACCTAGAACTAGAAATGGAAAAGTTTCGGTATTTGTTGTTGTAGAACGATTCTCTAAAATGACACACTTTATTCCTTGCAACAAGATAGACGATGCTTCATATGTTCCCAACCTCTTTTGGAGGGAATTTTTGCATCTCCGTGGAGTGCCCAAGACTATCGTGTCAGACCGTGACGTCAAGTTTCTAAGTTACTTTTGGAAGATACTATGCGCCAAGCTCGGCATCAAGTTACTCTTCTCTTCATCATACCATCTGCAAACCGTCGGCCAGAAGAACCTCAACCGGACGCTATCAGGTCACCAATCGGACGCTATCTACACTTCTTCGAGTCTTGATCAAGAAGAACCTCAAGAAATGGGAGTAAGGCTTACCCATCGCCGTATACGCCTACAATCACGCAAAACACTCAACTACCGGCAAGTCCCCCTTCGAGGTCGTTCACGGTTTCAACCCGTTGTCCCCTTTGGATATCCTATCACTCCCACTACAAAGAGCGCATCAACATGGATGCAAGTGCATGCGCAAGCTATCTCAAGAAGGTACATGAGGATACACGACACGCCATCGAGCTCCAAGTACAACGACACACAAACAAGCTCAACGCTAACAAGACTACAATGGTGTTCAATCCGGGTGATCTCGTATGGCTACATCTTCGCAAATATTGTTTTTTCTGAAGAACGCAAGTCCAAGCTACTACCACGTGCCGACGACCCTTTCAAGGTGCTAGAACGCTACAACAACAATGCATACAAGATCGACATCCCACGCGACAAGTACATTGTGAGTGACACCTTCAACATCAAGGATTTGTCAACTTGCCATGGGGATGAAGAAACCGATCCGCGGACAGATCTCTACCGAGGGATGATGTGGAGCATCCCTCATCTATCCCCATGGACTCTACTACGGCTACACAAGCTCCGAAATGACCAATGACAAGGGCACGCGCAAGAGCCATCGAAACAAAGGTGAACTCGCTCCTACTTGAGGTCAACATGCATATGGATGGAACTTGGATGCTTCCTCATCAAACATGCTATGTGTCATTAGGTACGAAGAAGAACACCTCCAAGCAGCGACGACTGGAGATGCCCTTATTTCTGGTGACCGGCGAGAAATAAGCCTGGCGCTTGCGAAGAGCGATACATAGGCCCTGTTTGTTTCAGCTTGATCTGATTCGAATCATATAGGGATTCACTTCGGTAGCAAAGCGGATTCACAATTATATAAGATCATGTTTGTTTCAGCTTTGATTTGATTTGAATCACATGTAGATTCGCTTCAGTGGTAAAGCTGATTCTGCACTTTAAGGTGTTTCAATAAATTGCACTAAAAATGTCTTGAATACAGATTCAGCTTCACTGCCGAAGTTGTTCAAAATAGCCGTTTGTTTCAAATTCTAGATCCAGCTTCAATAACAAACCTGGCTTCACTGGCAAAGCTGATCACAATAATCATCTGTTTCAAATTTTAAATTCAACTTCACTAACAAAGCTGAATCTGTTTTGTGAAGCTCAAACAAACAGGGCCATAGTGTTTGCATAGGAGACTCGCGCTATGGACGAATAGGTGTGAGTTTTATTGATTTTCCTAGCTCGCGGGAACGCGGTCCGGCCCGGCCCAGCCCTGTGGACGAGAAGGTGTGCTTTGGTATGTCAGACAGCGACAGCTTGCTTCTAGATGTCCTCAAACGGGCAAAAGGAAATCTGGCTTCTAGATGGAAATTAGGGCCGCCGCACACACCGCCAGAATTCAGTGTGCTCTCCGCCGTACTAGGAGCAGGGAAGTCGGCCGAACCCGCGGGCGCGCGTCCCCATCGCATTGCCTTGCCCACCCGCGCGCCAGCGATTCAGTGGGCACCGCCACGCCAAAATCAAAACAGCCAGGATATTTTTATCCCGAGCCCGAATCGACGTGGAGATCCCGGCCATTGCCTTGTGCCTTGCGCGAGGCAGGCATGGCTATGGTAGGCACCCACGCCCACGTGACGCCGACGTGCACCTCGCTCGCTCGCTCCCTCCTCTGTCGACCCATGCCAGATCACGATGATGCTGCCGCTGACTCACAGCCCCGAGCTTCTCACGAAAACAACGAAATTGCTTCACACACGACTGCGAAAACAAATATCAACCAGCGCGAAAGCAATCCCCTGCGTTATAAAAACAAACCCGGCCGGGAGCCAACCGCATTCCCGTCTCACCTGCCTACTTTTCCTCTCCTCTCCTCCCCCAACCCAACTGCATTCTCTCTTCTCAGATTTGTTAGTTCGACTGATGATTTCACCGCGCCCGGTGATGCAATCCTCCGCGGCGAGGCCCGCGCTAGCCGGGTTCCGTCAGGCCGCTGCCTCCTGCTCCCGCTCCCGCCGGACTGTCCGGTGCGCGGTGGCCGTCGCATCGGCGGCGCCGGCCGGGAGGTGCACGCTCTACGAGGTGCTGGGGCTGCGGGCTGGCGCTACGGGCAGCGAGATCAAGGCCGCCTACCGCCGACTAGCTCGGGAGCGGCACCCGGACGTGGCCGGCGCGGCCGGCGACGACTTCATCCGCCTGCACGACGCCTACGCCACGCTCTCCGACCCGGACGCCCGCGCGCGCTACGACCGCGACGTCGTCGTGCAGGCCTACGCGCAGCCGCCCGCTTCCAGGCCCAACGGCGTCTGGGGCCGGCCTCGCCGCACGTGGGAGACAGACCAGTGCTGGTAGCTCCGGCCTCGATCGACCCAGAGCTCCGGCCCTGTGAATAGCCACCACTAGCACTGCCAGCGCTCCTCTTCCCAACGCGCGGCCATGGCCGCTCACCATAGATTTTTTGCTACGGTGACCCAACCATGCGTCTGTACATGTAAATCCCCACCTCTTCTTGATCTTCTGAATGTGCAGTGATCTTCAGAATCAAGAATTAACCTGTGTTAATATGCAATAGCAGCATCAATCTGATATGAGATTTCTGTCGACATTGTTTTCCGGCGGCCGAAGCCGTCTCTGTTTCTTGGCTGGCAAACCAGGATTGACGACGACGTGCTACCGTCGGGTTGTTTATTCGATGCCAGCCAACGATTGCCAATTGGGTGGGTGGCCTCAAATTTCCCTCCCCTGTCAAGGTCAAACGTGATCATCGGCAACCGACGGCCCCGTCGGTCCACCTCTCCGCACAAGCTTAAATATACTACCACTAGCAATTTGGATAAGGATTTTTACTGATGCGTTGGCCTCGTCGATCTGCTCTACCTCAACGACAATAAGTATCTGCTCTACCTCAACGACAATAAGTGTTATTTTGTGCGGCAACCTCAGGGTTGAGTATATGTGTTATGTGCATATTATGTATTGTGCCCGTCTCCTAGTTCCTTGTATAGTTGAGGTCCGTGACCCATCTTTGTACATCATATATACGTGTCTATGCACGAAGAGCAATACATTGTGCAATTCATATAGTTTACATGATATCAATTTTTAGGTTTCAACCATAGCCTTCCGCCGCTGCCGCCGCCGCGCTTCCTCACGCGCCGCCGCCGCCGTCGCCGTCGCTGCCGAGTGTTCGTGGCTTCGTCAGCTGCTTCAGGAGCTCTTTTGTCCTGTTGACCGTGCCACGGTGGTCTACTGCGACAATGTCTCGGTGATCTACCTCTTCGCTAACCCGGTGCATCATCGACAGACCAAGCATATTGAGTTGGATATTCATTTTGTTCGGGAACAGGTGGCCCTTGGCTATATTCGTGTTTTACACGTCCCTACTTCCCAACAATTTGCCGATATCATGACCAAGGGCTTGCCTACGGCGCCATTTGAGAAGTTCCGGTCCAGTCTTTGCGTTAGCCGCGGTGCCGCTTCGATTGCGGGGGGGG
>LR738715.1:339309247-339319654 GCA_902687465.1 Secale cereale
ATATATATATCCAATGCAAATAACTATTGCATTAATTCCAAATGCCCAAAATAAATACTTATGAGCTCCTAATAATATTGGTTTGATTTTTATCTCTAACCAATATTTTTAGAGGGCCACATGAACATTTTCTTGGACCTTTTTGGAGCAATTTTTATTTGGGTCATTTTCAAAAAGGGTTTCTGAGGGTTTCACAAGTCCTCAATTCAATTTCATTTGAAATTTAAACATGATGCAAACCACAAGACTAACCTAGTGCATACCAGAACTAGGGTTGTGACAACTCGCCTCCACTCGAAAGAATCTCGTCCCGAGATTCAGGAGTAGGCGGAAAGAAGGTGGGGTACTCCAGTCGGAGACGATCTTCTCGCTCCCAAGTAGCTTGTCTCTCGGAATGATGAGACCATTGAACCTTGAGAAACTTGATGTTATGACGTCGAGTGACACGCTCTGCTTGATCCAGAATGCGAACGTGATACTCTCGATATGTGAGGTTATCTTAGAGATTAAGCGTTTCGTGGTCCACTCCGCGGATGGGATCCGAGAAGCAACGCCTGAGTTGAGAGATGTGGAAGACATCATGAACTCGGGAAAGATGTGGGGGTAGTTCCAATTGGTAGGCAACCTCTCCTCGTTTAGCAAGAATGCGAAAAGGACCAATGTAACGAGGAGCCAACTTGCCCTTGATACCAAAACGATGGGTACCCTTCAAAGGAGTAACCCGAAGATAAGCTTTGTCACCAACCTCATAAGTCACTTCCTTATGATGACGATCATACTGGCTCTTTTGACGAGACTGGGCTGTTTTCAAATTCTCACGAATGATGCGAACTTGCTCTTCTGCTTCCTGGATCATATCCGGTCCAAAGAATTGTGTTTCACCGGTTTCTGACCAGTTCAAAGGTGTTCGACATCTTCGTCCATAAAGAATCTCAAAAGGAGCTTGCTTGAGACTGGATTGATAGCTATTGTTATAAGCAAACTCGGCGAAAGCAAGACATTTCTCCCAATCCATACCGAATGAGATAACGCAAGCTCTAAGCATGTCTTCGAGAATTTGGTTAACCCGTTCCACTTGACCACTTGACTGAGGGTGGAAAGCGGTGCTGAAAGAAAGATGGGTGCCCATGGCAGTCTGGAAATTCTCCCAGAAATGAGAAGTGAAAAGACTACCACGGTCTGAATTGATCTCTAGTGGAACACCATGAAGTGACACTATTCGAGATATATACAAGTCCGCAAGCTGACTAGCAGTGATATTCTCTCGAACAGGTAGGAAGTGAGCCACTTTGGAGAGACGATCAATGACTACGAAGATAGCATTATTCCCTCTCTTGGTCCTGGGAAAGCCGGTGATGAAGTCCATACCAACTTTATCCCATTTCCACTCAGGAATAGCTAGAGGCTGAAGGGTGCCGGCAGGTCTTTGATGTTCTGCCTTAACGCGACGCCAAACGTCACATTTAGCAATGAACTCAGCAATTTCTCTCTTCATCCTAGTCCACCAGAACCTTTGGCGTAGATCCTGATACATCTTAGTACTACCGGGATGAATCGTGAGAGGAGATTCATGAGCCTCTTTAAGAATCAATTGTCGAAGATGTTGCTTCTTGGGAACCACCAGCCGGTTTTGGAAGAGAACAACACCTCGGTCATCTATGGAGAAACTACCAGCTATACCCTTGGCAATGTTTCTCTTGATCCGGGTAATTCCGGTATCATGCTTCTGGGCTTCTATGATATGATCCACAAGAGTAGGTTTCGCCACCAAACTTGAAAGGAATCCGTGAGGAGCGATGTGAAGGTTAAGCTTACATAATTCCTCATGGAGAAGTGGTTGGCCCTGCTGCAACATGAGATTGTTGCAATAGGATTTACGACTTAGCGCATCAGCCATGACATTACCCTTGCCTGGGGTGTAGGTAATCCCTAAGTCGTAATCGGAGATCAACTCCAACCAACGTCTTTGTCTAAGGTTCAAATCTGGTTGGGTGAAGATATACTTGAGACTCTGGTGATCGGTGTAGATCTCGCAGCGATTACCAAGGAGGTAATGTCGCCAGGTCTTAAGTGCATAGACTACGGCTGCAAGTTCTAGATCATGTGTAGGATAGTTCTCCTCATGTGGATGCAACTGTCGAGATGCGTAGGCAATCACACGACGATCCTACATAAGAATGCAACCTAGTCCCTGTCGTGAGGCATCACAGTAGATAACCAAGTCCTTCGTGAAATCCGGTGGCACAAGTATGGGAGCAGAAGTCAGGCGTCTTTTCAGTTCCTGAAAACTGTGCTCACACTGTGGGGACCACTCAAACTTTTTATCTTTCTTGAGAAGTTCCGTGAGAGGTTTGGCCACTTTAGAGAAGTTCTCAACAAAGCGGCGACAATAACTGGCTAGACCAAGGAAACTCCTAACTTGTTTAACTGTTTCAGGTGGAGCCCAATCAAGAACGGCCTGAACTCTCTCGGGGTTGACAGCAATGCCCTTACCAGAAATTACATGGCCGAGATAGGTCACTTCTGGCAACCAAAACTTGCACTTGGAGAACTTGGCATAAAGGCGATGCTCTCTGAGTTTTTCTAGAACAAGTCTAAGATGTTCGGCATGCTCTTCCTCGTTCTTTGAGTAAATAAGAATATCATCGAGATAAACCACGACGAACTTATCTAAATACTCCATAAAGATTGAGTTCATCAAGCGGGAGAAAGTGGTGCAGCATTTGTTAGATCGAAAGACATGACGGTGTACTCGTACTGACCATAACGAGTGACGAAAGCCGTCTTGGGAATGTCCCCATTTCTAATCTTGATTTGATGGTATCCTAACCTCAAGTCCATCTTGGAGAAGACTGAGGATCCAGCGAGCTGATCATACAGGTCGTTGATCCTTGGAAGTGGATACTTGTTCTTTACCGTGACCAAATTAACGGGACGATAATCTACGACCATCCGATCCGTACCATCCTTCTTCTTGACGAAGAGGACGGGGCAAGCCCAGGGAGAAGAACTAGGACGGATGAAACCCTTTTGCAAGGACTCATCAAGTTGTTTCTTAAGCTCAGCTAGTTCTAAGGGTGCCATCTTATAAGGTCTCCTAGAGATTGGAGCGGTTCCTGGGATAAGCTCTATAACAAAATCTACATCTCGGTCGGGTGGAACACCTGGCAGTTCCTCTGGAAAGGCATCCGGAAAGTCATGGACTACCGGAACATCTTCAAGATCTGGAAGAGGGCTGGCATTAAGAGAATAGAGTTGACGCTTTGCAACTCTAGTGGTGACAGTGACTATCTTACCAGATGGATGTGTAAGCTGAACAGACCTAGTGAAGCAATCAATCTTGGCATGATGAGCTTTCATCCAGTCCATACCCAAGATGATATTAATATCTGAAGACTTGAGGGCTACAAGTGATGCAAGGAACACAAGTCTGTCGACAAGGATTTCATTACCATGGCTTACACTAGAAGTTTGCCATTTGGAACCAGGAGTTTGAATGAGTAGTGGGGAGGGCATATCACAAAATGACATGTCGTGCAAGCGGGCATAACTTTCGGAAATGAAAGAATGAGATGCTCCAGTATCGAATAGAACCGATGCCGGATGACAATTAACAAGGAGTGTACCAAGAACGACATCTGGATCATCATGAGCGTCTTTGGCTGAGACGTGATGCACACGTCCATGTTCGGTGGGAGCTGACTTAACACTGATCATCTTGCGTGATGATTTATCACGTCTAACAGATTTCTCGGACTGGGATGGAGCAACACGGGTCTGAGTGCAAATACGGGCAATATGTCCCGGTTCTCCGCACTTGTAACAAATCCTGGAGGTAGGACGTGGACCCGCATTGGCAAACGGTCCATCAATAGACCTGGGTGGAGCATACTGCTGAATTGGAAGAGGTACCACACAAGATGGCCTCGGAGGATAAGTGGGTGGAAGAACAGAGTTCGTAACCCAAATCCGGCGCTTCTGAGAACTAGAACCAGAGGAAGATCCCAAATCAAGGATGTGCTTACGTGACTCATCGTAAGTGAGCTGAGCTGTCTCTGCATTGATGGTCTTGTTCACAAGAGCATGGAATGTGTTGCAATGATGCAAGTGGAGATCACGACGCAGTTTGGGGTTGAGACCCTTCCGGAACCTAGCCTGCTTCTTGGCGTCCGTGGACACTTCTTCTGTAGCATAGCGGGCGAGGTTCTCAAACTCTCTACTATAAGCATCAACAACCATCTTAGCCTGTGTAAGACTACATAACTCTTCTCTCTTACGATCGATAAGGGCTTGAGGGATATGATGCTCACGAAAAGCCTCGGTGAAATCTCTCCAGGTAGGAATCTGGCCAGCTGGAATCATGGCCTCATGGTTCTGCCACCAAAGACTAGCAGGACCTTCCAGGTGATAAGTGGCATAGATGACCTTGTCATCTTCAGCTACATTCGCAGAACGCAGCTTGTGAGTGATACTACGGAGCCAGTCATCTGCATCGAGTGGCTCAATGGAATGATGGAAGGTGGGTGGTTTCAGACGAATGAAGTCATGGATGGTTGCTGATTCCTTGCATTGATGTGCGGTGTTCTCCTCAATACGTGCCAACAAGCAGTTAGACTCACGCTTGTTTCTCTCCATCTCTAACATTAACTCCGCCAACGAAGGCTGGTCGGGAGGATCCTCCTCATCCCTACCACCTCCGTGGTTCTGTCTACGAGCAGCTGAGCTTCGCTTAACTGAAGACATCCTGAGAAGCGAAACCGAAGACGAAAACATCAACAACTATAGGATGCATAAGGTAGAACAAGAAATTAGTATCTCTCGAACTACTAGGATAATTTTGGCAGCATAACGGCAGTAAAATGCTCAGAATGAGACATCCTGCTAACAAAGGGTTGTACAACATCTCAACATCATCTCTCAAGGTTCTGTGATAGTACTAAAACAACTGCACCGGAAGAACATGAAAACAGGAGTAGGACTCTGATCAACCAATCCTAAGGGACTACGGAGTAGTAACTCGTGATCTTGATAGACGGAAGAGAAAGCCTAGTTCCTTAACCCCGTAGGAAAGGTAGGATGACTCGGATCAGAAGACATGAGGTATAAGGAGTAAAAAGAGCCTTACGTTCCCTTCCACAATCAATTCCCTTATATAACTAAGGAATTTGTAGACTCAACTTCGACCATTTTGGCTTGGTAATCCTACAGGCAGTCAGGCTCTGATACCAACGCTGTCGGGACCCCGATCCTAAGTCACACCGATCTAGCATGTAACACACCATATCACTTTGCGGCCTCACGCACGGTATCCCCACGGGTTCCACCTTACCTGGCCCGGGACCGTTTGCGCATTTTCACGTATATGATAGTGTCGCTAGCATCCATATGACAGAGAACCCGGGCTGACATGACCAGTTATAAACCAAAAGTGGCACTAAATTACAGAGACAGGCATTCATGACCCAGCAACGAACGTGTTGGTCATCAACGTATGAACCCAAGTCGTAGCAAGCTACAAGGACTTAAAGGAACAACGCGTGACATTTCCCCTAAGGGACAGACACAGGAATGAAGAAGGACACATGCCGGTCAGCCTAAGTGATCCGGAGCAGTAGCAAGCTACCAAGGCTCAGTGGAAGCACTAGGAGACATTTCCCTGTAAGATAGGCTACCAAGGGTAAACAACTAGGTGTCGGATCCCACACATACCAAGCATTTCAATAACATACACACAATATGCTCAATATGTGCAAATACAACATGGCATCACAACAAGACTCTAATAAACAAAGTATTTATTCATTAGGCTCCGAGGAGCCAAGTATTACAAACATGGGTCTCACGACCCAACATTCAGAGCATACAAGCAATAAGCGGAAGCACTACATGTCTGAGTACAGACATCTACAAATGAAAAAGGCTGAAGAGCCTGACTATCTACAACACTCGTCCAAGATCGTAGCTGAGGTAACAAGCTACTTGTCGAAGTCCAAGCGGAACTACTAGTGAGACATCAATCTCATCTGCAAAACATAAATTAAGCAAACATGAGTACAAAGGTACTCAGCAAGACTTACATCAGATCCTATCATACATGCACTTGTATCAAGATGGGAAAGTGGGGTTTAGTTGCAGCAAGCCAGCTTTGACTCAGTGGCTATCGTGTACTACGACTGCTGGTAACTTTGAGGTGGCGCACACGAGTCCACTAAGCACCACACAATACACCACTATGGATTCATCCCCGTCTCCCTACGAGAAGGCCATCCATAGCACTCACACTTGTCTTGAGTATTTTAGAGTATCCACTTCAAGTTGTCTATGTACCACGTAAGCATCCAAGAAGTCCATAACCGTGGACCCGGCTATTCGAATAGATCATGTTAACCCTGCAGGGGTGTACTTCTTCACACACGCTCTCGCCACTTACCGCCATGTACATCTCGTGTATCTCGGCAACCTTCAAGCGGAAGCCTGGCGAGGGTGTCGGCCACGACCTGACTAACCACACAAGTCTCTCGTCCAGGTTTATCGCCTATTCGGGTTCCATTCGTGGGGAGATCCGGCCGGGGTGTCGCTCACGGCCCCAAATGATGTGCGCAGGGTTCCCAAGCCCACCTCGCCGAGTGGATCTACGCTTGGTACACCGTGCCATGGTGCCTAGTCTGTCCCAAGCCCACTGGCCGAGTGCCACTTGGTAGACTACTAACACTACCTACAAACACCAGAAACTAGTTGCAACTCCTGGACAGAGATCATGTTGATTAATAAGTCGAGAGGGGTCGAGTTACCGGAACCCAATGTGTGGTAGTAGCTAGTCATTGGACAACATACACAGAACTCAGTTCTTAGGGACGGTTCCAGTGAGACAACCCACCATGTACTCCTACATGGCCTCTCACCACTACCTTTACCAAATCGTGTTCACACACTTAACCCTCAGCATCAGAACATATCATTGTACTCCAATTCATTCCCGATGAATCAGACCTGACACACTCTAAGCAATAGCAAGCAAGGCATGGTAAGATCACAACATGGCTTCAATCAACTCCTACACATGCTAGTGGGTTTCAACTATTTACTGTGGAAAGACAGGTCATGCAGAGGAATGGGTTCAACTACCGCAGCATAAAGTAGCAGTTGAAGTCGTTGTTGTCCTAATGCAATAACAGGGAGCAGGAGCGAGAAAGGGGTTGTATCGGGATGAACAAGGGGGTTTGCTTGCCTGGTGAAACAACGTGCAGAGCACTGCTCCTCTGACAGGTACTCTGGATCGGTCTCCGGAGCTGGACCTATCGAGAAGAACGCTGACGACAATCAAACACAAGCATATGCAACAATATGATGCATGAATATGGCATGAAGTTATGATGTTGTTTGAGCTAATGCAACTAGCATTTTGATTGGTTGAACTCCATTTGAACCAAGGGTTCAAATGCAACTCTAAAATAAGTATTTCTAAATGCCATATATGTGTTTTCATATAAACAGTAGGTTTAACTTCATTTGTCATGCATGAAAATGGTACAGATGGATAGATTGAATTTTTCTGATAATTTTTCATATATAAATTATTTCATTCTGAGCTACGGTTGAATTTCTGTGATTTTTTGAAGTTTAAGCCAATTTCCGAAATAAATAAATCATTTAAGATTTATTTAAATACCAGAACTGGTTTACTGCATCAGCATGACACAAGCATGACGTCAGCAGGTCAAAGGGGCTGGTCCAGAGTCAAACCTGACAGTGGGGTCCACTGGTCAGTGACTCAGTTAATTAACTGAGTTAATTAACACTGAACTAATCCTAACAGAAAAATCAGCAGGGCTGGGCCCACATGTTAGTGGCTAAACAAATTAACCAAAACTAATTAATTAACTTAACGGTCAACTAACTAAAAGGGGTGGGGGCCCACCTGTCATTGACCCAGGGAGTCAAATCCGGGTCAAACCGCAACTAACACACCGGCATTGAGCCGCCGGCGGCAGCAAACGCGGCGGAGGGCATCGGGATTTCTGTTCCAGGGGTCTTCTGCGCAGCTGAGACCATCTACAGGGAGCTGGAGCTCACCCGCATCCATCCCAGCCAGCGGCAGCAGCTAGGGCGGCCGGAGCTCGCCGAAAACGAGCGCGCGGCGGCGCCGGAGTTCGGGCCTTGTCGGGGTTGGAGCTACGGGGCACGGGGAGGCTAACAGAGAGGTGCTATGGGCTCCTAGCGAAGCACTAAGTGCAGTGACATGCTCGGATTCGTGCTTGGGTGGCTGTGGCCACGGCGGCGGCATCGCCGGCGGCGGTGAGGTCGGGCATCAACAGAGAGTAGACCTAGAGGTCGCAAACGACTAGGGGAGAAGGGGAAACGAACCGGGAGCTCACCGCGGTTCTGCTGGGGGGTTCAGTGGCTCGGGGAAGCTTCTGCTGCGGCGAATTCGTCGCCGGCGGTCGGCGGCGTCCGAGGAGGAAGACGATGACGACGGCGGCTCCACAGGGTGTCCGGCGTCTGGTGGCTTGGCGGAGAGGACGAGGGAGTCGTGGCGGAGCTCGTGGGCTCTACGGAGGGGCGAGGGGACGGCTCTGGCAACGACTACGGCGATCGACGGCGACGGCGGCGTTCGGGAGTTGCGAGAGAGAGCGAGGGAGAGGAGGGGAGAGGTCCAGGAGAGTGCGAGAGGGTCGGGGAGATCGCGTGGCGCCTCCAGAAACGACCAGGCGGCGAGGGGAGGGCAGGCAGGCAGCTCGCGTGGCGCGCGGAGCGCTCGCGTGCGCCGGGCACACGCCTCGGCCTACTGGCGCGAGGTAGGTGATGACTGGCTTGGCCAGTGGGCCGGGCCAGCTCTGCCTGGTGGGCTGCAGGTAAGCCAGGTAAGCTATTTCCTTTTATTTGCTTTTCTATTTTTCTGACATTTGTTTTGATTTAATTTCTAAATTAAATCAATTATTTTCTGCTGACATATTTATTTTGCAGGGACCTAGGAATTAATCCAAGCCCCTAAAAATAAAGAATCAGAATTTTGGACATATATAAAATATATATAATATATATATATATATATATCCAATGCAAATAACTATTGCATTAATTCCAAATTCCCAAAATAAATACTTATGAGCTCCTAATAATATTGGTTTGATTTTTATCTCTAACCAATATTTTTAGAGGGCCACATGAACATTTTCTTGGACCTTTTTGGAGCAATTTTTATTTGGGTCATTTTCAAAAAGGGTTTCTGAGGGTTTCACAAGTCCTCAATTCAATTTCATTTGAAATTTAAACATGATGCAAACCACAAGACTAACCTAGTGCATACCAGAACTAGGGTTGTGACAAACAACCTCTCTGTGTCCTACACATTTGGTTCTCTCAAATACTCTGCTCCAAACACCTGCACCACGGCACGGGCAAACTTGACGGTAGTCTTCAAGCATTAGTTTTCCCCCATCCTGACCATCTCACCAACGACATCTGCAGCAGTACCAAGTGCAAGCTTCCTCAGAGCAGTCATGCACTTCTTCTTAGAAGAGAAAGAAAGTTGGCCGCAACAATCCCTTTTGAGCTTGAAGTACTCATCGTGTGCCTCCACTCCCTCCACAATGCGCAAGAACAATGGTTTCCGCATGCGAAAAGAACGACGAAACCATGGATCATTCGGGAAAGTTGGGTTCAGAGCAAAGTAGTCCTTCTGCAATAGTCGTGCTCCGAACACCCTATCCTGATTGATCACTCTTCTCCCTTTGATGGAGCCCTTGAATTTGAGAATATGCTCCACCTACCGCTCCATTTCCTCTTGCATGATCATGTCCACTTCTTCGCCCGAATCTGAGGAATCGAAGAACTCATCTTGAATCATTTGATAAGGCTCCGTCCGTTCATACTCCTCGTCCGACAAAGCACCGGAATTCATTATTTTCCCTCATAAAACTACAAGAAATCCGGTCAGACAATGTGTCGAACACATAGAGCCCAAGGCGGAGCAAGAGAGTTGCCACACATACGACGGTGGCGTCCGGGCCGATGATGACGTCCCCAACGGCGAGGACGGTAGAGAGGACTGCTCCGCCGGAGCTGGCGGCGCAGAGGCTAGGAACGGTTGCGGAGCACGTGCGGTGTTGGAGTGCAAAACGGATGTTGAGGACGAGGAAGAAGAGAGGAAAGAGAAAATGGATCCGATAGGTCGAGGAGGTGGATTTGGTACATTTTCTGGTGGGGTCCGACTGTCAGGTCTGACATGGTGGACGCGCCCGCGCGCCCCCATATCCACCGCATATTTCGGCTGGATATGAGGGGTGCCTGTCAGCCTGGTCATTTGAGGCCTGCTTAAGGCGTCCGTCTAGGTGAAAATTTAGTGACTGGGCCTTTCGCTCAGGCGTTTGAGGCATGCTTTGGGGCGTCCGGTGTTGAAAATATACC
>LR738715.1:339320617-339331754 GCA_902687465.1 Secale cereale
GCCAGACACAGGTGACTATGTCAGGGAGATGCCGGAACACTTCAACAAGAAAAAAGAACAAAACCGACAATGGAATCAGCGGTATAGTGAGCATGTGCATTACTCAGGAGGATATCGATGCATCCCGGGTTTCGTAAAGTATTGCAAAGTGATACGTCTCCAACGTATCTATATTTTTTGATTGTTTCATGCTATTACATTATCAATTTTAGATACTTTATATGCCATTCTATATCATTTTTTGGATCTAACCTGTTAACCTAGTGCCAAGTGCCAGTTCTTGTTTCTTACATGTTTTTGTTTTGCAAAAAATCAGTACCAAACGAAGTCCAACCATGATGAAACTTTACGGTGTTTTTTTCTAGACCAGAAGGGACCCTAAAATCTTCTAGAGGAGATCATAGGGCATATGAGAGGACCACAAGCTCACATGGCACCCCCTGGGGGTGCGCCTCCCGAGTTTGTAGGCCCCTCGTAACTCCATTTGATCTCATTTCACTTCAATAAATTCCCATAAATTCCAAAACAAACAAAGCGCACCCGGAAATAATTTTTCCGCCGCTGCAAGTCTCTGTTCTTCTGTGATCCCATCTGGAGACCTTTTCTGGTACTCTACAGGAGGGGGAACCGAACATGGAGGGATTCTACATCAACCTTGCTGCACCTCCGATGATGTGTGAGTAGTTCACCACATACCTACGGGTCCATAGTGATTAGCTAGATGGCTTCTTCTTTCTCTCTGATCTTCAACACAATGTTCTCCTCAGAGATCAATCCTATGTAATCTTCTTTTGCGGTGTGTTTGTTGGGATCCAACGAATTTCGGGTTTATGATCAGATTATTCATTGAAAGTAACTAAGTATTTTCTGAACTTTATTATGCATGAATATTACAGCTTTGTATTTCTCTTTGATCTATCCGTTTAGTTTCGCTAACTAGATTGATTTATCTTCAGTGGAAAAGGTGCTTTGTACTAGGTTGCTGAAGGAAATATGCCCTAGAGGCAATAATAAAGATGTTATTTGTATTTCCTTATATCATGATAAAAGTCTTTTATTCATGCTAGAATTGTATTAACCGGAAACTTAGTACATGTGTGAATACATAGACAAAATAGCATGTCCCTAGTATGCCTCTACTAGACTAGCTCATTGATCAAAGATGGCTATGTTTCCTAGCCATAGACATGAGTTGTCATTTGATCAACGGGATCACATCCTTAGGAGAATGATGTGATGGACTAGACCCATCAGTTAGCTTAGCACTATGATCGTTTAGTTTTACTGCTATTGCTTTCTTCATGACTTATACATGTTCCTATGACTATGAGATTATGCAAATCCCGAATACCGTAGGAACACCTTGTGTGCTATCAAACATCACAACGTAACTGGGTGATCATAAAGATGCTCTATAGGTGTCTCCGAAAGTATTCTTGGTGTTGGCATAGATCAAGACTAGGATTTGTCACTCCGAGTGTCGGAGAGGTATCTCTAGGCCCTCTCGGTAATGCACATCATAATAAGCCTTGCAAGCAAATGACTAATGAGTTAGTCACAAGATGATGTATTACGGAACGAGTAAAGAGACTTGCCGGTAACGAGATTGAACTAGGTATAGAGATACCGACGATCGAATCTCGGGCAAGTAACATACCGATGACAAAAGGAACAACGTATGTTGTTATGCGGTTTGACCGATAAAGATCTTAATAGAATACGTAGGAGCCAATATGAGCATCCTGGTTCCTCTATTGGTTATTGACCGGAGATGAGTCTCGGTCATGTCTACATAGTTCCCCAACCCGCAGGGTTCGCACGCTTAACGTTTGATGACGATCGGTATTATGAGTTTATGAGTTTTTGATGTACCGAAGGTAGTTCGGAGTCCCGGATGGGATCACGAACATGACGAGGAGTCTCGGAATGTCCGAGACGTAAAGATTGATATATTGGACGACTATATTCGGACACCGAAGTGTTTCGTAAAGTTTCAGAATTTACCGGAGTACCGGGGGGGTTATCGGAACCCCTAGGGAAGCTTTGGGCCTTAATGGGCCGTAGGAGAAAGAGGGAAGGAGGGCCAGGGCTATGCCGCGCGCCCCCACCCCTTGGTCCGAATTGGACAAGGAAGGAGGGGGGCCGGCGCCCCTTTCCTTCTCCTTCTCCCTCTCCTTCCTTTCCCCCTTCTCCCTTTTGGTAGTTCCTACTAGGAATAGGATTGCAATCCTATTCCTAGTAGGATTGCACCTCCTAGGCGCGCCACAAGGGGCCGGACGGCCTCTCCCCCTTGCTCCTTTATATACGGGGGCAGGGGGGCAGCCAAAGACACACAAGTTGAATTGTTTTAGCCGTGTGTGGTGCCCCCCTCCACAGAAACACACCTCGGTCATACTGTCGCATTGCTTAGGCGAAGCCCTGCACCGGTAACTTCATCATATCCGTCACCACGCCGTCGTGCTGACGAAACTCTCCCGTGAAGCTCAACTGGATCAAGAGCTCGTGGGACGTCATCAAGCTGAACGTGTGCTGAACGCGGAGGTGCCGTATGTTCGGTGCTTGATCGGTTGGATCGTGAAGAAGTTCGACTACATCAACCGCGTCACTTGACGCTTCCGCTCCCGGTCTACGAGGGTACGTAGACACAATCTCCCTCTCGTTGCTATGCATCTGGTAGATAGATCTTGCGTGATCGTAGGAAAAATTTTAAATACCACGTTCCCCAAAAGTGGCATCATGAGCCAGGTCTATGCGTAGATGATATGCATGAGTAGAACACAATGAGTTGTGGGCGATACTAGTCATACTGCTTACCAGCATGTCATACTTTGCTTCGGCGGTATTGTGAGATGAAGCGGCCCGGACCGACATTACGCGTACGCTTACGCGAGACTGGTTTCACCGTTATGAGCACTCGTAGCTTAAAGGTGACTGGCGGGTGTCTGTCTCTCTCACTTTAGCTGAATCGAGTGTGGCTACGCCCGGTCCTTGTGAAGGTTAAAACAGCACATACTTGACGAAACATCGTTGTGGTTTTTGTATGCGTAGGTAAGAACGGTTCTTGCTAAGCCCGTAGCAGCCACGTAAAACTTGCAACAACAAAGTAGAGGACGTCTAACTTGTTTTTGCAGGGCATGTTGTGACGTGATATGGTCAAGACATGATGAATTATACGGTTTTGTATGAGATGATCATGTTTTGTAAAATTATCGGCAACAGGCAGGAGCCATATGGTTGTCGCTTTATTGTATGAAATGCAATCGCCATGTAATTGCTTTACTTTATCACTAAGCGGTAGCGATAGTCGTAGAAGCAATAGTTGGCGAGACGACAAAGATGCTACGATGGTGATCAAGGTGTCGTGCCGGTGACGAAGGTGATCATGACGGTGCTTTGGAGATGGAGATCAAAAGCACAAGATGATGATGGCCATATCATGTCACATATTTTGATTGCATGTGATGTTTATCTTATTATGCTTCTTATTTTTCTTAGAACGACGGTAGCATTATAAGATGATCCCTTACTAAATTTCAAGGTATAAGTGTTCTCCCTGAGTATGCACCGTTGCGAAAGTTTGTCGTGCTGAGACACCACGTGATGATCGGGTGTGATAAGCTCTACGTTCAAATACAATGGGTGTAAGCCAGTTTTGCACACGCAGAATACTCGGGTTAAACTTGACGAGCCTAGCATATGCAGATATGGCCTCGGAACACTGGAAACCGAAAGGTTGAGCGTGAATCATATAGTAGATATGATCAACATAAGATGTTCACCATTGAAACTACTCCATCTCACGTGATGATCGAACATGGTTTAGTTGATTTGGATCACGTGATCATTTAGATGACCGGAGGGATGTATATCTAAGTGGGAGTTCTTTAAGTAATATGATTAATTGAACTTTAATTTATCATGAACTTAGTCTTGATAGTTTTTGCATATCTATGTTGTTGTAGATCAATGGCCCGTGCTACCGTTCCTTTGAATTTTAATGCATTCCTAGAGAAAGCTAAGTTGAAAGATGATGGTAACAATTACACAAACTGGGTCCGTAACTTGAGGATTATCCTCATTGCTGCACAAAAGAATTATGTCCTTGAAGCACAGCTAGGTGACAAGCCCCCTCCCGCCAATGTAGATGCTTTGAACGTCTGGCAGACGCGGTCTAATGACTACACGATAGTTCAGTGTGCCATGCTTTACGACTTAGAACCGAGACTTCAACGACGTTTTGAACGTCATGGACCATATGAGATGTTCCAGGAGTTGAAGTTAATATTTCAAGCAAATGCCCGGATTGAGAAATATGAGATTTCCAATAAGTTCTACAGCTGCAAGATGGAGGAGAATAGTCCTATCAGTGAACACTTGCTCAGAATGTCTGGGTACTACAATCATATGACTCAACTTGGTTGCAAAGTTGACGAGGATAGTGTTATTGATAGAGTTCGTCAATCACTGCCACCAAGCTATAAAGGCTTCGTCATGAACTATAATATGCAAGGGATGCAGAAAACAATTCCCGAGCTCTTCACTATGCTCAAGGCTGCGGAGGTAGAAATCAAAAAGGAGCATCAAGTGTTGATGGTTAACAAGACCACTAGTTTCAAGAAAAAGGGCAAGGGAAAGAAGGGGAACTTCAAGAAGAATAGCAAGTCAGTTGCTACTCCCGCGAAGAAACCCAAGTCTGGAGCCAAGCCTGAAACTGAGTGCTTCTACTGCAAAGGGACTGGACACTAGAAGCGGAACTGCCCCAAGTATTTGGCGGATAAGAAGGATGGCAAGGTGAACAAAGGTATATGTGATATACATGTTATTGATGTGTACCTTACTAATGCTCGTAGTAGTACCTGGGTATTTGATACCGGTTCGGTCGCTAATATTTGTAACTCGAAACAGGGACTACGGATTAAACGAAGATTAGCTAAGGACGAGGTGACGATGCGCGTGGGAAATGGTTCCAAAGTCGATGTGATCGCCATCGGCACGCTACCTCTACATGTACCTTCGGGATTAGCTTTAGACCTAAATAATTGTTATTTGGTGCCAGTGTTGAGCATGAACATTATATCTGGATCTTGTTTATAGCGAGACGGTTATTCATTTAAATCAGAGAATAATGGTTGTTCTATTTTTATGAATAATATCTTTTATGGTCATGCACCCTTGAAGAGTGGTCTATTCTTATTGGATCTCGATTTTAGTGATACACATATTCATAATATTGAAGCCAAAAGATGCAAGGTTAATAATGATAGTGCAACTTATTTGTGGCACTGCCGTTTAGGTCATATTGATATAAAGCGCATGAAGAAACTCCATAGTGATGGACTTTTGGAATCACTTGATTATGAATCACTTGGTACTTGCGAACCATGCCTCATGGGCAAGATGACTAAAACTCTGTTCTCCGGAACTATGGAGCGAGCAACAGATTTGTTGGAAATCATACATACTGATGTATGCGGACCGACGAGTGTTGAAGCTCGCGGCGGGTATCGTTATTTTTTGACCTTCACTGATGATTTGAGCAGATATGGGTATATCTACTTAATGAAACACAAGTCTGAAACATTTGAAAAGTTCAAAGAATTTCAGAGTGAAGTAGAGAATCATCGTAACAAGAAAATAAAGTTTCCGCTATCTGATCGTGGAGGTGAATATTTGAGTTACGAGTTTGGTCTTCATTTGAAACAATGTGGAATAGTTTCACAACTCACGCCACCCGGAACACCACAGCATAATGGTGTGTCCGAACGTCGTAACCGTACTTTATTGGATATGGTGCGATCTATGATGTCTCTTACCGATTTACCACTATCGTTTCGGGGTTATGCTTTAGAGACAGCTGCATTCACGTTAAATAGGGCACCATCTAAATCCGTTGAGACGACACCTTATGAACTATGGTTTGGCAAGAAACCAAAGTTGTCGTTTCTTAAAGTTTAGGGCTGTGATGCTTATGTGAAAAAGCTTCAACCTGATAAGCTCGAACCCAAGTCGGAGAAATGTGTCTTCATAGGATACCCAAAAGAGACTGTTGGGTACACCTTCTATCACAGATCCGAAGGCAAGATATTCGTTGCTAAGAATGGATCCTTTCTAGAGAAGGAGTTTCTCTCGAAAGAAGTGAGTGGGAGGACAGTAGAACTTGATGAGGTAATTGTACCTTCTCATGAATTGGAAAGTAGTACATCACAGAAAATTGTTCCAGTGATTCCTACACCAATTAGTGAGGAAGCTAATGATGATGATCATGAAACTTCAGATCAAGTTTCTGCTGAACGTCGTAGATCAACCAGAGTACGTTCCGCACCAGAGTGGTACGGCAACCCAGTTCTGGAAGTCATGTTACTAGACCATGATGAACCTACAAACTATGAGGAAGCGATGATGAGCCCAGATTCCGCAAAATGGCTTGAGGCCATGAAATCTGAGATGGGATCCATGTATGAGAACAAAGTGTGGACTTTGGTTGACTTGCCCGATGATCGGCAAGCCATCGACAATAAATGGATCTTCAAGAGGAAGACCGACGCAAACGGTAATGTTACTATTTACAAAGCTCGACTTGTTGCGAAAGGGTTTCGACAAGTTCAAGGAGTTGACTACAATGAGACTTTCTCACCTGTAGCGATGCTTAAGTCTGTCCAAATCATATTAGCAATTGCCGCATTTTATGATTATGAAATATGGCAAATGGATGTCAAAACTGCATTCCTGAATGGATATCTCAAAGAAGAGTTGTATATGATGCAACCAGAAGGTTTTATCGATCCAAAAGGTGCTAACAAAGTATGCAAGCTCCAGCGATCCATATATGGACTGGTGCAAGCATCTCGGAGTTGGAATATACGCTTTGATGAGGTGATCAAAGCATATGGTTTTATACAGACTTTTGGAGAAGCCTGTATTTACAAGAAAGTGAATGGGAGCTCTGTAGCATTTCTGATATTATATGTGGATGACATATTGTTGATTGGAAATGATATATAATTTCTGGATAGCATAAAAGGATACTTGAATAAAAGTTTTTCAATGAAAGACCTCGGTGAAGCTGCTTATATATTAGGCATCAAGATCTATAGAGATAGATCAAGACGCTTAATTGGACTTTCACAAAGCACATACCTTGATAAAGTTTTGAAGAAGTTCAAAATGGATCAGTCGAAGAAAGGGTTCTTGCCTGTGTTACAAGGTATGAAGTTGAGTAAGACTCAATGCCCGACCACTACAGAAGATAGAGAGAAAATGAAAGTCATTCCCTATGCCTCAGCCATAGGATCTATCATATATGCAATGTTGTGTACCAGACCTGATGTGTGCCTTGCTATAAATCTAGCAGGGAGGTACCAAAGTAATCCAGGGGTGGATCACTGGACAACGGTCAAGAACATCCTGAAATACCTGAAAAGGACAAAGGATATGTTTCTCGTGTATGGAGGTGACAAAAAGCTTGTCGTAAACGGTTACGTCGATTCTAGCTTTGACACTAATCCGGATGACTCCAAGTCACAAACCGGATATGTATTTTTATTGAACGGTGGAGCTGTTAGTTGGTGCAGTTCCAAGCAGAGCGTCATGGCGGGATCTACGTGTGAAGCGGAATACATAGCTCCTTCGGAAGCAGCAAATGAAGGAGTCTGGATGAAGAAGTTCATATCCGATCTAGGTGTAATACCTAGTGCATCGGGTCCAATGAAAATCTTTTGTGACAACATTGGAGCAATAGCCTTGGCGAAGGAATCCATGTTTCACAAGAGAACAAAGCACATCAAAAGACGCTTCAATTCCATCCGCGATCTAGGTAAGGAGGGAGACATAGAGATTTGCAAGATACACACGGATCTGAATGTTGCAGACCCGTTGACTAAGCCTCTTCCACGGGCAAAACATGATCAGCACCAGGACTCCATGGGTGTGAGAATTATTACTTTGTAATCTAGATTATTGACTCTAGTTCAAGTGGGAGACTGAAGGAAATATCCCCTAGAGGCAATAATAAAGATGTTATTTGTATTTCCTTATATCATGATAAATGTCTTTTATTCATGCTAGAATTGTATTAACCGGAAACTTAGTACATGTGTGAATACATAGACAAAATAGCATGTCCCTAGTATGCCTCTACTAGACTAGCTCATTGATCAAAGATGGCTATGTTTCCTAGCCATAGACATGAGTTGTCATTTGATCAACGGGATCACATCATTAGGAGAATGATGTGATGGACTAGACCCATCAGTTAGCTTAGCACTATGATCGTTTAGTTTTACTGCTATTGCTTTCTTCATGACTTATACATGTTCCTATGACTATGAGTTTATGCAACTCCCGAATACCGTAGGAACACCTTGTGTGCTATCAAACGTCACAACGTAACTGGGTGATCATAAAGATGCTCTACATGTGTCTCCGAAAGTATTCGTGGTGTTGGCATAGATCAAGACTAGGATTTGTCACTCCGAGTGTCGGAGAGGTATCTCTGGGCCCTCTCGGTAATGCACATCATAATAAGCCTTGCAAGCAAATGACTAATGAGTTAGGCACAAGATGATGTATTACGGAACGAGTAAAGAGACTTGCCGGTAACGAGATTGAACTAGGTATAGAGATACCGACGATCGAATCTCGGGCAAGTAACATACCGATGACAAAAGGAACAATGTATGTTGTTATGCGGTTTGACCGATAAAGATCTTCGTAGAATATGTAGGAGCCAATATGAGCATCCAGGTTCCGCTATTGGTTATTGACCGGAGATGTGTCTCGGTCATGTCTACATAGTTCTCGAACCCGTAGGGTCCGCACGCTTAACGTTTGATGACGATCGGTGTTATGAGTTTATGAGTTTTTTATGTACCGAAGGTAGTTCGGAGTCCCGGATGAGATCACGTACATGCCGAGGAGTCTCGGAATGTCCGAAACGTAAAGATTGATATATTGGACAACTATATTCGGACACCGGAAGTGTTCCATAAAGTTTCGGAATTTACCGGAGTATCGGGGGTGTTACCGGAACCCCTGGGGAAGCTATGTGCCTTAATGGACCGTAGGAGAAAGAGGGAAGGAGGGCCAGGGCTGGGCCACGCGCCCCCACCCCTTGGTCCGAATTGGACAAGGAAGGAGGGGGGGGGGGGCGGCGCCCCTTTCCTTTTCCTTCTCCCTCTCCTTCCTTTCCCCCTTCTCCCTTTTGGTAGTTCCTACTAGGAATAGGATTGCAATCCTATTCCTAGTAGGATTGCACCTCCTAGGCGCGCCACAAGGGGCCGGCCGGCCTCTCCCCCTTGCTCCTTTATATACGGGGGCAGGGGGGCACCCAAAGACACACAAGTTGAATTGTGTTAGCCATGTGCGGTGCCCCCCTCCACAGAAACACACCTCGGTCATACTGTCGCATTGCTTAGGCGAAGCCCTGCGCCGGTAACTTCATCATATCCGTCACCACGCTGTCGTGCTGAGGAAACTCTCCCGTGAAGCTCAACTGGATCAAGAGCTCGTGGGACGTCATCAAGCTGAACGTGTGCTGAACGCGGAGGTGCCGTACGTTCGGTGCTTGAACGGTTGGATCGCGAAGAAGTTCGACTACATCAACCGCGTCACTTGACGCTTCCGCTCCCGATCTACGAGGGTACGTAGACACACTCTCCCTCTCGTTGCTATGCATCTGGTAGATAGATCTTGCGTGATCGTAGGAAAATTTTAAAATACTACGTTCCCCAACAGTTGCTACTTGTGAGTTGCGTTGGGATTTTCCTCGAAGAGGAGAGGAGATGCAACACAATAGAGATAAGTATTTCCCTCAGTGATAACCAATGTATCAATCCAGTAAGAGAATCACACAAAGCCTCATGAATAGCACATGCACACACGAAAGCAAACACTCGAACCCAACGTTGGCAAGAGGGTTGTCAACCCCGTTGAACTCGTTACTCGCAAGGATCAAATCTTGTATAGGTAGATGGATAAATTGCAAAACAAAATAAAAGTAAATAAATTGCAGCAAGGTAATTTAAGTTTTTGTAATATAATGAAAGTAAACCCGGGGGGCATAGTTTTCACTAGAGGCTTCTCTCTCGAACACATAGCATACATTGGGTGAACAAATTACTGCTGGGCAAATAATAGAAAATCGCATAGTTATGACGATATCCAAGGCAATGATCATGTATATATGCATCATGTCGGAGACAAGTAGACCGACTCCTGCCTGCATCTACTACTATTACTCCACCAATCGACCACTATCCCGCATGCATCTATGGTATTAAGTTCATGACAAACAGAGTAATGCTTTAAGCAAAATGACATGATGCACAAAGTAAACCCAATCAATAAGAATAAACTCCATCGTTTTACCCTAAATGGACACAATACAAATACATGTCTTGTCCCCTTCTGTCACCGAAATATAGAGCACCGCAAGATTGAACCAATACAAAGCACCTCCCGCACTGAAGATAAATCAATCTAGTTGGACAAACCAAACGGATAGATCAGAGAGATACAAATATATAAAAATCATGCATAATAAAGTTTAGAAGAGACCCAATTACTTCTCATGAATATTCAGATTATAAACCCACAATTCATCGGAGCCCAACAAACACACCGCAAAAGAAGATTACATCGGATAGAACTCCAAGAACATCGAAGAGAGCATTGTATTGAAGATCAAAGAGAGATAAGAAGCCATCTAGCTACTAGTTATGGATCCGTAGGTCTGTGGTGAGCTACTCACGCAAGGCAGCAAGGATGATGTCGAGGCCCTGCATGATCGATTCCCCCTCCGAAAGAGTACCAGAAAAGGCCTCTAGATGGGATCACGGAAGAACAAAAACTTGCAACGGCGGAAACAATGTTTCAAGTGGGTCTCGGGTGGTTTTTGAATATTTGAGAATTTATAGAGTTGGAATTAGGTCTGATGGAGCCCCGTGGGGTTCATGTTGTAACAGCGTATGCCTACCCCCTGGACGCGCCATGTTGCCTTGTCATCTCCTCGATATCCATCTAGTCTCCTCCCGATGATTCTAGGGTCTCTCTTGTCCAGAAAACATCATCAAAAAGTTTTCTAGCATTTGGACTCCATTTGGTATCGATTTTCTGGAAAACCAAAAACATGCAAAAAACA
>LR738715.1:339334800-339347686 GCA_902687465.1 Secale cereale
AAGTACACTACGGGTATCCCCGAAAGTATCTATTGTGTTGGCACGAATCGAGACTGGGATTTGTCACTCCGTGTGATGGAGAGGTATCTCTGGGCCCACTCGGTAAGACATCATCATAATGAGCTCAATGTGACTAAGGAGTTGGACACGGGATGATGTGTTACGAAACGAGTAAAGAGACTTGCCGGTAACGAGATTGAACAAGGTATAGGGATACCGACGATTGAATCTCGGGCAAGTATCATCCGGTAGACAAAGGGGATTGTATACGGGATTAATTGAATCCCCGACATCGTGGTTCATCCGATGACATCATCATGGAACATGTGGGATCCAACATGGGTATCCAGATCCCGCTATTGGTTATTGACCGGAGAGATGTGTCGGTCATGTCTACATGCCTCCCGAACCCGTAGGGTCTACACACTTAAGGTTCGATGACGCTAGGGTTATAGGGGAAATATGTACATGGTTACCAAATGTTGTTCGGAGTCCTAGATGAGATCACGGACATCACGAGGAGTTCCGGAATGGTCCAGAGGTGAAGAATGATATATAGGAAGTGAGGATTTGGCCACCGGAAGTGTTTCGGGCATCACCGGTAATGTACCGGGACCAGCGGGAGGGGCCACCAGCCCCGGAGGCTTGCATGGCCCAAGAGTGGGAAAGGAACAACCCCTGAGTGGGCTGGTGCGCCCCGCACCAAGGCCCAAGGCGCAGCAAAGGAGGAGATAGGGGAAACCCTAGGCGCAGATGGGCATAAGGCCCACCCTAGGGTGCGCCCCCCTCTCTCCCCCTCTTGGCCGCCCCCTCCATCCCATCTAGAGCTGCCGCCCCTAGGGTGGGAACCCTATAGGGGGCGCATCCCCCTCCCCTCCTCCTATATATAGTGGGGGGTTTTGGGGCGGCCATACACGCAAGTGCCTCTCTCTCTCTCTCTCTCTCTCTCTCTCTCTCTCGGCGCAGCCCTACCTCTCCACCTCCTCGTCCTTCGTAGCGCTTGGCGAATCCATGCTGGAGAACCACGCTGCTCCACCACCACCACGCCGTCATGCTGCTGCTGGAGTTGTCTTCCCCAACCTCTCCCTCCTCCTTGCTGGATCAAGGTGCGGGAGACGTCACCGGGCTGCACGTGTGTTGAATGCGGAGGCGCCGTTGTTCGACGCTTAGATCAGAATCGGCCACGATTTGAATCGCTGCGAGTATGACTCCACCAACCGCGTTCTCATAATGCTTCCGCTTAGCGATCTTCAAGGGTATGAAGATGCACTCCCCTCCTCCCATTGCTGGTTTCTCCATAGATTGATCTTGGTGATGCACAGATTTTTTTGATTTCTGATACGATCCCCAACAGTGACATCATGAGCTAGGTCTATGCGTAGTTTCTATGCACGAGTAGAACACTAGTTGTTGTGGGCGTGGATTTTGTCAATTGGCTTGCCGTTACTAGTCTTATCTTGATTTGGCGGCATTGTGGGATGAAGCGGCTCGGACCAACCTTACACGTATGCTTAGGTGAGACCGGTTCCACCAAAGATGCACTAGTTGCATAAGGTGGCTGGCGGGTGTCCGTCTCTCCCACTTTAGTCGGATCGGATTCGATGAAAAGGGTCCTTCTGAAGGGTAAATAGAAATTAGCATATCACGTTGTGGTTTTGGCGTAGGTAAGAAACATTCTTGCTAGAAACCTATATCATCCATGTAAAAACTTGCAACAACAATTAGAGGACGTCTAACTTGTTCTTGCAGCATATGTCGTGTGATGTGATATGGCCAAAAGGAGGTGATGAATGATATATGCGATGTATGAGATTGATCATGTTCTTGTAATAGGAATCACGACTTGCATGTCGATGAGTATGATAACCGGCAGGAGCCATATGAGTTGTCTTAATTTATTGTATGACATGCATGTCAATGAAAACGCCATGTAATTACTTTACTTTATTGCTAACCGTTAGCCATAGTAGTAGAAGTAACAGTTGGCGAGGCAACTTCATGAAGACACGATGATGGAGATCATGGTGTCATGCCAGCGACGATGATGATCATGGCGTCCCAAAGATGGAGATCAAAGGAGCAAAATGATATTGGCCATATCATGTCACTATTTGATTGCATGTAATGTTTATCATGTTTTACATCTTATTTGCTTAGAATGACGGTAGCTTAAATAAGATGACCTCTCACTAAAATTTCAAGAATTGTGTTCCCCCTAACTGTGCACCGTTGCTAAGGTTCGTTGTTCCGAAGCACCACGTGATGATCGGGTGTGATAGGCTCTAACGTTCGCATACAACGGGTCTAAGCCAGATTTACACATGCAATACACTTAGGTTGACTTGACGAGCCTAGCATGTACGGACATGGCCTAAGAACATGGGAGAACAAAAGGTTGAACATGAGTCGTATAGAAGATACGATCAACACGAAGATGTTCACCGTTGATTACTAGCCCGTCTCACGTGATGATCAGACATGGCCCAGTCGATTCGGATCATGTATCACGTGGATGACTAGAGGGATGTCTATCTGAGTGGGAGTTCATTAAATAATTTGATTAGATGAACTTAATTGTCATGAACATAGTCTAAATATCTTTACAATATGTCTTGTAGATCAAATGGCCCACGCCAATCTTTCCCTCAACTTCAACACGTTCCTAGAGAAAACCAAGCTGAAAGACGATGGTGGTAACTATACGGATTGGGTCCGTAACTTGAGGATCATCCTCATAGCTGCTAAGAAAGCATATGTCCTTGAAGCACCGCTAGGTGACGCACCCATTTTCCTAGCAACTCAAGATGTTATGAACTCCTGGCAGTCGTGTAGTGATGATTACTCCCTGGTTCAGTGCGGCATGCTTTACAACTCAGAATCGGGGCTCCAAAAGCATTTTGAGCAACACAGAGCATATGAGATGTTCCAAGAGCTGAAAATGGTTTTCCAAGATCATGCCCGGGTCAAGAGATATGAAGTCTTCGACAAGTTCTACAGTTGTAAGATGGAGGAAAACAGTTCTACCAGCGAGCATATACTCAAAATGTCTAGGTTGCACAACCGCTTGTCTCAGCTGGGAGTTAACCTTCCAGATGACTCGGTCATTGAAAGAATCCTCCAGTCGCTTCCACCTAGCTACAAGAGCTTTGTGATGAACTACAATATGCAAGGGATGGAGAAGTCCATTCTCGAGTTGTATTCAATGCTGAAATCAGCGGAGGTGGAGATCAAAAAGGAACATCAAGTGTTGATGGTGAATAAGACCACTAAGTTCAAGAAAGGCAAGGGTAAAAAGAACTTCAAGAAGGACGACATGGGAATTGCCACGCCCGGTAAGCCAGTTGCCGGCAAGAAGCCAAAGAATGGACCCAAGCCTGAGTGCTTTTATTGCAACGGAACGGGTCACTGGAAGCGGAACTGCCCCAAGTACTTAGCGGATAAGAAGGCCGGCAACGTCAAAGGTATATATGATATACATGTTATTGATGCGTACCTTACCAGCGCTCGTAGTAGCTCCTGGGTATTTGATACCAGTGAAGTTGCTCACATCTGTAACTCTAAGCAGGAGCTGCGGAATAAGAGGAGACTGGTGAAGGATGAGGTGACGATGCGCGTCGGGAATGGTTCCAAGGTCGATGTGATCGCCGTCGGCACGCTACCTCTACATCTACCTTCGCGATTAGTTTTAAACCTCAATAATTGTTATTTAGTGCCAGCTTTGAGCATGAACATTGTATCTGGATCTCGTTTAATGCGAGATGGCTACTCATTTAAATCCGAGAATAATGTCTGTTCTAATTTTATGAGAGATATGTTTTATGGTCATGCCCCACTCGTCAATGGTTTATTTTTATTGAATCTCCAATGTGATGTTACACATATTCATAGTGTGAATACCAAAAGATATAAGGTTGATAATGATAGTGCCACATACTTGTGTCACTTCCGCCTTGGTCATATTGGTGTCAAGCGCATGAAGAAACTCCATGCAGATGGACTTTTGGAGTCTCTTGATTATGAATCATTTGACACGTGCGATCCATGCCTCTTGGGCAAGATGACCAAGACTCAGTTCTCCGGAACAATGGAGCGAGCAACCAACTTGTTGGAAATCATACATACTGATGTGTGCGGTCCAATGAGCATTGAGGCTGGCGGTGGCTATCCTTATGTTCTCACCCTCACTGATGACTTAAGTAGATATGAGTATGTCTACTTAATGAAACACAAGTCTGAGACCTTTCAAAAGTTCAAGGAATTCCAAAATGAGGTATAGAATCAACGTGACAGGAAAATAAAGTTCTTACGATTAGATCGTGGAGGAGAATATTTGAGTCACGAGTTTGGTACGCACCTACGAAAATGTGGAATTGTTTCACCACTAACGCGGCTTGGAACACCTCAGTGTAATGGTGTGTATGAACATCGTAATCACACTCTATTGGATATGGTGCGATCTATGATGTCTCTTACCGATCTACCGCTATCATTTTGGGGTTATGCTTTAGAGACTGTCGCATTCACTTTAAATAGGGCACTGTCTAAATCCGTTGAGACGAACCGTATGTATTATGGTTTGGAAAGAAACCTAAGCTGTCATTTCTAAAAGTTTGGGGATGCGATGCTTATGTCAAGAAACTTCAACCTGAAAAGCTCGAACCCAAATCGGAAAACTGCGTCTTCATAGGATACCCTAAGGAAACTATTGGGTATACCTTCTACATCAGATCCGAAGGCAAGATCTTTGTTGCCAAGAATGGATCCTTTCTAGAGAAAGAGTTTCTCTCGAAAGAAGTAAGTGGGAGGAAAGTAGAACTTGATGAGCAGTTAGTTCCCCCTCTTGAACCAGAAAGTAGCGCGACACGGGAAGATGTTTCTGTGGTGCCTGTACTGACTAGAGAGGAAGTTAATGATAATGATAATGAAACTTCAGATCAAGTTGCTACTGAACTTCGTAGGTCCACGAGGACACGTTCTGCGCCAGAGTGGTACAGCAACCCTGTCTTGGAAATCATGTTGTTAGACAACGGTGAACCTTCGAACTATGAAGAAGTGATGGCGGGCCCAGATTCCAATAGATGGCTTGAAGCCATGAAATCCGAGATAGGATCCATGTATGATAACAAAGTATGGACTTTGGTAGACTTGCCCGATGATCGGCAAGCCATAGAAAATAAGTGGTCTTTAAGAAGAAGACTGACACGGATGGAAATGTGACCATCTATAAGGCTCGGCTTGTCGCTAAGGGTTATCGACAAGTTCAAGGAATTGACTATGATGAGACTTTCTCTCCTGTAGCGATGCTGAAGTCCGTCCGAATCATGTTAGCAATTACCGCATTCTATGATTAAGAGATCTTGCAAATGGACGTCAAAACGACATTCCTTAACGGTTTCCTTAAGGAAGAATTGTATATGATGCAGCTGGAAGGTTTTGTCGACCCTAAGAATGCCGACAAGGTATGCAAGCTCCAGCACTCCATCTATGGGCTGGTGCAAGCATCTCGGAGTTGGAACATTCGTTTTGATGATATGATCAAAGCGTTTGGGTTCATACATACTTATGGAGAAGCCTGTATTTATAAGAAAGTGAATGGGAGCTCTGTAGCATTTCTCATATTATATGTGGATGACATATTATTGATGGGAAATGATATAGAACTTTTGGAAAGCATAAAGGCCTACTTGAATAAGTGTTTCTCAATGAAGGACCTTAGAGAAGCTGCATACATATTAGGCATCAAGATCTATAGAGATAGATCAAGACGCCTCATTGGTCTTTCACAAAGGACATACCTTGACAAGATATCGAAGAAGTTCAATATGGATCAGTCCAAGAATGGGTTCTTGCATGTATTGCAAGGTGTGAGATTGAGCACAGCTCAATGCCCGACTTCGGCAGAAGATAGAGAAAAGATGAGTGTCATCCCCTATGCCTCAACCATAGGTTCTATTATGTATGCCATGATGTGTACCAGACCTGATGTGAACCTTGCCATAAGTTTGGTGGGGAGGTACCAAAGTGATCCCGGAATGGAACACTAGACAACGGTCAAGAACATCCTGAAGTACCTGAAAAGGACTAAGGATATGTTTCTCATTTATGGAGGTGACGAAGGGCTCATCGTAAAGGGTTATGTCGATGCTAACTTCGACACAGATATGGATGACTCCAAGTCACAAACCGGATACGTGTATATTTTGAATGGTGGGGTGACCAGCTGGTGCAGTTGCAAGCAAAGCGTCGTGGCGGCATCTACATGTGAATCAGAGTACATAGCTGCTTCCGAAGCAGGACATGAAGGAGTCTGGATGAAGGAGTTCATTACCGACCTAGGAGTTATTCCAAATGCGTCGGGCCCGATGACTCTCTTCTGTGACAACACTAGAGCTATTTCCCTTGCCAAGGAGGCAAGGTTTCATAAGAAAACCAAGCACTAAAGCGCCGTTTCAACTCCATTTGTGGTAATATTCAAGATGGAGACATAGATATTTGCATACGGATCTGAATGTCGCAGATCCGTGGACTAAACCTCTTCCACGAGCAAAACATGTTCAACACCAGAACCCTATGGGTGTTCGATTCATCACAATGTAACTAGATTATTGACTCTAGTGCAAGTGGGAGACTGTTGGAAATATGCCCTAGAGGCAATAATAAAATGGTTATTATTATATTTCCTTGTTCATGATAATTGTCTATTGTTCATGCTATAACTGTATTATCCGGAAATCGTAATACATGTGTGAATACATAGACCACAACATGTCCCTAGTAAGCCTCTAGTTGGCTAGCTCGTTGATCAATATATGATCACGGTTTCATGGCCATGGACATGAGATGTCATTGATAATGGAATCACATCATTAGAAGAATGATGTGATGGACAAGACCCAATCCTAAGCATAGCACAAGATCATGTAGTTTGTCTGCTAAAGCTTTTCTAATGTCAAGTATCATTTCCTTAGACCATGAGATTGTGCAACTCTCGGATACCGTAGGAATGCTTTGGGTGTGCCAAACGTCACAACGTAACTGGGTGGCTATAAAAGTACAGTACGGGTATCCCAGAAAGTATCAGTTGGGTTGGCACGAATCAAGACTGGGATTTGTCACTCCGTGTGACGGAGAGGTATCTCTGGGCCCACTCGGTAAGACATCATCATAATGAGATCAATGTGAAGGAGTTGGCCACGGGATGATGTGTTACAGAACGAGTAAAGAGACTTGCCGGTAACGAGATTGAACAAGGTATAGGGACACCGATGATCGAATCTCGGGCAAGTATCATACCGGTAGACAAAGGGAATTGTATACGGGATTAATTGAACCCCCGACATCGTGGTTCATCCGATGACATCATCATGGAACATGTGGGATCCAACATGGGTATCGAGATCCCGCTATTGGTTATTGACCGGAGAGATGTCTCGGTCATGTCTACATGCCTCCCGAACCCGTAGGGTCTACACACTAAAGGTTCGATATCGCAAGGGTTATAGGGGAAATATGTACGTGGTTACCGAATGTTGTTCGGAGTCCCGAATGAGATCTCGGATGTCATGAGGAGTTCCAGAATGGTCCGGAGGTGAAGAATGATATATATAGGAAGTGAGGATTCGGCCACCGGAAGTGTTCCCGGCATCACTGATAATGTACCGGGACCACCGGAAGGGTTCCGAGGGTCCACCGAGAGGGGCCACCAGCCCCGAAGGGTTGCATGGGCCAAGAGTGGGAAGGGACCAGCCCCTGAGTGGGCTAGTGCGCCTCCTACCAAGGCCCAAGGCGCAGCAGAGGAGGAGAGGGGGGAAACCCTAGGCGTAGATGGGCCTAAGGCCCACCCTAGGGCGCGCCCCCTCTCTCCCCCTCTTGGCTGCCCCCCTCCATCCCATCTAGGGCTGCCGCCCCCTAGGGTGGGAACCCTAGAGTGGGCGCAGCCCCCTCCCCTCCTCCTATATATAGTGGGGGTTTTGGGGCTGCCATACACGCAAGTCCCTCTCTCTCTCTCGGTGCAGCCCTACCTCGTCCTTCGTAGCGCTTGGCGAAGCCTTGCTGGAGAACCACACTGGTCCACCACCACCACGTCGTCGTGCTGCTGCTGGAGTTGTCTTCCCCAACCTCTCCCTCCTCCTTGCTGGATCAAGGTGCGGGAGACGTCACCGGGCTGCACGTGTGTTGAACGCGGAGGCGTCGTTGTTCGGCGCTTAGATCGAAATCGACCGCGATCTGAATCGCTGCGAGTATGTCTCCACCAACCGCGTTCTTGTAGCGCTTCCGCTTAGTGATATTTAAGGGTATGAAGATGCACTCCCCCTCCTGTTGCTGGTTTCTCCATAGATTTATCTTGGTGATGCATAGAATTTTTTTTTGCTACGATCCCCAACAATATGTGGCCCAATGTCACATCAGGCCTACTAAAGGCCCATACAGTCGCTCATACAAATCAAGCCCGACCGCTCTTCCGGCCTGTTAAAGGCCCATCTAGTAGGTCGGCGCATTTGCAGTCCATCTGACTTTCGGCCCGTGAACGATCTGAATTGCAAATGGGCCAGCATGAGCTGAGATACATGGGCCTAATCTGGCCCAATCATCTTTCGGCCTCTTAAAAGTCATGGGTATAATCTGGCCCAATTACAGCCCAATCCGACTTTCGGCCTACTAAAGGCCCTTCTTATTTATGGGCCGTATTCGGCCTATGAGATATTTACACATGTTAAGGGCATGTTGTTACAAAGGGCCCAAATTATGTTAGGCCTGTTAACGGCCCACTGCGGGCACATGCCTATCAAAAATAAGAAAGCTTATACTAATTTAGGCCCAGATATTTTAAGTTGGCTACATGCCGATTATGGCCCATAATTGTAATTTGCGGAATTGGAATTTCGGCCGAAAGGAGATCAATGATGCCGAATACATTACTAAGATAAATTTACACTATATGAAAATAGCGTCATAATTTCTACGGTCTTTGGAAGCACGATAAATGTTGTATCACAACAAAATAAATTACAGACATACAACAAAAGGCCTATTGGCATAAAAGTTTACAGTCCTTGCACCATCAGATGTATAGAAGCACATATCATTTGACCAGAGAGCTAATGTTTTAGGCTGTAGAATCTGATGGAGCAACATGACCTTCCCCATTTTTCCGCCATTGCTCTTAAACAACAAAGCAAATGTCTGATAGTCTGGTTTCAAAACCATTCATATCGTAACGACATTTGTCAACCACTATTCTTGTTTTGGAAATGACATCCATTAGGGATTGGGCTTGTGTCTGGAGCACAGATATATCACTTTGTCTAGCCGGAAGATTTTGTTCATTAGGCAATTTTGACAAGGTTACCTTGACAACCAATTCAGAATTACATAAGAAGGTGCTTTTTACACTGTTAGAGGAGAGATACTGATGCACTGCAGAAAGAGGTGACATTGTGCCTGTGGTAGCGTTGTGACCTTCAGGACGGTTGTGGTTGTTCAATCATTTGTTCCATAGCTTGCTGAAAGTTTGAATTTGTAGATTAGTGTACCAGATAAGTTATTAATGAGAAAAAACAAACAAACTAGGTTTCACATTTATACATAACTTATTTTGGTGAGCTCCTGTAATACATTAGCATGTATTGTAGCGATAAAATCACTTTTGGAACCTATGTCCATATAGCGTGCCTACTGTATTGTCTATTTCCTCACATTCATTGACATCTAAGGATAAAGGACATATGTTTAAAGTAGGATGAACATACTATGCCATCATTCATATCACGGGCAAACAGATATCAAACAAACAGGCTATTGTATCATCGTGTGGGCACATGAACATCACAACTAGATTACTGATCAAGACCAAAGGAATAGCCTTCCTCTCTTTTAAACCGTGTAAAGTGAAATGATACATTAAGACAACTGTGTATAAAAGTGAATAGAGTAACTGACATTGGTTACAAACCAAGCAGTTAAATGAACATGTCATAGTAACAAGCAGTTCAAAGGCTTGAGGAGTAAGGACTTACAACAGCGGCTTAAACTGGTGGGCTCATGCCCTTCGTCTTGCTGGTGTGATAATCCTTGAATATTTGCACTGCGTTCAGTTCATGTTCTTTTTGGTCCGCACGGGCTTTCCTCTGTATTTGGAACAAGTCAATATATATTTAGATATATTAAAACTGAGCACCCTCCCAGCCCTCTCAGGCCATTAGAATTTCTAGCCGTTAGATCACCACTTTTAGTCCTTTTCAGCCGTCGGATTCTGAGCCTCTTTCCAGCCCTCCCACGCATTCAACGTCTCAGGCCGTTGTATTGAGCATCCCACACACCTTTGGACGTTGGATTTCTCTGTGGTTAGCTAACTTCGCGCGAGTGGTCCGGCTGTCCTGGAGGGCAGCTACTCCGGGGGGAAAATCGGACATCTGTGGTTGATTGGGCCGACGGCCCGTCCAAGAGCCGAGTCTTTTTTTATATCCCTCGACCTCTCGTTCCTCTCCCCGACCTCTCGTTCTCTCCCTCACGCGACTGGTGACTCCTCGAGAAGATCCCGCTGCCGCCGCCTCCCCCCACACCCCCGCCCCACCCCACCCCCGGAGTTCGCCTCCCGCGGACGCGTTTCCATGCGCGGCAACGACACCAGTCGCCTCCATATGGTGCACGGCGATATGGGGCTCGGCCTTACTGCCTCAATCGCGATTCACCAGCGCCGTCACTGTTCGGAGGCTACGTGGTTTGCTTGCAAGGCTTCCCGGAGGATTCACGTTTGGGAACTATGCGTCCGCGTACCAGGTGGAAAGCGAGAACTTAACTTTTGGTATGCCAATTTCATGTAATATCACCTTACTTTCACTACATTGTGGTGGCTCAGTTGTCTTCTGGTTAAGAAATTGTGATGGTGTTACATAGATGGAGATGATAAGCCAGTGAAAGAATTGTGCCAACGTATTCTCATAACTCGTTTTAGCGGCAGCGCACATGGGTTGGAGCGGGCGGATGCATCCCTATCTTTCCGCTTCTGCTGCTTTGACATGCGAAGAAGATGGCCCGAGATATCCACGAGAGGAAAGACCCTAGAAGAGACTAGAAGAAGTTGACTTCTGCACTATGTTTGCGCCCAAAGGTACATAGATTGATTCTTTTGTTGAGATTTGTTCTTTTGTTCATGATCACATATTCTCAATAGTTTTACATGGATTAAAAAAAGCAATTAGCATTGATCAATTCTGCTACCAACTCCTGCATATGTCCTAACTTTGAAGGAAGACATCAAAATTGTCTTGAGACACGATCAGGTTTCCCTTCTTCTATTATGTGCATTTTCTATAGCATATTAGCATCCCATAAGGTTTTCTTTTTTCCAACAATTATTATTATTTTGTAGGGAAGAGCTATGATAACATCGGAAGGATACCGTAGTTTTTGCTGAACCCAGCCACACCGGATGATTGAAAAACAACAAGAAAGCCTTAAAAGGTGAAAGGAATGTATTACATGCTAAAAATCAGATTGGAAAATGGAGAAAATAAATGGATAATACATCACATGCCATCATACTTCTTGTTGTGAGAACAAGGATCATTCCTGGAAATGGCACCGCCTGTATGATGAATATCATAGGAACAAGACATGCATACTATACAAGCATAATGGTTGCTGTGTTTTCGGGTGTTCCCTTATGAATTCTGATGCTTGATACAAGTCTTTTGAGGTGTTAATATGTGGACATGATGCAGAAACTTGGGCTTTTACGCATACCGGTTTCTGACCGCTTCTCTTGGTCGAGGATTTTCCCATGTGGCCCAATCCCTTTGTCTACAATAGTTTGTTGAATTCCTAATTAAAAAACAACTATCTGCCAAGACACCTTGTGAGAACATGGAGATTTTACTAATGTTGCTAATAAACAAGTGAGAATTCATCACCATTTTCCCATTAAAAAAATAATTCAGCTCAAACACGTGTTTGTATATTCTAATGTAGTAGTAATTTTTTTCAGGATAGAGTGGAAGCCTTTCAAAAGTACCGGAGTTCTTTACACTTTATGGGTTCTTCAGGTGTCAGTTAGATGTGTGTATGGTAGGTAATTCTGTATGAAGTTCTGTACGGACCCAAGACACACCACACGACCCCTTAGCCTATTAGAAATTTAGAATCATTGTATCATAAAGCAACCATTTTGGCATTTTGCCAAATACTGATGTTCCTTCTAAACTTGAGATAGATATATTTCCTTGAAGTACATAGATGGTAACTAAAAATTTGGTCATATTCATAAAGGAAGCTACCACTTCCCCTCGGTAGACTAAATCTAAAATATAAATTAGATTTTGTACTCTATATAACAAGCATTTCCCAAAGTTGACAGTGATTTACATGTCCATGCTTTTGGTTGTTTCGTTCCTTTTATTATGGTCAATTTCAGGAGATTAAGGAGTTGTGACACTCAAGTCTACCTATGATGTGAATCATTCAAGTAAGGATAAGCTAGCTTATTATCCGCAAAACTGCTATTTTGACGAGAAAAGTAAATAGAAGATGCCATAATATGAATAGGTAGTCGATAAAATCTTATCCACTTGAAAGTGTTTTTTGAATGTATAAGTTTTGGGTTGAGCAACTGCCCTAAGCATGTGCATTGTTTATATCTTATCTAAAATACTTCTTTACATCTTTTCCAACATATATATATATATATATATATATATATATATATATATATATATATATTGTTCTACCAAAATGAGAATGAGCAGGTGTGTATGCTGTACAAAGCATCCTGAGCAGTTTTAGTGCCCTCCCGCAACAATTTCCACGAGTGGAGGTATGTTAGTCATTTATTTCTCTCGTTTTTCCTCTAGAATCCTCGATATATTTTTCACCTCCGTTTCTTTCTAGC
>LR738715.1:339353922-339405327 GCA_902687465.1 Secale cereale
TTAAAGCAAGCACCTGGGAAGGTGGAGTAGGGGAGGGTAGACTTGGAACTTGTGATCCACTAGCACAATGAGGAGAATCAGTATAGATGCTCCGCTTACGTTGCTGCAGAGGACAACCATCATCGCCTTCCTTACTCCTTTCCCTCATCTTTTGATTTTGCCTTGTCAAGTCAAACCCACAAGAAAAAGGAGTAAAATTTGCTCTTAAGAACTCATTGATGAATGATAATGATGAACACTACTTTGATGTAAGGCAACCGCATGATAGGAGGATGGAATATGTATGAAAAACAGGACAACATGACATATTGACATGTATGATGTGGAAAGTGTAAACTAAGCAAAAGGTGTTTGAACTAATTAGAAGCAATGCAAGCTAGACACCATATGAAAGATGAAACCAATATCACTCTGCCAAATTAAAAGGGTGGCCTCATAAGGGTATTTCAACAAATCAGAAGCAATACATGTCAACACCGCAACAGGCTAGAAATCATATGCAATATGCTACGAATAAAGGTGTCTCATCGTAAGTGATTGATGCAGGATAACCAAGAGCGGTAGTTTCATGTAAGAACATGGTTAATGGATAGATGTAAGTATGTATCCAAAACAGTAAGGCATGTAATATTCACGGGTATAATGTGTAAACTAAGCATATGCAATTTACCCTAATTGGAAGCAATACAAGCTAGACACCATATGCAACATGCAACCACATATCACATTGCGAAGTAAGAGCAAGCACCTGTGACGGTGGTGTAGGGGAAATGGGGCTTCAACTACAGAGCTACATTAAATATCTTCATTTAGACTTGTTGTTCCTTGAGAATCATGTGGGCAGGATGAAAGTGCACTCTTTATAAGAGTAGCGCGTCTCATACTAACCCACGGGCATGACTGTCTCATCATAATTGATAGATGAAGGACACACAAGAATAGTACTTTGATGTAAGAACATGGTGATATAGGCAGATGTAGTATGTACCAAAAACAGGAAGGTGTGTCATATTCACATGTATAATGTGTAAGCTAAGGATATGCAATTTAACAAATTATAAGCAATACAAGCTAGGCACCATATGCAACATGCAACCAGATATCACACTGTCATGTTAGAGCAAGCACCTAGGGTTGTGGAGTAGGGGAGATGAGAATTAGAACTTGCGCTGCAGTAGGAGTAGCAGGAGAATCTGCAGAGATCATCTATTTTGGTTGCTCCAGAGGACCACTATCATCCCGTGCGTTCTTCCTTTTAGATTTTTCCTTGTCAAGTCAAACCCACAAGAAAAAGGAATGAAATTCGCTCTTCCAAATCGTTGATGCATTATACTAATGAACACAACTTTTTTGTAAGGCAACCACATTGTAGGAGGATGGAATATGTACGAAAAATGTTAAGCAGAAGGCATTTCAACAAATTAGAAGCAATGCAAGCTAGACGCCATATTAAAGATCCAACCAAAATCATGGTACCAAGTTAAAAGTGTCTCATCATAAGTGGCATTTGAACTAATTAGAGGCAGTACATGCTTGTAATGATATGCAATATGCAACAAATATCACACTATCAATTTGAAGGTGATTGATGCGGGGTACACAAGAAAAGTAGTTTGATGTAAGAACATGGTTAATAGAAAGGCGTAGTATGTACCAAAAACAGGAAGGCATGTCATATTCACAGGTATAATGTGTTAACTAAGCAGATGCAGTTTACACTAGTTAGAAGCAATACAAGGTAGACACCATATGCAACATGCCACCACATATCACAATACCAAGTAAGAGCAAGCACATGTGATGGCGGTGTAGGGGAAATGCGGTCAGCAACTACAGAGCTACGTTGACTTTCTTCATCTAGCCTTGCTGTTTCTTGAGAATCATGTGGGGAGGATGACACTGCATGCACTCTTTAAAAGAGTAGCACGTCTCACAGTAACCCACTGGCCTGACTGTCTCGTCATAAGTGATTGATGAGGGATACACAAGAGCATTAGTTTGATGTAAGAACATGGTTAATAGACAGATGTGGTACGTATCAAAAACAAGAAGGTATGCCATTATCAAAGGTATACTCTGTAAAGTAATCAGATGCAATTTATCAAAATTGGAAGCAATACAAGCTAGACACCATATGCAACAATTAACCACATATGACAACATGAAGTTAAAGCAAGCACCTGGGATGTTGGTTCATGGAGAACGAGATCATCATCTGCAGAGCTACGTTTACTTTCTCCATCTGCTGACACTGGATCCTTTAGAATGCTGAAATGCTTATTGCTTATCCTCAAATTAGACTAGAGCGACTTCTTTTGTGTATTTATCAACAGAGCATCAGAGTCTGAAATACTCATGCATGAAAAAACAATAGTGTGAGTATGGGTGAAGTGTGTGCACAAGTAGTACACTGTAAAAGTAGCAGATAACAAGTGTGTGAGAAATAAATGACGGTAGACATATTATAGCTCTACAACATGTATGGGACATGAAATTAATTGAGCACATGGATGATTTGGAAATTCAGGTACTCCTCCATCACACCACAAGATGTCACTGGTGCGCGTCGGTCCTAAAAAAACGGTTTAAAACCCCTTTCCGCGACGGCATTTGGAACCGTCACCAAGTGATTGTGGGCGATAGGGGGTCCTTCCCACACGACCCAGAAACCGTCAGGGATAGGGCCCATACTGTACTCCTACTCGTTTCTGCTCGCATTGCCATGACAGTCGATATTCTGTGGTGCTACGTTTACGATGCACAACCCATCACAAATGGTTCACTATTATAGCACGTGTATGATGCGCGGCCCATCACAAACGGTTCACCGTTAAGAAGATTAGCTAATCATTGTACGAGTGTCGGACAGGATTACGAAACGTCGGACAGTCGTAACATCGTCGTACACGACAACTATCACACACGCTATTCTATGGTGCAACGTTTACGATGCATACTTCATCAGAAACAGTTCATGGTTGCGAATTGTGTACGATAGTGCAACTAACACAAACGTTTAGTTTGCCCACACCGTTTGTGATATTGTCTGACATCGCACACGCTTTGCAAACGGCAACTGTGTGCATGCTTGCACACGTTCCCTCTTTGTGAACCGTCTCCGATTATGGTGCATATCGCTAACGTTTGTGTTTTACCAACCGTGTGTGCCGTAACAACCTGGAGAGCATAATTTCACCATAATTTAATTGCCGCTTTTCCAAATTGTACCAGATTTGGATTTGGATTTGAATGTATGCTATAGCTTTATTCGTATCCATCAGGTTCAAACAAACAATGCATTATTCGATTCATAGGTACATATGTTCAAGAATTACATAAGAACCAAATAAAGAATGATGAACCACAGTTGCATACTTGTACTATTAAAGACGGTAAAGAAAGAGGCGAAATATATTCTGGTTGCTGAACAAGGTGAAGAGGAATGCCCATATTGTGCCCTCCTCCATACACAAGGCACACACGACTCTAGTCCAACCCCTTGTGATGATCGACCGCCCATCCTTCACGGTCTTCATGAAAACATCTAGATAATCATCGTGTTCTGGTAGGAATACTTTAACCTTTGCATGCCCACCAATCATGTAGTTTGAGAGGTAATCTTGAGTAAACTGCTTTGGCAACCACTACAAAGGAAAAAGATTCAGACATTGTCATCTAACACAACTCATTATGGGTAGTAAAAACAAGGCTGCAGAGTTCTTACTTACCATCATGCAGTTCGCTGTTGTCTTGGATAAAGTGTAAACAAATAGTTTAATTGCCATCTTTGGACCCATTTTACTAACAATCTTTATCAACTTCCTTACTTGATGTTGGTTCATCGATATCTCATTGCCCCATACGCAGAAATGGTCGAAACGCGGATCTTTACCAATGACATATGTACCTAAAAGCACCAAGTTAATATTAGAAGCTAAACAACAATTGCACAATGATGTAGTACAACACTCTTTTATAATATGTCTATATACATCTGTATGTTGTAGTCCATTTGAAATCTCTAAAAATACAAATATTTAGGAATGGGGGGAGTATCTTATAACATCCAATATACTCACATATTAGATGAATTAACATCTTATATTATGGGCCGGAAGGAGTTTAGTTAATTCTTACAAATTATTTGCTGATGTATCCATGGGTTACAGTTAGTTTGAGCTAGTTCGGGCTCAAATAGACCTAAAGTATATCTAAACAAGAGGGATAGTTTGATCTAGTTGCATCTATAACCCACCCAAAAAACTAGTATCCAACCCAAGAGGTGCTAATTGGAGCTAGTTCTCCTAGTGCATTTATTGTCAATCTAATACTGCCATCCAAACAACTCTTTGGATGGAGTTACTTCAGGGTTAGTAATGAGCTAGAAACTAACTCTAACCTCTAGCTAAGTTGAGTATCCAAACAGGGCTGTGTTGTTGCTGTTGTTGCTACTGCTCTTCTACGTATATCTAGACATCATTAGAACATTAATGTAACACTCTTCCTTGTTTCTTGTAGCCCAGGATTGCATATTTAGACATTACGTACAGTGCATGTTGCTATGTAGCCTTAGATATATTACATATGGCCCTAGTTAACCTAAGGAAAAATGGGTTACAGATATATTCAGTTAAAAGTCTGATTCACCGATTAGTCCCTTATCAGCCGCCGACCTATATGGTACCAGCTACTGATATCCTGAACAGTGAGCAGATATAAGCCACGGGATGAAACTAACCTCGATGGAAAACATCGGTCGTTCCCAAAATTGTCCTGTGTAGGTACATCAAGAAGCAAGTTAAGCACAACAGGCTAAACATCAACCAAAATTACACATGGCAGGCAAAATAATCTCCAAAAGATAGCTTCAGTGTGCAGGTTTAAGCACGCTAGTAAAACAAAACAAGTGGAAAGGTGTGCTAACTGCAACAAGCCAGATATTTAACAACAAGCAAACATGGTCATTCAAACTGGTATTGTGCCGTCTAAGTACACTGGTTATGGTTAAATAAAAATGGAAAGGCGTGTTAACTATAAGATGCAGCAACCAAATGTAGTCATTCATAGTGCTATTGTTGAAAATGGTACTTCTCAGGGATATTACTACCAAGTATAAACCGTCCAGGTGGGGCCGTTTTATGTTATCAAGGTTATTTTATCAAAGGCCCAGTGGAGTATGAGGTAGAAGATTTCAGCCCAAGAGGTTTAGAGCCCAAGTGTTAGGGCCCATGATTTGTAAACCGCCATACTATCTAACTTGAGATGTAAGATAGAAAGAGTAGAGGCCGAGGCGGACACGTTTATGAGCCGGCCTCGGGACTCTGTAAACCGGACCGGGCGTCATCTCTTATATAAAGGGACGACCCGACGGCGGTTCAAGGGCAGACAACGACAGATCGAGACACAGGCAAAGCGGATTCGCTCCCTGGTCATCAAAACCCTAGCAATACACACCAAACTAGACGTAGGCTTTTACCTTCATCGAAGGGGCCGAACTAGTATAAAACCCCTATGTCCTTGTTCACTTTAACCCCTTTAAGCTAACCTGTAGCGATGGCCTCAAGACTAAGTCCTTTAGCTAGGACATCTGCCGTGACAAAACCACGACAGTTGGCGCCCACCGTGGGGCTATCGCACGATGGTTTCGAGCTCTTGAAGGACTCAAGGGCTACGCAGTGGGCCGGATGACTAAGAGTCGTCGCGGCAAGATCTACATCGACGATGCAGGCTGGGGCCCCGAGGCCGATTCAATCGAATGCTGGTACCGGGTCCCCTTCGGCGGCATCCATGTCTTCATCAGCAAGATCGGCAAACCGGGCCCTGAGCCGGACATCTTCCCCAACATCGTCGAGCCGGCTCAGCATGCGAGACCTGCCCAGATTCAGCCCGCCGTGAAGCACGTCTTCGTTGGAGCAGTGCATGGAGTACATGCCGAGGACAGATCAGACTCTGGCAGTGAGACAGTTGTCTATTTCGGCGATGAATCTTCTTCCGGAGATACATAATCTTTATATCTGCTGCAGGATGGCCGATCTGGGGGCTGTTCCGATGGGGACATTATTCCGGACCCCCTTGATCCGCCAAACTGGGTTGTAGCCTTTATGGCCGGTTCACAACCTATGCAGCAGTCCTCAACAACAGCGGCATTGACATCAGACGTGATGGGAGCTAGAGCTGGAGATCCTCCCCCGTCTCCGTATGACACTTTATCCATCCTGGTCGATACTTTGACAACGTTATTGACAGCTGAGGTAGCCCAGGCCAACAAGGAGCCGCATGATGCAGAGGTCGCTCAGGTGAAAGGCCGGATTGAATAAGCCAAGTTGGACCTGGCTGCTGAGAAAGCTAGGATGACTACAAGGTAGGAGGAGCTTGATGCTCAGGCCTATCGACTCATGTTGGATCAGACCACTTCACATGAGGTAATGATGAGAAGACAACGATCTCGCTTGCCGCCGGTTTATGAGGCAAGGAATCTCTTTAGCATGCCAGTAGCAGGAACCAGTAACCAGCCGGAGGTGAACCGGGGAGGAGCGCCGGGCACGGGAGCGTCGGTTCAGCCGCTAGCCGTAGAGCCAACCCGCCAGGTTGTACCGTCACAACATGTGCCCACCCCTTCAGGTCATTATTCCAATCCGCTGGATAACATAGTCGCCGCCGCCTCACGACTGGCCGCCCTTCCCATTGAAGGAACATCCCCCATAGCAGTGGAAGCACGACGGGCCAGGGAGTTGTTGGACACGGCGCTAACTGAACTGCAAGCTTATTCTCACAACCGGGAGAGGATTCATTCGACTCCCCACCCAAGCCGGAGTTACACTAGGCGTCTGGATGAACCGGCCGTGTCAAGCAGTGCACGGAGATGTAATCCGCCAAGGCGGGATAATCCGACAGGAGGAGAGGCAAATGCTCAGGACATGGTGGATCAGGCCAGGCAATGCCGGGAGGCCGAAGTAACAGCGCAGTACGAAGCCCGTCAGGCGACGCCGGTTCGTCCCACCACCACAGTTGAACCGGGGTCATGTCCAGCTCCCTGGGAGTGCCTTGTCTTACCCCCGCTTTACGGAGCGTGAAACTTCCGAAAGATTTCGAGGGACCATGCAAGGTGCCCAATTACACAGCTGATCTGGCTCCGGAGGCATGGGTTGAGAGTTATGAGATGGCAATGGAGATGCTGGATGTGGATGACACAGCATGCGCTAAGTATTTCACAATGGTGCTCGAAGGCACGGCTCGCACTTGGCTGAAGGGTCTGCCGCCTAATTCCATCGGATCATGGGCCGAATTGCGGCGCCGGTTTATCAATAACTTCAAAGACACATGCAAGCAGCTGATGTCTGTTGTCGATTTAGCTGCTTGCATTCAAGGAGAGTGTGAGTCTACAAGCAGTTGGGTGCGTCGGGTATCAGAGATCTTGCATTCCTGCAATAGCATCAACCCAAGCACAACAGTAGTAACACTGGAGGGAAATTGCCGGTTTGAACCCTTGCGACTAAAGTTGGGAAGGCTTAAACGTGGTTGTAATGACATGGGGACACTCATGGGTGATTTAGTGAAGTATGGGGACTCTGATAACGCCAAACATCCAGACACTGATGGAGACAAATCAGGAAAGGCAAGCAAGAATGGTAAGGCACCGCAGCCCAACCCGGCGAATCAAGGATACAATGGTAGGCGTAAAGCGGATGGTAATTCGGACTTTGTGGCCAACACCAATGCTCAGGAGGATGGACAGCGCCGCAAGGGTAGGCCGCCTCCGCGTAATGGGAGGCCGCCTATTAATCTGGAATGCCAGTTGAATGTACCTTGCCCGAAGCACGGTACACCAAAAAAGCCAGCTACACATCTCTGGAAAGACTGCTTTATTATGCAGGAATTCATGAACCGGACTAGGTACGATCACGGGCCCTCCGGCGGATCAGGCCCTGGCTTCCAAGGTCCGGGTTATCAAGGTGGTGGCTTCGGTTCAGGATACCAAGGTAATAACAACAACCACAATGGGCACAATGAGCATAACCAGCAGCATGGTCAGGGCGGATATAACAATAAGGGAAATCAACAGCATCAATAGCATCAGCAATCCGGATATCAGAATAATCCGAAGGAGCTGAGCAGTGGGCAGTATCATGTCTTCACCACGAGCTTATGCAAGCGTGGTAAGAAAGTTCTAAAGAGGGAGGTACATTCTATTGAACCGGCAGTGCCATGTTTCGTGCGTTGGTCGGAGTAGCCCATTGTGTGGAGCAGAGAGGATCATCCGCCCCGGGTTGATAATCCAGGTCAGCTGGCTCTAGTTGTAGCACCTCAGGTGGGTGGCTACAAGTTCACCAAAGTGCTTATGGATGGAGGCAGCAGCATCAACATTCTGTATTATGAGACTTTCCGGCGTATGGGGCTGACAGATAAGAAGCTTCGACAGTCCAATACGGTGTTTCATGGGGTGGTGCCCGGTAAATCGGCATATCCAGTTGGCAAGATCGATCTAGAGGTTACCTTTGGAGATGAACATGACTCCAGGTCAGAGACCGTGACCTTTGAGGTGGTAAAGATCAAGAGCCCATACCACGCCTTGTTTGGGCAGGCGGTTTACGCCAAGTTCATGGCTAGGCCGTGTTATGTCTATCTACAACTCAAGATGCCAGGCCACAAGGGAACTATTATGGTCCATGGGAGCCGCAAGATTGCATTGGAATGCGAGGAAGGTGATGCAGCCTATGCCGAAGCAGTTTGTGCAACCGAGGAGCTGAAGTTTTATAAGGACCATGTTGATCCGGCAGATATGTCTTCGCTGAAGAAACCAACCACAGAGCATGATCCGGCTTTGAAGTTCAAATTGGCTGAAGAGACCAACCATGTTGACTTTGTTCCTGGCGATTCATCCAAGCAGTTCACTATCAGTGCTAACCTAGATTCAAAATAGGAAAGCGCGCTCATCGAGTTCATCCGTGAGAATCGGGACATCTTTGCATGGAAGCATTCTGATATGCCGGGTGTACCGAGGGAACTCGCTGAGCACAATCTCAATATTGATCCTAAGTTTAAACCGGTCAAGCAATATCTACGCCGCTTCAATGAAGAAAGGCGCAAGGCTATTGGAGAAGAAGTGGCTAGACTCTTAGCGGCAGGATTTATAATTGAGGTGTTTCATCCAGAGTGGTTAGCTAATCCGGTGCTAGTACTTAAGAAAAATGGCACTTGGAGAATGTGTGTTAATTACACAGATCTAAACAAAGCTTGCCCAACTGATCCCTTTGCCCTCCCACGTATTGATCAGATCATTGATACTACGGCAGGATCTGAGCGGCTAAGTTTTTTGGACGCATACTCATGTTATCATCAGATCAAGATGGCAGTTAAGGACCAGGAGAAGACGGCCTTCATAACTCCCTTTGCAGCCTTCTGCTATGTATCTATGCCATTTGGGCTTAAGAGTGCCCAGGCAACCTACCAACGTTGTGTGCAGAATTGCCTTCATGGACAGATTGGGCGGAATGTTCACGCATATGTGGATGACATTATGGTAAAGTCCAGGAAGGAGGAAACGCTGATAGTGGATTTGAAAGAAACTTTCGACAACCTCTGGGTCTACAGAATGATGCTTAATCCGGAGAAGTGCGTTTTCGGTGTTCCGGCAGGCAAGCTCCTGGGGTTCTTAGTGTCAAACAGGGGAATCAAAGATAATCCGGAGAAGATCAAGGCAATTACATCCCTGGCTAAACTGGCGTGCATCAAGGATGTCCAACGCGTGGCGGGCCGTATTGCGGCACTCGGCCGGTTCATCAGCCGTTTGGGGGAGAAGGCTATCCCGCTTTATCGGATGATGAAAAAGACGGATCGCTTTATCTGGAGTGATGTTGCTGATGCTGCGTTTGAGGACCTGAAGAAGCAACTAGTAGAGCCATCAGTCCTTGCTGCCCCAGTTGACAATGAGCGCTGTTGTTATACGTGGTTGCTAATGCCCGTGCAGTAAGCGTTACCATTGTGGTAGAGCGCAATGAGGCAGGCAAAGAATATCCGGTTCAGCGGCCGGTTTACTGCATTAGTGAGGTGCTCATTGAATCAAAACAGAGATACCCGCATTAGCAGAAACTGGTGTATGGAGTCTTCATGGCGAACCGGAAGTTAAAACACTATTTTCAAGGCCATCTGATCACTGTTGTCGGTTCAGCTCCGTTGGGGGATATAATCCAGAATAGAGAGGCTACTGGTCGAGTTGCAAAGTGGGCCATTGAGCTTAGCCCGCACGGATTGAAATATGTGCCCTGTACTGCGATAAAATCCCAGGCATTAGTGGATTTCATCAACGATTGGACAGAGTTGCAAGAACCCGAGGAAGCTGGATCACACATATTGGACTATTCACTTTGACGGTTCAAGGCAATTGGAGGGCTCGGGGGCTGAAGTCGTGTTAACTTCCCCACGAGGTGATAAGTTCTGTTATGTCCTCCATTTAATGCTCCCTTGCACTAACAATGCTGCTGAATATGAGGCTCTCCTCCATGGTCTGCGGATGGCCAAGGAGATGAACCTAAGCCGAGTTAAATGCTTTGGCGATTCAGACCTGGTGGCACAGCAAGTATCTGGCAAGTGGGATTCCAAGGATCCACTCATGGCAGCATATCAACGAGAGGTAGACGCTATGGCTGGACACTTCAAGGGTTATAAGGTGGATCATATAGACCGGCGAAAAAATGAAGCGTCTGATGTGTTAAGCCGGCTGGGTTCTTAGCGTAAACCGGTCTCGCCCAATACCTTCTTGGATGAGTTGCACAATCCGTCGGTGCAGTTACCTTTAGAAGAGGACTTGGCTATTCCTGATCCGGAGGCACAATTAGTCGCGGCACTTCATGTTATTCCGGATTGGACGCTTCCCTTCCTGGCATACATGAACCGAGGTGAGTTACCAGAGGACGAAGTTTTGGCTAGGAAGATAATCCGGCGGTCCAAGTCAATGACTATTGTCAATGGAGAACTTCATCATCGCAGCGTTTCTGGGGCGTTTCAGCGGTGTGTGTCACCAGAGGAGGGCTGTGATATTCTTAGAGAGATTCATGAACGAGATTGTGGTTGTTCGCACACGAACACGTCACCGTGTACCCTCGATGCCGGGGGTGATGCACCGCAGCTCACGTCGAAGGACACCCGTCCGAAAGCACGGTACGCAAGCAATCCGGCGGGTTCTTTTGAGGACCCGAAACCCCACGCGCCCGGGAGGGACCCCGTCTGGACGCGCGGCGGCTATGGGATGCCCTAGGTCGACCTGATCGCCCCTAGGGCCTCGAGGTTCGCCGCCCTGCAACAAGAAGAACAGACGAAGAACGAGGAAGAAGAAGAACTAGGGTTAAGGAGAAAAGATAAAAGATAAAAAGTGGTAGATGTGTTTGTTCGATTGTGTGTTGTTCAATCGGCCATCACCCCTTAGGTATATAAGAGGCGGCTGGACTTCCCGTGCAAGGAAAAGTCTTGGATTCACGTCCAAAACCCTAGCCAAATTCGGATTGGTTTTATCTGAACTTTCCAAAACTGTTCGATTTAAACTGGCTGTACCTTGCGGGTAATTTTTGAGGTGGTAAACTACCTCAGATGGAAAAGAGCCCAAAAGAAATTTTGACAGTTTCGACGATACGAACAACTTTCATGTTGAACGTTTTTCGATTTGAAGCCATCTTCTAGGCCAAAACGGTCACGCAATACAGGCTGTTATTCGCGCTACCCATCAGACACGTGGCTGGTGGGGCGCGCCACTTATGGCTCTGTGACAGGGCTGTGTTCGGATGGCTGTAACTTTTGCATACGAACTCGGATTGGGACGATATTTATATGAAAATCGACCGTTTCGACGAGACGCACAACTTTCATGTTGAAACTTTTTCCATTCGAAGTCATCCTAATTGAGTCTCAGGCCATTCTTTAATCTGGTGTCATCTTGAGCATCTCTGAACTTGTCATAACTTTTGCATCCGGACTCCGTTTTAGACCACTTTCATATCCATCTTGATCTTCTCAAAGAAAGCCATCTCATGGTGACTTCCAATCATAAGTTTTAAGTAATCTTGACATAGATTAAAGCAACTTTTACGATTGTGCCACTTTTGAGCGTCAACACATGCCCCCCTGTTTTTCGGCAAAGCAAGTGTGCCGAAAAATAATTTGTACCATCTTGGTTCTAAGGACGATGTCAACACCCCATCGGCCATTTATATGCTTAGGACGATAATTATATATCGGCCATTATTGTTCTTGAACCCTTGATGCAAACTTGGGCGAAACCTTCTCAACTTCATTAACAATCCGATGATAAAGTTCCATAGATATGTATCTCAAGGTCATCCTTCGAACCATATTGTTCCCCCTTTTGCTAGGATTTTGTAGATTATCAACAATAAACTCTCTCCAATCCTTACTATCACCTGCATCAAAATTCATTAGTGGCTGAAGCTGTGAACTTCGGTTCGGCCTTACCTATATTGACGAGACGAAGCATCGGCTATTGAGAGAAATGCAATACACCATGATTAACGTAGTAGCCGGATGCTTGCTGTGCCAACTCTTTTGAATTGTCATGTCTAAATATAAGAACAATTTTAAAGCAACCCAAGGTAAATTTTGCATCTAGACATATCTCAAGATAAACTATAAGTGATTCGTCAAAACATTGATAACCCTTGGATGTTTGTTGCACTACTCGTAACGAATCACTGAAAGCCTCACTATGTATAGCACCTATAGCAAGTAAATGAGTCAATCCGAATAACAATGCATATTCGGCTTTGATTAATCCTGCATAAAAATATTCTAAGCGGCATGAGGCTTCAAAAAATAGTACCATAAGGAGATATATAAACAACACCAACACTTTGGCCATTGCTACGAATTGAACCATCAAAACATAATCTCCATAGTACTAGAGAGACAAGGCTAACATCAATATTATGCATGTCATTAAACCGATGTTCAGTAATAAAATAAACTATGATTTGGCCTCTTATAGATCTCAAAGATGCATATGCCAAATCATATCCAAACAAAGTATAAGCCCACTAGCCAATTCTGCACTATGAATTGGTCTATGCAACATATACTCAATGACATCGGTCATGATGTTTCAACTCCATTCGATCATAATATAGGCATACATATAAATTTTCATGAGCACATACTTTGTCTCGCTCTCCATTCGAACTAAGGACGATGCTAGAATACTACACCGGCCATGCATTGACATATTCTTAGGACGATAGATAAATATCGGCCATTACCATGTAGACATCATTCAAATCACATATAGCCGAAATAAACAAACGAAATGACAAATAAAGTATTTCGGCCCTTTGGATCAGCAACAAACTTGTAGCTAATCAAATGTATAGTGACTTGGTAATACCCTGTCATGATGTAAGAATTTATATGGCATCCATGGATTAAAATAAGCCCATTGAGGGTTACCAATCATACCTGATGACGAATTCCATGGCACAGGCGTTAATGGCATAGTTGAAGAATATGGATAATGTGTAGACCGAAGATGCTGAAATCTTCGGCTTGGTCCTTCATAGTTTTCACTCTTTTCCTTCTTCACCTTTGCCGCACTTCTTGTAACGGAAGCTTGCACATAATTCTTATTTTGAGCACTTCCTTTGGGAACCCATGCCATGTTTCTTTCTTCAAGTTCTTGTGCACTAAGTTTTTGTAATTTCTTCTTTTGCCAATATGATAAGCCGAGTGGGCACCCCGGTTGCGATTTTGTCTTAGCCAATGGCAATCCTTTTTTGGCCTTGTGCACTCTCAACTTCTTTTCTTCAGATTTGGCACTTTGACTCTCAATAATTGGTTGCTTCATCTCATTGCCTTTAGTAGCCAATGTCAACACTTTAATTGGCTCTTTTTCATTTGAGATCAAATCTGAAGTTGCATTCTTACGACCATCTCTTTTAACACGGTAAACTTGCTTGACCACCTCTTTCTTCTTACTTGAGCTCCGGACCGATCCCTTATGATTGAAACGGTCTTTAACCTGTGATTGTTCAAATGTTGATCTTCTCGGAGCTGCATAATATTGGTGAGATGGTCTAAAATAAGATGGAGAATGCGCCCTTGTATCATACCTGTCCCATGATGGATATGGATCTACTTGAGCATAGGGAGGCATCCACGACATTGGCATTGGCGGCCCAAAATAAGGATATGAATATGTTGCATAAGAATTGTCACTTTGCCAATACCGATCCTCATACTTGCGCCTTGGGGGTGATCTTGATTTCTTTGTATGATTTGGCCAATAAGCATTCTTCTCTTCACTCTTCTTTTGATACTTATCCAATAGTTCAGCGAAAGTGATTTTTGATCTCTTACACTTGCGCTTATTTTGGCCTTTGCTTTCTTTTGGTTTGCTTTCATCGATCATTGAATTTGCTTTTTGCCCCCCCAGTCCTTGGCGTCTCCGTTGTAGCTTCGATGGAATTCTCGCCCTCAAGATTACGTTCATTATGCTCTTCAACAACTTCTTTACTTGAAAGCTTGATCCCATCACCTGCAGTTTTTATCTTCTCTTTAAATGGATCGGCTTGAAGCAGCCGATGCAAAAACTTTCTGCCATCGGGACCAATCGGAATGGACTGGTCATCTCTTGGTGTTTCAGCAAATTTCAATCGTCCTTTTTCAATGGCCGATTTAACTATTTGACGAAACATATTGCAATCCTCAAAATTATGTTTGAACGAATGATGCAACCTACAATACATTCGTCCTTGAATTGATAGATTGACATGGTGATCAAGAATTCTTATGTAATTATTTTTCAGCAACAAATCAAATATTTGATCACACATGCTTGAATTGAAGGTAAACTTTTTATTCTCTAGCTGATCTTGCTGTTTGAATGGCTTTGGAGATAAGCAAACGAATGGTTCAGATTTGTAATCTCCCCATTCGGCTATGCATTGTGTTTTCCACTCTATCTCCGATGTCTTTGGATAAGATATTATATTAGCATCAGTTTTCTCAATAGAATTCAACCTTGGCTTTAAATTTCTAAAACAAAGATATTTAGAACATACATGTCTCAGTTGAGACCAAGTGCAAGCCAAGTACGAAATAAGCAAAGCTACCCAACTAGATATGAACTTTACATAAAGCAACGGGGAAAGCTTTGGCTGTAATAATAAGTCAATATCGGTCTTTATAAATGGCGTAATGGGTTGACCGATATGTTCCATAACAAGTTTATTGCTAACAAGTAAATTACCCTTCTTCATTGGTCTTTCAAAATTACTTATGAGAATATTTTTTATAGATGCATCAATAATGAAGTCACGACCAAATCTGAAAATAGGTAAATTACTCTCTATGCATACCTCTTCAAATATGTTGGGAGAACATGATGGTGGTGTCACTTGAAGAACATCTTGCTCCGTCTTTGGATGGCTCCCCAACACCTTTTCATCATCTTTTTCTTGATTCCGTGCATCATTGCTTTGAAGATCCATGTCAGCCGAACTTTGTTCGGCTACTTGTTCTTGTCCTTGAGGCTTGTCAATTTCTATGGCACGGAACTCATAGGGCAGGAAGTAGGTTCCATTGACTTCGGAAAAATCAAGTATGACTGTTTTGCTATGCTTTCCATGCCCTTTCTCAATAATGCTTGCCTCTTTGGATTTGATGGACTCAGAATATATACTACTTGATTCGGCTCTTCTAATAACCGAATTTTCTTTGTTACCTGAATCAACAACTTTATCTTTTTGAATTTGCAAGGCTTCTCGCTCTCGTCTAAGTTTAGCCCACATCTCAGCTTGGCGAGCTTTAAACTTTTTCATATCAATTTCCATCCACTCGTCATGAGATTGCCCCCCAATACTTTGAGACTCTTTCGGCAATGAGGTGCCGAAACTTTGCGATTGTTTAGGTGGTATACTGGATGGTACAACACTGGGCAACTGCATCATTTGCACAACTCTAGCTTTTACATCAACAAAATCATGAGGCTTCCCACCTTCTATTAGTTCTTGGCGAATAGAGTTGTACAAATCCCAAGAGAATGTAAGCTTGTTCTCAATTACCCAGTCTGGATATGGTTGCCCCCCAATGCTTTTAGACTCTTTCGGCAATGAGATGTTGCCGAAATTCTGTAATTGTGTAGGGGGACATGATATGGCACGGTAGTAGGTGAAGGCATTTGTGCTCCTGCAGAAGTTTCACTTATTCGGCCATGACCATTAAGGTGCGGAGCCGAATTATGGACATCAACAGTTGCGTATGGTGCCAAAAAACTGGTAGCATGAGGTGTAGCATATGATGTTTGAGGGTAATTGGCCGAATAACTAGTAGTAGCATGGCCAATTCCCCTATCCACCAGCATGTTTGGATTAACATGTTGCAAATTAGTTGCCGGTGAATAAAAAGATGAAACACTATGTTGCATGCCATTGAAAGATCCTACATGGGGTGTTTCAACTTGATTAACCGAACTCAACATGTTGTTCATCGGCATATGCATTTGTGGGGTTGCCGATGCATGGGAGTTGGGATACATATGTTGCATGTTGCTAAAATTATATGAAGTAGAATCATGGAGATTTTGTTGCATCGGCCCTTGCACATAATTAGATGCATGATTGATAAAGCTAGGGCTAGCCGATACATTATGCTCATTAGATGATCTAGCAACAACATATGTATTATTTGCATCTACATATGTGAATTGGGTATTCATATTACCTTTGTAGATTGCAAACCCTAGATGACGATCTCTTCGTAGCAAGAACGGGCCGGAGACCATTCAAAGCTTCGTCCCCAGCGGAGTCGTCAAAAAGTGTGTTCGCACACGAACACGTCACCGTGTACCCTCGACGCCGGGGGTGATGCACCGCAGCTCACGTCGAAGGAGACCCGCCGGAAGTGCGGTACGCAAGACAATCCGGCGGGCGCTTTTGTAGACCCGAAACCCCACGCGCCCGGGAGGGACCCTGTCAGGGCGCGCGGCGGCTATGGGATGCCCTAGGTCGACCTGATCGCCCCTAGGGCCTCCAGGTTCGCCGCCCTGCAACAAGAAGAACAGACGAAGAACGAGGAAGAAGAAGAACTAGGGTTAAGGAGAAAAGATAAAAGATAAAAAGTGGTAGATGTGTTTGTTCGATTGTGTGTTGTTCAATCGGCCGTCACCCCTTAGGTATATAAGAGGCGGCTGGACTTCCCGTGCAAGGAAAAGTCTTGGATTCACGTCCAAAACCCTAGCCAAATTCGGATTGGTTTTATCTGAACTTTCCAAAACTGTTCGGTTTAAACTGGCTGTACCTTGCGGGTAATTCTTGAGGTGGTAAACAACCTCGGATGGAAAAGAGCCCAAAAGCAATTTTGACCGTTTCGACAATACGAACAACTTTCATGTTGAACGTTTTTCGATTTGAAGCCATCTTCTAGGCCAAAACGGTCACGCAATACAGGCTGTTATTCGCGCTACCCATCAGACACGTGGCTGGTGGGGCGCGCCACTTATGGCTCTGTGACAGGGCTGTGTTCGGATGGCTGTAACTTTTGCATACGAACTCGGATTGGGACGATATTTATATCAAAATCGACCGCTCCGACGAGACGCACAACTTTCATGTTGAAACTTTTTCCATTTGAAGTCATCCTAATTGAGTTTCAGGCCATTCTTTAATCTGGTGTCATCATGAGCATCTCTGAACTTGTCATAACTTTTGCATCCGGACTCCGTTTTAGACCACTTTCATATCCATATTGATCTTCTCAAAGAAAGCCATCTCATGGTGACTTCCAATCATAAGTTTTAAGTAATCTTGACATAGATTAAAGCAACTTTTATGATTGTGCCACTTTTGAGCGTCAACAGTGGTCATCATGCTGGTTCAAAATCTTTGGTGGCTAAAGCTTTTCGTCATGGGTTCTACTGGTTGACGGCTCATGCCGACGCAGAGGACTTGGTCAGAAAATGTGATGTTTGCCAGAAATTCTCACGGCGTGCTCATATCCCGGCGCAGGAGTTGAGGATGATTCCAATTACTTGGCCGTTTGCGACTTGGGGGCTTGATATGGTTGGACCCTTCAAGAGATCCCAAGATAAAAAGACCCACCTTTTGGTGGCGGTGGAAAAATTTACAAAATGGGTTGAAGCAGAGCCTGTCAGTAAGTGTGATGCGGCAACGGCGGTTCAGTTCATCAAAAAAGTGATTTTCCGGTTTGGCTTTCCACACAGCATTATAACTGATAATGGCACCAATCTATCCAAGGGGACTATGAAGGAGTTTTGTCAACGAGAGCACATCCGCCTTGACGTATCATCAGTAGCACACCCTCAGTCTAATGGCCAAGTAGAGAGAGCCAATCAAGAGATCTTGAGAGGCATCAAACCCCGGCTTATGGTTCCTTTGCAGAGAACACCGGTTGTTGGGTGGAGGAATTACATTCTGTACCATGGAGCATCAACACTACACCTAATAGATCCACAGGGTACACGCCTTTCTTCATGGTATATGGAGCTGAAGCGGTCCTCCCTAGTGATATCCGTCATGACTCGCCGCGGGTGGCGGCTTATGTTGAAGCGGATAATGAAAAAGCAAGGCAAGATGCGTTAGACCGACTGGATGAAGAACGGGACACGGCAGCAGCTCGATCGGCGATTTATCAGCAAGATCTACGCCGGTACCATAGTCCCCGGGTTAAGACCATGACGTTTCAAGAAGGAGATCTGGTGCTCCGGCTCATCCAAGACCAGACGGACATGCACAAGCTATCCCCACCTTGGGAAGGACCCTTTGTGGTCAGCAAGAACCTGCACAACGGATCATACTACCTCGTCGATGTTCGAGAACATAAGGACTCACATACGGCGGAGGAGGAGACCAAGCGGCCGTGGAACATCACTCTTCTTCGACCTTACTATGCTTGAGCCATAGGCTCCGCTTTATGTACATATCTTTACAATGTATATATTATGATCAATATAATAAACCGGCACCCCCGATAAATCGGGGTATCAGCCATATTTTTCATAAGAGTATCACATGGGGGCTTCTGTGGGCAAGGGAGTTCATGTGGCCTCTTAAACCGGCGACCGCATCAAGGCCATCATAAGGGCACAGCTCTGGTTGCTTCGGTAATTTCCACATGATGATGAGGGGCAAAATAGAGTTTGATGCTTAGCACAACTCAAACATAGGCCCCGACGAGCAATGCTCAAATGCTACCTGGGGGCTCCTGATGCAAGACATCAGCGAGTTGAAAACTCTTGTAGTAAACACGGCTTGGAAGCTTGGTGTATACACCTAAAACCCCGGATTAACCTGCCTGCATCAAGTAAGTCACGCCGCCCAGGTAAACCTGGTATGACCCGTCGAACGTACACACAAGTCAATCCTTATGGACCCTGAACTTGGTAACGTTAAATTGACGATCACCAAGTGATTACACAAGTCAAGTCTTTACGAGATTTTTGAACTTGGTAGCATTTGACATTGATGATTTGGTTAAGGATTGCGGACCATCTTAACAGGCTTTGCAAAAATGGTTAATGAAAGTAGCCTGGCAGCTCATAAAAAGCCTCGAATTTGGAGTCTAGCAGATCGTAAAAAGCCTCGACTACATGGTCTTATTTGCCCAAAAAACTTTATTTTTTATTTTTTATGTTTTCTCTAATCTTTATCTTCAAGGTCATTGGTTTTTCAACCAAGTCCATTGATTCAAGGAGTGGAGGACTATAAAGTTGCCACTACATCTATGTTTATAAAGTTATGGTCTGGGTTATAAACACCAGCACTAAACTACAGCTAAACCGGAGTTCATTGTAACCCGGTTCGGCCTTCATGACGAGCCGACAAGTAATCAAGGGAGTCATCAACACTTACACCTTGGATCGTTCCTGCCGGATTAAGGTTTATTAAGATACACTTAATCACAGGTATGGTATATACTTATACTTTCTACACAGTTCAAGTTTAGATCATGTGCTTGGGCATTATGACCCGTCCGGTGATAAATCGCCAGGACACTTTGAACATTGTTTTATGCAAAAACAGGTAGAATAAACCGACAAAAGCATTGAAAGCAGGATATACTTCAGAAGCTGCCAATCAAAGCAATCTCACAAAAGATAGTGTGGGACAAATACAGAGTATCTCAGCTATCCTATTACAAGGCGCTGAAAGGCCCAAAAGAATATCAGTTTTTCTCAAAAGTACGCAAGGCATAAAGATAAACCGGAGCTGGTTTACGATTCTGCTTCAGCTCGCTGTGAAGGCTGAGGGTCAGCTTGTTCCGGGTCTTCGGCGGCTTCTTCCAGTTGTTGGAAGTCAGTGGTGGTCCAATTAATCTTGGCCAGAGCTCAGAAATAAACTTCGTCAGTTTTAAGTTCTAATGGATCAATGTCAGGAGCGAAGGTGTGCTTACGGACGGGCGGAATAAGATTTTCGATATCATAGGACGGACGCTCCACCCGTACATTCTCCATATCATAACCCGGATGATATCTTGATAAGTCCGCTTCATCAACAAGTTTACTGGCAAGAGGCCGCATATCCTTGGTTAAAGCGCGAAGATCATCATTGGAGAAGGCTGACCCGTCTTCCTTCATGCTCGAATAGCCGTTAATTGCCTCCGCCGGATCAAAATCAGGAACCCACGCCTTCGCTCGGGTTAAGGCCATCAGGGCGCTGGCTCTTGCGGATGATTTCTTCACTTCGACAATACGGGCAGGCAGAATTGACAACTTTTCTAAGGTACCTTGGATGGTAGGAGCCGGTTTATTGTGCGAGATAGCGCTGATGGCCCTCTGAGCGCCGGAATAAAGCTGCTCCACCAAAGTGTACGCATCTTTCAGTTTCTTTCGCACATCATCTCCAAGATGAGTGATGCGCCTCCCTGCGTTGAAATTATTAGTTAAACCAGAACAGTACATGATTGCAAGGATAAGCTTATGTCAAAGAACATACCGAAGATGGCAGATGTCATGTCATTTATTTGCTGCCTCAACCCGGACATCTCTTCTGTCACTGGGTTAGGAGCAGCCTCAGCATCACCGGCTCTTTTCTCCAAAGCATCCTTTTCCACCTCCCAAGCTGACCGCTCTGCTTCAAAATCCTTCTTTAGCTTCTCCATATTAGCTAATACAAGTGTAAGCTCATCCTTGACTTTAACAGAAGCAGTCTCTTGGAATTTTAAGCTATCCCGGAGTTCAGTTATTTCAGAGGCCCTCTGGTTCAAGTCAGTCTGCCAAAGATAAAAGTACATCAGATAATCATGGAGAAATTCAATTAAAGTCCCAAGCACATAACAAGTTATGCACTTGACACTTGGGGGCTAATGTACATTTGCAGTGAAAACAGGCAATTTTTTAGACAAGTCCCAAGCACATCACAAGTTATATACTTGGCACTTGGGGGCTAATGTGACATCGTTCTAAACATAGGAAAGGTTCCGGTTCACCCACAATGAAGTAAACCGGCCCTTGGGGGCTACACGTGCAAGTCAAAGTTCTATATTTAATCTACTGAAAGTCCCGGTTCACCCTAAATGGCTAAACCGGCACTTGAGGGCTACGATGGACTAAAGGTATAGTTACAAGGCACAAGCAGAAATGAAAGACAAAGGAAAAGAAGTTACCTCATAGCGTTCCTTCATTAAATTCACCAAGCCGGCTTCATAGTCATGGCTGGTATGTAGCCGGTTTAAGTACCCGGAATGAAGCTCCTGTGCCCTGAGCTGAGCATAGCTGGACAAGTCGGTATTCCACTTGCCCTTGTCCTTGTGGAGAAACTCTTCCTTGGCAGTGTGTTTGGCCAAAGCGACAGGCTCTCCTGGGGTGGTAAAACCAGTCCCAGTGATCTCAACGTCATCAGTTGAAGCAGCAGTTTGCCTGGAAGGGTTAGCAGCAGCGGGATTGACATGAATAGGACTAGCAGGAGCTGGACTAGCCCCGGGCAGGACTGGCTGGTTCAGCAGTATGCTCCATGGGATCATCCCCCTGAGCAGCAAGATCTTCTTGATCCATAGGAGGAGGATCATCATGTGGAATCTCAACATTGTCTTCTAAGGCGTTAGCAAGCTCAGGATCGCCTGCCGGTCGAGGAGAGGTATTATCGACTGCCGGTTTACTCTATTTGGCCTTTTTGCTAGGCTTGGGCATACTGTGAAAAGATTAAAAGAGATAATGAAAATCAGAAGTCAAAGATGAAAAGTTAAACCGGACAGAGTAGAAGATAGCTTAACCGTGAACAGTCTTGAGGGCAGGAACTTGTGTGGCGGTTGATTCGCCAGAAGAGGAGAGAGGAGTTTCCTGATAATTCGAGTCAGACGGATTAAGGGGTTGACAAATAAGACCTGCTTTGGGGTAAAGAGCAGTTGGAGTAAGTAAAACCTCAGAACTACGCCTTCGAGCCAGAGTGTGTGGTAATCCGGTGGATTCAACCACATGGCCACTGTGGCGAGTGGTTCGGCAAGCTTCATGTTGCTACTTCTTCAAAAGAAAGTTTAGATCCAGTTGAGCATAAGGATGAGAAAGCTGAAATTTCCGGACTACCCGACGAATTTTTGGTGGTCGTGGTTCTGGGTCGGAGGAAAGAGAGATTACCTCAATGTCATCCGCTTTACTGCCTTCAGCAAGACCCTGGGAACAGTCATTATTAATAAAAATGCAGGCAAAAGGAAAGGCTAAGGAATCATAAGAACTAGGTGGTACCTCAGAGACCGGATCATCTTCCTCCGCATTGGATCCTGATGCAGCAACAAGCCTCTTCTTGTTCCTCTTCACAGCCAGGGACTTTTTGCGAGCTGGCTTCGCCGGTTTTTCCTGGGTTTTTCTTTTCCAGAAAGGGTCGTTCGCCTGTTTAAGGGAATAAAGGCGTATTAAACCAAGCGCTATGGACGGATTAAAACAAAGCAAAGGGACGGAAGAATTGCTTACCGATGGTGGTTTATTGGTCACATAGAAGGGTGCCAATCCGGTCTGACTGCACTCTTCAAGAGGTATATTCAGCAGGTTTTTTACGGATTCGTTAACCTCATTCTCTGGAAGCACCATCTCTGTGTGTCGCAAAGGGTCCTTGGGGTTCCTAGTGTACTCGCATATTAATCCGGAACGCCGGCTTAGCGAGAGAATACTCCAAGAAAGCCAGCAGCGGACGAAGTCAACTCCTGTTAATCCGTTGGCTACAAAGGCCCTGAGCTTTGAAAGCTGAGGGGCATATTGAGCTCGCTCCTAGGCACTTAAGCGCTATGGAAAATGGTGGTCCTCTGGAAGACGGTGGGGGCGATAACCTGGCAGTGGATTTTCACCCTCCGGAGAAGTGTCGACACAGTAGAATCAAGTTTGATTCCAGTCCTTGGGGTGGCTGTGGAGAGTGGCGTGAGGGAAGCTAACATCCTTCCTCTTTTGGATAGTCATTCCGCCGAGCTCAGTATTTGGGCCATCATGGAATTCAGTCCGACGGTTTAAGTGGAAGAAGTCCTGGAATAGCTCCACTGTTGGCTCCTCTTGCAGATATGCTTCACAGAAGACTTGGAAGTTGCAAACGTTTGATACAGAATTGGGACCAATGTCTTGTGGATGCAGCTGAAAATTTGCTAATACATCACGAAAAAACTTCGACCTAGGAGGGTTGAATCCCCGGGCCAAGTGATCAAAGAAGACGATGATTTCTCCTTCCTTGGGCATTGGAGGGCATTCTGATCCGGGAGCCCTCCAGTGAAGGACATCCTTTGGGTCTAAAGCGCCAATTGAGGCCATCTTTTCTAAATCGTCCTCGGTGATCCGGGATGGGACCCAGTTGCAGGAGACAAACTGTTTGGCTGTGGTAGTCATCTTTTTAAAAGGGAAGGCTGAAAATACAAAAAAGATCAGGTTTGGTAATCTAAGCAGAGTTAAACCGATATGCTATACGGAAGTATCGGCCTAAATGGCGGTTTAAGCAGGGCCCTAATGGTATCTACCGGATTATAAAATTTGGAAAAAGTTAAACCGCCAGCACAGGCAGGTAAGACGCAGATCTAGAAGTTAAACCGCCAACACGGGCAGATAAGATGCAGATCTAAAGTGTGGGGAAACAACTTTCACACAAGCAACAATAAGGTATGGATCTACAACATTTGGAAAACTAAAAAATAATTTAAGTTGTATTCAGAGGAAACAATGAAGGTCTTTAGCAGATTCAGTCTAGACTAATCATATTGGAGAGGATAGATTTATATCGATGGAGCAGAGTCGTTCTTATAGTGGTTAACCAAAAACTGAAGATCTACGGCGACTACTGGCTATGGCGAAGAAACTGTGAAGAACAGGGACTTATCTACGAGCTCGCACGAGGAAACCCTAGAACTGAGATCTACGAGAAGGAAAGAAGTGGACATACCCGAGACGACGGGTGCGGAGAGGCGCCGGTGAGTTTCTGGAAGCATTCAGGTTGATGCAGCGGCCAGGCTTGACGAAGGCGACGAGTTCGACGGACGGTGGCGGAGCTCGAGCGCAGGAGGACAGAGGAAGAAGAAGCAAGGGGGGAAAAGAGATGCCCCTCGGCCCTATTTATAAGCCGAAGGGATAAAACGGCAAGCGCGGGAATCGAGGATCCCAAAAAGCGGATATGGACAATGCTGTCACCTCGATCTTCAGAGCTTTAATGAATAAGTAAAAAATAGATACAAGTAATAAATGCGCAGATGGCGTCACAACGGTTTAAGGTGATCTGAGGAGATGACGTCACGCCGGTTTACAAAGCATGCTGAAGCTGCGGAAAGGAAGATCTGTACAAGACTTTGAAGATTGAGATGAACAGGTTCAAATCAATCTGGGGCCTAATGTCAGGGATATTACTACCAAGTATAAACCGCCCAGGTGGGCCGGTTTATGTTATCAAGGTTATTTTATCAAAGGCCCAGTGGAGTATGAGGTAGAAGATTTCAGACCAAGAGGTTTAGAGCCCAAGTGTTAGGGCCCATGATTTGTAAACCGCCATACTATGTAACTTGAGATGTAAGATAGAAAGAGTAGAGGCCGAGGCGGACATGTTTATGAGCCGGCCTCGGGACTCTGTAAACCGGACCGGGCGTCACCTCTTATATAAAGGGACGACCCGGCGGCGGTTCAAGGACAGAAAACGACAGATCGAGACACAGGCAAAGCGGATTCGCTCCCTGGTCATCGAAACCCTAGCAATACACACCAAACTAGACGTAGGTTTTTACCTTCATCGAAGGGGCCGAACTAGTATAAAACCTCTGTGTCCTTGTCCGCTTTAACCCCTTTAAGCTAACCGATAGCGATGGCCTCACGACTAAGTCCTTTTGCTAGGACATCTGCCGTGACAAAACCGCGACAGTACTGATGAAATTGAACTGCATAGTCCATACTTGCACATATAGAACATCACGTTGTGAATAACTGGAATAAACAAGGCATACTACGAATGACCAAAGATAGCATTTGAAACTGAACATATGCTAACAACAAACAACCGAACAATCAAAAAACTTTTAAAGAGGAATATGCTAGCTACAACAGGCTTAACAGCAAGCAAATATATGAATTCCTATAGGTATGTTTAAAACTAGATTGATGAAATGTACTGCATAGTAAATAATTGCACATATAGAGCATCACATTGCGAACAACTGAAATAAACAAGGCGTACTGCAAAAAACCAGATATAGCAATTAAAGCTGGACATATTCTCGCTACACTACAAAAGGGACTCGACAAAACAAATCATGGGTTTCCCCCTGTGAAGAGGCACGGCAAAACAAATCATGGGTTTCCTCACTTGTCACGGATGGGATCATTCCAGTGGGAAGAGCACGGACCCTAGATGTGCTCCATGTTGTCGCAGATGGGCTCCTTCCCCTTGGAAGAGCACGACTGTAGGGTGCCCTCCCTGATGTCGTAGATGTGCGCTTTCCCCTTGGAAGAGCAGATGGGCTCTTTCCCCTTGGAAGAGCCGGAGAGGGTGCCCTCCTCGTGGTCGCCGTCGATGAGGTCTGACTTGGAAGCTGTGGATCCCAAGCCAGCGTTGTAGAACGCGTCCTTCAGAAATGACAAAAGGGGCTCAATGGCAATTTAGAATGGCAAATTGTTGAGAGCGAGCCAGAGGAGAACAGCGGCGGGGCCATGGATGAGATCGACGGCGGTTGAACCCGAGGGGTTGGGGGTGGGCCACTTAACCTATGACACAACCTGCCACAGGGCATCGCTGTCGATGACCACAATGTCGTAGCTAGCGGACGAGACATGCTCGCATACTCTAGTCCGATGCTTGAGTGCCTGCCGCAAGTAATGGTCGTCAGCTTCCTCGGCGATGTTGGGCGAAGAGACGGCTATACACCTCTTTTGGGCCAGTCGCTCCTCGAGCTCCACGGGAAGCATAGCCGGGCGTAGGTTGCGATGCTCTGGAGTGGGGGATGGGGATGGGGATCTCTGGGAAAGGGGGCGTTTGGCAGGCGTCAATTAAGAAACTCAGGGCGGCCTGGGTATGAAGATCGGTGGGTAAGCTACACAGGCAAACCGGCAGATGTTGACAATGGAGGCCTTGTGGCGGCGGGAGTGGTGGCGGGGACTTTGCTAGGGTTTTGAGCGAGGGAGGGTGTGTGTGTGTGTGTGCGCGCACGCCCGAGGAGGTTTTGGTGTGTGTGTGTGTGTGTGTGTGTGTGTGGAGGAAGGGGTGTTTGAGTAAATGACGTGGGTACTGAAAATTTTACTACGCGGGAGTCAAAGGCGGGAGTGAAATGATGGGGTATTGAATTTTTTTATGATAGTGCATCGCACACTGTCCGGAAATAACAACCGTGTGTTATGAAACAGAAAAACCCTCGAGGCGCGTAGAGATATTTTCTAGGGATGCAGGCGGGATTGGGAATAAGAAACATCGCACACGGTCCGGAGATAACAATCGTGTGTTATGAAATAGAAAACCCTCGAGGGGGCAGATATTTTTGAGAGGGGGAGCTTCGTGGAGCCCAATGTACTGTGCGGATGTGTGTGTGATAGGTGCACCGGCGTGGCACACTGTTAGTTTGAGTGAACCGTGTATGTTGTGTCATCCGACTTGTCTAATGTTCATAAATTTGACGAAAAATGACGCGGGAGAGGGTCAGAACACGAACACACTTGCATGTGGACCAAATTTATGTATCAAAAGGGTGGCTTGATTTTAAAATACCAAATGCAACTTTGATGTGGCACCTCTCTCGCAAAGCGTACGGTATTGCTTGCCCCACCCCCCTCATGTCGGCACGAAGGGAATCCTAAGCTATGAATGCATGCCCCCTCCCCCTCAACCGAGGTTCACCTGTAAAAGTGCGAAGTAGCTAGCAGCCCGCCACACCCTTGTGTCGCCACGAAGGGAATCCTAATTAAGCTATGAATGCATGCCCCCTGTACTGGAGTTGTCACGGCAGATGTCCTAAGGGAAGGACTTGATTGCGGTGCCCTGGCGACGTTGTAACATCCCAAATTTTCAATTTGCAATGTTATTCATAGATCATATTGCATAGCATGTTTTATTGCATTTGTGTGTTGCAATTCTCAAAAATTCGAAGCAACTCAAGGACCCACAGAGAGAGTTGGAGATTTTACCGTTTTCGTATTTGAGTTTTCTCAAATTCCGGTACGAGGATCACTTTGGTTTTAATTGTTTTTCTCTCCTAAAAATATTTCTTAATAAAATATATGAGCGGAGATAATATGACTTCTCCAAAATAAAAGAAATATTGGAGGAAAAATATTAAAATCATTTTGGTGTTTTATTCGGATTTATTTGTGATTTTATTTGCATAGGAAAAATGCGTGTTTTTCAAAGTTGCATTAAGGTCCGGGAAAAATGTTCACTTTGTCCTATAGATTATTAGAGGACGGTGAAAATTTGTTTCAGAATTTTTCGTCTCCGTTTAGTATTTTATTTTGTTGTTTTTCTGTGTCAGGACCCTTTTAAGAAAAAAAGGTTCGGACCGAACTGGGCCGAAGGCCCAGCCGGCCCGTGCGCCACCGCCTTACCTCGCCCGTGCCTGAGCCAACTCCCGCCGGTGTCCGGGCAGCCACCGTCGCCGCTTGGCCCCTCGACCAAGTCACCCTCCCGTCGCCTACACCACCGCCGCCGCCTGCGCTGCGCCACCTCGCCGCCTGTGCCGCGTTGCCGCCGCCGCAGCCGCCACCGCCGATGCCCCGTCACCCGCAACCCGCCCCGCCATCTGCAACCCGCTCCGCCACCCGCCGCCCGACCCGATAGGTAACTGCTGGTTTTTTAAAAGACCGTTCGATTTTTTTTAGAAAACCCTAGCTCTGTTTTTTCAGATCTGTTCGGTTTTTCTTTTTGGTTTAGTTAAGTAGTGGACGTTCATCCGTACGTTCATTTTAACGAACGTTGTTCGCCTGTTAGTCACAGACAACGAACGTTCGTTCGTTAGCCTGTTCGTCTGTTTTTCTTTTTAGGGCTTTTTCGTGATTATTTTCGATCACGACTTCTGCCCTGTTCTTGTTTTTAGTTTTTTCTTTTCACTCGTACGTCGGAATCAGGCGATTAAAATGCCTAGATCTTCGTCTCGAAGCCCTCTTTCCGTTTAACCAACTTGAACAAGGTTTTGCTACTATAAAATTTGACTTTAGATCAATCTAGTAAACGGATCTTGTTTCTTTCGCAGTTTGAGTTTCGTTGCTCCGTTTGATTTGATTCTTTTTGCAAACCGGAGTTCTTAAGTTGAACTTTCTGGTTAGATCTTCTTATTTGGAATTTTATCTGTGCATCTTTGCTTGATTGCTTATGTATGCTATTGTTTGATTGCGATAGAATTCTCGGAGTGCGAAGCGTGCTACTACGAGTCCCTAGGTTTTGCGAATCATTAGCAAGGCAAGTAACAATTTGATCATACCCTTTATTACCCAGTTTTTATGCACTAGATCAAACATTCACACATTGCATGAGTAGGATCTCTTAACTTGTGGGCCTGGGAAGTAGTTTGAGGTAGAACCTATTACCTGCTTTATTTATCAAACCCCTGGGAGTTACTTCTACGTTATGCATAGGTTGCCATGCTATGCTCGATGTGGATTGGGTTTGAGAGTATCCATGATAGATATGAGTTGTTAATTAATGGTTCAACTTAAGGTGGCAACTTTAATACACATCTGGGTGGATTGGTTCCAGGGCACCTGGAGAATCCAGTGTTGTCCTAGGAAATCCCGGAGGAACCGTGTGATTATCCTATGGAATGCCACCCAGGCTCAAAGGGATCATAAGACTATTCATGCTAGAAACTTCCGTGTGCAGCCACAATGCCATTATGGGTTCTGGCATAGTATGAGTAAGTTGTGTGAGCTCTTTCAGTGGTGGACTAGCAGATGTAGGGGAAAGTAGGTGTACGGGTCCACCCGGGGTAAAGAGTAGATGCTCTGTGTCTCGGTCATCCGTTTTCTCAAACACCATGCAGTGCGAGAAATCCAACGGAGGAGATCGAGTCTTGTGGGAAAAAGTGCGCAAACCTCTGCAGAGTGTACAAACTAATCATGATTAGCCATGTCCCCGGTTATGGACATCTTGAGTATCTGGTACTTGAATTATTGGTTGATCTCATCACTCTAAAATCAATCTGTTGGGTTAATGATGACTACTTTATTTGGGATTGAGTTGGAGGAACCTTCTCAATGATGTTTCAACCACCATGATAGTTAAAATAAAATTTATTCCTTTGTTGTATGGAAAAATTGGCTTTATGCAAAAACTTTAACCTTAGAGCCTCCACCAGCCAAATATGCATATAGTGTTAGCCTTTATTTCTGTTACTTGCTCTACTGTGTTATCTCGCCAGCATATTTCATGTGCTGACCTATTTCGGGCTGCAACATGTTACGTTTCAGACTTTTCAGAAGAAGAGTAAGGTGCGCTAGGTCGTTTGTCATGCACTCAGCTATGCCGTTGGAGTTGATGGACTCACTTATCTTCCAAGCCTTCCGCTGTTATTTTTTTAGATAGCCCTATGCCATATACTTTTTTTAATAAGTTCTCTTTTCAGACATTCGATGTAATAAGTGTGTGATTGCCACTCTGCTATAAATCCTTCAAGTACTGTGTGTGTCAGCATTATCGATCCAGGATGACACAGAAAACAGAGACTTCGGTCCTTTCGGATTGTGGTCGCTACAAGATGGTATCAGAGCACACACTGAATGTAGGACACGACCACTAAGATAAACCCTAGGTCACTCTTCTCTAGTCATTTTTGACTCCTCTCCATTTTCTACTCTTTAGGATGGTGGACCCAAGGAACAAGTTCACTCAACCAGATGAAAACACACCTTTTCGGCGACACTTGAAGGAAGTCACTAGGTACCTGAAAATCGGGATACCAAGCTTCACCGGGACCTACACCGCCACTCTACCAGAAGAGGAGCGATGGAATATTCAAGTTCAAATCCCCGAGAGGACATTCGCGCCATCCACTGAGCCCATATAGTTTTCTTTTGATGCACCAACCTGGAGCCTAGGCAAGAGTATGGCAACCCACATTACCATGGGACACATTGGAGAAGTCTACAAGCAGGAGCTGAAGGACATTGTCTACCAGATATGTGGACGCCGAGATGATCAATGGGACATGATCAGCACCCGGAAGGACATGTCCATTGCAGCGTTCATCCAGGAGTTAAACCAGCACATCCGTCGACAGAAGCACCAGATGTGCGCAGGGATGATAGATTTGAAGAAGGCGTTAACCAGGAACTTGGAGCTACAAGAGGAACTCAAGTCTGCACGCGACAGATATGAGGAGGAGATGACAATACTTGTGGAGAAGAATGACGACTTGGCAAGGAAGCTAGGAGTATTCATGGGAGATCCAGCACCAGGAGGAGGAGAAGAAGAAGAACCTAAGGAGACTCGTTCTGAGGACTACATAATCATCGACGACACCGACTCGGATCCCGATGATAGTGATAAGGACTATGAAGATGAAGCTAGAGCAGATATCATGGAATCTTCCGCTGATCAAAATTTCTAGATGACCACCCTATGACTAGTAGATTTCCCCCATATAGTAGAATTTAGAGCACTTTTGTAACATCAGTTAGGATCTTTGTATGCCCTTGTTTGAAATTGATTGGTGTGATATGATTGTGTTTGTCTCATGTGCATATGGGTAGTGAATTGTAATGCCCAGGATTGAACTATACCTCCTACGTGTCGAGGCACGACTTAAAGGCATAAGTCCATCCTAGAATGATCTCAAGTTTGGTAATCTTTGCACATCTCATGTAAAAGAGGGGAATTGTAAACATAAATAGTTGGCTTACACTCACCACGTCACACAATTACAATACATGTCTCAAACATCATACATTAAGAATATCACAACCCTCTAAGGGCAAAATCCAAATGTCAAGATACCAAACTTAAATAACATCCACAGGTCGGATCGAATCCTAGTAGAAGTCTCCACTACTGATCATCCGAATAACGAACATAGTACCGACTACGCTCCTCGTCGTACTCCCAGTCTAGCTCGGTGCCATCACCTGGATAGCTCACAACTGGACCTGCATCTGGTGTGGTGAAGTAACTGTGAGCCACAGAGGACTCAGCAATCCCGTTCCCGGGTAACAAGACTATTTAAGCCTTGGGAGAGGATAAGGCTGAAGAAAAGAATAAGTGTCTGCAGCAGCAACTAGCAACTAGCTTACGTGAGTGAGAGCAAGAAGAGAAAGCCTCGGACTAGAAGTGATTACGAAGTGATCCTAGCTACAACACGTCAAACATAACCCCTTCGTGTTCAACTCCCGAATCCCTATTCGGAAATTGACGGTCACGGAACACACGCTGGTAGTGTATTAGAAACATTGTGTCAAGTTATCTACAACCGGATATTAACAAGCTCCCATCTGCCACATAACCGCGGGCACGGCTTTCGAAAGTTCATAACCCTGCAGGGGTGTTCCAACTTGACCCATTACAAGCCCACGATACGCGGAGTCGCAACTCCAAAGTGGGAAGGCCCGAGTATTCTCGGAATCCCATGCTCAAGATATACCGAACTAAGGTAAGGCTAATCCAGCAAATCCTCTCGGCGTGTCGACACCCTGATAGTAGCCGCGCGTATCTAAGTCTCAGGACACGACCGGATGGGTGATTCTACAGGTTTTTACCAGACCTTGAGTTCCCTCGAGGTGGCCCCGCAGACTCCCCGTTTCGGACCAACACTCATGTGGAGCACTGGCCCGGGGTTGTTGATTAAGAAAAAGGGTTTATAACTCCCTATGCAAGTTTAGTTTGTTATTAGGCAAAATAGTACCAATGTTGGGACTTGCTGGAAAAGACTTAGCACTTAGCGGTTTATCGAGGGGGTCCCATACACCCCAACCGTGTTAGGAACGCATAATCAAGGAACATAACATCGGTTTATACGGTTCCTAACGGCATGAGTGGAACAAATCACCAAGCAAAAGGCTTAGCCTTCCACCCTTGCCAATATATAGATGATTTCAATTTAGCATTTATATAGTGTGATATAACCCAACAAAACTTCAACATGAAGCAAGCATCTTCGATCTTCACCTGCAACTAGCAATGCTATAAGAAGGGCTGAGCGAAGCGTACTTAGCCAAGCAACGGTTTGCATAGGTAGGGTGGTTAAGCATGGTAATGGTTACAAGTAGGAGGCTGACAAGAAAGACATGGGCATCGAGGCAAAACTATAGAGCGGATCTACTAGCAAAAGGCAAAGATAGTAATGTTATCGGGGTTCGGTCATCTTGCCTGAAGTGAAGTCGTTCGGATCGTAAGAAGGGTCCTCATGCTCAACCTCGTTGGTAACCTCGTGCTCGTACTCGTACTCGGTCTCAGCTTCCGGCTCTAAATAATACAATCACACCAAGCACAAATCAACAAGATGCAATGCGCACTCGAAAATGATGGATGCATGATGGATGCACTAAGGATGCACACGGAGCACGGAAAATGGCACTCAAGCAAAACACCTCAAAACACGATAACAATATGATATTATGAATCTACACGGAAAATCAATCAAGTTTCATATAAGTCTCGCTGAATTCAGAGTTACGGGCTAAAAGTTATGCCCGAAACAAGAAATGAGCGAAAGCTGAAAATTACAGCAACATAGCAACTTCGGAGCACAAAATAATTAAGCTACAGCACTCAAACATCATGGCAAAGTACATGAACATAAACTAGACATATCCTACAGCAAATAAGTCCAAAGGTGCACCCCCAAAGGAGCCACGGATCAATAGCAATAAGCTTGGACATATTGAACTTGACAATAAAATTCTGGCAGCAGAATTTTATTGAAACTTTGGAGAAAAATTTAAACATGCTACAGCCACTTAAATAAGCATGTGAGAACATGAATGGAAATCCAACAATATATACTACAAGGAACAATCAAGATCCACTCCAAAACTATCATGGTTTGTCCTAGAGCAGCAAGCAAACATGGCATCGGAACGTTACAGATTTCAGACTTAGTGAAAAACCACTAAGTCCTAAAACAGCAGTTTCAACATGGCATCTAAAAGAGCAAGTTTAAGTCACCTCGAAACTAAACATGGCAAGTGGTAAGCACCTCATCAAAGTACACATGATGGTGATTCCGAAACACACAAGCATGCATCTTGGAGATAAACACAACGATAGCAATGAGCTCAACAAGATGGCATTTCATAACAAGTGAAAAAACATCACAGCCACATGGCACTTTGCAACGATGATAAACATGGCAAGAATAAATCTAACATGCAACCTATCACATACAACATGTAGATCATGGCAAGACGAACACGTGGACATGTCATTTGCATCATTCGGACAAACGAGCTAAAAGTTATCACATGGCAAAGATGGCATAAAAACATCACATGGCAGCAATTATATCACGATGCACTATTGCAACAGAAAAACAAGCACCTAGATGATCTCTAACATGCATGACACAAAAAGATAAAACGTAGTGCTAATCACCACGAACGTCTGGACATGCTATTTGCGCGAATCGGACAAACACACACAAAGTTAGAGCAGTTTGAAATTAGCATCAGACAGGTAAACAAACAGGGACTTAGGAGGAAAAGAGGTCAACCTCTCTCTCAGATCTGGAAAAAAAAACACACGGGCTGGACCCGCGGTGGAGATGGATCCGGCCCGGCTGGACGGAGTGGGCCGGGAGGCGGCGGCGGCCCGTGAAGGAGGCCCGGCTGAAGCGGCGGGCGGATCGGGCGGAGGGCCCACCCGGCCGGATCTGGAGGCGCAGGGGCGGCGGTTAACTGGGCCGCGCGGGGCGCCGAGGCCGGCCCAGGCGGGACGAGCGGGACGGAGCCTGGCTGCGGCTCGGAGGGGGCACGACCCAGGCGGGTGATGGAGAGGCCGAGCGGCATGGCGGTGCTGGAGCCTGGCGGCTGGCTCGACGGAGAGGCCCAGCGCTGGGGCGGAGCTGGAGAGGCGAAGTGGCGGCTTCGATCTGGCTACGAGTGGAGCCCAGCTGGCGAAGGGAAGGATCGGGCCTTCGGCGACTGTGGAAGAAGGCCTCCAAGCGGCGTCGATGTGGTCCAGTCCTGGAGAGGACCCCCGATCTGGTCCGATCAGTCGAAGACCCTTGGCGAGGGAGCGACGGGGCGTTGACCCGAAGGGTCGGCTCGAAGGAAACGGCGATCTGGCGATGAGGAACTTGGCCGAACCAGCGAGATTTGCGGCGGGATTCAAGGAAGAGTCAGCCAAGTGGCAGTTTGGGGCTGGTTTGATCTGAAAAAAAATGAGGAGAGAAAAGGGGAAGAAGGGGCTAGAGGTTAGGGATGCCCAAAAATGAACCTAGGGGTCTATATATATAGCAGATAGCTAGGGTTAGGGGATTTAGGTGTGTTAGGAGCCCTCCGATCGCGATCCGACGGATCCGATCGCGGGGGAAAGTTTAGATGGGCCTAGGAGAGGGTAGAGGGCTGCTGTAGGGGTGTTTCTGGGCCACAAGTGGAGGCACTTTGGATCCACACGAATAACTGTTGGGATAGCAAACGGAGTCCAAACGCGACGAGATTTGAGAGACGGGTTACACACAACAAAACAACAACACACGACAAGTCTCGCGGCACACCGGTAACGTTACACGCCCAAACACCAAAATAGGCCTACGGGACGTCACGGACACGTGAGGGAGCTCGGGAACGCGAAACGGACAACGGGAAGGAACGCGTGGAACCGGATGCAACCGACAACACAAATGCAATGCGATGCACATGTCTACATGATATGAATGAAAGCCACACACTCACACAACAAAACGACGAAAACCCCGAAAGACAAAGAACCCGGAATGGAAATAGATGAAGCCGGAGATATATTATATGCCCAAAAGGGAAAGTATTACATCTTGGGCATTACAAATTCTCCTCTACTACAAAAAGATCTCGTCCCGAGATCTAGGACTGGAAAAAGGAAGGGTACTCGGAACGAATATGATCTTCTCGTTCCCAGGTAGCTTCTCGGTCGGTGTGATGTGACCACTTGACTTTCAAGAATTTGATGGACTTGTTGCGGGTCTTGCGTTCGGTTTCTTCGAGAATAGCAACGAGATGCTCTCGGTAGGAAAGGTCTTGTTGAAGATCAATCTCATCAAACGGAATCATGCGCTCAGGTGCCTTGAAGCATTTGCGAAGTTGAGACACATGGAAGACATCATGAACATTGGCGAAGTTTGAAGGGAGCTCAAGTTGATAGGCTAGGTCGCCTCTTTTGCCAAGAATCTTGAAAGGGCCGACGTATCTAGGAGCAAGCTTTCCTTTGATACCGAATCTTTGGGTGCCTTTCATCGGAGACACACGGAGATAAACATGATCACCAATGTTGAAAGCCAAATCACGATGCTTGCCGTCATAGTAGCTCTTTTGACGCGACTGAGCGGCCTTGAGATTCTCACGTATGACTTTGCACATTTCTTCGGATTCTGAGATCAAGTCATTGCCAAGAAGTTGACGTTCGCCTGTTTCAGACCAGTTGAGAGGGGTACGGCACTTTCTGCCATAGAGGATTTCAAACGGAGCTTTGCCTGCACTTGCTTGGTAGCTGTTGTTGTAAGAGAACTCGGCAAATGGAAGGCAGTCTTCCCATTTCATGCAAAAAGATATGACACAGGCTCTGAGCATGTCTTCTAGAATCTGATTCACTCGCTCGACTTGACCACTAGTCTGAGGGTGAAATGCAGTGCTGAACCTGATCTTAGTGCCCATGGCGGACTGAAAGGAGTCCCAGAACCTTGAAGTGAACAAACTTCCACGGTCTAAGGATATAACTTGAGGAATGCCATGTAAGGACACAATTCTGGAAGTGTACAGCTCTGCCAATTGAGCTGCATTGATTGATTCTTTGACTGGCAGGAAGTGAGCGACTTTGGTAAGCTTGTCAATCACCACAAAGATAGCATCATTCCCTTTCTTGGATTTAGGAAAGCCAGTGACGAAGTCCATTTCAATGTGGTCGAACTTCCACTCGGGAATAGGAAGAGGTTGGAGAAGACCGGCTGGACGTTGATGTTCTGCTTTCACTCTTCTGCAAACATCGCATTCATTCACGAATTGGGCAATCTCCCTTTTCATGCGTGTCCACCAGTAAGACTGCTTGAGATCTTGGTACATCTTGGAACTGCCAGGATGAATGGAAAGGAGAGAATCATGAGCTTCTTCCATTATGAGCTTCCTGAGATCACCTTTGGGAACAACGAGTCTGTCCTCGAAGAACAAGGTATCTCTCTCATCAACACGGAAGCACTTGTATTTCGGAATGCCCTTAGCAATAGCATGTTTCACTTTCTTCACCATGGTATCACAGATTTGGGCCTCACGGACCTGATCTTCCAAGGTAGGAGCAACTTGAAGATTTGCAAGAAAACCCTGCGGAACAACTTGAAGGTTGAGCTTCCTGAAAGCTTCACCAAGCTCAGGCTGGTACGGCTTGATAAGAAGGCTGTTGCAATATGCCTTTCTGCTCAAAACATCTGCAATCACATTCCCCTTGCCAGGAGTGTATTCAATGCTGGGATTATACTCTTGGATCATTTCAACCCAACGAGTCTGGCGGAGGTTCAGATGCGGTTGTGTGAAGATGTACTTCAAGCTCTTGTGATCAGTGAAGATGTCGACTTTTCTGCCAACAACAGATGTCTCCACGTAATCAAAGCATGTACCACAGCTGCTAGCTCGAGATCATGTGTGGGATAGTTCTTCTCACTTGGCTTGAGCTGACGAGAAGTGTATGCCACAATTCTCTTATCTTGCATAAGCACACCACCAAGACCTTGAAGAGAAGCATCACAGAATACTTCATAGGGCTTGGATTCATCCGGAGGAGTCAGAACTAGAGCAGAGACAAGCTTTTCTTTGAGAGTTTTGAATGCCACTTCACACTCTGGAGACCAAAAGTATTTGACATTCTTCTGAAGCAAGTTTGAAAGAGGCTTGGCAATCTTGGAGAAGTTCTCAACGAACCTTCTGCAATAGCTGGCAAGACCCAGAAAACTGCGGAGCTGCTTGACGTTCTGAGGAGCTTCCCAGTTGACAATTGCTTCAACTTTCTCGGGATTAACCGCAATACCGTCAGCTGAGATGATATGGCCCAGGTACAAAACCTTATCGAGCCAAAACTCGCACTTGGAGAACTTGGCATAGAACTTATGCTCTCGGAGTCGATCAAGAACCATACGTAAGTGCTTTTCGTGATCTTCTTCATTCTTGGAAAACACCAGAATATCATCCAGATACACAAGCACAAACTCGCTAGTATAGGGGTTGAAGATGTAATGCATCATCCTCGAAAAGGTAGGAGGAGCATTGGCGAGACCAAAAGACATGATAGTATACTCGTATGAACCGTAGCTCGTTCTGAAGGCTGTCTTGGGAATATCTTCCTCGCGAATGCGAATTTGGTGATAGCCCATTCGGAGGTCAAGCTTAGAGAACACTTTGGCTCCTTTGAGCTGCTCGAAGAGTTCGTTGATGTTGGGGAGCGGATACTTGTTCTTTATTGTCTTCTTGTTCAATGGCCGGTAATCAACACAGAGACACTCCGTGCCATCTTTCTTCTTGACAAATAAGACACCACAGCCCCAAGGAGACGTACTCGGCCTGATGAGACCCACACTCTCCTGTTTATCAAGCTGCTTCTTCAATTCCTTCAATTCATCCGGAGAGAGCTTGTACGGACGCCGGCATGCTGGCTCAGTACCCGGCTAGAGTTCAATGACAAATTCCACCTGACGGTGTGGAGGCATGCCTGGAAGTTCTTCAGGAAAGACGTCTTGATATTCGTTCACCACCGGAATTTGAGATATGGCATTAATTTCGCCCTTATCATTGAGAGAGAAAAGCCTGATAGTGTTATCCCTGGAGGCAAAGATAATCACATCTTCATCAGGATGAGTCATCTTGACTTCCTTTTGAGCACAATCAATGTGAGCCGGGACGGAGCCATCTCCACCGCGGGTCCAGCCCGTGTGTTTTTTTCCAGATCTGAGAGAGAGGTTGACCTCTTTTCCTCCTAAGTCCCTGTTTGTTAACCTGGCTCTGATACCAACTTGTAATGCCCAGGATGGACTTATGCCTTTAAGTCGTGCCTCGACACGTAGGAGGCATAGTTCCATCCTGGGCATTACATGAATTTTCCCCTAGACCTCATTTCTATTCTAATCTCTTCCCTCTACACCCATCAGATGCCTCCGAGACGTGAGCCCTGATTTCATTTTCCCCCTGAGCTCACCCAGTTGATCCAGCAGCAGAACACCTTGATGCAACTTCTTGTCCAGAACAATCAGAACAACAACAACAACAACCCTCCACCACCACCACCCGTGGACAACCTGACTCGTTTTCTAAGGTTGCAGCCACCAGTGTTTTCTAGTAGCATTGAACCAATAGTTGCTGATGACTGGCTGTGCAAGATAGGAAGGGAGTTGACCACTGCAAATTGCACGGATGCTGAGAAGGTGCGTTTTGCCGCACATCAGTTGGCTGGACCAGCCGCATCATGGTGGGAGAACTACACAGCCACTTTCCATGTAGCCAATGTCACTTGGGATCAGTTTCAGCAAGCTTTTCGCACTGCCCATGTCTCAACTGGGGCCATGAGCATGAAGAAGCAAGAGTTTCGCAACTTGCGCCAAGGAAATCGTACTGTGGCTGAGTACGTAGATGAGTTTGGTACTCTATGTCGTTATGCCCCGGATGATGTGGCCACAGATGCCGCGAAGCAGGAGAAGTTTATGGAAGGGCTGAATGATGAGACGAGCATACAGTTGATGGTGGCAACCTTCAACAACTACCAGGAGTTGGTAGACAAGGCTCTTATGATTGAAGGGAAGCATCAGCAGATTGAAAGCCGTAATAGGAAGTATGGACAAGGCAGGAATAATTCTGGAGCCCAGCAGAAACCCTGTTTCACCCCGAACTCGGGAGGATACACCCATAACCATGGAAGCCACAACCATGATGGAGGGAGTGCTCACAACCACAATGGCTCCAAGAATGGGAATGGGAATGGAGCAAGCAATAATCAGAACCGCTCTACTCCATCCACACCCGCTAAGAGGGATTTAGGTCACATTACCTGTTTCAAGTGCGGGAAGAATGGACACTACGCCACGGAGTGCCCTGAAGCTAAGAATGAGAACGACAATGGAAGCGCCGGGAAGAAGCCCAACCCTTTCAACGAAGGGCAAGTGAACCACGTGACCGTGGAGGAAGTTGAAGAGCAACCAGAAGCAGTTGTCGGTAAGTTTTGGTTAAGTCATTTACCATAGTAGTTCTTTTTGATACTGGTGCATCGCATTCATACATTCCAAGGGGATTCATGAATAGACATAAGTTGGCCACCAAAGTCCTTATGACCCCCATGTTAGTAAGTTCACCCGGAGCGGAATATATGGCAAAGCAAGGATGTTTTGAGATGCCATTGACCATTGGACGCCATGTTTTCCCCTCAGACCTGATAGTTTTGGTGTCACAAGGATTGGATGTCATACTAGGTATGGATTGGCTATCGATGTATGGAGGGAACATCGATTGTGCCAGTAAGTCTATTTTACTTACCACCCCGGAGGGAAAACGGATCAGGTATGTATCTAGGCATTCGCCTAGGAGGACACAAGTAAATTCTCTCTCGGGAGTTGTTCAGGAGGAAGTGCCTATAGTAAGGGATTATCCGGATGTATTTCCAGAGGAGCTACCAGGCATGCCACCAGATAGGGATATTGAGTTTTTGATAGAGCTATTGCCTGGCACCGGACCAATATCAAAGAGACCGTACTGGATGCCAGCGAACGATCTGGAGGAGATCAAGAAGCAGATTAAGGAGTTATCGGAGAAAGGATTTATTCGACGAAGTTCATCACCTTGGGGAGCCCCAGTGCTTTCGGTCGAGAAGAAGGATGGATCTTTAAGGATGGTCGTCGATTATCGAGCACTGAATGAAGTAACGATTAAGAATAAGTACCCGCTGCCGATGATCGATGATTTGTTCGACCAACTTCAAGGAGCTATAGTATTCTTCAAGATCGATCTACGATCAGGATACCATCAGTTAAAGATCCGAGAGAAGGATATACCTAAGACAGCCTTCACCACAAGGTATGGGCTATATTAGTATATGGTTATGTCATTTGGATTGACTAACGCCCCTGCCTATTTCATGAGTATGATGAATAAGGTGTTCATGGAGTTCTTGGATAAGTTTGTCGTGGTATTCATTGATGATATTCTGGTGTACTCAAAGAACGAAGAGGAACGCGAGGAGGATTTGCGTTTGGTTCTTGAGAAGCTCAGAGAACATCAGTTGTATGCCAAGTTTAGAAAATGTGAGTTTTGGTTGAAGGAAGTTGGATTCTTAGGACATGTTATATCAGGAGAAGGTATAGCAGTGGATCCTGTCAAGGTGCAAGCAGTCACTGAGTGGTTGGCACCCACTTCAGTTGGAGCAATCCACAGTTTTCTTGGACTCGCGGGATATTACCGGAGATTCATAGAAAATTTCTCCAAGATTGCAAAGCCTATGACGGCATTGTTGAAGAAGGACACCAAGTTCCATTGGACTGAAGAGTGCAAAGAAAGTTTCCAGGAGTTGAAGAAGCGCTTGACGACAGCCCTAGTGCTGATCTTGCCAGATATACGCAAGGATTTCCAAGTGTATTGCGATGCTTCATGCTTAGGACTTGGAGGAGTACTCATGCAGGACAGAAGAGTTGTTTCTTATGCATCTCATCAACTTCGACCACACGAGTTGAACTATGCTACACATGATTTGGAGCTAGCAGCAGTAGTACATGTTCTCAAAATCTGGAGACATTTCCTCATTGGAAATCATTGTGATGTGTACACGGATCACAAGAGTTGGAATACATTTTCACTCAGAAGGAGCTGAACCTCAGACATAGGAGATGGTTGGAGCTTATAAAGGACTATGATATGAAGCTGCACTATACCCCAGAAAGGCCAATGTCGTTGCAGACACTTTGAGCCGGAAAAGTTATGCCAATACTATAGTAAAATGAGGATTGCCAAAGGAGTTAGCAGAAGATCTCAGGGAGCTTCGTTTGGAGATAGTTCCTAGAGGTTTTGTTGCAACAATGGAGGTTCAGTCAACATTGTTGGGAAAGATACGAGAAGCCCAGAAGGATGACAAAGAGATTGCCGAAATCAAGGAGAGGATAAGTGAAGGAAAAGCCAATGGTTTTCGTGGGGACGAACACGACACCTTGTGGTTTGAAGACCGAATCTATGTGCCCAATGACTCCGAAATCAGGAAGTTGATATTACAGGAAGCACATGATTCACCATACTCGATACATCCCGAAAACACTAAGATGTATTTGGACTTGAAGGAACGTCTTTGGTGGACAGGAATGAAGAAGGATATTGCCGAGTATGTAGAAGTATGTGATGTATGCCAGAGAGTGAAGGCGGAACATCAGAAGCCAGCAGGATTACTACAGCCTATGCCGATACCCGAATGGAAGTGGGATAAGCTTGGCATGGACTTTATCACCGGATTACCCAGGACCAGATCGGGATATGACTCAATCTAGGTAGTAATGGATCGCTTGACCAAAGTAGCCCACTCTATCCCCGTGAAAACCACGTATACCCGTGCGAAGTTGGCCAAAATATACATGACCAGGATCGTATGTCTGCACGGAGTTCCGAGGACCATCGTATCAGATAGAGGAACACAGTTCACCTCAAAGTTTTGGCATCAGCTACACCAGACTTTGGGAACGAGGCTGGAATTCAGTATAGATTTTCACCCGTAGACTGATGGACAGACCGAGAGAGTCAATCAGATACTGGAGGACATGTTGAGATCTTGTGCGCTAGATTATGGATCTAGTTGGGACGACAACTTGCCTTATGCAGAGTTATCGTACAACAACAACTACCAGGACAGTTTGAAGATGGCACCGTTCGAAGCATTGTACGGGAGGAGATGTCGAACGCCATTAATGTGGGATGAAGTCGGAGACTGTCAGTTATTTGGACCAGATCTTATCAAAGAGTCAGAAGAGAAGGTTAAGCTGGTTCGAGACAGACTGAAGGTAGCTCAGTCTAGGCAAAAGAGTTATGCAGACTCGAAGCGCAAAGAAGTAGTCTATGAAATCGGAGACAGAGCGTACGTGAGAGTGTCGCCTCTTCGGGGAGTTAAACATTTTGGAGTTAAGGGAAAGTTAGACCCAAGATTTGTGGGACCGTACCGTGTTTTGGAACGCATGGGAGAGGTTGCCTACAAGTTGGAGTTACCCGAAGGATTGTCAGGAGTTCGCGACATGTTTCACGTTTCCCAGCTTAAGAAGTGCCATGTGGAAATGGCCGATATTCCTTTAAGAGACACAATGCCCCTGGAAGAAATTCAGTTGGATGGATATCAAACTTACGAGGAGAAACCGGTCAAGATCCTCGAGTTTGCGAGCAGAGTTACCCGCAACAAGGTTATCAAATTCTGCAAGGTTCAGTGGAGGCACCATATCGAAGATGAAGCCACCTGGGAACGAGAGGATGATCTACTCAAGGACCACCCACACCTATTTTCTAGCCAACCCGAATCTCGAGGGCGAGATTCATTCTAAGGGGGGTAGGTTTGTAACATCCCAGATTCTCAATGTGGAATGTTATTCATAGATCATATTGCATTGCATGTTTTATTGCATATTTGTGTTGCGATCCTCGAAAATTCTAAGCAACTCAAGGACCCACGGAGAGAGTTGGGGATTTTACCGTTTTCGTATTTGAGTTTTCTCAAATACCGGTACGTGGATTACTTTGGTTTTAATTGTTTTTCTCTCCTAAAAATATTTCTTAATAAAATATATGAGCGGAGATAATATGACTTCTCCAAAATAAAATAAATATTGGAGGAAAAATATTAAAATAATTTCGTTGTTTTATTATGATTTATTTGTGATTTTATTTGCATAGGAAAAATGCGCGTTTTTCAAAATTGCATTTAGGTCTGAGAAAAATGTTCACTTTGTCCTATATATTATTAGAGGACGGCGAAAATTTGTTTCAAAATTTTTCGTCTCTGTTTAGTATTTTATTCTGTTGTTTTTCTGCGTGAGGACCCTTTTAAGAAAAAAAAATCGGACTGAACTGGGCCAAAGGCCCAGCCGGCCCGTGCGCCACTGCCTTACCTCGCCCGTGCCCGAGCCGGACTTCCGCCGGAGTCCGGGTTGCCGCCGCCGCCGCTTGGCCCCTCGGCCAAGTCAGCCCCCCGTCGCCTACACCACCGCCGCCGCCTGCACCGCGCCACCCCGCCACCGGAGCCGAGCCGCCGCCCCGCCGCGTGGGCCGCGCCGCCGCCGCCGCAGCTGCTCACCGCCACCGCCACAGCCGCCGCCGCGAACGCCCCGTCCCCCGTAACCCGCCCCGTCGCCCGCAACCCGCTCCGCCACCCGCCGCCCGACCCGATAGGTAACTGCCAGTTTTTTTAATAAAAAAAAGACCGTTCTTTTTTTAGAAAACCCTAGATTTGTTTTTTAGATCAGTTCAGTTTTTCTTATCGGTTTAGTTAAGTAGTGGACGTTCGTCCGTACGTTCGTTTTAACGAACGTTGTTCGCCCGTTAGTCACAAACAACGAACATTCATTCGTTAGTCTGTTCGTCCGTTTTCCTTTTTCAGGGTTTTTCCGCGATTATTTTCGATCGCGATTTCTGCTTTGTTGTTGTTTTTAGTTTTTCTTTTCGCTCGTAAGTCGAAATCAGGCGATTCAAACGCCTAGATCTTCGTCTCGAAGCCCTCTTTCCGTTTATCCAACTTGAACAAGGTTTTGCTACTATAAAATTTGACTTTAGATCAATCTAGTAAGCGGATCTTGTTTCTTTCGCAGTATGAGTTTCGTTGCTCCGTTTGATTTGATTCTTTTTGCAAACCGGAGTTCTTAAGTTGAACTTTCTGGTTAGATCTTCTTATTTGGAGTTTTATCTATGCATCTTTGCTTGATTGCTTATGTATGCTATTGTTTGATTGTGATAGAATTCCCGGAGTGCGAAGCGTGCTACTACGAGTCCCTAGGTTTTGTGAATCATCAGCAAGGCAAGTAACACTTTTATCATACCCTTTATTACCCAGTTTTTAGGCATTAGATCAAACATTCACACATTGCATGAGTAGGATCTCTTAACTTGTGGATCTGGGAAGTAGTTTGAGGTAAAAAATATTACTTGCTTTATTTATCAAACCCATGGGAGTTACTTCTACGTTATGCTTAGGTTGCCATTCTATGCTCGTAGACGTGGATTGGGTTTGAGAGTATCCGTGATAGATGTGAGTTGTTAATTAATGGTTCAAATTAAGGTGTCAACTTTAATACACATCTGGGTGGATTGGTTGCAGGGCACTGATACGTCCAAAACGTATCTATAATTTATGCTTGCTCCATGCCACTTTTGGGTGATATTGCTATGATATTCATACACTTCCATACACTTTTGATCATATTTGGACTAACTTACTAATCCAGTGCACCCCAGTGCCAGTTTCTGTTTTCGGCTGTTTTTGTATTTCAGGTTTTCACGTTTCGAGAACTGCCCAGAAAAATCCAGAAAAAATATAAAAAAAATCAGCGTTTCGGAAACAACACTGCGTCCGAAAGGCAGCCTGGGGGGGGGGGCACAGGGGCTCCAGGCACCCTGTGGGCGCGCCCCCCTGGGCCGCACCGGGGGGGCGCCTCGGCCCCCCGAGAGTCCCCCGGTGCCCTACTTTGGCATATATTTAAAGGACTCTCCAAAACCCTCGAAACAAGACTTCTTTTCGCGATCCCATCTCTGTTCCGCCGCCGCCGCCGCTTCCAAGATCGGGAGCACCAGGAGAACTCTTCCCGGCACCCTGCCGGAGGGGAGGATCACCACCGGGAGCTTCTCCACCACCATGGACGCCTCCCGGATGACTCGTGAGTAGTCTCCCTTGGACCATGAGTCCATGACCAGTAGCTACGTGATGTTCTCCTCCCGTTCTTGTGCTTCACTAATTAGTCCTCGTGAGCTGCCCTACATGATCGAGGCACCTATGTAATCCTTATGCTGTTGCTATGTTGAGTTTGCTGGGATCCGATGGATTATGAGATTATGTTCAGATTGATCTTGAGTAATATATTTGATTCACCTCTTTTATATTTTAGTTCATAAGTAATTCTTGCATGTTCTCCATTGTTATTTATTGCTTTGGCCAAGTAGTAGGTAGTGACTCCAAGAGGGAACGTTGTGCTCGATTGTGGGTTCATGCCCCTCGATGACTAGCTTGAGTGACAGAAACATGAGTCTAGGGGATGTGCTGTTGCCACAAGGGGGAAAACAACGGTGCTTGTGCCCGCGGGTGCAAGGATTGTTTACTTTACACAAAGTTCTTTTAATGCAGTTGTCTGTTGCATTGAGTTTACACTATGGGTGGGACTCGCAACTTAATACCAGCGAGATGTTCTGGATAGATATCTCAAGGTGGATGATTAGTAGTAGATGCAGATGAATTTCGGTCTACTTACTTTGGCGTACCGCCCATGCTTTGAACCTCAACCTTTCTTGTAATGTAGTCAGCATTGGTTTGCGTTCGTGGTCCTGTCAATTGCCCAGCTGTAATTTGTTACCTCACATAGCTGTTTTATCGTCTTTTGGGAGAGAGACATCACTAGTGAACATCATGCGACTCCGGTCCATATTACCATCATTGATCACATTCACTATTTACTTTTCGTTATTTACTTACTATTGCAAAACACTATCTATCACTACTATCATATTGCTTTTAACCCTTCGTGAACTGCAAGGCCGGAGAGATTGACAACCTCTCTGTACTCGTTGGGAGCAAAGTTATTTGTATCTGCGTGCAGGTCCATGTTGATTGCTAATTGCGCCGTTAGCAGTTGACACCTACCTGTTGAACCTAGGAGTCTCTGGGGATTCGATCCTTGGCATCTTTGCTAGGGGAAAACACTTCTACTTACTGCATCTTACACCTTTCACTTGGGGTAACCAACGAGGGGTTCGAGGCCCATCAAGGAGTATTTTCTGGCGCCGTTGCCGGGGACTCCACTCTTCAGGATAGGGGAGTTGCACGCTATCTTTTACCTTTGCTTTTAGTCTTGTTAGTTTACCTTTCAGTTTTCTTTATGAATTTCACTAGTTATGCTTATGGACAACCTTGCTATTGGATCGTTGCTTGCGGGAAGACTCCCCACACCTGTGGTGGTTGCTCCTCCCCCTACTGAAATTGTGCCCTATAAAATACCAGCTGGTATTATCAATTATGTTTTGGCTAATCGTTATGCAGGAGACAGACATCCCGGTGAACACTTGCTATATCTGTCACAATAATGTTCATTATTTAAGCTTGCAGGTGTATCAAGGGAGTTTGTCATGAGGAAATTGTTCGCCGTATCACTTATAGATAAAGCTTCAGATTGGTATAAGCTTCTCGATAACTCGCACTTGCTTGATTGGCAAGAGCTTATGTCTCTCTTTTATACTAAGTTTTATCCTCTTCATGATGCTTATGTGGAGAGTAAGAGTACCTTTTTGCATGTGGATCATGGTAACAATGCTTTATGTGATGCTTATATTGTTGAGTTTATTCGTGATGCCACTGAGAAGGGAACATATGCTTATAGATATTTCAAGTTCCCTCTCTTTATGTTGAAGGTTTTGAAGCTACACGTGTTTTGCCTTCCTATACTTATTGCTTTGTGCTTCAATAAATTATTCTATTGCAATATTCCTATGCATAGGAAGCATGTTAGGCTTAAATGTGTTTGGTATTTGCTCCTTGATGCTCTCTTTTGTTCTTCAACTCTTATTCCTACAAGAGCGTCATTAAAGCATTATGCCTAGCTTAAAGGCATAAAAGAAAGCGCTTTTGGGAGGCAGCCCACATGAATAATTTTTTTGCTTTTGTTGTGTCTTGATGTTGTTTACTGCTGTAGCATCATCATTGTATCTTTGCTTTTCATATTTGTGCCAAGTATAGCATCTGATTGCTAGAAAGTTCAAAAGTTGTGAGGTGCTGTCCAGGAAACAGATTCTGTCCTTGGATAGAAAAAATCATATAAAATCACCAGATAATCTTTTTGGTCTGAATTTTTTCGACAGCGTTCTCTATATAATTTTCTTTCGTGCGTCAGTTCTGATTTTTTTGATTTGAGTTCCAGAAGTATCCCGAACAGGTCAATTACTGCCTGCTGTTCTGTTTTTTACAGATTCTGTCCTGTTCTGCCTTACCTTCACTTTGCAAATTAAGAACTTGCTTTTTCTTTGCAAAAACCTTTTGGCAATCTTGAGAAACAGTAGAACTTCAAGAATATCCTTATTTACAGCAAGGTATAATTATTTTATTAAGGGTACTAACCTCGCTAATCAGATTATGATGAGTTATGTATGAAGGGAGTTTTCAAGTGTGCGAGGGAAGATGATAAAAAGATTCAGGAGTGTCAAGCGCTCAAGCTTGGGGATGCGCCCGTGAACCCCCAAGAAATATTCAAGGAGACTCAAGCGTCTAAGCTTGGGGATGCCCCTGTGCATCCCCTTCTCCATCAACATTATCAGTTCGTCTTTCGTTCCGCTATATTTTTATCACTTCATGTGTTATGTGCTATGCTTGGAGCGTCTTGCTTTTAGTTTTCCTTTTAGTTTTTCATAAAGAGTCGGAACCCAACATTCCTTTATGTGGGAGAGAAACACGCTCCATCTCTACCTAGAACATTACATAGAATTTTCATGTCTATCTATGCTGTGTGAGTTCTTTGTCTTTTAATAGCTACTATCATGCTCTGCTCTTAGTATTCATGCTTATCTTTTCAAGAGCTTTTATTTAGTTGGTTGCTTGAACTCTCTTTAATTACCATGCTCACCTTATTAAGAGAGTTTGCTTCCATTGCATGGGTTAATGTGTCTATGATAAAGATGCTACTTTGATGATGATGCTTAGTAGTTCAGGTTTTCTTATGGTTAATCTCGAATAGCTGGGGAGTTCCCAATATGTTATTGGAGTACCAACTTGGTTTGTTTGCCTATGATGTGGTATGGTCTAGTAATATCTTCCTTCGAGAATTTATTTTGATTGACTTGGCGTATGCTCACGCATATTCAAGACTGTAAAGAAAGTCTGTCAAGCCTTGATGATCTTTTGTTTCTGAGTAGCGATATAACTACCATGCCTGATTCAATATTGCTTTGTCGCTCTGCATGATTATGACCGTCATTGCTCTCTTAGTTGGTCGCCCCCAGTCTTTTGCTAACCTCCACCTGCACTAAGAAAATTAACCATGCAATACATAGCTCATGGGAAAGTAGCCTAAAAACTATTGTGGTAAAGAATATGTTGCTTATGTATCTTATTTCTTATGAGTTGCTTGCTGAGCGGTAACCATGTTTCTGGGGACGCCATCAACTGTCACACTTTTTGTTGAATATCATGTGAGTTGCTATGCATGTTCGTCTTGTCTGAAGTAAGGGTGATTTACCGTGGGTTGAATTAATATGCATATTGTTAGAGAAGAACATTGGGCCGCCAACCAAAGCCATGCATCATGGTGGAAGTTTTAGCTTGGACCTTAATCCTCAATCTCTCATGAGAATATGCTTATGCATTAAAGAGGAGTCCATCATCTATTTTCTATGTTGTCCCGGTATGGATGTCCTCAAGTTGAGATTTATCAAAAATGAGAAATCAAATGCGATCTATCTCCTTGGACCTTTGTACAGGTGGCATAGAGGTACCCCTTTGTGACACTTGGTTAAAACCTATGCAATGCAATGATAACCCACGGGGATCCGAGCTAATTAGGACAATGAGCGAGCACTATTGGTATTCGATGCATGAGGCTTGCAACTTATATGATGTTTTATACATGACACATATGAAGTACTACTACCGTTGACACAATTGCTTCCATGTTTCAAAATAAAAAGCTCTAGCACTTCAAGCACCAACTACTGAGAGCATGATTGTCATTATGAGTGTAATGTGCATTGTCCCAAAGTAGCATTGTCTTTTGCATGATTGTGATATCGTTTATTCTGAAATGATTGTATCTAGTCATCACTTAAACCTTGAAGGTGCCCCTGCACTTATGTTTTGCATCACTAAAGGGGGCAAGCTAGATATCACTTTATCATATTTGCACATCATGTTCATTGCAAATCTTTTTGATGTTTCAGTTTCATGTTGTAAAACTTTCAGTCATTTGTGATTTTCTCTTGAGACAACTTAGTTACTTTAGAATCATTGTCTCAGTAAGCTTTTGTCATATGACTATGAGAAAGTCCTATATGCTTAATAGCATGTCACCACAGAAATTATTCTTGTTATCATTTACCTACTCAAGGACGAGCAGGAATTAAGCTTGGGGATGTTCATACGTCCAAAACGTATCTATAATTTCTGCTTGCTCCATGCCACTTTTGGGTGATATTGCTATGATATTCATACACTTCCATACACTTTTGATCATATATGGACTAACTTACTAATCCAGTGCACCCCAGTGCCAGTTTCTGTTTTCTGCTGTTTTTGTATTTCAGGTTTTCACGTTTCGAGAACTGCCCAGAAAAAACCAGAAAAAATATATAAAAAATCAGCGTTCCGGAAACAACACTGCGTCCGAAGGGCAGCCTGGGGGGCCACAGGGGCTCCAGGCGCCCTGTGGGCGCGCCCCCCTTGGGCCGCGCCGGGGGGCGCCTCGGCCCCCCGAGAGTCCCCCGGTGCCCTACTTTGGCATATATTTAAAGGACTCTCCAAAACCCTCGAAACAGGACTTCTTTTCGCGATCCCATCTCTGTTCCGCCGCCGCCGCCGCTTCCAAGATCGGGAGCACCAGGAGAACTCTTCCCGGCACCCTGCCGGAGGGGAGGATCACCACCGGGAGCTTCTCCACCACCATGGACGCCTCCCGGATGACTCGTGAGTAGTCTCCCTTGGACCATGAGTCCATGACCAGGAGCTATGTGATGTTCTCCTCCCGTTCTTGTGCTTCACTAATTAGTCCTCGTGAGCTGCCCTACATGATCGAGGCACCTATATAATCCTTATGCTGTTGCTATGTTGAGTTTGCTGGGATCCGATGGATTATGAGATTATGTTCAGATTGATCTTGAGTAATATATTTGATTCACCTCTTTTATATTTTAGTTCATAAGTAATTCTTGCATGTTCTCCGTTGTTATTTATTGCTTTGGCCAAGTAGTAGGTAGTGACTCCAAGAGGGAACGTTATGCTCGATTGTGGGTTCATGCCCCTCGATGACTAGCTTGAGTGACAGAAACATGAGTCTAGGGGATGTGCTGTTGCCACAAGGGGGAAAACAACGGTGCTTGTGCCCGCGGGTGCAAGGATTGTTTACTTTACGCAAAGTTCTTTTAATGCAGTTGTCTGTTGCATTGAGTTTACACTATGGGTGGGACTCGCAACTTAATACCAGCGAGATGTTCTGGATAGATATCTCAAGGTGGATGATTAGTAGTAGATGCAGATGGATTTCGGTCTACTTACTTTGGCGTACCGCCCATGCTTTGAACCTCAACCTTTCTTGCAATGTAGTCAGCATTGGTTTGCGTTCGTGGTCCTGTCAATTGCCCAGCTGTAATTTGTTACCTCACATAGCTGTTTTATCGTCTTTTGGGAGAGAGACATCACTAGTGAACATCATGAGACTCCGGTCCATATTACCATCATTGATCACATTCACTATTTACTTTTCGTTATTTACTTACTATTGCAAAACACTATCTATCACTACTATCATATTGCTTTTAACCCTTTGTGAACTGCAAGGCCGGAGAGATTGACAACCTCTCTGTACTCGTTGGGAGCAAAGTTATTTGTATCTGTGTGCAGGTCCACGTTGATTGCTAATTGCGCCGTTAGCAGTTGACACCTACCTGTTGAACCTAGGAGTCTC
>LR738715.1:339408829-339427217 GCA_902687465.1 Secale cereale
ATGCCCTACCGCGCCCCTAAACTGGGCGAAGAGAAACCTACTCCAAAATATGATGAAGTTATTGTCTTCACTAATCACTTGAACCAGGGTTTTTCACCACCCGGCTCTAAATTCGTCAAGGACTTTATGCACTTTTCCAACTCCATCCTCAAGACATCGGACCCAATTCCGTGTCAACTATCTGTAACATCTAGGTCTTCTGTGAAGTATATCTTCAAGAGGAACCCAACATTTTGCTCTTCAGAGAGTTCTTTTATTTGAACCGCCAGAATGAATTCACCAACGGACCCAATTTAGAGCTCGGGGCTGTCTCAATTCAAAGAAGAAGAGATTCTATTTTTCCTTATGCCTATGTGTCGAGTCACCCCAAAGACCGGAATCAAACCTGGTTTTACTACAAAGACACTTCCCTGGCTGATGAGCATCCATCACAGGGTTATCGTATCGAGCGTTTAGATACCAAACATCCTCTTGCTGAGAAACTCACTGCCGCAAACCGGAAGAGAATTGCTCCCACTCTTGCAAAAGTGAAAGCTCTACTGGGAAACGGGTTAACTGGGATTGACTTGGCATGATGTTGGCTCACCTGGCGGATCATTCCCTTGAGCCGTAGGACCAGCTTAATGTGCGAATATACTGGAGAGACCAAAGATCCATTACGTCACAGTTCTAAGGACTGGGAGGAGGATGTAATCACAGATATGACCAAGACCGTCTTGATCGAGAGCCTGGCAAACTACAACAAAGTAGGCATGCGCCCTTTCTGCAAACTTAACCCGGCACCAGAGGTAAGCCTTGACTCTAACTATCGTCATTTTATAATTTTGATTCCCCTATCAATCTTGAACTTGCGGCCTTTCGCAGGCTAAGTCGGCTTTCTGGAAAAAAACTTATAACCATGAGGCTGCTAAGAGAGCCAAAATTGTTAAGAAAGCCGCCAAGAAAGTCGTAAAAAAGACCAAGAAGAAAACCAGTGCTTCTGAATTGTTGGAAATGGACTACGACACTGAGTCGGAGGTAGTCCTTGACTCTCTTGGTTCTTATTTCAATTATCTTATTGACACCGATTATTGTCATGATGACACGGAGGCCAGCCAGGCCGCTGATGAAGAGGTAATTACTATTTCCTCCGACTCAGAATCCTTGCCAAGACAAAAAGTTCGATGGGTAATCCGGAAAGTAAGATTTTCACACCCTTCAGCTCATTTAGATCCTCACTTTCTTTTGAAGCAACAGCAACACGAGAGCCCGCGTCGGACTCGGAACACCGGGGAAGAGGAATTGTCCTCCGGTTTAGCAAATGCCCCCACTCGTCGAAATCGCCAGAATGAGGTCTTTCCACTCTTAAACTCTCGTTACCCGCTACCGGGTATTATGCGTCGACCACTGAATTTGTCCGATTCAAACTGTCAGGAAGTCTCCCGCTCTTTATCTGGCGACTCATCTCAAAGTCAACTCCCGGCTTTCAAGACTGCCCCTGGGTAAACAATTTCTTCCCTACTCATCTTTTCCTTGAATCTTTGTAACTTTGTGCTGACTCATTCTAACCCATGCAGAGGCCAAGCTAAGCCTAGTAAGAGAGCTAGGGCGAGTAAGCCGGCGGCTGATCCAAAGGTCATTGAGGCGGAGCAGTAGGTTTTGACAACAGATCTTCAAAAGCCGACAGAGGAAGCCACTCATAATGCTCCTCTTGAAGTTCCCGATGCCACTATTGATTCTTCTAAGGTCAACTCTGCAACTGCTGAACCGCCAGCCCCGTCTGAGTCGACAGAGGACCAAACCGGAGATGTTACAATCATCGGCAGTGCTTTTAGAGAGTTGGGCAATCCAACTGTGCTGGCCAAACACACTGCCAAACAAGAGCTAGTTGAAAAATGGAGAGTAAGATTTGACACAGCGCAATATGCACAGCGGAGCAGTGGTGAAGTCCTTTCTGGATATCTCAGTCAGGTCTATAGCAGTCGGGACCTTGAGATTGATATGGTGAAGTAGATGCACAAGAAATTTGAGGTAAGATTCATGATCAAACTATATACATCCTTCCAGCCCCCAAGTCTATTGGATATGATAGAAGTGAATATGTTGTAGACTTAGAGATAATTGACACTTTTATGAACCGGCACATCTCTTGATAGGAAATCTGTCTTTGATGAACATTGCATGTGTAGCCCCCAAGGGCCGGCTTAATCAACATGAATGAGCCGGTCCTTTTCTTCATTGTATAGAACTTGCCTGTAGACCCCTCAAAAGCCGGGTGTAATGACTATTTGGCCACCGGGTTATCACAAATGAATGCTAGCAAAGAAGCAATACGCATTACCCCCCAAGTGCCAAGTACTCTTGCATGCCAAGTGCTTCGGACTTTATTTGTATGAACCGTTAATTTTAAAAACACTTCTGGATCCATTAGCCCCCAAGGGTCAAGTGTTCTTGCTTGCAAAGGGCTTGAGACTTAAGTAATATGAACCGAGATGCAAAGAAAAACTGCAGCATCCATTAGCCCCCAAGTGGCAAGTGTTGTTGCTTGCAAAAGGGTTGGGACTTCAATTCGTGTGAATCGGAAAATAATTTACTTTATATTATTTGTCTGTACAGGAAACTACTGCCGAATTGCAAGTGCAGTTAGAGGATCCAAGGAGCCGTTTAAGCTTCAAGAGTCCGAGACCCAGAAGGCGGAATCAAAATTTCAATTTAGCCTTACTCAAACGAATGAGCTGAAGGCTGAATTTGAAACGGCGAAGTCTGTTTGTGCTGAAGAAAGAACCGCCTTGGTGCAGAGGGCCTAAAAAGCCGAATCATCTCTTGAAAAGGAGATAACTGAACTCACCGGTTTAAAGCATCGTGTCTCGGAAATGACTTCAGCCATCTTCGGTAAGCCGCCATGTTGTAATTTGAATAATATCTTTAGGTAACATAACCTGTTACTGACCGGTCTATGGCTCATGCAGGTAGTAGGAGCAGCAATCTTGGCAGAGAGCCGCTTGTAAAGCTCAAAGCTATCTACACCCTTGTGGAGCAGCTATACACTGGAGCACAGCGTGTCTTGGCTGCTGTCTCTCCGTCCAACCAGGCACCAAAGCTGTTTGTGGATATTTTAAGAAGACTCTCCGTTTTACCTGCAAGAATAGATGAAATAAAGCGGTCATCTGCAAGAGCCGGTGCTGTAACAGCCTTGAGTCGGGCTAAGGCGTGGCTTCCAGATCTGGACCCATCCGACTTGTCCATTGGCTATCCAAGCTTAAAAGAAGACGACACAGCTTTTGACCATAAGGACTTTGCTGCCTCCGTCAAGAACATCCGCCCTCTAGCCAGCTTAATAGTTAATGAAACGGTTTTGTCCAAATATCAGCCGGCTTATAGTATGGAGAATCAGAAGATGCCCACTCCATCTTATAAAGTGATGGACCTTATCCCTCCAATCAGTAAGCATACTTTTGCCCGTGAAATTGATCTCTCTGAACTTATTGATGAAGAGGTTGAGTTTGAAGCTTTGGCTGGCTTGGATTGGTTGGCATAGAACTTTCATACAGAGGAGGGCGAAGAACCGGAGAAGGATAACCCAGAGTCTTCAAAGCAAAAAGGCCAAGGAGAATGAGCCGCCAGGCGGTTCACATGCTTGATCATGTTTATGAAAAATACTTATGTTGATTGGCTTATTGAATGTTGTAATAGGGTAGTTGAACTTGAATCTGGCGTGCCATCGTGCACGGCTCTGTGTCTGTATGATACTATTAACCCGCCAGGCATCGAAGTATGACTTTCTACAGTTGTGACAATACTGTCTTGTGTAAATCAGTATGACCCTTGTCCTACACATAAACAGAGAACATATGCCATAGCGGCTTACCGCCGGGCGGGCCATTAAGCCCAACCGATGCCACTGGGGACAGATGTCCATAACTAGGACGATTTAATTATTATAAAAATAGTCATACCTGAAGATACGATTTGAACTGTCAGCTTGATCAGTCTTCATACAGTCATAACCATGTAAAGGTATAGTTCAAGAAACAAGATTGTTACTTTCTAGCGGCGTAGGCCGTTCGTTAGGTTGGGTTGCAGAGACCCGGAGAGGCTTCAAATATGAGCCATAAGAGGAGGCAGCTTGGCCGAACTTGCAAAGAAGGCAAATCAAAACGGAAGACTCACAAAAAACAAAGGAACCACAGAAAAAGATCGAAAAGCCACTCAAGGCTTTTGCAGGCCACCAAACCAAAGGTTCTTCTTCAATGAAACTAGCCTTGGTGGCCACTGGAAGGTACATGCATGCTATGAGCCGGCTCTCACAGTACCCAATCGACATTTGAGCCTAGACACATACAGGTCTTTGTTTAAAGATAGGCTTGCCTAGAGTACGCGGTGTCAGAGTTGCATCTTGCATCATACGCCGAATTATCCAAGCTTCAAGGAATGCGGTATTTTGAGCCTGGATCTATCCTGAATATCTGTAAGCCGTGCTCTCGCAGTGACGGCCGGCGTTTGAACCTTAACAAGCTTAGGTCTTGGTCGAATACGCCATGTAAGACTGATTGCCAAGAGTTCGCCGGGTCAATCAGGACGACCTGATGGAGTTGAAGCAGCTGGGTATAGGTAGGATGACCCACAGGTTATATCCTCTTTGGTTGAATGCGCCTATGTTTGAACATAACCCGGTCAAATGGGTAGTAATGTTGTGTTCTCTTTGGTCAAATATGCCTATGTTTGAACAGGAAGCCCCCAAGTGACATACTTACGATTTATTCTGCTTAAGGGTCTATGCTTGAGCTGTGCTATGCATCCAACTCTGCTTGGACCTTGTAATTTGGGCATCAAGGCTCTTGAGAAAACATGTATGATGACAACAAGGACTCAACTTTGAAGAAAACGGCAGAGGCCCCGAATTATCAGGGATGCCGGCTTTATTATATCGTTCTAATATTTACATCAGCGAACTACATCATGAGAGCCGAAGGCTTAAGTATAGTAAGGCCGGAGGTGAGCAATATTCCACGGCCGATTAGTCTCCTCCTTTGATGTGCGTGAATCCTTGTGCTCTCGAATGTCGATCAGATAGTATGACCTGTTGTGCAGATTCTTGCTGACGACAAAAGGTCCCTCCCAAGGCGGCGAAAGTTTATGCATATCAGTCTGATCTTGGATAATCCTGAGAACTAAGTCGCCTTCTTGAAAGGTTCTGGTCTTGACCCGCCGGCTGTGATATCATCGTAAATCTTGTTGATAGATCACTGAACGAGTCGCCGCGAGATCACACTCTTCATCCAACCGATCCAACGCATCCTGACGTGCCTTCTCATTATCAGCTTTGACATAAGCCGCCACTCGAGGTGAGTCATGACGGATATCGCTGGGAAGAACCGCCTCAGCTCCATAGACCATGAAGAAGGGTGTGTAACCTGTAGATCTATTGGGCGCTGTGTTGATGCTCCATAACACAGAAGGCAACTCTTGCACCCAACAACCCGGTGTTCTCTTTAAAGGAACCATAAGCCGGGGCTTGATCCCTCGCAAAATCACTGATTAGCTCGCTCTGCTTGACCATTGGACTGGGGGTGAGCCACAGAAGAAACATCAAGTCGGATATGCTCACTCTGACAAAACTCCCTCATAGCACCCTTAGATAGATTAGTTCCATTGTCCGTTATGATACTATGGGGAAAACCAAAATGGAAAATCACCTTCTTGATAAATTGAACCGTTGTTTCTGCATCACACTTGCTGACTAGCTCTGCCTCGATCCACTTGGTAAACTTGTCTACTGCCACCAAAAGATGGGTTTTCTTATCCTTGGACCTCTTGAAAGGCCCGACCATATCAAGCCCCCAAGTCGAAACGGCCAGGTTATGGGGATCATCCTCAACTCTTGAGCCGGAACATGAGTACGCCGTGAAAATTTCTGACAACCTTCACATCTACTCACCAAGTCTTCAGCATCAGCATGAGCCGTCAACCAATAGAACCCGTGACGAAAAGCTTTTGCCACAAGAGATTTAGAGCCGGCATGGTGACCACAATATCCCTCATGGATCTCCTGCAGGATCTCATAGCCTTCCTCAGGAGAGACGCAACGCCTAAACGCCCCTGTAACACTCCGATGGTGCAACTCTCCGTTGACAATCGTCATCGACTTAGACCGTCGGGTTATCTGCCTGGCTAAGATTTCATCCTCAGGTAACTCACCCCGGGTCATGTAAGCCAAATACGGGACCGTCCAGTTAGGTATCACATGAAGAGCCGCCACCAACTATGCCTCCGGGTCAGGAATAACAAGGTCCTCCTCTATAGGCAACTTGACAGACGTGTTAAGCAAAACATCCAAAAAGGTGTTGGGCGGCACTGGCTTACGTTGAGATCCTAACCGACTTAAGGAATTAGCCGCCTCGTTCTTCCTTTGATCAATATGCTCAACTTGGTAACCCTTGAAGTTACCCACAATAGCATCAACCTCTCGACGATAAGCCGCCATGAGTGGGTCCTTGGAATCCTAGGTGCCAGAAACCTGCTGAGCTACCAGATCTGAATCGCCGAAGCATCTTACCCGGCTTAAATTCATCTCCTTGGCCATCCGAAGACTGTGGAGCAAGGCCTCATACTCAGCTGCATTATTAGTACATTGGAACATTAACCGGATAACATAAGAAAATTTATCACCTCGCGGGGAAGTTAAAACAACTCCAACCCCCAAGCCTTTTAACTGTCTGTATCCATCAAAGTGAATTGTCTAATATGTGCTATCCGGCTTTTGCTCAGGCGTCTGCAGCTCCGTCCAGTCACTGATAAAGTCCACGAGCGCTTGCGATTTGATGGCCGTTCGAGGCATATATTTTAAACGATGAGGCCCGAGCTCAATGGCCCACTTGGCCACTCGTCCTGTAGCTTCTCTATTTTGGATGATATCCCCTAAGGGAGCAGAACTCACCACTGTAATAGGATGACCCAGAAAATATTGCTTGAGCTTCCGGCTCGCCATGAAGACCCCATATACTAGCTTCTACCAATGTGGATATCTCTGTTTGGACTCAATGAGCACTTCAGTGATATAATAAACCGGCCTTTGAACCGGATACTCTTTGCCAACCTCTTTCCTTTCTACCACAATGGCCACACTGACAACCCTGCTATTTGCAGCAACGTAAAAAAACAATGGCTCCTTGTCAATAGGGGCCGCCAGAACAGGCGGCTCAACCAATTGTTTCTTGAGTATCTCGAACGCCTCATCAGCAGCTTCACTCCTGACAAAGTCATCTATCTTTTTCATCATCTGATATAGAGGGATAGCCTTCTCACCTAACCGGCTTATGAACCGGCTCAACGCTGCTATCTGTCTTGCCAAGCGCTGAACATCATTGACACACTTCGGTCTTGCCAAGGAGGTGATGGCCTTGATTTTCTCCGGGTTAGCCTCGATGCCTCGCTCAGAGACCAAAAAACCCAAGAGCTTGCCTGCTGGAACACCAAGGACACACTTGGCCGGGTTAATCATCATCTTGTACACCCGGAGATTGTCAAACGATTCCTTCAAGTCATCAATCAGGGTCTCCTTCATTCTGGATTTGACCACAATGTCATCCACATAAGCATGAACGTTCCGCCCAATTCGGCCGTGCAGGCAATTCTGTACGCACCACTGGTAAGTGGCCTGGGCACTCTTAAGCGCGAAAGGCATAGATACATAGCAGAAGGCTCCAAACGGAGTGGTGAAAGCCGTCTTCTCCTCGTTAAAACGGTGAAGAAACTGTCTGACCGACTTATACTTCTGATCAATATTGAGAGTGTGCTCAGCGAGTTCTCTCGGTACACCCGACATGTCTGAAGGCTTCCATGCAAAGATGTCCCGGTTCTCACTGATGAACTCGATGAGCGTGCTTTCCTATTTTGGATCCAGATTAGCGCTGATGCTGAACTGCCTAGATGAATCGCCAGGAACAAAATCAACTAGCATGGTATCGTCCGCTGATTTAAACTTCAGCAACGGGTCATGCTCTGTAGTTGGATTCTTCAAAGATGTCATATGTGCCGGGTCAACATTATCTTTGTAAAACTTAAGCTCCTCTATGGTGCAAACTGACTCTGCGTAAGCCGCATCGCCTTCTTCACATTCTAAGGCTATCGTGCGACTCCCATGCACTGTAATGGTCCCCTTGTGACCCGACATCTTGAGCTGCAAATAAACATAACACGGGCTCGCCATGAACATAGCGTAAGCCGGCCTTCCAAACATAGCATGGTATAGGCCGTGAATCCTAACATCCTCAAACGTTAAAGTCTCCGTCCTGGCATCATATTCATCCCCAAAGGATACCTGCAAATCAATTTTGCCTACTGGGTATGCCGACATACCAGGCACCACTCCATGAAAGGCAGTGTTGGACAGCCTAAGTTTCTTGTTAGTTAACACCATACGACAGAAGGTATTGTAGTAAAGGATATTGATGCTGCTACCTCCGTCCATGAGTACCTTGGTGAACTTGTATCCTATGACCTAAGGCGCTACCACTAAAGCCAGCTGACCCAGATTATCAACTCGGGGTGGGTGATCTTCGCGGCTCCACACAATGGGCTGCTCAGACCATCGCAAGTAACGGGGAACCGCTGGCTCAACAACATTCACCGCCCTTTTATGAAGCTTCTGGTCCCGCTTGTACAGACTCGTGGTGAAGACATGGTACTGCTCGCTGCTCAACTGCTTCGGGTTACTTTGATAACCGGACTGCTGTTGATTCCCTTGACTGCTCTTCTGGTTGTTGCCGCCTTGATTTCCTTGAACTTGAAAGACGGAGTTTGAGCCGCCGCCTCCATGACCCGGAGCATGAAAACCGGATCCCGAGCCGCCATTTGGTCCATAATTGTTCTGGATGGACTCCCTGTAAAACCTCATGATGATGCAGTCTTTCCACATATGGGTGGCCGGCTTTTCGTCCGTTCCATGCTTTGGACATGGCTGATCCATCACCTCGTCGATGTTATATCTTGGAGGCGGCTTCCCCTTGCAACGCTGGTTGAAATTCCGTGCCCCCGTATTAGCTACAAAAGTGTCAGCCTTGCGTTTATTGCCAATGTTTTGATTGGCCAGGTTATACTGCTGTCCTCTCGGGTCATTACTCTTCTTTCCATTTCCTGGTCTTTCAGCCTCAGACTCGGGGTCCTTGGTACTATCAGAGTCGGCGTATTTGACGAGAGCCGCCATAAGCTCCCCCATATCGCTACAATGACGCTTAAGCCGCCCCAACTTCAGCTTGAGCGGAGGGAAACCGCAATTTTTCTCCAACGTTAATATCGTAGATTCAGCGTTGATCTTATCTGAAGAATGCATGATGGTTGAGACCCAGCGCACCCAACTGGTCGTTGATTCGCCCTCGTTCTGAACACAAGAATCTAGATCCACAATTGACATCGGCTGCTTGCATTTATCTTTGAAATGCTTGATAAATTTGGCCTTCAGCTCCGCCCATGACCCGATGGAATTGACGGGCAATCCTTTCAACCAGTTATGAGCCGTGCCTTCCAGCATCATGGTGAAATACTTAGCACATGCGGCTTCCCTAACGTCCAGCATCTCCATAACCATCTGGTAACTCTCTATCCAAGCCTCAGGGGGCTGATCTGCTATGTAATTGGGCACCTTACGAGGGCCCTTGAAATCTTTAGGCAACCGCTCATTCCGTATAGCCGCCATTAAGCATGGCACGCCCCAAGATCTATAAGTGATGCCTGTCTCTACTGAGGTTGCCGGATAATATGGCGCTGGCTGATGATCGGCTGCCTGAGCCGCCAGCTCGGCCTCTCGGCGCATCCTGCCCTGATCCACCAAATCCTGTGCATTTGCATCATGCCGTGCCGGGTTAGTCCTCGAGGCGAGTTACGGCGCCACTCTGTGCTTGAAACCTCCGGCAAGTCAACATGCCTGCTGTAGCTGGCACTTGGACGAGAGGTTGAATGAATCCAATCTCGACTATAAGGATAAGCCTGTTGCTACTGCAGCGCCGTTTGAAGTAGTTCCCGGGCCCTCTGGGTTTCCACCACTACCGAAGTTTCGCCTTCAACTAGCAAACCCGCCAATCTCGTCGCCGCTGTTATCATGTTATCCAGAGGGTTGGAGTAGTGACCCGTCGGCGTCGCCGGGTTATGAGGTGTCGGGCGGTTTTGATTTGCATACAGAGAACCTGTCATACGCTGGTGAACCGGCCCACCGGTCCTAGGCACTTCAGCCGTCCGGTTTACCACCGGCGGACTACTGCCCCCTACTCCAGCTATGTTAAAAAGATTCCTTGGCTCATAAACAAAGGGGAGGCGACTCCGTTGCTTTCTCCTCACGGCCTCATTAGCCCCGTTCTGATCCACCGAGAGCCGGTAAGAATCCCCTTGAATCCGCTGAGCCCGGGCGTCCAAAATAGCTCGTTCCTTAGTCATCCTGGCGTTCGACGCCACCAGGTCTTCCTTGGCTTGTGATATCCCCTGTCGCAGTTTATCCACAGCTGCGTTGTGTTGGTCCTAGTTTTCTGGGGTTCCCTCCGTCCCCATCAGATTTGCTAGATCCTCCAACAGATCTATCAAGACTTGAGTCGGCGGGCGCGTTGAGCCGCCCATGCCTGCCGCAGCTGCCATCACGCCGGGTGTTATGGCCCCGACGAGTGTTGATGCGAGAGCCGACTGGGTGCCAGTCATGAAAATCGCCACCCTGGTCGGCGGCTCACAGGGGTCAGGAATATTGCTGCCGTCGGACAAGCCCCCAAGCCTACCGCTCTGCATCTGATACATTGAATTAGTCTCACCTATGTACGACTCACCATCGGAGAGAGCGGCCGTCTCACCGCGAGATCCAAAGCTTCCAGCACCCTGGATGTATCCAACAAAAGCATGCCTCACGGCGGGCTGAACTCGGGCAGGTTGCGCACACTGAGCCGTCTCGAAGATGTCGGTGCAGGTGTGCGGCTCAGGGCCCAATTCACCGATCTTGCAGTTGAGCCGGCCTCGGAACCCCTGCCTTCTTCATTGATGTAAAGCTTGCCGCGACGACTCTTGGTCATCCGGCCCACATCATAACCCTTGAGCCCTTTGAAGTTGCCCTTCTAGAACTCGAAACCACAGGCCGCAAGCCCCACAGTGGGCGCCAACTGTCATGGAGTTTTCATGGCAGATGTCCTAAGGGAAGGACTTGATTGCGGAGCCATAGCGACGTGGTTAGATTAAAGGGGTTAAACGGGACAAAAGACAAGGGAAGTTTATACTAGTTTGGCCCCTTGCGGTGAGGGTAAAACATAATCCAGTTTGAGGTGGAATTGCTGGGGTGTCGGTTGCTAGGGAGCGGATGCGCTTGCCTAGCCCTCGATCTGTTGTTTCTTGCCCTAAGCCGCTGCCGTGTCATCCCCTCATATACACGGGTTGATGCCCTGCGGCGTACGGAGTCCCGGCCGGCTCATACAATCGTATCCGGCCTGGCGACTCTTGTTACATGCCTTACAATACAAGTCACATATATGGCGGTTGATACTTACAGGCTTTAAGCCGCCTCAGGCCCTGGGCCCTCACATAAACCGCCATATTTAACATGCTTCTGGGCTTGGCTCATGAACCGGGCGGGTCATATCAAATACTTATATCCCCAACACCCCCCAACCGAGGTTCACCTAACAAAGTGCGATGTAGCAACCCACCACCCACACACACTTTCAGTCAGCGGGCCAGAGAGGCATATATCTCACCAAGATGGATCATAAAACGGACCAAGAATAATCCACCTTGGTCGTACAACCGTTGTCTTGTTGTTGGTCAAAGTGATGGCCGTCCATGCGATCCCGAAGATGGCCTTGCTCGCCAATAACCACGCAAGTAGCTAGTACCCGAAGACAACCACTGCATGCGTGTGGCCCAAACATATGTATGGAGAGGTGTGTTTTTGAGTAACAATGGAACAACTTTGATGTGGCACCATGATTTCGAACTAGAAATCCCCACACTGAGTAAGGGTTAGGTTGACGATGCATATGTATGTTACACCACACTTCAAGCCAACGATGGGGATTCATATATGCATGCATGCGTGCATAGTATATGCGCTCAAACTAAATTAGGTCTGAATCTCACCATGACCTATACTATGATAACATGAACCAAATGAAGAATCCGCCATGGTAACCTATCTTGTTGTTGATCAAGGTGATCATGGATGTCCACGTGGCCCACGAATATATAGGCTTGTCACCGATAACCACGCGAGGGAGTGTATCGTTCGAAGTCAACCACTACATGCATATGTATGGAGGTTATGCGTGCATGCATGTTTGAATACACAACATTGATCTGGAGCGTGTGTCAAAAATCGTACACTAGCTCCCCACACAGAGCGAGATCGGTTCATGATGGTGTCGTTGTACTAGCCACTTCGACTCGATGGGAGGGATTCATGCGTACACATGCATGAGTGTGTGCTAAAAGTGTATCATGCATGTCATCCCAGAGCAAAAATAATAATCCCCACGTAAGTCAAATTAACCTCTCTTGTTGTTAGGCAAAAAGAAGTGATGGACCAAGCGGGCCCACAAATGGAAAGCATCGATATCGCTGATAGCCGCTTAAGTGGGTGCGAGAGGACAACCACCACCACTTTGCATGTGGGACAAACATATATATGTTGGATACCCAAAATGCACAACTTTGATGTGCCACATGCCTCAAAAACCGTAAACCATGCACCCACACAGAGTGAGGTTCATATCAAGCATTCATATCAACCGTACAACCCAAAAGAATCGTCATCGATGGTGAAATTAATTAACCTCTCCCGATGTAGGTCAAAGTGATGCATGCATGCATGCATCGAAAATGGCCTCGTGGGCCCACAGATGGAAGCGTCACACGTAAGTGTAAAGTGTCCTATCTAGGATATATATGCATGTGGCCCAAAAAGGTGTTGTGTGATGTTTGAATAACCAATTTCAGAATTTTGATGTGGCACGTGCCTCGGTAACCAAAAAGTCCCGACACTCAGTGAGGTGGACTTGTTCACGGACGCATACGTATAGTATATATACTAGTCCCCTCCCACCTCTTCGACACGTACTATATACCACCATAATACAAACAAAAAAGATTCTACCTTGTTGGTCAACTACCGGTTGTTCATCAAAGTGATGGATGACGACCTCGCGGGCCCATAGAAAGCGTCACACACGAGTATCGAGTGTCGTGTAGGACAACTATCGACTGCAGGTGGCAAAACATTTATGTATGAAAGGGTTGTGTAATGTTTTAAATAAGATTTCACGACTCTGATGTGGCACCAGCATGCCTAACAAAATGGCCAACCCACACGGTGGCTCACAACTCGGAGTGTACTACGAGCCACCCGCCACCCCCAGATGCACACACCCACACACACACAGCGAATCCACCGCAACTACAATGCATGTTAAATTAATTATCCCGCGGTGAACATACATGCTACCAAAGGAGGGACGTTTTAATTTCAAAAAATCACAGAGATCATTAAGACATTTTAGTACAATGATTGATTGATTTTCTATGGGTATAATGTGCAAAAATCAAATTTGAGCTACATGCACACATGACAGTGCACCTAAATGGAATGCAAAAACACATGTGTCTCACTGGGTGCATGTTTACTCCCCGTGCAACAAATTTCAAACATTGAGAATCTTGATTTTTAAATTCTAGTACATCCAAAACTCATTTGAAGTTCATGAAACTTATCGTGTTGTCATATGGACACTAATACCAAGTGGCATTGTATTTTTTTGTCAAATTTGAGACCAGTTTTGATGTAATCTTTATCTAATTACAGACGTGAGATTATTAATAATTGGGAACCAATATCCCAAATGGATTATTTATTCAAACCGTCAGTGTTAGACCAACAATGGATACGTGCCATGCTTTGGTTAAGCAATAAAGCGACAATATTAATCATCCAAATAGAAAAACAATATACGTGCCGCCGCACGACCCGTGTGGTGTGTGAGCAGGCGTGAGATGACGGGACGCATGCGTGCAGTCCGCCGCTTAGGCAGACGGGGAGGCGTGCATGCCTGTGTGTGAATTGATGGAGGCGAGCTCGCTGCGCAGTGTCATCGGGAGGCGTGCGAGTAGCTGTGTGAAACTTTGGTAGGCATGCCAGCAGTCTGGTGCGCAGGCTCATCGGGAGGCGAGTCATCGGTTTGACCGCTGCTCGCCTCTCTCCCACAACTCCCACTACTCCATATTAATGGTGCGCCTGAGCGGCCGCACCCCCATCCTCGCTACGCACACACAATCCTCTCTCTCTTCTTGCATCCTCGGCGCCGCTCTCAGTCCTCAAAGCCGTCAGTGTATGAGGATGCCGCTGAAGCGCCCCATCGGAGGGAGTGTCAACGCCGGGGCTTCTAAAGCACCGGAGCACGGCGTGGAGATGGAGACAGAGGTTGCCGTCACCGCCGGCGAGTTATCGCTGCACCCTGACGTCGTCGATGGCGTCGAGCTTCCACAGCCAGAGGCGGAGTTCCACACCGACTCCGACGACCACTCCGGCGACGACTCCGACGTCGACAGCTGGTTAGTCATCTATACCCATTTATGTTTCAAATAGATCATATGGTTTCTCAGGTTACTCCTGCCTCCCCCCTTTTGGAATAGAAATCCCGTGGGGTATGTTCTCCCAATCCATGAAATCTGAGTAAGTTTCGTTAGATCCGTGTAGTGTATTGATTGTTTGAATGGTACACGTGATAAGTAATTAGTTGTTTCATCTATGCAAATGATTTCTTCTCCGACTAGGGTTAGTGTTCGTGCTAATAATTCCTAGCCAGGACTTGACAATTGATTTTGAATGACCTACCTATGTTTGCACCATTATTTTCTTCAAGATTGGTCTGTACATAGACGAGTATGCTTAAAAATCGAACCATAATCTCTAGATATTTATAAATAAATATCCATAAATTCCTAATCCTACTTCACGACATGTAATCAGTGATTTGATGCCAAATTTGTTTTACTATTTGTATAGGTGTTGTCTGACGATCTGGAGAGCAAGGAAGAAGATGCCCATAGGAGGTACAAGAGGCGAATCCCGAGGGAGCTTTATGGGGGAATGCATAACAGGCGTATTAGGACCTGGAATGACGGCTATGGATGCCCATTTTGTAACCACAAGATTCATGACGCGTATCTAAGTGTTCTGGCTCATGCAAGAGAACGGGCCATTGGCTCCTTCAAGCAGAAGTATTCTTGCAGGGTGGCGCACGACGCGTACGCCGAGTACCTGGAGAAGCTTCAGGATCGTGCCGACCGCATGTGAGATGAGATGTGGGATGGATCGAACTATGTACGCTTGAGTATTCTTACTGACGGTTGGACTATGTACTTATGGTTGAACTATGCTTATGTACGTGTACGCTTATTATCTATGTCTGAGTATGTTAAATATTTCGCCAAATTTTGGTAAAAATTACAACGGGGGACCAATAAACCTGGACGGAGGTAGTACATCAATCACACACGATTCCCAAAATTGGAACCATGTGTAATGACTTTCATTTGGCCTGCTACGTCAATCACACACGGTTCGCTCTAGCAAACCGTCGCCCCCAAATTTCTTTGTGGGACAGAAAACCCTTACCACCCAATTCAAACAAGAAAAAAGAAAACCCTCACCATCCCAGCGTCACAAAAACCCTCACCCGGCCCGCCACCCCCTCAGCCCCTCCGGTACGTTCCCCATTCACACCTGCACAAGCTCCTCCACGTCTATGCCATGGCACCGCCTATCGCGGCGGTAAACACTTAGCTCGCCGCCTGCCTGCCGCCGCCAGGCTGCTGGCAAAGCCTATCGCATTTCACCACTTCCGCTTGCCGCCGCCTATCGCCATCGAATTTCTCGACGCTGCTCGCGGTCGACCCAGCTCCGCTCGATTGGGGAATCTGCCGTATTAAGGGTTCTTTCTCATGGACAACAAGGTAACTAATTTAATGAGATATTATCTCATCTCTTATCCCAGTTCATCTACCTCCTTTAATCACCCGACGAAAATAGCTGTGAATTCATTTTTATTTGAGATGATTTGAGGGTGTTCTTTCATTCATAGAATGTACAGTGCGCCGACACTTTAGGACTTGGCTACCACCGCCAGATATTCCATCTCATCGTACCAGATAACTTGAGGACGTGCGCGGTATGTTCAATCTCACCCTAAATCGGTTGGCATGGCCTACTTTCCTGAACATATTCTAAATATTGCTACATTTGGATAAAAGGTGCCACATGCACCATATACGTCAAAGGGGATTTTCCCCCTCTTCTCTCTATATTGGGCAAATTAATGATGTATTGTTCTTTCGATTACTCTCATGTTTCCATGACATCATGTTTACCCTATCTGTTTAATTACAGACTTTTGTCCTTCGATTTCAACTGTTGTACAGTTCTTTCAATTTGGGCCCATATTTGCATGTTAGCATATTTTCTTTAACAATCCTACCATTTTCTACAGGACATCCCTCGCTATGCAACAGATTATGCAGTGCACAATTTTTACCTTTACATACATCAAGGCCCCACGAATGTCATACTTCACACAAACCATGGATTTACAATCGTTGCTACTGTAAGACTTGATGAACGTGGTGACTCCTATTTTGGCACTGGCTTTTGGAATGAAATTTCAAAGATTTATGTACTAAAATCTGGCACCAAAATTGCACTGCACATAGAAGGGCCTGGTCATGAGATATATGCTAACTTCCCCGAGAAAATCATCGGTCCAGAATTTGTTCGAAGTAAGTTTTCTTTTCAAATATCTGCATATGTTGACTTACCCAGCAATGTCAAATGACTTGTGTAGTATTTAAGCAACCAATTGTTAATCCCTTTTCTTACTATATCCCTACCTAATAACTTCTAGTTACCAATACACATTTCTATTGCCCTGTTTTAACTAAATATTCCCTGTACTCCCATTTCTATCAGAAAGCACCGCTGAGAAGGAGACTCCGGAGGTGGAGAACGGGGCTGCCAACAAGCGAAGGCGGGGTGAGCTAGAACCGCAAGCGACTCCAGCAGGCCTAGACCTAATGAGCAGCCTCCCCGATGATATGTTGAGAGTCATCATCTCCCTCCTCTCAATCAAATATGGGGCGCAGACAACCCTACTTTCTTGGCAGTGGCGCCCCCTATGGAACTTCAGCCCTCTCGAACTCATCGACACCCACGAGCTCTGCCATGGCTATCGCAAAAGCTTGGATGCGTTCTCCAAGATCCTTGGCAGTCACCTTGGCCCAACCAAAGGCCTTAGAATGGGAAGTTCCGTTCCAACGGCAAGGACCGAGCCAAGCTTGATGACTGGCTCCGATGCCCGCCCTAGATCAGCTCGAGGAGCTCACTTTTGATGCTGGGCATATGCGGTCGCTGCCAACGTCCGCACTCCGCCTTGCGCCCACGCTGCGCGTCGCCAAGTTCAGGAACTGCCATCCCCCCTTAATGACGTGCCCGCTCTTATTCTACCACGACTTAAGCACCTCAAGCTCGTCGGCGTCTGCCTCTCAAAGGGTCAAATGGAGCTCCTGCTCCGTGGCTGTACTACACTCGAGTACCTTCGTCTTCAGGCGATCAATGGGTTGAGTACCTTCCACATCACCTCCATGACTCTCCAGACTATTTATGTGTGTTGTTGGTGCGGCAGGAAGACATCACAAAAGGTGGACCACGGTATGGTCATCCAGGACACACCTGCACTTGAGAGATTGCTTTTAGTTGATCAAGAAGGTCCAACAAGAATCAATGTCATTCCTGCGCCAAAATTGGCAGTGGTGGGCTACTCGTTTGACAAATACTCCGAACTTGTTATTGGATGCACACCCGTTCATGTACAACAACCACCTTCTACCTCTCCTTCTACAAATTAACATTATTTCTAATTTTGAAGATGTTTGTTCGTTTGTCATTCAGAAAATGATTCCGTCAAGCTTGACCCCGAAAGTATGCATAGTGCAGGTCTTGGCACTAGAATCTATCGGGTCCGACCTAGAGCAAGTAGTCAGTTTCTTGAGATGTTTTCCGTGCCTGGAGAAGCTATATATCGAGGTGATGTTCCTTTCCTGTTAAATGTTAACCATAAGGGAGTTCAATTTATGACACCTTTTTCCAAGTTTACAATGACAATGTACTACAATTTCAGAAGGTTCTTTTGGAGGATTTCAGTACATACATGCCCCCCCCATATTGGTTGCTTGATCCTTATGGTTACATTCAATAAACGTTTCTCCTTTGGATTCATCTGTACTAGTTTTTTTTAGGGAACTTTTCATCCACTCCAACCTCTTGTGAAGAAGGCTACATTTTTCTAGAATGTAATCAAATGCCCATGTTAATCATGTCAGATCAAAGATGGCATGTTAGTGC
>LR738715.1:339427227-339454396 GCA_902687465.1 Secale cereale
CAAGCTTGACCCCGAAAGTATGCATAGTGCAGGTCTTGGCACTAGAATCTATCGGGTCCGACCTAGAGCAAGTAGTCAGTTTCTTGAGATGTTTTCCGTGCCTGGAGAAGCTATATATCGAGGTGATGTTCCTTTCCTGTTAAATGTTAACCATAAGGGAGTTCAATTTATGACACCTTTTTCCAAGTTTACAATGACAATGTACTACAATTTCAGAAGGTTCTTTTGGAGGATTTCAGTACATACATGCCCCCCCCCCCATATTGGTTGCTTGATCCTTATGGTTACATTCAATAAACGTTTCTCCTTTGGATTCATCTGTACTAGTTTTTTTTAGGGAACTTTTCATCCACTCCAACCTCTTGTGAAGAAGGCTACATTTTTCTAGAATGTAATCAAATGCCCATGTTAATCATGTCAGATCAAAGATGGCATGTTAGTGCATTTTACAAATCCTGCAAACCAAATAGCTAGGCCTGTAGTAATGTTCAAAACTGCATGTAGGCACTAGCACATTTTCTTCTTTTGCACATAAGATTAGGCCCAGTGGTGGATAATGTGATACAATATAACAATCACGTCGAATGCCTAGATCTACATCTCTCAGAAATTACTTTGAACTCCTACCGAGGGACCTTACCGGAGGTTATATTTTCTAGGATCTTTATTCTCAGAGCAAGGGTGCTGAAGGAAATGAGGTTTGCCGTACATTTATTTTGCAAAAAAATGAATGGTCTGTTGAACAGCGCCGGCGCCTGCGGCACAATGGAGTAGCCTCCAAAAATGTTGAATTTCATTTTGGAACTTCAGATGACAGAGTAATCGGAAGTCATCGGGTCAACCCCATACATGACTTCTTACTGGCTGGCCCCTTTGCAAAAATAGTGAGGTTTCGAAGCCAGACTTAGAAGCGGTGATATTAGTTTGAACCTCTTTGATATCCATGTTCAGCGCATCAACGCGAGCGCTTGCAGCTGATGAGCTGAATTTCATTTCTAATATCAGTTTGAACCTTGTAATCTTCGAATTTGAGCCATACAATTATGGAATTTGAACCTTGTAACATTTCAAGCGTTTGTGGTACAATCGTTGAAATGACATCGTATGAGACTTGTATATTGCTAGCACTATTTTGACCTTAATATGCAATGGTCTTAGATTTTATTAACCATTCTTGAATCAGTTTACCTTGTTGATCTCACATCACATGATCTGTATAGCTAACTCGACTGCGATCTTCGACAATATTGCACACAATTGGTTTCCTCCACCGTGTGCACTGTAGAGCGCATAACTAATTATTGCACTCGAGTGTTCATCATCACCCTTCAGTGTAACTTTGACCTCATCACCCAAGGGTAAACTTATGACCGAAGTCATTCCACACACTTCGTTTTTACAAAGCCTTTTTCCAATAAATGCCCATGATTTGTCCCTCTTCTAGCCGATGCATGGCCAAACTAGCCGGGCGGGAAGCTTGCGCGGTAAACGGCACGGTAGCACGGGAATAGGCTCTTTGAGCCCACGTCTGGGGTGCGGTGTTGTCAAGCGTGCACTGGAGTCTGGAATCCTCCGCTATGAACGACGTGACAAGATGTGACGATTACAGGCCGGCCAGCCCCCATTTATTACAGAGGCCATTTAACCTACCCTTGTGTCTCTTCAACCTTTCGATCACGTCCCACCATAGCAAGAAGCACAACCACCACGAGAAATTCTTAGAGGGTATCCTGCGCGGCTCCAATGGCGCTCCAAGCGGCTGCCGACAGCGAGCAGTAGTTCACTATGCGTGCCGTGGTGGACGCCCACAGAAGGTTCATGGACCTCTCGGTGGTGTACACCAACGGCCCAGTCTGGGCAAAACACTCCATCCACATCATGGAGCTGTTGCTTGCCGAGGAGAAGTATAAGGTGGACGGGTTTGACCTCGAGTACACCCGTGCTCGTGTCGGGTCTCGTCCCAAGGTCGCCGTCGCCCAGATGTGCGTGCGCCACCACGTCCTCGTCTACCACTACTGCAAGGCCAAATGTGGGGACCCCGACTCGTAAGTCGTGATCACCGAATGCACGTGTACAGTGATCCCAGAGATCAATGCTCACTGAACACACAGAAGCTGAATAACAAGAGTCTTACATCCATACATTCCGTATTACATAAATAGGACCATAATGGTCAAGTCTTGAGTATATCATCGCAGCGGAAAATCTTCAAAGACAACTGGGACCCATGCCATCTGCCTTAACCCTACAGGCATTCTGACTGGGAAGCGTCCTAGCTCACATGCTCGTCACCGAGAAATCTTCATCATAACCTGTTCTCTCCTGCCTGGCCAATAAAATAACCAGTGGCAAGCCAATGAGTACATTGAATGTACTCGCAAGAAACCCAAGTGTGATAACAGAATGATTTATGCAAGGCTCTACTGCTAAATTGGTAGTTTTGCGGAAAGCTAGTTTTTCATATGCAGGTATGATCAACATATAACAAGGATATGCATGTGTCTGTAACAAGTATCAGGAGGTCACAGACATCATTTCCAAGGAAGAGTTGTAATCAACTCACGCACAAGCTCATTGTGACTTAATCACATCATCAATATCTCCGAACCATGTTGTTTCCTCACACACACACACCAGGTTTCGCCAACATTGGACGTAGCCCAAGAGCGGTTACCCAATTGTCCATGACCGTGGACACGGCTATTCGAATAGTTTGACACTCTGCAGAGGTTGCACACTTTACCCACAAGATCCGGGGAACTTCCGTGTCATCCACGACCCGCGGTACCTCAGGTACCCGGGGTAAGCACCCGATCACTACCTTTCCCTAGACGACACTAACATAGAGTCCACTCGATTGGTAGCAGCCCCGTGCCAAACATTTCACATCTCAAGGTTGTGGAGACTCGTTCCGAATTCATCACATATCACAAGCACGGGGTACCAACGGTGTGTCCGGTGCCCTGTGAAAACAGTCATGGCCGCCTATCCAAGCACGACCCCGTCCCGAGAGTGACCTCATGTCACCCCCGTCACTAGTAATGTGGGCACCATGCTAGTATCGACCTAGGTAATCAATAATGCCCTTTCCCATATAAGGGTAGAGTGGTTGCGCATGTAAGGTTGGAATAACGGTCGCAACTTAAACCAATCCGTTTTTCAAAACAACACACACACTTTCCTCGGTACACCACTTCGTCATCAAGTGGTTACCCATCTCACCATCTCCCTCGGGCATAAATGGCACCCGACGGGGTTTTCGAAAAGTCTTTTGAAAGTATCCTGCCTTCGTCACCATGCATATACCCGACCCATTTGCGTAGCCACTAGTAAAGCAACCTAACTACTCCCACCCACATAACCCTCATAGGAAGGTAGGGTCATGTTGATGCATGTTTTAACAGTAAGTAACAAAGGTAGCAACCAAAGTGGTTTCCACCTCAACATGATTCCGATGCATTGAATATAACGGGGCTATGAGACATGCATAAAAAGGTTTCTTGAACATGGTCAAAGGGCTGCTTGCCTCATTCTTCCGAGTCTTCAAATCTTCTGGTCCATCTCCGATTACTCCGTTTATTACGTCAACTAACGATGGAAACAATCATAATAAGCAACACAATCAAAGCAACAATAAAAGTGCTCTAAAAATAGGAGTTGGACTTTTCTAGGATACCTTTGGTCATATTAGAAATGACCAAGGTGGTTTCATAGGTGTTGGATCAATAGGTAGTTGGGAACATTTCAATATGATGGAACCAAAGGGTTTATGGATTTGGAAAAAGTATACAGAAATAATTCCTTGAATGATGAGCAAAGGTACCCATCATCAAGTCATGATTTTAGAAGCATTTAGGAGTTGGTTTCACTGGATTTGGATTTGAAATGAATTTCCTAGGATTTTTCCAAAGCTGATAAATATAAGAAATGGCTCAAATATTTGGTGGGGTATAGAAACTATTATTAAAAATGTTCCAAAACTAAGTTTGGACATGACAAGCATCTAGGAACTTGAATCACTGCATTTGGATCAATATTGAGCTCTCTGTGATTTTCTAAAGTTAATCACAGAAAGTGGAAAATGGGCATTTGATAAATGTTTGTATAGGAAAAGTCTCTGGAATGATGTGCATGTCGCACCATGTGATAGGGCATGATTTATGGAGTCATAGGAATTTTGAATCATGCAATTTGGAGTTCATATGAATATTTGGGATATTATTGAAGTTGACTGGAAAAAGAAAATAAAAGGGAAAAGGGGTGTTATACCCTTATCTTGCGCTCAGGCGGGATGTGGTCGTGGGCCGGCCCAGTGGCACCAGCCGCGCGGACGGGGGTGGTGACGTCGAAGGCGTCTTCTCCGGAGGGCGCTTTCGCCTGGGAGAAGCGGCTCGCGGCTGGCCCGTTTCCACTTAAGCCGCTGGGCCCGTCGGCCGGGTCGCCGCCAGGTAGGCCCTGCCCGCAGGGTCGTCGTCCTCCTCCCGCTCCCGCAACAGAGGGGAGGGGAGGCTCGGCCGCTCGACGCCGGCGCCCGTCCCCGGCGGCACAGGCCATCCCCGGCCAGGGCGCGGCCACCGGAGGGGTCCCCGGGGAGCGGCGCATCCAGGAGGCCCCTTGGGGCGGCAGGGGAGGGGCCGGAGAGCACGAGCTTGAGTGGGGGGCCGCGACGGAACTCCGGCCATGGAGGAGGTATGAGGCCACGGGAGGAGGAGTGGGATGGTCCAAGAGGGTCAAGAGAGGGAGAGGGAGTCCATCGAGGCCGCGAGGGGGCTCGGCGCGGCCTATAAATAGGGGAGCGCCGGTCCACCGAACGCGCGTGCGCCGGCGAGGTCTTGGCCGTTGCTGTAGGCCACGGGGGAAGCAGCGAGCATGTCTAGGGCGTTCCTGGAGCTGGTCCACTCCCAGAAGAAGAGAAAGGAGGAGCGGGAAGGCGTCAGAGAGGTCGCGCGTGCGAGGTTTTTCACTGGAGCTCGGGGTCGGCCGGTGCGCGTAGGGGCAGGGGTGAAGGAGGAGGAGAGAGGAGGGGGCCGACAGCCCAGCGTGTTGAGGACGTCGAGGGGGCCTCGGGGGACACGGTCTCTCTGCCCAAGGCCGTCTGGAAGCCTCGGGAGGGCCGAGCTACAGTGCCTTGGTGCACTGTAGCGTGCTCCAGAGCACGCCTTTGGCCGGCATGGTCGTGCCTGTGCTATCCTGGTCGTGTCCTCTTGTGTCCAACCGTGTCCAGTGGGTAGAGGGAGTAGTAAAGAAAGGGGGAGGCAGACTTGGATGCTCTAGGAGCCACTGGAGGGAGGAGAGAGGTGAAGGAGGAGAAGAAGGTGGCTGTCCACAAGAGTAAAAATGGGGTTTTTACCCTCCAATAATTGAGATAAGGTAGAGGAGAGTTACTGGAGGTAGAATAGGACTAGGGGAGGCTGTGGTAAGAACTTGAGGTAAGGAGAAAAAGTAAAAGAGGTTCAACCACTTGTTTTGGTAAATGAACAGAAGGTGTTTGATCAGGGTTTGGTCTAGCAAATGACCTTCACTTGACATGGGACTTAACAGGATCAAAGGTCACATATAATTAGGCCCCTACACCAAATTTGAGCTCATTTGGGCAAAGTGGCCAATGTAACTTTGGTGAACCCTAGAAATGAACAGAATTGGTTTCACCATGCTGGAGTTAAGCAAATCATCTCCCCTTGATGCACCACTTGGTGTAGCATCATCATTTGGGGATATGAACATGCCCACAAAGTTTGAGGCTCCAGATAAAAAGTTGACAATGTAAAGTTGTTCAAATTTGCATTTGAACAGAAAGGGTTTTGGGGTGATGTGATCAAGTTGCTCTATTCCAAATCTTGTGCCATTTGGTCTAGATGCCTTATTAGGCCATTCTAGCATGTGCACCAAATTTGAGAGCATTTGGACAAGTTTGGCAATGTAGAGTTGCTCAAACTTCAAGTATGGACAGAATGGTTTTGAAGGGGTTTGAGGATGTTTCCTTGATCTCCAAAGCATGAGGCTTTGCAAGATCATCAAATATGTCATATATGACATGATAGAATTTCCCTGGAATTTTTGGAGAATATTTCCTTTGTAAATATTTCAAAAGCTTGAAATATCCAGAAAGGGTTTTGGAAGGATTTTTCCAATATTTTGAACATGACCATGTGTTGAAACTCTTATATATGGACAATATATGTCCTATGAGTCTCCCTGAATTTTGGCAAATATTTTTGAAATGATTAAATAATTTTTCCCTATTAAAGACCATTTCTGGCCTTAAGAAAAAGCTTTTAAATAAAATATAAAAATAACTTTTAAAATTATACTTTTGTGGTTTCTTGGAGTCCTATATCTAATAGGATTCAAATAAACTTTTGGAAAGATTTTTCACACCCTAAATAAGGTACTTGCAGTGCAAACCTCAATTCAGGGGTTTTTGGAAAAACTAATTTTAGAAAATACCATTTGGCCAAAATATTTTTATAAGAAAATTCTATACTGGTCTATACACATGGCATGATCATTGGGAAAAGGTTTTGGGTCAAGGAGATGAAGTATAAGAGTTGGAGGATTTATTTGATTTTTAGAGCACTAGCAAACAGCAGACAAAAGTCAAATCAAGCAAAGTCAAAAACACTCAAAAGTTTTTGCAAATCCACATTTTTGACATAAAAATAAGCTTAAGCAATGTGACATGGAAATCAGGGTGTGACAGACCTACCCCCCTTACAAGAATCTCGTCCCCGAGATTCCCAGACTAGGCGTGGGAAGAAAAGCGGAGTCTTGGATACGGGGTAGTCTTCACTTCTTATTGTTGGTTCTGCTTCCGAGTGGTGCTCCTTGGAATCCTGAAGTGCTTGATGGTATGGCTTCTTGCTTGATGCCGTCCTTGATGGAGGTTGCTGAGGGGTCTCTTGCATAGGTTAGGTTGGGTTAGCTGCCAAAGGCTCGGTGATCGATGTCCTTGCGGCTATCGGGCTAGCTAGGAGGTAAGAAGTACTTCCAGAGTGGGGGCTCGTGGAAGATTTGGTGCACGGAGGGTATCTCAGGTGGTAGATCTAGCTGGGGAGCCGTCTACCACTTGACTTGCAGTGATCTCAAAGGGTCCAATGATCCTTAGTGCGAGCTTCCCCTTGACGTGGAAACGCTTGGTTCCCTCCAGAGGAGTTACCCGCAGGTACACATGGTCCCCGACATGGAAACTTATGTTCCGACGGTGAGTGTCAGCATAGCACTTCTGCCTTGACTTGGCTGCCTTCAAACGTTCTCTGACTAGTTGGACTTGCTCTTCCGCTGCGCAGAGAATATCTAGTCCAAAGACTAGCCCTTCTCCAGTCTCTGACCAGTTGAGGGGTGTGCGACATCTGTGTCCGTACAACACCTCAAATGGGGCCATCTGAAGGCTCGACTGGTAACTGTTGTTATAGGAGAACTCGGCAAAAGGGAGACAACCCTCCCACTTGGCTCCATATGCCAAGACACAGGCTCGGAGTCATGACTTCGAGAATCTGATTGACTCCCTTAGTCTGACCTCCGGTCGGTGGGTGGAAAGCCGTGCTGAATGATACTTGGTTCCCAAGGCTTCTCGGAACTTCTTCCAGAACCTAGAGGTGAACTGGGTTCCTCGATCTGACACAATCTCCTTGGGAAAGTCATGAAGACTTACGATTCGGTTGATGTAGAGAGCTGCCAGCCGGTTGCCATCATAAGTGGTCTTCACAGGAATGGAATGGTCCACCTTGGTCAAATGATCGACTATGACCCAGATAGAGTCATGTCCTTTATTCGACCTTGGTAATCCAATGACGAAGTCCATTCCGACTTTATCCCACTTCCACTCAGGAACTTTGAGTGGTTGAAGCAATCCAGCAGGTCGCTGATATTCAGCTTGACCTTTTGGCACACACCACACTCTGCAACATAGGCTGCATATCTCTCTTTCCATCTCGTGCCACCAGAATCGTGCCTTCAAGTCTTGATGCATCTTGGTGTGAGCGTTCCTTCGACACGGAAAAGCTCGGTTTCTCCGGGAGGAGTGGTTTGCAGATACGCCCGGTCTTCGACGCGGAAGTTTCTTCTTGAAGACGGTGGTCGGTGTAGATCTTCCTTCTTGATAGGGTGGTCTTCAAATGTCTTCCGTCCAGCTGTCCGTCGCTTCTTCGTCTTCGGGCAGACAAGTAGGCCATCAAATAATGATGTTACCCAACTCGTCCAATAGCTTCATGAGGTCTAAGGGGCACGCAAGGTAAGCTGGGGTGTTGGTGGTGGTCTAGGTTGAGCTTAAGGGTTTCAAGGATTCTAGTGAGCGAGTGAACTTATATCATCTTATCCTTAAGCACAGTTTCTGAGATGCCAATAGCTCCATCTAGTACTCCGAACGGAAAAGCATCATCTCACAGAGACCAACTCCAATCACCACTCATTGACATACATATCCTCATGACTCTCAAGAGACGGTCTAACCAAATCATACTTGTCTAGGATCCCCAAATCCATACGTACGTCTACCTCTAAAATCCAAAGGTAGATCATACATGCTGCTGAGCTTAAATTAAACTCCATAATCCAAGCACTCAACCTAGTCTTGCAAGGCTCAAGATAATGCATCTCTAATCTAGGGAAACACGTCATATGCCACTCCAAGATTTGTTTCCTTCCTATATATCAACTCCAATAGCCCGGTAATTCCATCAATCACCACATAATCTAACAATCCTACAAATCCGATGTCTAAGGTGGTCCACAACATCTCAAATCTCTATAATACCCAAATACTTGGAAGGACTATGCATCACGATAGTATGTCCACCAAATTCCCATCATCCGGGTCAAGTAAACTCCAAGATCACGACTATATAGATCCCTAAATCAACTCCGACAAATAATCCAATCTCCTAGGTCATTGACCACCGAGAAGCATGATATCATAATCAGGATCATAGGCCTGAATCCAACCTTACTCTGAATCATGCAGACATATCCAGCATTATACCAACCAGAATCACCTACATAAATCCAAGTCTCCTGTCCAACGGCACTCCTACATGCTTCCCAAAGTCATGATCCTACCAACATGAAAACCTCAAAATCCATCAAGGTCTCGGATAGTTCCTCGAAGTCGCTGATATAAACCACCAAGTCATCTGTCTAATACCCTCGAACTGGTCTATCTATGGCATCATCAGACCTCGTGCTATAATAGGATGAAAATGTGCTCATTCATCGTGTCCACTAGCTCCTTTACGAACCCAGTGTGCAAGGTTACAAAGGCTTAACAGGTCCTCTCGCTTTACCATGGGTTAGGCACATGGTTAAGGATTCGTGCTGGAGTGTCTCGGGAAGTCTCAAAGGGTCTAGGAAGAGGGTTACTGGTCTGGAGGGTTAAACATAACTCTACGGGGTTGCACTAGGTCACGGGGGTTGTAGCAGAAGTCTTCAGTGCCAGTTGGTTGCCGAGGTAGAATCCTTGGTGCATCTTGTCTCGCGGGTCTTCAATTGGGGAGAGAGAGAATAGAGGGAAGAAGCACCGTAGAGGAGGGAAATGCCAAAAGGGGGCTCTATAGTGCAGGTGCAACAAACAGGTGCAAAAAGGCAAAAACAAAAGAAACAAGGCAAGGGAGGTGATATAGCCATGCACTTGTTGCCTGGGGCAAAAGTGCGACTTATATCAAAACACAAACGAATAAAAGCAAACAACACACAATCACGGTTCTATCCGAACCATCATATGGACTCGACTGCGCATAGGGGGTACACGACTCATCCTACCCTAGGGGTTCTCGGACTCAGTGTCGTGACTTATGCCTCGTACAGTCTTCTGAGCTTCCTCAGGTGTTGCTATGTCCCTTGTAGTTGCTTGATGAATGATCCGGGTTGATCCTGAAGAATCTTCAACAATCTTTTCGCCTGATGAGATGATGTGGTGAAGGTGCCTCCTTGTAGCTGGCGTTGACTTGTCTCCTCTTGTCTCTGCAACCATGACGATCCCTTGTGCCTTCTGGGGCGTCGATGGTACCAGGTAGGCAATCCATATGTAATGACAATAACAAGGCATAATAGAGGTCCAACATGTCGGTTCCGTTGATGAAAACATCGACACCAAGGGCGGGGGATGAAGAGAACCGTTTTCCTGCTCACTATAGTGAGGCGGACCAAATGGCAAGGTTCTTATTCACCGGTGGTTGCCGGTACAACAACGGTAGTGACATGATTACTCTATTAGCGATGTATATCATGATTTTGCATAACCTATACCCTGGTCATCGTAGGCTAGGGTTGCACCATCTTCTGGGTCTTCATGTCCTTACCCATCGAGGATGTAGTTTCTGTTGGTACCGTCTTGTTGTGGTGTCACCAATCTTGTGAGCAAAAGTGGTGGGTGAGTGTTCGGCAAGGTGCACTCCACGAGGATTACAGAAAATCCAGTGGTTAGGGGCATAGGGGTTTTAGCGACCAAGGTTTTGAAGGGGAAGAGATCGAGCATAGCCTAGTTTTCGAAAAACTGAGAAGGGAAGAGGAGTATAGATAGTTTTGAAAAACTAGTAGTAGTTTTGGAAATAGTTTTACCCTAACTAATGACCATTCTAACTAAGGCTTCCTACAGTCAGGATGGCTCTGATACCAGCTCTGTGGGGACCCCGACTCGTAAGTCGTGATCACCGAATGCACGTGTACAGTGATCCCAGAGATCAATGCTCACTGAACACACAGAAGCTGAATAACAAGAGTCTTACATCCATACATTTCGTATTACATAAATAGGACCATAATGGTCAAGTCTTGAGTATATCATCGCAGCGGAAAATCTTCAAAGACAACTGGGACCCATGCCATCTGCCTTAACCCTACAGGCATTCTGACTGGGAAGCGTCCTAGCTCGCATGCTCGTCACCGAGAAATCTTCATCATAACCTGTTCTCTCCTGCCTGGCCAATAAAATAACCAGTGGCAAGCCAATGAGTACATTGAATGTACTCGCAAGAAACCCAAGTGTGATAACAGAATGATTTATGCAAGGCTCTACTGCTAAATTGGTAGTTTTGCGGAAAGCTAGTTTTTCATATGCAGGTATGATCAACATATAACAAGGATATGCATGTGTCTGTAACAAGTATCAGGAGGTCACAGACATCATTTCCAAGGAAGAGTTGTAATCAACTCACGCACAAGCTCATTGTGACTTAATCACATCATCAATATCTCCGAACCATGTTGTTTCCTCACACACACACCAGGTTTCGCAAACATTGGACGTAGCCCAAGAGCGGTTACCCAACTGTCCATGACCGTGGACACGGCTATTCGAATAGTTTGACACTCTGCAGAGGTTGCACACTTTACCCACAAGATCCGGGGAACTTCCGTGTCATCCACGACCCGCGGTACCTCAGGTACCCGGGGTAAGCACCCGATCACTACCTTTCCCTAGACGACACTAACATAGAGTCCACTCGATTGGTAGCAGCCCCGTGCCAAACATTTCACATCTCAAGGTTGTGGAGACTCGCTCCGAATTCATCACATATCACAAGCACGGGGTACCAACGGTGTGTCCGGTGCCCTGTGAAAACAGTCATGGCCGCCTATCCAAGCACGACCCCGTCCCGAGAGTGACCTCATGTCACCCCCGTCACTAGTAATGTGGGCACCATGCTAGTATCGACCTAGGTAATCAATAATGCCCTTTCCCATATAAGGGTAGAGTGGTTGCGCATGTAAGGTTGGAATAACGGTCGCAACTTAAACCAATCCGTTTTTCAAAACAACACACACACTTTCCTCGGTACACCACTTCGTCATCAAGTGGTTACCCATCTCACCATCTCCCTCGGGCATAAATGGCACCCGACGGGGTTTTCGAAAAGTCTTTTGAAAGTATCCTGCCTTCGTCACCATGCATATACCCGACCCATTTGCGTAGACACTAGTAAAGCAACCTAACTACTCCCACCCACATAACCCTCATAGGAAGGTAGGGTCATGTTGATGCAAGTTTCAACAGTAAGTAACAAAGGTAGCAACCAAAGTGGTTTCCACCTCAACATGATTCCGATGCATTGAATATAACGGGGCTATAAGACATGCATAAAAAGGTTTCTTGAACATGGTCAAAGGGCTGCTTGCCTCATTCTTCCGAGTCTTCAAATCTTCTGGTCCATCTCCGATTACTCCGTTTATTATGTCAACTAACGATGGAAACAATCATAATAAGCAACACAATCAAAGCAACAATAAAAGTGCTCTAAAAATAGGAGTTGGACTTTTCTAGGATACCTCTGGTCATATTAGAAATGACCAAGGTGGTTTCATAGGTGTTGGATCAATAGGTAGTTGGGAACATTTCAATATGATGGAACCAAAGGGTTTATGGATTTGGAAGAAGTATACAGAAATAATTCCTTGAATGATGAGGAAAGGTACCCATCATCAAGTCATGATTTTAGAAGCATTTAGGAGTTGGTTTCACTGGATTTGGATTTGAAATGAATTTCCTAGGATTTTTCCAAAGCTGATAAATATAAGAAATGGCTCAAATATTTGGTGGGGTACAGAAACTATTATTAAAAATGTTCCAAAACTAAGTTTGGACATGACAAGCATCTAGGAACTTGAATCACTGCATTTGGATCAATATTGAGCTCTCTGTGATTTTCTAAAGTTAATCACAGAAAGTGGAAAATGGGCATTTGATAAATGTTTGTATAGGAAAAGTTTCTGGAATGATGTGCATGTTGCACCATGTGATAGGGCATGATTTATGGAGTCATAGGAATTTTGAATCATGCAATTTGGAGTTCATATGAATATTTGGGATATTATTGAAGTTGACTGGAAAAAGAAAATAAAAGGGAAAAGGGGTGTTATACCCTTATCTTGCGCTCAGGCGGGATGTGGTCGTGGGCCGGCCCAGTGGCACCAGCCGCGCGGACGGGGGTGGTGACGCCGAAGGCGTCTTCTCCGGAGGGCGCTTTCGCCTGGGAGAAGCGGCTCGCGGCTGGCCCGTTTCCACTTAAGCCGCTGGGCCCGTCGGCCGGGTCGCCGCCAGGTGGGCCCTGCCCGCAGGGTCGTCCTCCTCCTCCCGCTCCCGCAACAGAGGGGAGGGGAGGCTCGGCCGCTTGACGCCGGCGCCCGTCCCCGGCGGCACAGGCCATCCCCGGCCAGGGCGCGGCCACCGAAGGGGTCCCCGGGGAGCGGCGCATCCAGGAGGCCCCTTGGGGCGGCAGGGGAGGGGCCGGAGAGCACGAGCTTGAGTGGGGGGCCGCGGCGGAACTCCGGCCATGGAGGAGGTATGAGGCCACGGGAGGAGGAGTGGGATGGTCCAAGAGGGTCAGGAGAGGGAGAGGGAGTCCATCGAGGCCGCGAGGGGGCTCGGGGCGGCCTATAAATAGGGGAGCGCCGGTCCACCAAACGCGCGTGCGCCGGCGAGGTCTTGGCCGTTGCTGCAGGCCACGGGGGAAGCAGCGAGCATGTCTAGGGCGTTCCTGGAGCTGGTCCACTCCCAGAAGAAGAGAAAGAAGGAGCGGGAAGGCGTCAGAGAGGTCGCGCGTGCGAGGTTTTTCACTGGAGCTCGGGGTCGGCCGGTGCGCGTGCGGGCAGGGGTGAAGGAGGAGGAGAGAGGAGGGGGCCGACAGCCCAGCGTGTTGAGGACGTCGAGGGGGCCTCGGGGGACACGGTCTCTCTGCCCAAGGCCGTCTGGAAGCCTCGGGAGGGCCGAGCTACAGTGCCTTGGTGCACTATAGCGTGCTCCAGAGCACGCCTTTGGCCGGCATGGCTGTGCCTGTGCTATCCTGGTCGTGTCCTCTTGTGTCCAACCGTGTCCAGTGGGTAGAGGGAGTAGTAAAGAAAGGGGGAGGCAGACTTGGATGCTCTAGGAGCCACTGGAGGGAGGAGAGAGGTGAAGGAGGAGAAGAAGGTGGCTGTCCACAAGAGTAAAAATGGGGTTTTTACCCTCCAATAATTGAGATAAGGCAGAGGAGAGTTATTGGAGGTAGAATAGGACTAGGGGAGGCTGTGGTAAGAACTTGAGGTAAGGAGAAAAAGTAAAAGAGGTTCAACCACTTGTTTTGGTAAATGAACATAAGGTGTTTGATCAGGGTTTGGTCTAGCAAATGACCTTCACTTGACATGGGACTTAACAGGATCAAAGGTCACATATAATTAGGCCCCTACACCAAATTTGAGCTCATTTGGGCAAAGTGGCCAATGTAACTTTGGTGAACCCTAGAAATGAACAGAATTGGTTTCACCATGCTGGAGTTAAGCAAATCATCTCCCCTTGATGCACCACTTGGTGTAGCATCATCATTTGGGGATATGAACATGCCCACAAAGTTTGAGGCTCCACATAAAAAGTTGACAATGTAAAGTTGTTCAAATTTGCATTTGAACAGAAAGGGTTTTGGGGTGATCTGATCAAGTTGCTCTATTCCAAATCTTGTGCCATTTGGTCTAGATGCCTTATTAGGCCATTCTAGCATGTGCACCAAATTTGAGAGCATTTGGACAAGTTTGGCAATGTAGAGTTGCTCAAACTTCAAGTATGGACATAATGGTTTTGAAGGGGTTTGAGGATGTTTCCTTGATCTCCAAAGCATGAGGCTTTGCAAGATCATCAAATATGTCATATATGACATGATAGAATTTCCCTGGAATTTTTGGAGAATATTTCCTTTGTAAATATTTCAAAAGCTTGAAATATCCAGAAAGGGTTTTGGAAGGATTTGTCCAATATTTTGAACATGACCATGTGTTGAAACTCTTATATATGGACAATATATGTCCTATGAGTCTCCCTGAATTTTGGCAAATATTTTTGAAATGATTAAATAATTTTTCCCTATTAAAGACCATTTCTGGCCTTAAGAAAAAGCTTTTAAATAAAATATAAAAATAACTTTTAAAATTATACTTTTGTGGTTTCTGGGAGTCCTATATCTAATAGGATTCAAATAAACTTTTGGAAAGATTTTTCACACCCTAAATAAGGTACTTGCAGTGCAAACCTCAATTCACGGGTTTTTGGAAAAACTAATTTTAGAAAATACCATTTGGCCAAAATATTTTTATAAGAAAATTCTATACTGGTCTATACACATGGCATGATCATTGGGAAAAGGTTTTGGGTCAAGGAGATGAAGTATAAGAGTTGGAGGATTTATTTGATTTTTAGAGCACTAGCAAACAGCAGACAAAAGTCAAATCAAGCAAAGTCAAAAACACTCAAAAGTTTTTGCAAATCCACATTTTTGACATAAAAATAAGCTTAAGCAATGTGACATGGAAATCAGGGTGTGACACCAAAAGGCCTTGCGAGCGTTTCGCTAGTTTGTCAACAACCCCCCTACATGTTCGCTACGGTGGAACAATGATGTAAAGGTGCTCGAGAATTCGGGAATTACCTGCCAGAATCTTGTCGACATCTAGGGCCAATTCAAGATCAAGGGAAGCTAGGAGCATGAGAAGGACTCACTGGTTCACTTCGCCGAGGCCATCATCGACCCCTACTACAGAGACATGAAGGATTCGTGCAACTAGGACAAGCGTGCCTGGCACTCGGCCTAGATGGAGAAACTTGACAAAGCTCATGTCGTGTACGCGGCCAAGGAGGCGTACACGACCTACGACATGTACATGCGGATCGTTGACATGAGGAAGTCCCTCCTTCCCCAAAACGGCCAGGGATCCAGCCGGAAGCGAAGCAATGGCAAGCGTCGTTGCAACAATAAGTGGATGATTAGATCCTCATTTCTCCTACTTTAGTATGCATGCAATTGCTTTATTTGGTGTGTGGAAATGTTATGTGTGTAGTCACCTGTGTAATTGTATGCTTAATTTGGTTATGCAATGATGTCTTTTTAAGTATATATGTTGATGTTGTAGACAGAGCGTATATGTTGTGCGGACAAAGAAAATCACATCACACACCGACTAAACAATGGAACCCGTCGGGGATGTTTTCATCAATCACTCACAATTGTATACCAGCAATCATTTGCTCACAACACACATGGCTAGTTAGCAGTAATCGTCTGTGTTGTTATCGGTCTTCGCACACGTCTCTGATTACGGACCTGTTTGCCTCGTATTACACACACCTGGTTCATTTGAACCGTTTCTGTTCTCATGTCTCAACGCAAACAGTTCATCCGAGTGCCGTATATCGCCCACACCTTTGATCTGGCTGACCGTTTTTTTGTGTTGCCTAATCATAAATAATTCATCCGAGTGAACCATATGCTGTGTATCGCACACGCTTTCATCTGGCTGCCCGTTTATTTTGTTCCTCCTCATCGCAAACCGTTCATTGAACTGAACAGTATGCCCTTCATAGCAGACGCAAAATAGAACCTTAACGGTGTTTGATGCATCCATCATTGCAAACGTTTTATACATTTCTGACGGTTTTCATACAGCACCGTTTGCGATTATTGCATCACACACAGTTTCTCGAAGGGTCTCTGATCGTAGTGTCGCGTTAGCAGCATCCTGTAGTAGTGTGGTCTTATGTAAATAAGAGTCAACTGAAAACAAATAGCTCGGAACATTTCTTGCACCGTCCGATGTACAAAGAACGGGCAGATGGCCTTCATCTACCTCTAGCCAGTTAGTGTTGATGATCTTCCTCGAGACGCCAGCGACAACCGGCCCTGTCCCCTGCTCCACCCTCCCCTCGACCTCACCGCATCGCCATGCTTGGCACCGTCCCCCGTCCATCCCTTCAATCCCCACCGACCACCAGATCGGGTGCAAGCAGCTCCTGCGCCCCACACCCCTATGATAGAAACTGATGTGCAGGTTCCCCGGCGAACATGCGGACTAGGTGCTCCGCGTGCCTAAGCATGTGCTTCTTCTTTTAATTGCGAATCAACTGACCCTGAATTGAAATCCAAGCATGCGACTGACCTCTAGCTAAGGTGAAATAGTAAATGGGAGGAAACCATGTGCATTTAGTATCACGAAGAAGGTGCAGTAAGAAGCGCTCAACTAGTTTCTTTCGTGGGATGAATACGATGTGTGAGCAGAGACGCAAGATTTGCACGAATAAGGGAAGATGAGTACCTCTTTCTGCTTGCAGTGCTGTGTCCTCCTTCTGTTTTTCCAATGATCTTCTTGTGGTTCGTTAGAAATGAGAAGTTGTGGAGGACGGTGGAGCCTTGGACGAACCCATGGCCAAGTTGTTGAGTCTGGTGCAGTGGCCGTCTGTCCGCGGGGAACCAGATCCGAGGCGGTGAATGACGGCGTAGCGGCTCCGGTGCGATGGACGGTTGCGACAATGGAGCGGCAGCGGCGAGGCGCAGGACGGCATGGTCGAAGTGGTTCTGGTACGACGCACGTGGGCGTCGGTGTCGTGGATGTAGCTCTTCCTCGACTTTAGCTCCTAAGTCCTTGAGGGTGTTGCGGTTGCGTTGGACGACGATGTTGGGGTACCAACTCTGACGTGACGGAGGAGGGCTGTGGTGGACTGGGTGCGATGGGGTGGAGGATGGAGGAGGCTGGGGTTTTGCGGCTGGTAGAGAGGGCGTTTTGGCGCCCACGAAATATGAATGGGGAAACGGAGGGAGGGGGAACTAACGGGGGAACAATGTTTCGGTTTGGGACGCGTTTGTTTGAAATTTGGGGAAAGTTACAAACTTTGCCCCCATCTAAAATTTCTGATATATTGTAGGTCGGGGTAGGACAGTAATCTCAGGTGTCCCAAATAGTGGGCGGGATAGATTTCGGCCGAGCGCGTGGGTGTTTAGGCGCCCACGGTGTATGAATGCTTCTCGAAGGTGGTTGAGACTGGCGTCTTGGTGAAGTTACAAACCTACCCTGGTTTAGACCTTTGGACATCGAGCCGATAGGTTACACGGGTCAGAGTCAGGACAGTAATTTCCTACCACCAAACATTAGTCTCGCGCGGTTTTGGGCAACCAGATGCTTATTTGGCGCTTCGTTCAATATTTGGGAGCAGAAGCATTAACGTTTATAGTTCTATTGAATTGAACTTTCAGGATTTTTCAAGCTTCGCAAATCTTGACTCTTGAAAATCATAAAACTACGATTATTTTGGAACGGAGGTGGTACATTTGAATATACATTGTACACGAGTATAAATTAAAAAATATGCAACTTACCTCAATTAATGCATGGTTCCAGATATAATCTCCTTAGTTGCAAAAAAAAATTTAGACATGCGTATGAATATATAGCAAGTTGGAACGCACAACAAAGATTGATGCCCCCTTTTAGATCATATATACATATGCCATTATCTCGAATTCAAATAGATGAATGCACTTCCTATGAATTCGAATCTTTAAAACAACCTTTATATTGAATTCAACATGTATTCTATTTTGTAGCAAGCAACATGGAATGTATCCATGTATGTGGCAAATGTATAAAGTGTTTGACACTAACAATGTGGAGTGAACTAATTAATGTTTATATATGAATTAGAAAAGCCATACATTGTCTGGATTTCAAACCACTCTCACTCTATGGATCGATAATATGAAATAAACCCAGACACATGCTCGAATTCAACAGAGTATGGGTGTCTGATAGACCAATGTTTTTCCATACGCAAACTGCAAAATTCATGATCTCATCCAAAATAATAATGCCATTTATATTTTAATTTAATGCGTAGAACCGCGTTTTACACGTAGATGCACTATGCCTTGGCCCGTTCTCACACGCGCGCCATATATCTCTCTATCTGACACATAAGTGCACACACTTTATTTACATCAGCATTTCTCTCTCACACATGCTCACACTCTCTCCCGGGGTGTATCACGCACACACTCTCTATATATCTCCTCTCTTTCTTACTACTATGTACCACTATCTCAGTTGGAAAACACTATTTCTCTCACATGCATATATACACACGAACGGTCTCTACTGGCCCTCTGTAGCCACATAAATGTGCATGCGTGTCTCCCGCACGCACATTATCTTTAGGCCTCTCTCGAAAACATTGCCCCCCCACACCTCTTTCTTACTAGTTGGCAGATATGATTCGATCATATCGTTCGGTAGGATATCATTGACTATTAGGCTGGATGGTAATACAAGGCAAAGTTTTACCCAAGTCCGGGCCCTTGCAGTTGAGGAAAAAGCCTAGTCCTGGTACTATATATTTGTGATAGGGACACATGAATACCAGGCATTGTGCATGTGTCTATACTATCGACGAACTAGCCCCCGAGCTTAATTATATAACATACTCAGGGCCTAGGGTTACAAATCATATATAGTCGGCTTATCATTAGTGGGGATAGAGTCCTCCATGACTCCGGTACATTCGTTATGTACGTCGAGTCCTCTACATGGTTCTTCGTATAATGTGTCTCGGTCCAACATATGTGGCGCAGGATAGAACCAACCCATAAGTCCACACGTCGACCCACCACAACTAGAAATGATGTGCCCACCACACCCCACACATAATCGGCCACTAAGAAAATAAGCATATACAATAGTACAAAGTTACACATGAAAGTAAATTTCATGGTGCATCCGATAATATTTGTTCCGCATTGTCAATGTGTTGGTGTACTAAAGTTGGGGTACCTTAGTATCCCGAACTTGTGCACGGGCAGTTGCAGCATCCCGCGGCAAGGCTTGCCAGGCGACCGCCAAGATCCTCCGTGGTTCCCTTGGAGCCATTCAAGAACAAAGTATTCAAGTCAAAGAGACAAGACCCCGGCAAGAGGAGCTTGCCAAGAAGGCCAACCAAGGCATTTCAAGAAAACTTGCCGCGACGCGCCACGCGTCCCGACAAGGCCTGGCGAGCGACAAGCTCCCGGAAACGACAAGATGGCGGCCGCAGCAAAGTGCTTGCCGCGGCAAACCTCCACTCAGTACCCGCGCTCCAGCGCATCCACCCACGTGTCGCCCCGGGACCATCCCAGGCGCACGTGGCGGAAGGCTGTGTAGCCTGGGGTACACGGTGGCAAGCAGCGATGACAAGGCCACCGCCGTGGCGGACGATGGCGCCCCTGACGGCCACTTTTTGCACTGTTTGGGCGACGGCGACGGGCATTTAATGCTCTTGTCCCCTGCCGTCAGGGTTAGGTATGGGACACTGTTCCAACTACCATCCTTTTTACTTTTTTACCCCCATCTGTGTTGCCACCTGTCGGTGACCCCTTTTGACCTATAAAAGGAGGCCCATGCGCAACGTAGATGGGGTTCCGAACATCGATCATTCTCACGCCCGGTCTCGCTAGCGGTTAGAGTGTACTGTAACTCTCTTCGCTCCCGAGCAAGAACTCAATACAAACCAAAGCAGGAGTAGGGTTTTACGCATTCGTGCGGCCCGAACGTGGGTAAACTACTCGTGTGCACGCCTCGATCTGCTCTTCGTGCATCCTCCGCCCCCTGCCGTACCGAAAAGGGGCTCCGGTCCCATAGGTATTCGTGGGCGATCAGTTTCCCCGACATCTTTGGCGCGCCAGGTAGGGGGTGCGTCGAGGTTGTGTGAACCTGATCCGGCCTGCGCACGGGCTAGATCTTCAACTTCTTCATCAACATGCCGCCGAAGAAGAAAGCTTCGGAGGCAGGAGGTCCATCCGCGTCGATCCCACCACCGCCGGAGCCAACGGCTGGTGGGGTAGACGCCGGCGGAAGAGCGGACGCTGACGAGGGAACTCACGGCGCCGCCAAGTCCAAGGACAAAGCGGACGACCACGCGCACTCCAAAGCCTCGGCATCCGTACATGCACCGCGCCCCTCTCAGGAGGCGCGGGAACGGCATCGTCGTGGTACTCAAGGTACCATACGCTTGTTGGGCCAAGGTCAAGCTGGCGGATCTCGGGACGCTCATGGCCAGCGTGCGCACCACCACGCTGGCACGAGCAAGGCACGGTCGCCGGGACGGGATGCTGCTCCTTCTAATGTAGATAGAAGTCCGAGCATATCCCGCTCCTCGCACCGCTTGCCACCGCTACCCGCCACTCCAGCAGAAGCTCTAGCACGAGCTCAACTGCTCCTCGACTTCCCTCCAGCGGCAGACAAGACCGACGACTGGAGGGCGACCATCCAGAGTCTCATCGCCTTCGCCAACGGCGACACCCCGCAGCAGCCGAGCGCGTCACGGCCACGGCAAGTTAGCCAGGCGCGGGCCGATGGAGACAAGACCGGTGGGGGTGCAACTACCGTGCACTCTCCGCCCCGAAGGTCAAAATCGCGGACTCGCCGGATCAACATCGACGACGACTCCACTGCGTCATCAGATCCGCGAGCTCGCCGCGATCAGCGCCAAGTTCTCGACGATCGGCAACAAGAGGACGCTCGAACCCGCATCGAGCGCCGAAGAGAAGCGCGGCGTCAATCCGACCAGCGCGCTGGGCCCGCTGTTGACATGCACGCGCCAGGGGGACCAGGCGACTTGCCGTACGCGGTAGGTTGCCCTGTGTTCACTCGTGAGCTGCGGCAAGTCCAGTGGCCCAGCATGAAGAACTTCAAGCCCGACGTACCGGAGAAATACGACGGCAAGACACATCCGCCGGAGTTCCTCAGCATCTACACCATCGCGGTGCAGGCCGCTGGGGGACGAGACGAGAAGATACTCGCCAATTACTTCCCGCTGGTGCTCAAGCCAAACGTCAGATCCTAGCTCATGCACTTGCCGGACAACTCCATTTCTTCTTGGGCTGACCTGTGCCATCAGTTTGTCGGCGCCTTCACAGGCGGCCACAAACCCCATGGCCAGGAGAGCGACCTTCACCTGCTCGCCCAGAAGGAAGGAGAGCCCCTGCGCAAATACATCCAGAGGTTCAACCGCGTGCAACACAACATCCCAGACGTCCACCCTGCCGCGGTTATTAGCGCGTTCCACCAGAACGTGCGTAACCGCAGGATGAGGGAGGAGATGGCGATGTGCAATATCAGGGACGTCAGCGAGCTGTACGCCTTGGCCGACAAGTGTGCACGCACTGAAGAAGGGAGGAAACTCCCCGGAGAGGATACAGGAGCAGGGGGATCAGACAGCGAGGATGCCGCCCCGGCAAAGAAAAGCCGGCGGCGGAACAACAGAAAGAAGAAGAACAAGGAAGTGCTAGTCGTTGAGCAGTCCGACAAGGAGGCTGGCGCCAAGAAAGCCCAAGTTGGTGGCTCCGGCAAGGAGACTGCCGCATGCACCAACTGCCAGGCTGTGGCGGCCGCCGACAAGCAGGACGGCACCGACAAGCAGTACTGCAAGGTCCACCGCACCAAGGGACATGATCTCCAGAACTGCAAGAGGGTCGAGCAGCTCGTCAAGCAGCAGAAGGCTGAGTACGAGCGGCGCGACAAGGAGAAGGTCCAAGGAGGCGGTGAGGGATCCGGCAAGAAGCGGCCATTCAACGGCCGGGGAGGACGCCGCGGCAAGGCCAAGCAGCGGCAAGGAGACAGACCTCCCCGCGGCCGCGACAAGGACGAAGACGACGACGACGAGGACATGGATGATGGTGAGACCAGCGAGCAGGAGTTTCAGAAAGCCACATAAGTTTTGTGCGTTGACGGTGGTGCTTCTCTGCATACTTCACACCACCAACTCAAATAATGGGTGCGGGAAGTCAATGCGGCGGAACCACCTGTCGAATCGCGCAAACTTCTGAAGTGGTCCAGCACGCCTATCGTCTTTGACATTGATGACCACCCTGATCGCACAACTGCGGTCGGGTGCTTGCCGATGTTGGTTTCGCCAACCATCCGCAATCTCAAGGTCACTAAGATGTTAGTTGACTGCGGGGTCGGCCTAAACCTAATCTCCTCCACTGTGCTTCGCAAACTCCAAATCCCCGACAGCGAGCTCGAAGAAACTGGCACGTTCCAAGGAATCAACCCGGGAAGGAGCAAGCCGAAGGGGAAGATCACGCTGCCAGTGACGTTTGGCGGGGAGCTAAACTTTAGGACTGAGAGGGTCACGTTCGACGTTGTCGATTTCCCATTGCCTTACAATGGGATACTTGGCCGTCGGGCGCTCGCCAAGTTCATGGCAGCCTCTCACTACGCCTACAACATGCTCAAGATGCCAGCCCGATAAGCGTCATCTCTGTCCCTGGAGACAAGAAGGATGCCCTTATCTGTGCCGACAAGATTTATCGGGATGCAGCAACCGCAACAGATAGTGAGACACTTGCCGCTGAAGCTCCCGGGGGGAAGAACAAGACAAAGTCCGGCAAGAGCTCTGGGGCCCACTCCGGCAAACACACCTCTTCGGAGTGCTGCGCTGCCGTCGAGGACGCACCATCGAGCTCCACCGGCAAGTGTAAGAAGACGATGGCAGCTCCGCCAAAGACGAAAAAGGTGCCCGCCAAGGAGGATGGCACTGGTGGTACTTTCACCATCAGTGCCACGCTTGACCCTAAATAGGAAAGCGCGCTCGTTGCTTTCCTGCGGGCGAACGTCGACGTGTTTGCATGGCAACTGTCCGACATCCCCGGTGTTCCCAGGAAAGTGATTGAGCACAAGCTTGTTGTCTGTCCTCACGCGCGGCCCGACAAGCAAAAAGTTAGGAAACAAGCGGTGGAGCGTCAAGAGTTCATAGCAGAAGAAATTAAGAAGTTGGAAGCAGCAGGCCTTGTTAGAGGAGTGCTCCATCCAATGTGGTTGGCCAATCCAGTAGTCGTGCATAAGGCTAACGGGAAATGGAGGCTTTGTATTAACTTCACCGATGTAAATAAAGCTTGTCCAAAAGACCCATTTCCCTTGTCGCGCATTGACCAAATTGTTGACTCCACGGCCGGATGCGACCTGCTTTCATTTCTTGATGCATACTCAGGATATCATCAGATCTTCATGGCTGAAGAAGATGAAGAGAAGACCGCATTCATCACTCCATGTGGCACTTACTGCTTCATAAGGATGCCTTTTGGTTTGAAGAATGCTGGTTCAACATTTGCAAGGGTGGTCCATACAACTTTTGAGCCACAGATTCACAGAAATGTAGAAGCATACATGGATGACATAGTGGTCAAGAGCAGAGACAGGGCGACCCTGGTTCAAGATCTAGAAGAGACCTTTGCAAATCTGCGCAAGATCCAGCTCAAGCTCAATCCCGAGAAGTGTGTGTTTGGAGTCCCCTCCGGCAAGCTTCTCGGGTTCTTTGTGACTCAAAGGGGAATTGAAGCCAATCCCGACAAGATCAAGGCCATTGAGCAGATAGAAGCACCGAAGCCCGTCAAGGATGTGCGAAGACTTGCCGGCTGCGTGGCTGCTCTCAGCAGGTTTATCTCTAAGTCAGCTGAGCGCGCCCTGCCCTTTTTCAAAATTTTGAAAAAGGCAGGTCCAATGAAATGGACTCCAGAAGCGGAGGCTACGCTGCAAGACTTGAAGAGGTACCTGTCCTTCCACTCCAATACTTGTCGCACCTAAACCACAAGAGAAGTTGCTGCTGTACCTAGCGGCAACAAACCAAGTGGTTAGTGCTGCGTTAGTAGCGGAGAAGGAGGCAGATGACGAGCCAGCCACCGCGGCGAATGCATCCAGCGACAAGCAAGGAACTTCCCCGACAAGATCTGGTCCCGACAAGGACGGATCTGCGCAGATGCAAGAGGAGATGCGGAAGAAGATGGTGTAGCGCCCAGTTTATTTTGTCAGCTCCTTTCTCCAGGGGGCTAGATCAAGGTACTCTGGTGTGCAGAAGCTACTTTTCGGCCTTCTCATGGCCTCGAGAAAGCTGCGCCATTACTTCCAAGCACACGAGATAACAGTTGTCACTCGCTTTCCGTTGAAGAGGATATTGCAAAATCCGGAAGCAACAGGCAGGATTGTTGAGTGGGCACTAGAACTATCAAGCTTCGGACTCAAGTTTGAAAGCACTTCAACCATCCAGAGCAGAGCATTGGCAGAGTTCATAGCAGAATGGACGCCAACACCGGATGAAGAGATAACAGAAATGAGCATCCCCGGCAAAGAAACAAGCAAGGAGTGGCTGATGTACTTTGATGGTGCCTTTTCGCTGCAAGGCGCCGGGGCTGGTGTGCTGCTTATCGCACCCACCGGAGAGCACCTCAAGTACGTGGTCCAGATGCACTTTCCCAAGGAGCAAGCGACAAAAAATACTGCAGAGTATGAAGGTTTGCTTGCCGGTCTCAGGATCGCGGCAGACCTTGGGATTAAAAAGCTGATTGTCAGGGGTGACTCGCAACTTGTCGTCCGCCAAGTGAACAAGAATTATCAGATCCCTTTGATGGAAGCCTACGTTGATGAAGTAAGGAAGCTTGAAGAACACTTTGACGGCCTACATATGGAGCACGTTCCAAGAGCTCAAAACGACATCGCCGACAGCCTGTCAAAGTGCGCCGCACTTAAGTTACATGTGGAACCAGGGATCTTTGTGCTCAGGCTAACTCAACCATCCGTAACACCATCGACTGGGCAGAACAAGAAGAGGAAGTTGATCTCCGGCGACTATCTTCCGGCAGAGCTTCCCGAAGCCGCCGCCAACAAGGTCCCCAAGATCAACACTAAGAGTGCTGAGGAGCAGTCTGCTCCTGCAAGCCCTAGGGTTTGTACAGTTGAAGCAGACGCTCCCGACAAGTTTTGCTCCGGCAAGCTTGCCAGGGAACATCAAGCTCCAGCTGAGACACAAGTTCTCACCGTAGAAGCGGATGTTCTCACAGCAGCAGATGTGCCTTTAGTCCTTGTTGTCGAGCCACAAGCTCTAGCATGGGCACAGCAGATTGTCTGTTTCCTTCAAATAGGAGAGCTTCCCAAAGAGCAAGAAGAAGCGGAGAGAGTAGCCCGGCAGTCAAGTATGTACAAGTTTGTCGACAACACACTGTACAGAACAAGACTCAACGGTGTGAAATTGAAGTGTATTCCCCGGGAAGATGGACAGAAGCTGTTGGCAGAAATACACGGAGGCATATGTTGTCACCACATTGGCCCAAGAGCACTTGCCGGCAAAGCATTCCGGTAAGGTTTCTTTTGGCCAGAAGCCCTCCAGGATGCAACTGCACAAGTAACCAAGTGTGAAGCGTGCCAGTTCCATTCCAAGCAGATACACCAGCCAACTCAAGCTCTCCAGACGATCCCTTTATCCTGGCCATTTTCGGTCTGGGGGCTCAACATCCTCGGCCCTTTTCCCCGCGCAGTCGGGGGCTTTGAGTACTTGTACGTTGCAATCGACAAGTTCACAAAGTGGCCAGAAGTGGAACCAGTGAGAAAGGTGACCGCACAGTCAGCAGTCAAGTTATTCAGGTCGATTGTTTGCCGTTTCGGGATCCCTAACAGGATCATCACCGACAACGGTACGCAATTCACGAGCCGCACCTTCATGCAGTACACCCAAGATCTTGGCGCCAAGGTCTGCTTCGCTTCTGTTGCTCACCCAAAAAGCAACGGTCAAGCGGAGAGGGCAAATGCTGAAGTGTTGCGTAGCCTCAAGACCGGAACTTTCGACAGGCTGCACAAGTGCGTAAGGAATTGGATCGAGGAGCTGCCGGTGGTTCTTTGGTCGATCAGGACGATGCCAAATCGAGCCACTGGACAGACACCCTTCGCTCTAGTCTATGGATCGGAGGCAGTTCTCCCCACGGAACTCGTATACGGGTCACCTCGAGTGCTCGCCTATGATGAGCTCGAGCAAGAGCAGCTGCGGCAAGACGACGCGCTGCTCCTTGAGGAGGACCATCTTCAGGCTGATGTGCGAGCTGCTCGCTACCAGCAGATCTTGCGCCGCTTCCATAGCCGCAAGGTTAACGCCAGAAGTCTCGAGGAAGGCGACCTTGCTCTTCGGCGCATTCAGTCCGCCATGAATTCCAACAAGTTGACGCCAAAGTGGGAAGGCCCTTATCGGGTGAAACAAGTCACTAGGCCCGGCGCAGTCCGCCTTGAGACCGAAGATGGCTTACCGGTGAGCAACTCCTGGAACATAGAGCATCTTCGTAAGTTTTACCCATAAGGCGCGGTTGCCGTGACCCAATCCGGCAACCACCTTTTGTACAAGTCTTGCCGCGGTTGCATGTAATCCTTTGTACAAAGCCTGGCACAGACCCCGTGCATCAGTAAAGCTTATGTGCCCCGCACAACTTGTCATTCCATGCTTTCTATTTTTCTTGCATGTATTATCTGACACTTTGTGCAACACCTACCCCCGGTAAGCAATAACGAGCCCAAGGGCTCCATATCTATGTTTTCTCTTCCTTCTTCTTTTTCTTTTTCTCCAGCAGAGAAAGGTTCCCTCGCGCACAAGTTTGCCGGC
>LR738715.1:339454518-339495993 GCA_902687465.1 Secale cereale
GGGGGGAGGAGAAGATAGTGGTATGGACCAAGCGCCGTTCAAGAAAGCTTTGCCTTGCCGGGAAGCGAACGACACAAAAGCTAAGTTGCCAAAGTTTGAGCAATCAAATTTTTAAATTTTTAAGTTATCTTCCTTGAACGACCGCACTTTGTATGGAAAACCTGTGCGCGGAGGAACGAACTCGTGGCTAGACGCGCCCTTACTTTGTTTCCAGCACGCTCAACGACTTAAGTGTGCTGCGGTTAGTGTCGCGCCCTTACTTCGTTTTCGAGTTCGCTCAACAACCTAAGTGTGCTGCGACTAGTTGCGACAAGGTTTCTTGTCGGCAACGGCACCGCCAGCAGGCTGCTGAAGTTCCGCACTCAGCGCTCGCGGCAAAGGTGCCTGCGCCGGCAAGTTCCCTAAAAGCGTAGGGTAAAAGCATACAAAGCAGGGGAGTCAAGTAAAGGAAATAACGTTGCGATTACTACCCGAAATAGAGTTATATTACGAAGTGACTTGTCGCAGTTCTAACAAGACTATTGTTCATAACATGGTTGGCAGCGACAAGGAAAGAAGAAAATGGGCAAGCTTAATCCGCGCGGTCACCTTCGACCCTCTTGATGCCGCTCACCTTGTCCACAATAGGTGCGACAAGGGCCTGGATTGCGGAAGGCCACCTTCACCAACACCTTCTGCAGGGCCCCCGCGCAGAGCCTGCACGACTCGTCCGCCAGCTGCTTCGGGATCTTTTCCCGGAGTTGCTGGAGGGCCGTCGCCACGCCTCTGAAGAACAGAGTGAGCTTGGCGCTGGGGTGGAGGCTCTCATTGGTGGAGTACCCGAGATAGTCCGCCCCTAGCTGCTCCAACTCCTTATCGATATCCACGGCAGCATTGACAAGACCTTCTGTCCAATGCTCCATGTTTTCCTTGAAGATGTTTTGGGTGACGGCAACACTCTCCAGCAGTGCCTTCTCGGCCCTGATCTCCTCCTTCAGGGTCGCCTCCCGCTCCTTGGCGCCGTCCAGCGTCTGGGTTAGGGTGGCCAGCTTCAGCTCGAGGTCGGCGATGGAGTCCTTGGCGACGGCGAGCTCCTTGCCCTTCTCGGAGAGGCGGACTTGCAGCTCGGAGTGGCTGTGGGCGTCCTTCTCTCGCTCGAGCTTAAGTGCGGCAATCTCCTCGCCGCTCGTCCTGAGGTTGGCCTCCAGCTACGCCACCCTCGTCTCCAACTCCCTTTTCGCGGTCTCAGCGGCCGCGGCAACATCCTTTGCTTCTTGGAGAGCTCCGCCAAGCGACTGCTCGCGCGCGGCAAGTTCATCCTCGTGACCGTCGAGGTTGACCTTCCGCTGCGCCAGCTCACCCTCCAGCGTGGACAGCTTCTCGGCGGCAAGCCGCTGCTGCTCCTCCACTTCGGCCCTCTCGAGGATGAAGGCCTGCTGCGCCTCGGCAAGCTGCTCCCGCTCCTCCGCCAAGGACCGGAGAGCTGCTTGGTTGATGGCCCGGAGCTCCTCCGCGCGCTTCTCGATATCAGCTCCCGCCTTGGCGGCCAGAGCCACTCGGGACTCCAGCTTGGCTTGCCGGGCGCGGTAAAGCGATAGCAACTGCGCATCAGCCGCTCCTCCTCAGGCTCGCTGCTGCTGCTTGGCGCGTCGACAAGTTTCAGCCCGGCGGAAGCAAGCACCTCCCCGTCGAAGACCTCTCCCTCGACTGGCACCCTGGACATGGACGCCCGAGGGAGCTGGATGAATACGTCGTCGCCGGCCTTTATGTAGGCTCCTGGCTCGGGCTCGTCGGAGCTGGGGGCTGCGGCAGCGGCGGAGGGCTCGGCGGCCGGTGTAGCGCCTGGCGCTCCTGCGGCCTCAGGGCCGTCAGTACGACCACTAGCCCCTTCGCCAGCTACTGCGGCGGCAGCCTCGGCGGCCTCTGCGCCGGCGGGATCGTCTGCGCCGACCGTTTCGTCGGCAACGGCGGCGTCGTCAGCAACCGCCTTCGTCTCCATTGGCTCGGCTGCGGACGGGTCTGACGGAGGAAAAGATAAGACAGACAGTCAAGCAAATATCCAAAAAGAAGAATCCAAAGAAGAAAAGTCCAAGGGAAGAGTGAAGCAAAGGGGTTACCTGCGCGGGCCGGCTCCTCGGTAAGATTCCTTGCCGGGGAGCTCTCCCTCGGCGGCGTGGTCGTAGCTCCCACCGGCGGAGGGTCGCTAGCGCCATCCCTCGCCGTGAGCTTGCCCTTGGCGGGGTGCTCACCCTTGGCGGGGTACTCGCCCTTGGCGGAGTGTTCTACCTTGCCGGAGAGCTTCCCCTTGGCGGTGTGGTCGAAGCCTGCGGCACGTCGGGGGCGGTCCCCTGGCGCTCCTGGTGCTGCTGCTCTGCTCCTACACGCATCAACGACAAGACGTCAGTAAAGAAGAGGCGCCCACACACACCTAACAGCAGAAGACAAACCACACTTATGCTGGGGGCTGCGCTGGGGGCTGCTCTGAAGACCAGTTGCCGGGTCCGGCAAGCTTGTCTCGGGCGCACCCCCTGATGTAGCAGCGGGCTCGTCCTCAATGACAATCACCAGGACCTTGGCTCTCTTCGCCGCCCTCTGGGCCAGAGTTCTGAAAAAGAAGAACAGGTTCAGAGTTAGGCGAAAAGAGATACAAGACAAAGCAGCAAAAAAATACAAGAACAACGAAGACTTACTCTTCTTCCTCCCCGTCAGAGCTGAGTGCGGAGAAGTCAAAATCTAGCTCACGCGTCCCGGCGCGAGGAGGCGGATGAGTGGGCTCCCTTGGCCGTTTGGAGGGAGCAGGGACGGTGGCCAGAGAAGACCCCGCTCCGGTTGCCGCCGAAGCGCGAGGGGCGGTGGGAGCAGAGGCGCCCGTACGGGAAAATCCCGCTCCAGTTGCCACGGAAGCACGAGGTGCTCCCGTGGCAGCCCTGCTTGCCGCAGGAGCGCGCGCCGCGCGGCGCTGCGGCTGTTGGCCCGTCTGCGGCTCCGTCATGTCCCCGGCCTTGCGGAGGCGCCTTCGCGGAGCTGGAGGCTCTGCTGGTGGCGGCGAGCTGCCTGAGGACGAGGAAGAAGAGTCACCGATCTCCAGCGAGCCGCTCGTGTCCCCAATGGGCCCGCTCGATTCGACGCCCTGCTCGATGGGCTCACTTGTCTCGGCGACCTTCCCGGCAAGCTTCCCCGCTTTGAGAAACTCTTCCTGCTCGGCAAGGCTTGTCGCCTCCGCTGCCTCCGCCTCCTCCACTGTGTACCCGAACTCGCCCGCGGCCGCAGCTGCTGCCGCCTCTTCCAGCCTGGTGGCAATATATGCCATCTCCTGGTCAGTGGTGTCGCGGGTGAGGCCTTTCTTCTCGTCGGGGTTGACTGGCTGCTCCACCAAGTTGTCAAAGAACGCCTGCACAGCTTCGTCGGAAGGCTCTTGCCAAGTGGGATCGATCCCGTGGGAGTCGCACAGCGGCATCACTGCGCGGATGCCGCTGAGCGACGAGCTATTGCACAGCGGAACTACGCCCCTCGGCAACGTGAACCATTCGGGGTGGTCGGAGTCGTACTTGAACAACGCCTGGAGCATTGCGTTGAGCTCCAAGACGGTGAAGTTATAATTAAGGCCCGGGCGCAGCCTCATGATATCTGCCACGTTCTTGAACTCCCAGGCGGGCCTCTTCCTTTCCTGCAAGGGGGCGATGCGGTGGCGGAGAAAGTCCGCTCCAACTGCGCCTACGGTCAGCCCGGCAAGCCTGAGGCGAAGGATCCGGGTAGTGGCAATCTTCAATCTACTATCCTCCCGGGCCAAGTCACTCCAGTCGTCGCCGCGTGCTACTGGGGATTGGCGCCGGGCGGTAAAGTGCTGCGGGTTATCCTCTATGATCCAACACCAGTTGGCTCTCCACTCATCCCATTTGCCGCGAAGCTCTCCCTTCAGATACGCCTCCTTCTTGTGGGTCCTCGAGATCCAAGAGATTCCGCCAGACAGAGGCTCTCCCCTCTCAACTCGAGGCGTGAAGTAGTGACGGGAAAGAGCTACATTGGGGAAGACTCCGACAAAGTTTTCGCACAGATGTGCGAAAACGGCCATGGTGAGAACGGCGTTGGGGGTGAAGTCAAGGAGGTGGAACCCGTAGGTGTTCATGATGTCACAGAAGAACTCAGAGTAGGGCGGGCAGAGCCCGCAGTAGAAGAACAGAGTGAAGAATGCGTAGCCATTCGGGAACATCTCGCAAGCTACGGCCGGGAGTACCTTGGTGCGCGGATGCGCCTTCGTCTCCCTCGACCAGAAAAGGTAGAAGGAATCCCTCAGCTCCTCCGCGTCAAGCTTGGGGGGGGAAGACCGCCTTCTTCTTCCGCATCGCCGCGAGCCGCGGCGCCTCGACAGACTTCTTAGCTTTCCCCTTCTCGCCTTTCGGAGCCATGGCGGAAGCGGTGAAGGAGGACGACGGTGCTGGTGGTGCTGGTGGTGACGGAGGGCGGAGCGCTGCTCTCTTTCGGCCTTCGGGAAGAAGGGGAGTGGCGGAGGTTTCTGAGGATTGAAGAAGCAACGGGCAGATGGACGAACTGCCCGTGTTTCCCCTCCTTATAAGGGGGAAGGGGGCGGTCGTTCCGCATTTCCAATTAAAGAAACATGCCATGATCTCCCCCACGACGCCGCATTAAACGCGTGTCGTTAAGGGAGGGCGCGGTGGATACGGAGCGGGATATGGCGTGCCGCAGGCCGCGCGTGCCCGTGCACTGATTTGGGCCTGGCCCAACAGCGCTCGGCACCGTGTATGGCCCAGGCCCGGGCGCTCCTGTCGGTGTACTAAAGTAAGGGTTCCTTAGTATCCCGAACTTGTGCACGGGCAGTTACAGCGTCCCGCGGCAAGGCTTGCCAGGCGACCGCCAAGATCCTCCGTGGTTTCCTTGGAGCCATTCAAGAACACAGTATTCAAGTCAAAGAGACAATTCCCGGCAAGAGGAGCTTGCCGGGAAGGCCAACCAAGGCATTTCAAGAAAACTTGCCGCGACGCGCCACACGTCCCGACAAGGCCTGGCGAGCGACAAGCTCCCGGAAACGACAAGATGGCGGCCGCGGCAAAGTGCTTGCCGCGGCAAACCTCCACTCAGTACCCGCGCTCCAGCGCATCCACCCACGTGTCGCCCCGGGTCCATCCCAGGCGCACGTGGCGGAAGGCTGTGCAGCCTGGGGTACACGGTGGCAAGCAGCGATGACAAGGCCACCGCCGTGGCGGACGATGGCGCCCCTGACGGCCACTTTTTGCACTATTTGGGCGACGGCGACGAGCATTTAATGCTCTTGTCCCCTGCCGTCAGGGTTAGGTATGGGACACTGTTCCAACTACCACCCTTTTTACTTTTTTACCCCATCTGTGTTGCCACCTGTCGGTGACCCCTTTTGACCTATAAAAGGAGGCCCATGCGCAACGTAGAGGGGGTTCTGAACATCGATCATTCTCACGCCCGGTCTCGCTAGCGGTTAGAGTGTACTGTAGCTCTCTTCGCTCCCGAGCAAGAACTCAATACAAACCAAAGCAGGAGTAGGGTTTTACGCATTCGTGCGGCCCGAACCTGGGTAAACTGCTCGTGTGCATGCCTCGATCTGCTCTTCGTGCATCCTCCGCCCCCTGCCGTACCGAAAAGGGGCTCCGGTCCCATAGGTGTTCGTGGGCGATCAGTTTCCCCGACACAATGTTTATATTTTCCCCTAAAATATTAGTTACGGGAAAGAGAAACGAAGGGCATATCTCTCTTTGTCTCCACTGCACACCCCCTCTCTCTACACCACTTTCACGTATGCACACAATCTATCTCCCGGCCTCCAAAAGTATGACCCTGACACATTCACGCGTGACAGTCATTGTATTTCAAGAAAACATTATACGGTCACTGGACTTCAGAATATTCTCATTACGTCACTGTATACATTCTCGTGGTGATCATACGGTATCTAGCTCACCACATGTCTCTGTATTTTGTTGATGACACTGACAAACATTGTATTTGATGTGTGCACCGTGTTTTGTTAACGACACTTACGGTCATTGTATTTGAAGTGAAGAACAATATGGTCACTGGACTTCAGAATAAGCTCATTACGGTCACCATATACATTTTGTGGTGCTAACCAACAACGGCGGAGCTATGTGTTTCTTGGGGGGGGGGGGGTTGTGGCCCCCCAACCTTGATATAATTACTGATGAAATAATATTTTGGGATCTTAAATACAAGAAAGCATAGTAATTAGCCCCCCCTCCAAGCATGCATGTTTTCTCTTTAGCCCCCCCTGACATCTTTGTCTAGCTCCGCCACTGCTAACCAACTTGTGGTTGGATGGTTAGCAGGACAATGGTTTCCCTAGCCCACCAGGGATAAAGTCCCGGTGCTCGCATTTATCTTGGATTACTTTCAATATTTTTCGGCGATGTGCGTTCGGTGGGAGGAGACGTTCCCATCGACTATGAGACGCTTATGGTGACTTCATAAAATCTCAAGATCATATACTGGCGCACTCTCTCGAAGGTGCTCATACGGGTAGGGTGTGCGTGTGTGCGCTTATAGCAGTGAGTGTTTGCACGTATATATGAGCGCTTGTGTCTTTACTGTGTTAAAAAAATACATATCATGATTATACGGTCACTGGCTCACCGTACAACTCCATAACTTGTTGATGACACGATCAATTGAGCAGTCAAACGTTCCATGTGGCGCAACTAGTGTTGCACCATCAACGCATGTAACCGTGGGGCCCACCTGTCAGCCCGTATATGAAAGAAAGAAATGGTTGCTTGCGTGTGTACTGTGTTAACAAAATACATTTTAGAGTGATCATATGGTCAATGGCTCACCATGCAGCTCCATAATTTGTTGATGACACGATCAATTGACCAGTCGAACGATCCACATTCACCAGCGCACATTACCATAGGGCCCACCTGTCAGCGCGTATATGAAAGACAGAAATAGTAATAAATTAGTGGTCGGTGTAGATTCGAAGTCGTGAGACCTCTAGTTGGCAGCCTGCACGCCCTAACCACAACGAACAAGGTCGCCTTGTGATGATATGTTGAGCCGACCATTTTAATTGTACACATGCACGAGCCACTATGGTGAATATAAACACATCACACATGTGCACAAACACGCTCGCAATGCCCGCATGCATGCATGCAATATACTCACACGTACATATGGACGCATGCAACACACGCACACATGAAGGAGTGCTACACTGACATGTACACATGCACGCACGAACACACACATGCACACACCCATGCATGCAATGCAACGTACACATGCACGCACGGAACACTCGCCCGCCTGCATGCACATAGCACACGACGCAAGACACACGCTCAACCTATACGTGCATGCACCCTTTGTTAAGCACATGGATTGTTACGGGTATTAATCAATCTTACTATCTGCGATAAGCAGAACATTGATGTTTGCAATGGTCTTTATGAGTCACAACGTATTGAACGGGCTATCAACGTATATATGAAATTTTTAAAATTCTCTTACATTATATAGTAGGCTTATCAACCTACATGAATTACATGACATCACACTCAATGAACAATCATCGGTTTATGAAATGTTCGCTTCTCAACGCTCTGGCCCACCAAAAGCTCCTCTGTTGTGCGCTGCCAGCGCTGGGTTACTGACATGCATGCCAGGTACCCCAACGAGCCCACACGTCGGTGGAAGAACGACACGGTGGCGTACGTCAGAGTCGAGGGCGCCGCTCGCTGCATGCCCGGCTGAAGACGTCTCCTTTCCGCATTCAAACGCCTCCATGAAACCCGTGAGCAATTTGGTTTGATCAAATTTGGTCCCTTTTCTTGCTAAGGTACTGTAATGCCCCGGATGTAATACTTTCCCTTCTGGGCAATATATTATATCTCCGGCTTCATCAATTCCATTTCGGGGTTTTTGTCTTTCGGGGTTTCGTTCTTTTGTCGTGTGCGTGTGTTCATTCATTCATATCATGTAGTCATGTGCATCGCATTGCATTTCTGTTGTCGTTTGCATCCGGTCCCACGCGTTCCTTCCCATTGTCCGTTTCGCGTTCCGGAGCTCCCTCACGTGTCTGTGGCGTCCCGAGGCCTACTTTGGTGTTTGGCCGTGTAACGTTACCGGTTTGGCGCGAGACTTATCGTGTGTTGTTGTTTTGGTGTGTGTAACCCGCCTGTCAAATCTCGTCGCGTTTGGAGTTCGTTTGCTACCCCAACAGTTATTCTTGTGGGCTCAAAGTGACTCCACTTTGAGGCCCAAAACACCCCTCCAACAGCCCACCTAACCAGCCCAAACCCCTCCCTTCATCTAGGCCATCCAATTCTAATCACGTGGCCGAAAACCACACCTCTTTTGGACAATCCTAGCTCCTTGTGCCTATATATTTTTCCACCTTCCTATTTTTTTTGGCCCAAAACAAGGAAACCCTAGCCACCTTCTTCCACCTCCAGCCTCCTCCTCCCACTCTGGCGGAGCTCGCCGGAGCAGCTCGCCGGACCACCACCGCCTCGCCGGAGCTCTTCCCGCCGGCCACCTCACCTCCGGCCCCTTCTCTCACCTCACGCACCGCGCCCCGCCGGCGTCCCTCGCCTCCCCACCGCCCGGGGCCGAATCCCCTCCGGCCACCGAGCCTCCAGGCTCAGGCCGCCGGCCCGCCTCCCTCCCGCCAGCCCCTGGCCGCGCGAGGAGTCGCCGCCGCCAACCGCTCGGGGGATCGGGAGGATCCCCCCGAGTCAACGCCGCCACCCGCGTGGGCCAGCCGCGCCGGGCCGCTCAGACCTAGGCACAGCTGGGGCCTTCCCCGCCTCCTGCCGCGGGCCGCGCCAGCTGGGCCGGCACGTTCGTCCTCCGCAGCCGCTCCTTCGCCCGAAGGCAGCCGCCGCCGCTCAGGAGCCTGGGGATCGAGCCCCAGCGCCTCGATCCAGGTCGCCTCCGCCCCGGGAAACCCTAACGGGCCCAGCCGTCGGCCCGTTAGCCGGTGGACCCGATCCGCACCGCCGCCTGCCCGATCCGCGGATCCCGGCCCGATCCGCTTCCCCGCGGGTCCGATCCGCTCCGCCCGAAGCCCGCAGCCCGTTTGACTTTTCAGATCTGAGAAGGTTGCCCCCAAATTCCTCTAAGTCCCCAGAATTTTGATCTCTGATGCATTTTTCAAATGATGATAACTTTCTGTGTGTTGCTCCGATTTGAGTGAATGAGATGTCCAGACGTTCGTGGAGACTTGCACTACATTTCATTCCATTATGCCATACATGTTTGAGTTCATCTAGGTGCTTAAAATTTTGTTGCAAGGGTGCATCGTGATAAAAACTGCTGTTAGTGTTGTTTTTCATGCCACCTTTGCATAGTGATAACTTGGTGCTCGTTTAACCGAATGATGCAAATGACATGTCCACGTGTTCGTCTTGTAATGCTCTACATGTTGATTGCTTAGACTTGCATGATAGATTTACTCTTGCCATGTTTATCTCCGTTGCAAAGTGCTATGTGGCTGTTAAGTTTTTAAGCTTGTTATGAAATGCCAACTTGAGGAGCTCATTGCTATCATTGTGATTGTCTCCATGACGCATGCTTAGGTGTTTTGACATCACCGTCATGTGTACTTTGTTGTGGTGCTTACCACTTGCCATGTTTAGTTTTGAGGTGACTTAAACTTGCTCACGAAGATGCCATGATGAAACTGCTGTTTAACACTTAGTGAAATTTCACTAAGTCTGGAATCTATAATTTCCAGATGCCATGTTTGCTTGTTGTTCTAGGACAATCCATGATAGTTTTGGGGTGACTCTTGGTGATTCCTTGCTGTACATATTGTTGGCTATCCATTCATGCTCTCACATGCTTATTTGAGTGGCTGTAGCATATTTAACTTTTGCTCCAAAGTTGCAATAAAATACTGCTGTCAGGATTTTGTTGTCAAGTTCAATATGTCCAAGCTTGTTGCTATTGATCCGTGGCTCCTTTGGGGGTGCACCAATGGACTTATTTGCTGTAGGATATATCTAGTTTATGTTCATGCTCTTTGCCATGATGTTTGAGTGCTGTAGCTTATTTATCTAGTGATCCGAAGTTGCTATGTTGCTGTAATTTTTAGCTTTCGCATGTTTATTGTTTCGGGCATAACTTTTAGCCCGTAGCTCCGTTTGCAGCAAGTCTTATATGAAACTCGATTGATTTTTCGTGTAGATTCATAATATCCTATTGTTATCATGTTTTGAAGCATTTTGCTTGAGTGCAATTTTCCATGCTCCTTGTGCTCCCATAGTGCATAAGTCATGCATCCATCATTTTTGTGTGCGCATTGCATCTTGTTGATTCGTGCCTTGGGTGGTTGTGTTGATTAGAGCCAGAAGCTGAGACCGAGTACGAGTACGAGCACGAGCACGAGGTTACTACCGTGGTTGAGCACGAGGACCCCTCTTACGATCCGAACGACAACTTTTCAAGCAAGATGACCGAACCCGGATACCATTACTATTTTTGCCTATTGCTAGAAGACTCGATCTATAGTTTTGCCTCGATGCCCATGTCTTTCATGTCAGCCTCCTACTTGTAACCATGATCATGTCTAACCACCCTACCTATGCAAACCATTGATTGGCTATACGTAGGCTTCGCTCAGCCCCTATTATAGCGTTGCTAGTTGCAGGTGAAGTTGAAGATGCATGCTTCATGTTGAAGTTTTGTTGGGTTATATCACACTATATAAATGCTTTAAAATGAAATCATCTATATATTGGCAATGGGTGGAAGGCTAAGCCTTTTGCTTGGTTATTTGTTCCACTCATGCCGCTAGGAACCGTATAAACCGGTGTTCTGTTCCTTGATTATGCGTTCCTCACACGGTTGGGGTTATGGGGCCCCCTCGATAAACCGCTAAGTGCTAAGTCTTTTCCAGCAAGTCCCAACATTGGTACTATTCGCCTAATAACTAATAAAACTTGCATAGGGTCTTGCAAACCCGAGTTCTTAATCAACAACCCCGGGCCAGTGCTCCACATGAGTGTTGGTCCGAAACGGGGAGCCTGCGGGGTCACCACGAGGAAACTCGAGGATTGATATAAACCCGTAGCCTCGCCCATCCGGTCGTGGCCTGAGACTAGATACGCGCGGCTATTGTCAGGGTGTCGGCACGCTGGGAGGATTTGCTGGATTAGCCTTACCTTAGTTCGGAGTATCTTGAGCACAGGATTCCGAGAATACTCGAGTCTTCCCACCTTGGAGTTGCGACTCCGCGGATCATGGGCTTGTCATGGGCCAAGTTGGAACACCCCTGCAGGGTTTGTACTTTCGAAAGCCATGCCCGCGGTTATGTGGCAGATGGGAGCTTGTTAATATCCGGTTGTAGAAAACTTGACACCATGTTCCAATACACTACCAGCGCGTGTATCGTGACTGTCATTTTCCGAAAGGGGTTTCGGGAGATGAACACGGTGGGGTTATGTTTGACTTGATTAGTTCAGGATCACTTAGTGATCATCTCTCGACCGAGGCACCTTCTCTTCCCGCTCTCTATTACGTAAGCTAGGCTAGTGCTGCTGCAACCACTTTCTTATTCTTTCTTCAGCCTTGTTCCTCACCCAAGGCTTAAATAGTCATGTTACCCGGGAACGGGATTGCTGAGTCCTCTGTGGCTCACAGTTACTTCACCACACCAGATGCAGGTCCGACGGTGAGCTATCCAGGTGATGGCACCGAGCTAGACTGGGAGTACGACGAGGAGCGTAGCCGTTACTATGTTCGTTATCCTGATGATCAGTAGTGGTTCTTCTACTAGGATTCGATCCGACCTGTGGATTTAAATTATGTTTGGTATCTTGTCATTTGGATTTTACCCTTAGATGGGTTGTGATGTTCTTTTGTATGATGATTGAAACCTGTAATGAATTTGTGTGACGTGGCGAGTGTAAGCCAACTATTTTATGTTTTCCATCCCCATCTTTTACATGAGTTGTGCAAAGATACCAAACTTGCGATCATTCCAGCATGGGGTTATGTCTCTAAGTTGTGCCTCGACACGTAGGAGATATAGTCCCATCCTGGGCATTACAAGTTGGTATTCAGAGCCTTCTCCGACCTAGAAGCCCCCACTGATTGATCGAATCGTTGACGGTCGAGTCTAGGCACCCACTGAAAATATTTTTGAGTCCTACATTATATCGGAGAGTAGGATTTCTTTGCTTCCCATCCCCTTTCTCTCTGGTGAGGACTCCTGACGTCTACTCTTGCCTCTTCTACTTTCAAAAATTGCACCAATTTTTTTTAGGAATCTCGCGAGTATTGTGGGATTGTTTCGATGTTCTTGTGACGAGAATATTGTTCTCGATGCCTCCTGACATTAGGGGTTGTGGCAGTGTCCCGGGGAGTTGAGCTTCGGGGTATTGTCGTCACAAGCATATCACAGCAGTACTAAATACTTAAGACGGCCGACATCGAAAATCTCTCCTATACGGTTAGTGGCAAGATAACCCCGACATCACCCAGTACTGGGGAGGTAGTTCGGGAGTATTGCCATAGCTTGGTATAGTGGATGCTTTTCGAAGGTCCGAGGTAGACAGTTTCCGAGAAAGACTGGTTATGTGTTGAAGGATGGATACAGCTGGATGTAGGTTTAGGGTTGATTGCGTGGTGCTTCCCCTGTATCCCCAACACCTGATTGCATAACTGGAAACTTTCGGAAATTAATAGGTGAGTTTATCCAGTAGATCATAGGCATTCTTCCAACGGATGCAGGTTAGTGAGTTCGGGGTTCTACATTGAGTGAAGTGGTTTATGACCGATGTTCCGATCGGGAGTTGCATCTTAAAGGGTCCTTGGCTATGCTGATCTGGGGATTGCAAAACCCTTTCGTAACGCGTTCATATGCTTTCAGCATGAAAATGTCGAACGAAGCTCCTATCTTGTGTTTGTTTCCATCTGTACCTTGTGTTTTTTCTTATTTACCTTTTGTCCCCTATGTGGCTTCTCTTGAAGATTGTTGTTATCATTAAACTGAGAATTTCATTCGTTCCTCTTGTTCGAATGATTCTTGTGAAGACTTTTTGCAATTCATTCCATTGTTTCAGCTTATACCTTCTTTCAATCAATTGCTGATTCGTGGTCATCTCTTTCAGGATGGCTCCGAAACGAGTTCCCAACGCTAACCCAGAGGGTGAAGAGGTTCCAGATCGTCCTCCTTCCCCTCCTCCTCCGTCTGAGGCTTGGAGAGCGATTATGCAGACTACAAATTAGAACACCCAGATGTTGATGCAGATGATGCAGCAGATGCAAGCTAATCAAGCTAATCAGGGTGTTCCAGGGAATCAAGGCAACTTCTTCAACCAGCAGCACCATGCTACTCTCAACCAGTTCTTGGCCAATAATGCAAAAGCTTTCAGTTACTGTGTCGACCCTCTTGATGCTGAAGATTGGTTAACCGATATCAAGAAACATTTTGAGTGCAGTAACGTAAGGGAAGAGGATTCGAGATGCCGTTCACTCCTCCTCATCGTCTCAGATGGTCTCGAAACAACAGAAATTTTGGCTTCCTCCTCCTCCAGTGATTCGAGCTCCTTACAACAACTCCAACAACTCCAACAACAAGAATGCTGGTGGTCGTGGTTTCTCCCACCCACCCAACTCCAACAAGCAGTCCAAGCAGCAGTTCCAAGTTCCAAGGCCAAGTGTTCCTCCTGCTAGTCCACTTTTTGAGGTGACTTGCTACAAGTGTGGCCAGAAGGGTCATTATTCCAACAGGTGCAACAATCCGAAGCGCCTTCCGCCTCCTCCACCTGTCGGTACCGCTATGGTCAAGCATGATCCAAAGGCAGCAAGGGTCAATCTGATGAATGCAGCGCAAGCGGAGAATTCTTCTGATGTCATATTGAGTAACCTTTCAGTGAACTCTTTTCCTGCTAAAGTGTTATTTGATTCTGGTGCATCACATTCCTTCATGTCATTCCCATTTGCGTCCAAGCACAACATTGTCACCAAAAATTTGCCTCAGAGGTTGCAAGTTATTTCTCCGGGGAGACGTATGAATTCTGGTGTGTATGCTCCGGATGTTTCAATTCGCATGGGTGCTTATCGCTTTCTGGCTAAACCGGTGGTTCTTGGCAATTCCGACATCGACCTCATCCTCGGGATGGACTGGCTTTCTCAGCATGATGCTCAAATTGATTGTGCACAGAAGGAAGTCAAGATTACTCATCCTGATGAAGATGTGATTATCTTCGCCTCCAGGGATAACACTATTAGGCTTTTCTCTCTCAATGATAAGGGCGAGATTAATGCCATCTCTCAAATTCCGGTGGTAAACGAATACCAAGACGTCTTTCCTGAAGAACTTCCAGGCATGCCTCTACACCGTAAGGTGGAATTCGTCATTGAACTCGAGCCGGGTACTGAGCCAGCATGCCGGCGTCCGTACAAGCTATCTCCTGAAGAGTTGAAGGAATTGAAGAAGCAGCTTGATGAACATGAGCGTATGGGTCTCATTAGGTCTAGTACATCTCCTTCGGGCTGTGGTGTCTTATTTGTCAAGAAGAAGGATGGCACGGAGCGCCTCTGCGTTGATTACCGGCTATTGAACAAGAAGACAATAAAGAACTAGTATCCGCTCCCCAACATCAATGAACTGTTCGAGCACCTCAAAGGAGCTAAAGTGTTCTCAAAGCTCGATCTCCGAATGGGCTATCACCAAATTCGCATTCGCGAGGAAGACATCCCCAAGACTGCCTTCAGAACAAGCTACGGCTCATATGAGTATACAATCATGTCTTTTGGTCTCGCCAATGCTCCTCCTACCTTCTCGAGAATGATGCACTACATCTTCAACCCCTACACCGGCGAGTTTGTGCTTGTGTATCTGGATGATATTTTGGTATTTTCCAAAAATGAAGAAGATCACGAAAAGCACCTCCGTCTTGTTCTCGACCGACTCCGTGAACATAAGTTCTATGCCAAGTTCTCCAAGTGCGAATTTTGGCTCGATAAGGTTTTGTACCTGGGCCATATCATCTCTGCTAACGGTATTGCGGTGAACCCCGAGAAAGTTGAAGCAATTGTCAACTGGGAAGCTCCTCAGAACGTCAAGCAACTCCGAAGTTTTCTTGGTCTTGCCAGCTATTGCAGAAGGTTCGTTGAGAACTTCTCCAAGATTGCCAAGCCTCTCTCCAACTTGCTGCAGAAGAATGTCAAATACTTTTGGTCTCCAGAGTGTGAAGTGGCATTCAAAACTCTCAAAGAAAAGCTTGTCTCTGCTCCAGTTCTAACTCCTCCAGATGAGTCCAAGCCCTACGAAGTATTCTGTGATGCTTCTCTTCAAGGACTTGGTGGTGTGCTTATGCAAGACAAGAGAATTGTGGCATACACTTCTCGTCAGCTGAAGCCAAGTGAGAAGAACTACCCCACACATGATCTCGAGCTAGCAGCTGTGGTACACGCCTTGATCACGTGGAGACATCTGTTGTTGGGCAGAAAAGTCGACATCTTCACCGATCACAAGAGCTTGAAGTACATCTTCACACGGCCGAATCTGAACCTCCGCCAGACTCGTTGGGTCGAAATGATCCAAGACTATGATCCCAGCATCGAATACACTCCTAGCAAGGTGAATGTGATTGCAGATGCTTTGAGCAGAAAGGCATATTGCAACAGCCTTCTTATCAAGCCGTTCCAGCCTGAGCTTTGTGAAGCTTTCAGGAAACTCAACCTCCAAGTTGTTCCGCAGGGTTTTCTTGCAAATCTTCAAGTTGCTCCTACCTTGGAAGTTCAGGTCCGTGAGGCCCAACTCAGTGATGCCATGGTGCAGAAGGTGAAACATGGTATTGCAAAGGGCACTCCTAAATACAAGTGCTATCGTGTTGATGAGAGAGATACCTTGTTCTTTGAGGACAGACTCGTCGTTCCCAAAGGTGATCTCAGGAAGCTCATAATGGAAGAAGCACATGATTCTCTCCTTTCTATTCATCCTGGTAGCTCCAAGATGTATCAAGATCTCAAGCAATCTTACTGGTGGACACGCATGAAAAGGGAGATTGCCCAATTCATGAATGAATGTGATGTCTGCAGAAGAGTGAAGGCAGAGCATCAACGTCCAGCCGGTCTTCTCCAACCTCTTCCTATTCCCGAGTGGAAATTCGACCACATTGAAATGGATTTCGTCACTGGTTTTCCTAAGTCCAAGAGAGGGAATGATTCTATCTTCGTGGTGATTGAAAAGCTTACCAAAGTCGCTCACTTCCTTCCAGTCAAAGAATCAATCAATGCAGCTCAATTGGCAGAGTTGTACACTTCCAGAATTGTGTCTTTACATGGCATCCCTCAAGTTATCTCCTTAGGCCGTGGAAGTTTGTTCACTTCAAAGTTCTGGGACTCCTTTCAGTCTGCCATGGGCACTAAGATCAGGTTCAGCACAGCTTTCCACCCTCAGACTAGTGGTCAAGTCGAGCGAGTGAATCAGATTCTAGAAGACATGCTCAGAGCCTGTGTCATATCTTTTGGCATGAAATGGGAAGACTGCCTTCCATTTGCCGAGTTCTCTTACAACAACAGCTTTCAAGCAAGTGCCGGCAAAGCTCCGTTTGAAATCCTCTATGGCAGAAAGTGCCGTACCCCTCTCAACTGGTCCGAGACAGGCGAACGTCAACTTCTTGGCAATGACTTGATCTCAGAAGCCGAAGAAATGTGCAAAGTCATACGTGAGAATCTCAAGGCCGCTCAGTCACGTCAGAAGAGCTACTATGAGGGCAAGCATCGTGATTTGGCTTTCAACATTGGTGATCATGTTTATCTCCGTGTTTCTCCGATGAAAGGCACCCAAAGATTCGGTATCAAAGGAAAGATTGCTCCTAGATACGTCGGGCCTTTCAAGATCCTTGGCAAAAGAGGCGATCTAGCCTATCAACCTGAGCTCCCTTCCAACTTCGCCATTGTTCATGATGTGTTTCATGTGTCTCAACTCCGCAAGTGCTTCAAGACTCCTGAACGCATGATTCCGTTTGAAGAGATTGATCTTCAACAAGATTTATCTTACCGAGAGCACCCAGTTGCTATTCTCGAAGAAACCGAGCGAAAGACCCGCAACAAGTCCATCAAATTCTTGAAAGTCAAGTGGTCACACCATACCGACCGAGAAGCTACGTGGGAACGAGAAGATCATCTTCGTTCCGAGTACCCTTCCTTTTTCCAGTCCTAGATCTCGGGACGAGATCTTTTTGTAGTGGAGGAGAGTTGTAATGCCCCGGATGTAATACTTTCCCTTTTGGGCAATATATTATATCTCCGGCTTCATCAATTCCATTTCGGGTTTTTTGTCTTTCAGGGTTTCGTTCTTTTGTCGTGTGCGTGTGTTCATTCATTCATATCATGTAGTCATGTGCATCGCATTGCATTTGTGTTGTCGTTTGCATCCGGTCCCACGCGTTCCTTCCCGTTGTCCGTTTCGCGTTCCGGAGCTCCCTCACGTGTCCGTGGCGTCCCGAGGCCTACTTTGGTGTTTGGCCTTGTAACGTTACCGGTTTGGCGCGAGACTTGTCGTGTGTTGTTGTTTTGGTGTGTGTAACCTGCCTGTAAAATCTCGTCGCGTTTGGAGTTCGTTTGCTACCCCAACAGTTATTCTTGTGGGCTCAAAGTGCCTCCACTTTGAGGCCCAAAACACCCCTCCAACAGCCCACCTAACCAGCCCAAACCCCTCCCTTCATCTAGGCCATCCAATTCTAATCACGTGGCCGAAAACCACACCTCTTTTGGACAACCCTAGCTCCTTGTGCCTATATATTTGTCCACCTTCCTATTTTTTTTGCCCCAAAACAAGGAAACCCTAGCCACCTTCTTCCACCTCTAGCCTCCTCCTCCCACTCCGGCGGAGCTCGCCGGACCACCACCGCCTCGCCGGAGCTCTTCCCGCTGGCCACCTCACCTCCGGCCCCTTCTCTCACCTCACGCACCGCGCCCCGCCGGCGTCCCTCGCCTCCCCATCGCACGGGGCCGAATCCCCTCCGGCCACCGAGCCTCCAGGCTCAGGCCGCCGACCCGCCTCCCTCCCGCCGGCCCCTGGCCGCGCGAGGAGTCGCCGCCGCCAACCGCTCGGGGGATCGGGAGGATCCCCCCCGAGTCAACGCTGCCACCCGCGTGGGCCAGCCACGCCGGGCCGCTGAGACCTAGGCCCAGCCGGGGCCTTCCCCGCCTCCTGCCGCGGGCCGCGCCAGCTGGGCCGGCCCGTTCGTCCTCCGCAGCCCCTCCTTCGCCCGAAGGCAGCCGCCGCCGCTCGGGAGCCTGGGGATCGAGCCCCAGTGCCTCGATCCAGGTCGCCTCCGCCCCAGGAAACCCTAACGGGCCCAGCCGCCGGCCCGTTAGCCGGTGGACCCGATCCGCACCGCCGCTTGCCCGATCCGCGGATCCCGGCCAGATCCGCTTCCCCGCGGGTCCGATCCGCTCCGCCCGAAGCCCGCAGCCCGTTTGACTTTTCAGATCTGAGAAGGTTGCCCCCAAATTCCTCTAAGTCCCCAAAATTTTGATCTCTGATGTATTTTTCAAATGATGATAACTTTCTGTGTGTTGCTCCGATTTGAGTGAATGAGATGTCCAGACGTTCGTGGAGACTTGCACTACATTTCATTCCATTATGCCATACATGTTTGAGTTCATCTAGGTGCTTAAAATTCTGTTGCAAGGGTGCATCATGATAAAAACTGCTGTTAGTGTTGTTTTTCATGCCACCTTTGCATAGTGATAACTTGGTGCTCGTTTAACCGAATGATGCAAATGACATGTCCACGTGTTCGTCTTGTCATGCTCTACATGTTGATTGCTTAGACTTGCATGATAGATTTACTCTTGCCATGTTTATCTCCGTTGCAAAGTGCTATGTGGCTGTTAAGTTTTTAAGCTTGTTATGAAATGCCAACTTGAGGAGCTCATTGCTATCATTGTGATTGTCTCCATGACGCATGCTTAGGTGTTTTGAAATCACCATCATGTGTACTTTGTTGTGGTGCTTACCACTTGCCATGTTTAGTTTTGAGGTGACTTAAGCTTGCTCACGAAGATGCCATGATGAAACTGCTGTTTAACACTTAGTGAAATTTCACTAAGTCTGGAATCTGTAATTTCCAGATGCCATGTTTGCTTGTTGTTCTAGGACAATCCATGATAGTTTTGGGGTGACTCTTGGTGATTCCTTGCTGTAAATATTGTTGGCTATCCATTAATGCTCTCATATGCTTATTTGAGTGGCTGTAGCATATTTAACTTTTGCTCCAAAGTTGCAATAAAATACTGTTGTCAGGATTTTGTTGTCAAGTTCAATATGTCGAAGCTTGTTGCTATTGTTCCGTGGCTCCTTTGGGGGTGCACCTATGGACTTATTTGCTGTAGGATATATCTAGTTTATGTTCATGCTCTTTGCCATGATGTTTGAGTGCTGTAGCTTATTTATCTAGTGCTCCGAAGTTGCTATGTTGCTGTAATTTTCAGCTTTCGCATGTTTATTGTTTCGGGCATAACTTTTAGCCCGTAGCTCCGTTTGCAGCAAGTCTTATATGAAACTTGATTGATTTTTCGTGTAGATTCATAATATCCTATTGTTATCATGTTTTTAAGCATTTTTCTTGAGTGCAATTTTCCATGCTCCTTGTGCTCCCATAGTGCATAAGTCTTGCATCCATCATTTTTGTGTGTGCATTGCATCTTGTTGATTCGTGCCTTGTGTGGTTGTGTTGATTAGAGCCGGAAGCTGAGACCGAGTACGAGTAGAAGCACGAGGTTACTACCGAGGTTGAGCACGAGGACCCCTCTTACGATCCGAACGACAAGTTTTCAGGCAAGATGACCGAACCCGGATACCATTACTATTTTTGCCTATTGCTAGAAGTCTCGATCTATAGTTTTGCCTCGATGCCCATGTCTTTCATGTCATCCTCCTACTTGTAACCATGATCATGTCTAACCACCCTACCTATGCAAACCATTGATTGGCTATACGTAGGCTTCGCTCAGCCCTTCTTATAGCGTTGCTAGTTGTAGGTGAAGTTGAAGATGCTTGCTTCATGTTGAAGTTTTGTTGGGTTATATCACACTATATAAATGTTTTGAAATGAAATCATCTATATATTGGCAATGGGTGGAAGGCTAAGCCTTTTGCTTGGTGATTTGTTCCACTCATGCCGCTAGGAACCGTATAAACCGGTGTTATGTTCCTTGATTATGCGTTCCTCACACGGTTGGGGTTATTGGGCCCCCTCGATAAACCGCTAAGTGCTAAGTCTTTTCCAGCAAGTCCCAACATTGGTACTATTCGCCTAATAACTAATAAAACTTGCATAGGGTCTTGCAACCCGAGTTCTTAATCAACAACCCCGGGCCAGTGCTCCACATGAGTGTTGGTCCGAAACGGGGAGCCTGCTGGGTCACCACGAGGAAACTCGAGGATTGATATAAACCTGTAGCCTCGCCCATCCGGTCGTGGCCTGAGACTAGATACGCGCGGCTATTGTCAGGGTGTCGGGATGCCGGGAGGATTTGCTGGATTAGCCTTACCTTAGTTCGGAGTATCTTGAGCACGGGATTCCGAGAATACTCGGGTCTTCCCACCTTGGAGTTGCGACTCCGCGGATCGTGGGCTTGTCATGGGCCAAGTTGGAACACCCCTGCAGGGTTTGAACTTTCGAAAGCCGTGCCCGCGGTTATGTGGCAGATGGGAGCTTGTTAATATCCGGTTGTAGAAAACTTGACACCATGTTCCAATACACTACCAGCGTGTGTACTGTGACTGTCATTTTCCGAAAGGGGTTTCGGGAGATGAACACGGTGGGGTTATGTTTGACTTGATTAGTTCAAGATCACTTAGTGATCATCTCTCGACCGAGGCACCTTCTCTTCTCGCTCTCTATTACGTAAGCTATGCTAGTGCTGCTGCAACCACTTTCTTATTCTTTCTTCAGCCTTGTTCCTCACCCAAGGCTTAAATAGTCATGTTACCCGGGAACGGGATTGCTGAGTCCTTTGTGGCTCACAGTTACTTCACCACGCCAGATGCAGGTCCGACGGTGAGCTATCTAGGTGATGGCACCGAGCTAGACTGGGAGTACGACGAGGAGCGTAGCCGTTACTATGTTCGTTATCCTGATGATCAGTAGTGGTTCTTCTACTAGGATTCGATCCGACCTGTGGATTTAAATTATGTTTGGTATCTTGTCATTTGGATTTTACCCTTAGATGGGTTGTGATGTTCTTTTGTATGATGATTGAAACCTATAATGAATTTGTGCGACGTGGCGAGTGTAAGCCAACTATTTTATGTTTTCCATCCCCATCTTTTACATGAGTTGTGCAAAGATACCAAACTTGCGATCATTCCAGCATGAGGTTATGTATCTAAGTCGTGCCTCGACACGTAGGAGATATAGTCCCATCCTGGGCATTACAGGTACACGGAGAAGCTACACTAACAAACAGAGACAATAAAAATTGTGCAGGTTGGATGAAAGTTTTTGGGAGTCGATTTGTTGAGAAGGCTTGGAACACGTGGACAGGCAACAGAGGCGCGCGGACAAGCGTGTCATGCAGTCAGACAATGTTGGTTGGGTCGGACTGGACAGTCTGACAGATCGACATGAGTCGGTTGGTACAGAAGATGATGGTGGAATCGGCGACGATGCCATAGAAGCATGATGTTGATGATGACCGACTTCTGGGCGTGGAAACACGTGGCGCAGGTCCAATGCCTTATGTGGTTTCGACAAGACTATGTCGCGGGATTGATTGAAGGTGGTGTATACACAGAGTTTCAAGTCGATGAGGCGTGAGGGTGGACTGATCATCTACCATGGAGTCATGTTGAAGGTGGAGTCTGGAAGACTTCACTCAGTGCCGATTGAGGGGCTACGGCGTAAGTCGACAGAGAGTCAAACCATATTCAGCGGGAAAAAAGCGAGAGGCACGCAGTTCGGACTGGAGCTCAGTGGTCTGATGGAAGCGTGAAACTCGTCATCGATCGGTGATAATCGATGGTAGTCTACAGTTGGGGTTGAGTGGTGTGGATTCACAACCCTTGATACTCAGCCAGGACAGTGGAGCCTCGACGTGGTAATAGCGGTGAGGCGTGCGGTATGCATGAGGCATGGAACGAGCCAGGGCTCTGGTGGTCATATATGTGATGAGACAACTGCAAATTTGACTCGGGATGACTACAAGCAATGGTGAAATTCCTTCAAGTATCAGACAAGCGGTTAAGAAAGGAGTGATGATGTTGAGTTCAGGTAACTCTTATGTGTGACACCCAATATGTGAGTTGTTCACTTTCATGCAGTTCACTGATCGGTGTGTGATGGCATTGGAGGATACTCTCGAAGTTGGGAGCACAAGTTAGAGTTGCAAGAAACTTAATTTTGCTCGAGTGTTGACCGTGGTCAAGAAAAGGAGGGACTACAAGTTGTAGGTGGAGAAACATGGAGTCTTTGCAGTAGCAGCGATACTCATGGGATAAGCTCAAGTCCAATGTATTAAGAGCATGATTGCAATGATGTTATTATAAATTCTATTAATATCAATTGTGCTAATGATATGCAAAACCCCAAGCTTGGGGATGCTAATTTTGCTATGTCTACTACTTGTTGCAATGATCATGATTGGGGTGATTCTTCTTACGATCTTGAAAATTTATTTAAGCCTCATCATGAATATGTTTGCGATAATAATGAAAGTGGGTTTGGAGAGGTCATGACTTTATTTGATGATAATCCCACTATTTTGGAAGAATGTCAACTTTTTATGCATGGAGACCATGAAGGGAAAATTGTATATGATAGCTATATTTTTGAATTTGAGTATGATCCTAAATGTGATTATTATGAGATAGGTAAATATGGTTTTCGAAATTTTCATGTTACTAAATTACCTCTTGTTATGTTGAGATTGTTATTGTTTCTTTGTTCTTCCTTGCTTATGCTAGATGTTTCTTGTCTTGATAAAAAAAATTGCGATCTTGTCTTGATAATTTGGTTGCCTACAAAACGCATATGCATAGGGAGTATGTTAGGCTTAAATGTGTTCGTCACGTGTTTCATCATGCTCTTTTTGTGCTTCAACTCTTGTCTTTCATGTGAGCATCAGTGAAATCTCAAGCCTATCTTAATGGCTATAAAGAAAGAGCTTGTTGGGAGGCAACCCAATGAATAAACTAAATTTTCGCTTTTTATTTTCTGTTCTTGTGTGTTTACATAATTATACCTCTGGTTTGATGTGTTTTTGTATTTTTAATAAGTGTTTGTGCCAAGCAAAGCCTTTGGGATGATATGGTTGATAGTTGATTTGATTGCGGTGAAATTCAAAAACTTCTACGTCCAGAGTTAGAATTTCTGACGATTACTGGAGCGTGATAAACTCTTGATTTTTTTGGCATTATCAATATACAAATTTTCCACGTTATCCAATTTTTTTAGAATTTTCAGAGTTACAGAAGTATGGTAAAAAATCGCATCTTTACAGGCTGTTCTGTTTTTGACAAATTCTGTTTTCGTTGTGTTATGTGCTTGTTTTGATTGATCTATGTTTTCTTTTAAATAATTTTTGCCATATAAAAGTTAGAATACAATATGTATAATGAAATTACAAAATAAGAATTTGTTTTCTATAGTACTTAGAGTAAAGGTTAGTTTTGCTATACTAACGGATCTCATAAGGTTTTGTTGAGTTTTGGGATGCCCATGTCATCCCAAGCTATTATCCGAAGAGAAGCAAGCAACTAAGATTGGGGATGCTCGAGTGGCATCCCCTCTTTCTTCTAACGACCATCGGTATTTTACTCGAAGCTATAATTTTTTCTGTCACATACTATGAGTTTTGCTTGGACCGTCTTGTATGATTTGAGTCTTTGCTTGTTTTCTTTTAATAAGTATCCTTGCTGGACACACCTATTTGAGAGAGCCAAAATTATGCCATGACTTGTTAAAATTGCTCTCTATGCTTCACTTAAATCTTTATGAGCTATGGAATTGCTCTAGTGCTTCACTTATATCTTTTTGAGCATGGTGAAGAAATGCTCTCTTGCTTCACTTAGATTTATTTGAGAGTTAGTAATTTTTTTAAGAAATTCTCTCTTGCTTCACTTCAATTAATTTGAGAGAGAGAATTATGATGCTCATGATCTTCACTTATATTTGTATGAGCTTATCAAAAGCAACACATGAAATTAGTTCCAAAGTGATAGATATCCAAGGAGGATATAATAAAAACTTTCATGAAGATCATTGGACAGAATAAACTTGATTCCTTGCAATAGTTTTGAGATATGATGATAGTGATATGTGAGCCATGTTTATGAGTAATTATGTAAGAATATTGATGTTAACGTCCGTGATTCCCTATGCAAGCACGAAAGTCAATAGTCATGCAATGGAATTATATCCTACTTGTGTTGTATTATTTGGTGTTGGTTATGTTTAATGTTCCCTCATGATGGTTTTCGTTCATTGGTTGGTCGCTTCTCAATCTCTTGTTAGCCTCCACTTTGTACTAAGTATAAATACTACTTGTGCATCCAAATCCTAAACCCAAGTTATGCCAAATGAGTCCACCATACCTACCTATATGCGGTATTTCCAAGATGTTCTAAGCAAATTTGTATGCGTCAACTCCAATTTTCAAAATAAATTTCTCTTTTGTGTGCCCGTACCGCTCACGAAGCAGCGAGGGGTGGAATTCTTTTTCATGCTAGACGTGTTATTCTCAAGATGATTGTTAATTCACTTTTTATTGCACGAGAGTATGGCGGTAATAGGGATTCCCAGTCCCGAAATGAAAAAGGAAATTTACTTTATGTTGTCAAATAATAAATTCCCTCGAAATTGATGGTATGGAGGGCAATCGTGGATACGGCTAGCCATGGCTTGTGAAAGTTTGGTGGAAAAAGGAATAAACTTTATTTTATGTTTGGGAACCGCCTATGATATTCTAGCATGGAAAGTGTTGGGAACTTTAAGTCGTTCTCGTTGGTGAGAAAAGCATGCCAGCCAAAATATTTTTTCTCTCTATTTAAGCTTCGAGATGTGGCACCTCTACAAATCCCTACTCCCCTCAGCGAAGGGCCGATCTTTTACTTTGTGCAATTTTTATTTTTATTTGAGTCTCCATCTTCTCTTACAAAGCACCAAATACGGAACACTATTATCATACTTGAGCATTGGGTGAAATTAACATTTGTATGTGTGGCATGAATGGATCAGTGCTTGAGCATGATTGGCTAGGGATAACTTGCTTTAGTATTGATATTTTTAAGGACATGGTTGTTTGTTGATATGCTTGAATATTGAAGTCCTCATGTCATAACTAGACTATTGCCTTGAACCACATAAAAGTCAAATTGTCCATGCTATAAAGGAAAGAATATGAGTTGAACATGATAGGCAGCATTCCACATCAAAAATTCTGTTTTTATCATTTACCTACTCGAGGACGGGCAGGAATTAAGCTTGGGGATGCTGATACGTCTCCAACGTATCTATAATTTTTTATCTTTCCATTCTTTTATATTATCATTCTTGGATGTTTTACAATCATTTTATATCATTTTTTGGTACTAACCTATTGACGTAGTGCCAAGTGCGAGTTGCTGTTTTTTGAATTTTTTACATCCCATGAAATCAATACCAAACGGAGTGCAAATGTAGCGAAACTTTTTGTGGATGTTTTTTGGACCATAAGACACCTATTGGGCCATAGAAGCACCTAGGGGGGGGGTGCCCTGAGGGGGGCTCAACCCACCAGGGCACGCCTGGGCCCTAGGCGCGCCCATGTGGGTTGTGCCACCGTGCCCAGGCGCGCCCATGTGGGTTGTGCCCACCACGGTGGCCTCCTGCACCGCCTCTTCACTCTATAAATACCCCAATATTCCAAAAACCCTAGGGGAGTTGATGAAAATCAATTCCAGTCGCTGCAAGTTCTCGAACCACCAGATCCAATCTAGACACCATCACGGAGGGGTTCATCAAGCCCATTGGTGCCTCTCCGATGATGCGCGAGTAGTTCTTTGCAGACCTACGGGTCCGTAGTTAGTAGCTAGATGGCTTTGTCTCTCTCTTTTGATTATCAATACAATGGTCTCTCGGAGATCCATATGATGTAACTATTTTTGCAGTGTGTTTGTTGGGATCCGATGAACTAATTTTGCAGTGTGTTTGTTGGGATCCGATGAACTTTGAGTTTATGATCAGATCTATCTTTTAATATCCATGAAAGTTATTTGAGTCTTCTTTGATCTCTTATATGCATGATTGCTTATAGCCTCATATTTCTTCTCCGATATTTGGGTATTTTTTGGCCAACTTGATCTATTTATCTTGCAATGGGAAGATGTGCTTTGTGATGGGTTCGGTCTTACGGTGCTCGATCCCAGTGACAGAAGGGGAACCGAGACGTATATATCATTGCTATTAAGGATAACAAGATGGGTTCAATTTCTACATAAATAGATCTTGTCTACATCATGTCATCGTTCTTATTGCATTACTCCATTTTTCCATGAACTTAATACACTAGATGCATGCTGGATAGCGGTCGATGTGTGGAGTAATAGTAGTAGATCCAGGCAGGAGTCTATCTACTAATCTTGGACGTGATGCCTATATAATGATCATTGCCTGGATATCGTCATTATTATTTGAAGTTCTATCAATTGCCCAACAGTAATTCGTTTACCCACCGTTTGCTATTTTTTGAGAGAGAAGCCACTAGTGAAACCTACGCCCCCCTGGTCTCTTCTTTAATATATTTGCCTTCCTGATCTATTTTATTTTCTTTTATTTTCAGATCTATTAAACCAAAAATACAAAAATACCTTGCTGCACTTTATTTTATTTGGCGTTCAATCTATCAACTTATTACAACTTTCTCAAGTTCGTTTGCCAATTTTTGGCGCCGTTGCCTGAAAGGGATTGACAACCCCTTTAATACGTCAGGTTGGGGTATTTGTTATTTGTGTGCAGGTGCCGTTCACTTAGTGTTGCATGGTTCTCCTACTGGTTCGATAACCTTGGTCTCATCACTCAGGGAAATACCTACCGTTTCTATGCTGCATCATCCCTTCCTCTTTGGGGAAATATCGACGTAGTTCAAGCAAGCATCAGGCGCCCTGGCCTAGATGGGCTAGGTGCACTAGCCCCCCCTTGGCCCATGCGCCCAGGGTTTGGGGGGAACATCCACCCCTAGGGCCGCTGACCCTCCTTGGAAGAGGGGCCGAGGGACGGCGCCCCCTCCCCTCACACCTACATATAGTGGGTAGGTGGGAGGGCAACCGCACCCCTTCACCCTTGCCCTCCGTTGCTTCCAACTCCTCCCACCTTTCCTTCGGTACGCTCTTGGCAAAGTCCTGACGAAATTTTGTTGCCACCATCACTACCATACCGATGTGCTAGTTCCGATCTCATCTACCTCCTCTCTCTTGCTTGCTAGATCAAGAAGGAGAGGACACCATCGAGATGAATTTGTGCTAATCTTGGAGGTGCCGTCTGTTCGACACTAGATCGGATTGGATCACAATTGGATCATGAAGAGTACGACTACATCAACCGTGTTACAATTCTAATGCTTTCGGTTTACAAGGGTATGTAGACATACTCCCCTCTCGTTTCTTTCCGTCTCCTAGATTGGATCTTGGGTATTTCGTAGGTATTTTTTGATTTTCTTGCTTCATTCCCCATTAGTGGCATCATGAGCTAGGTCTATGCGTAGAAGTATATGCACGAGTAGAACACAAAGAAGTTGTGGGTCTTGATGTTCAAATTACTTACTTCCTTTGTCTTATTTGGATTCAGTGGTATTGTGGGATGAAGAGGCTCAGACCAACCTTGCTTTTCCTCGCACAAGAGACCAGTTCCACTGACTGACATGCAAATTCTCTTGCATAAAAGTGGCTTTGCGGGTGTATGTCTCTCCCACCTTAGTTGAATCTGATTTGATAACGCCGGTCCATGTAGAAGGTTAAAAGGCAACTTATACATCACCATTGTGGTTTTGCATAGATAAGAACAATTCTTATAGTTTGCCCTAGCAGCCACGTAAAAGTGCAACAACAAAGTAGAGGACATCTAACTTGTTTTTGCAGGGCATGTTGTGATGTGGTATGGCCAAAATATGATGTAATATATGTTGATGTATGGGATGATCATGTTTTGTAATAGGTTCAACTTGCATGTCGATGAGTACGCAACTGGCAGGAGCCATATGGTTGTATTTAATTTATTATATGACATGCGTGTCAATCATTAAAACACCGTGTAATTGCTTTCCTTAATGGCTATGCGTTAGCAATAGTTGTAGAAGCAATAGTTGGTGGAGACAACCACAATGATGACATGATGATGGAGATCATGGTGTTATGTCGGTGATGACGGATATCAGGCTGATGCTTTGGAGATGGAGATTAAAAGCACAAGATGATAATGGCCATATCATATCCCATATTGATTGCATGTGATGTTTATCTTTTTATGCATCATATTTTGCTTAGGATGATGGTAGCGTTATAATATGATTCCTCACAATTGATTTCAAGAACAAAATGTTCTCCCTAAGTATGCACTATTGCAAAAGTTCGTCGTTTCAAACCACTTTGTGATGACCGGGTGTGATAGACTCTATGTTCGCGTACAACGGGTGTAAGCCAGTTTTACACATGCGAAATATTTGGGTAAAACTTTATGAGCCTAGCACGTACAGACATGGCCTCATAATAAGGAGGACCATAAGGTCGAACATGAGTCATATAGTAGATATGATCAACATGGAGATGTTCACCATTGATGACCACCCCATCTCACGTGACGATTGGACATCGGTTGGTTGCTTTGGATCATGTAACACTTAGACAACTTGAGGGATGTTGATTTAAGTGGGAGTTCATTAGTAATTTGATTAACTGGACCTAGTATCATGAACATTTTCTAAATGTCTTTGCAAATTTATGTTGTAGATCAATGGCTTGCATTGTAGCTCCCCTGAACTTTAATCTGTTCCTAGAGAAATTTGAGTTGAAAGATGATGGAAGCAACTATGCAATCTGGGCCCGTAATTTGAGGATTATTCCTCACTTCTGCACATAAAGTTTATGTCCATGATGCACGGCTAAGTGAACCACCCACTCCCTCAAAGCTAGATGCTATGAACGTCTAGTAGACAAGGAATGATGACTACATGGTAGTTCAGTGTGCCATGCTTTACGGCTTAAAACTGGGGCTCCAAAGACGTTTTGAGCAGCATGGAGCGTATGAGATGTTCCAAGAGCTGAAATTGGTATTTCAAGCTCATGCCCGGGTTGAGAGGTATGACACCTCTGACAAGTTCTTTACATGCAAGATGGAGGAGAATAGCTCTGTCAGCGGGCACGTACTCAAAATGACTGGGTACTACAAACACTTGAATCAGTTGGGAGTTAATCTTCTGGATGATGTAGTGATTGATAGAGTTATCCTATCACTGCCACGAAGCTACAAGGGCTTCATGATGAACTATAATATGCAAGGGATGGAAGACGATCCCTTAGCTTTTTGCGATGCTTAAGGCCACGAAAGTAGAAATCGAGAAAGAGCATCAAGTGTTGATGGTTAATAAAACCACTAGTTTCAAGAAAGCCAAGGGTAAGAAAGGGAACTTCAAGAAGAATGGAACGACAGTTGCCACTCCCATGAAGAAACCCAAGGCCGGACCCAAACCTGAGACTGGGTTCTTCTATTGCAAGTTAATGGTCACTAGAAGCGGAACTGCCCCAAGTACTTGGCAGATAAGAAGGCTGGCAACGTCAATAAAGGTATATTTGATATAGATGTTACTGATGTGTATGTTACTAATGCTTGTTGTAGTGCCTGGGTATTTGATACTGCTTTAGTTGCTAATATTTGTATCTCGAAACAGGAGCTGCGGAATAAACGGACACTAGCAAAGGATGAGGTGATGATGCGCGTTGGAAATGGCTCCAAGGTTGATGTGATTGAGGGAGTCCTAGAGTAGGGGGTCCCCAGGTGTCTGGTCTATTCGATATGGGTCGGACTGATGGGCCGTGAAGACAAAGCATAAGACCATCCCCCGTGTACGGTTAGGACTCCCATGTGCGCGGAACAGCATGTTTAGTGTCCGGGTGTAATACTTCCTTCCTCTATGAATCGACTCTGTACAACCCTAGGCCCCTCCGATGTGTATATAAACCGGAGGGTTTAGTACGTAGGGATCATTAGAATAATCATATGCTAGATGGCTAGGGTTTAGCCCATACAATCTTGAGGTAGATCAACTCTTGAAAGCCCAATACACATCAAATACAATCAAGCAGGACGTAGGGTTTTACCTCCTTTAAGATTGCCCGAACCTGGGTAAACATCGTGTCCCTATTGTCCCTTGTTACCATTGACCCTTAGACTCACAACTTGGCCCCCCCTACCCGAGATCTGCCAGTTTTGACACCGACAATGGTGCATTCATTGAGAGCTCCGTTGTGTAGTCACGAAAAGAGATATGTGGATCGCCTTGTCATCAACGACGATATCATTTCAGGAAGGAGCCTGACTTTAGGACAGGTCCTCCATCTCGGCGGTTTCTCCGTGAGTGCCCGAATGGCCATTAAGCCGACGGCGTCCCCTGTGATCGCCAACCACCACCCCTCAATCGGTCTTGAATACTCCGAAAAGACGGATCCGGTGGACACTTCGTCCTTAAAAGAGCTGCTAGATCGCATAGCCGCCCTGGGGCTTTCAACGGCCAATGATCGGATCGGGCTTAGACCTTACCAGAGGGAAATCAATCTCCCGCCAATCACTCACCTGGGAGCGGTCGTTGAGGAACGAGCTGAAAACACTTCTTCTTCTAAAATGAAGACCAGCTATGATCGAACATCCGAACTCCTTAAGCCGGATACCCTTCCTTTGGGTGGGACTCCGCACCATCCAAACTCATGGTCGGACATAGAGTCCAGGGAGCGCTTGGATCCTCCCGGACCCGAACTGAAGACCTCAGAGATTTTGCGAACTCCGGATACTATCTTGGTTCGGGATTCGAGTTATACCACACCCACCCACCACAATCAATACCCTTCAAGTAATTCAGGCCCTCTAGAGATATATGACATGATGTATGTACGGCAGCAACCTCAAGAAATGGTCAATCACTTGTGGGCCAGGTTCCTACTTGTTAATAACAAGATTAAAGATTGTTGCGACGACGATGCAGTTCCGGTCTTTCATCGCAATTGTACCGATGAGGGAATTTCGAATGCCCTCGACCGCCATCGCATATAGAGTTTTACAAAATTATCACACTTAGTATGGAAGTACTGCACGATGGAAAGAACATGGAAGGCCCAGAAAACCAATTTGGAACCTGCTGCTTTCAAGCAATGTACTGCCCGGGAAAAGCGGATACACCCTCATGGAGCATATGATCATAAGCCCGCCGTCAAGAAAAACAAACCCTTTGCGGGATGCAGGTCCATTCTTGACGAACTCCTCAACAAGCCATGTCTGATACATCCAACGTCAAGCACAAACTCAACTCACAGCCTTCGAGCATGTTGGGTACTCCGACAGGTAGCTAAAAGTGGCGAGGCCTTCCTCACTGTCGCCACTCCAGAGAAACACTGTCCAAAAGATGACGATTTTAATGTTCTTACGGTCTTTGAGACTTTCTCGCCGAAGTCCACCAAGTAACCGAAGTGAGCCCATGGAACGACGCGGCAATAATCTTCACCGCTGACGACGAACCAAGTGCCCGATCAGTCCGAGCACCCGCCGCGTTAGTACTAAACCCTATCGTGGACGACTTTCGACTTACCAAAGTGCTCATGGACGGCGGCAGTGGGCTTAACCCCATTTACGAGGACACGTTCGATAAAATGCAGGTCGATAGAACACGCATCAAGCAAAGCAATACCACCTTTCGAGGCATCATCCCATGTCAAGAAGCATGATGTTCGGGCAGAATTAAACTTGATGTAGTATTCGGCACGCCTGAAAATTACAGGTCAGAAGAGTTTCTCTTTCACATTATTCCCTTCAATGGCGGATACCACGCCCTTCTAGGGCTGGACACCTTCTCACGCTTCCAAGCCATACCCCATTATGGGTACATGAAGCTTAAAATGCCAGGGCCCAATGGAATAATCATAGTCACGAGTGATCCGGATAAAGCACTCCGTGTTGAAAACAAAACCGCATCCTTGGATCTTGAGGAACTATCCAAAGCTTTTGCAGCCAAAGAACTAACCACCCTACCATCCAATATGGATAAGGATGATGTGATTCTCGACAAGAGGCCTAAATCCAACTCTTTTAAGCCAGCAGATGAAATAGTTAAATTTCAAGTGCACCCGACGGATCCTAATAAAACAACATCCACCGAAGCATAGCTGGACCCGACGGTACACACCGACTTACGCGCGTTCCTAAACGAAAATTGGGATATCTTTGCCTGGCACCCTTCGGACATGCCCGGGATCCCACACAGACTGGCCGAACACAGCCTCAACGTAATCAAAGGGTTCAAACCAGTCAAGCAATCATTGTGGCAATTTTCGGAACCTAAAAGACAAGCTATGGGGGAGGAGCTAGCCAAACTACTTGAGGCCGGGTTCATCAGAGAAATCAAACACCCGAATTGGCTATCCAACTTGGTCATGGTGGCAAAGAAGGATAAATCTTGGCGCCTTTGTGTCAACTTCAAAGATCTCAATAAGGCTTGCCCTAAGGACCCTTTTCCGTTGCCCCGCATTGACCAGATCATTGATGCGACCGTGGGACACGACTCATTGTGTTTCCTCGATGCCTACTCCAGATACCATCGGATTAAAATGAAGGAGTTCGACCAGGCCGCAACGGCATTCATCACCCCGTATGGGCCTTTCTGTTTCAATACTATGCCTTTTGGGCTAAAAAATGTTGGTGCCACTTATCAACGCATGATTCAAACATGCTTGGAAAAAACCGGCAAGATAGTGGAGGCATATGTGGACGACATAGTCATCAAGACTAAACACGTCGACTCATTGGTGGACGATCTCCGTCTCACATTCGATAACATCCGAACATACGACATATGGCTCAATCCGGAAAGAAATGCGTCTTCGGCATTCCAGCCGGAAAGCTACTGGGGTTCATTGTCTCCCATAGAGGAATTGAAGCAAACCCATGTAAAATCCAAGCCTTGTCACAATTGGCTACACCAACTGACCTAAATCAGGTCCAAAAGCTAGCAGGGTGTGTGGCGGCTTTGAGCCGCTTCATCTTCAGACTAGGGAAAAAAACATTACCACTTTATAGACTGCTCAAACGCGCCGACAACTTCGAATGGACGAAAGCGGCCAAAACCAAATTGGAACAAATAAAAACATTATTAGCAGGCAACCCAATCCTAGCCGCTCCAAGTGTTGGCGAGCCTATGTTTCTTTACATCTTAGCAACTCAACATGTAGTGAGCGTTGTACTCGTTGTAAAACGAGAGGAAGAGGAACATAAATTCCCCGTCCAAAAACTAGTCTATTATGTATCGGAGATCTTTACATCATGCAAATCCCGGTACCCTCATTATCAAAATATAGCTTACGCGGTCTTTATGGCATCCTGAAAACTTCGACACTATTTTAAGAGTGTTCGATCACAGTGGCATCCGAAGTACCACTTAATGATATTATAAAAAAAGGACACCACCGGCCGCATAGCTAAGTGGCCATTGAGCTCTTGCCTTTTGAAATAACATACAAGCCACATCGAGCTATTAAAACTTAGGTCCTGACCGACTCCGCTGCAAAGTGGACGGAAGCCGAGCTCCCTAAAGAGTACAACTCATACTCCAACTGGACCATGTACTTCGACGACTCTAAGATGCTAGCCGGACTAGGGGCTGGCGTCATCTTGACATCCCCTATGGGGGACACAGTTTGATACGTGTTGCAAATCATGTATACAGACTCAAAAACGCTACCGAATATGAGGCACTACTACATAGTCTCCGCATGGCTGTCTCCATGGGAATACAACACCTAGAAGTGCGCGGAGACTCAAACCTCTCAATATCTCAGGTAAACGGAGAGTTTGATGCAAAAGATCCAAAAATGGCGGCATATCAAAATGCCATATTAAAAATACCAGCTCGGTTTGAGAGGATCAAATTTCATCACGTCGCTCGAGACAGTAATACGGCAGCGGACATACTCGCTCGCATGGGAGCCAAGCTCAACCCCGTCCCTCCTAACACCTTTGTGGAAAGGCTCTTCAAGTCATCCGTAGTATGGGAGGACGAGAGTAGAGACACCAGTTTGGACCTGATCACGCCCCTAACAACCGAACACAATACAGATATCATTGGGGGTTCGGATACTGAAATAACACCATCCGCTCATGAGATCATGGCTGTTATTGCTCCCTAGACCAAACCCTTCCTGGCCTACCTCAATAGTCAAGAGACTCCCGATGATCAAAATGAGGCTCGTCGCATAGTTCAGCGCTATAAAGCCTATAAAGTTCACGAAGGTGAGCTATACAAGAAAAGCACTACTAGAGTTCTCCGAAGGTGCATCTCCAAAGAGAAGGGACGACAACTCTTGGCCGAAATACATGCTGGTCTGGGCGGCCATCACGCCGCAGCTCGAGCTCTTGTAAGCAAAGCTTTCCGGACATGTTTTTTCTGGCCAACGGCCCTAGCAGACGCACAAGTTCTTGTCCAACATTGTGTGGGATGTCAGATTTTCTCCAATCAAAGTCATACGCCTCCCACTACCTTACGAACAATCCCCATCACTTGGCCCTTCGCGGTCTGGGGGCTTGATATGGTCGCCCCCCTTAAAAGGGAAGCCATAAAAATAAATATTTACTAGTTATGGTGGATAAATTCACTAAGTGGATAGAGGCCAAACCAGTAAAATGGCCGAAGCAGGACTAATGATTGACTTTATATCTGGTTTGGTACACCGCTACGATGTCGCGTAGCATCATATCTGATAATGGCTCCAATTTTACGGCCGATGAGGTGAAAAACTGGTGTGCTAAATTGGGTATTAAACTCGACTATGCATCCGTCTACCACCCTCAAACAAACGGTCAGGTTGAACGGGCTAATGGCATGATAATAAGCGGCACTAAACCCCGACTAGTGCGCTCCCTACGGGAGTCAGATAAGCACTGGGTTGAGGAGCTCGATTTCGTGCTCTCAGGGATGCGGACTACACCTAATCGAACAACCGGATACACACCTTTCTTCATGGTGTACAGCGCAGAAGCTGTTTTACCCTGCGACATTATTCATGACTCACCTCGAGTACGCATGTATGAAGAGCAAGAAGCCGAGCTCGATCAGCAGGATGACTTAGATGGCCTCGAAGAAGAGCATGATGTCGCGCAAGATCATTCCGCTTTTTATCAACAACAGGCCCGGTGGTACCAAAGCAGAGAAGTGCGGGATAAAACATACAACATTGGCAATCTCGTCTGGCGTCTCCCAGAGAAGAAAATCGGTAAGCTCCAACGAACATGGGAGGGCCCCTTCATCATACATGAAGTTCTCACAGGAGAAGCCTATAGCCTTCGCAATGCATCGAATAATCGCCTTGAGCCGAATCCGTGGAATGCTGCTCGGCTCCGACGATTCTACGGATAGTTCGGTAGCACCTTTTATTTTATTTTGACTAGGTTCATCTTTCTCCTCTCCTTTTTTATTTTTTCTTTTAATGTCTGAGGATGAATTCGAATCTACCGAACTATTAGGGGTACACATCTTTAAATGTACACACCCCACGATAACTGGGGGCTTCTTTGACGAAGCTTATTACTAAAGCATGTTGCTTACATTGTTTATGTCGTTTGTTCTATACATTTTTCGCCATTATATGCACCTCTATGACTTATGTTTTTTGCCAAGCTGGGTTGCCTGGCTCCTGTGTTTATACCCTACGTTCTCGATTGTTCGGCTAGGGTGTAAAGGGAGCACCTCTGCGATTGTTTCAAAAGGGTAATCCGGATCTGCACCTCAGACGGGTGAAGTCGAAAGCTAGCATTCTTAAGGGAATAATTAGTCGGCAAGCAATGATAAAATATTTATGTTTATGTAATTCTTCTAAAAAATAAGGGATAGGCTGCCCGTAATTCTATCTTTTGGATCATAGCCTAGGCTTGCATAATTAAGCATGTTGACCCAAGGAAAGGAACCCTTAACGGAACTATTTTCCCCGGAAGATGTTCCTTATGTTAAATAGTAATATAACATAACTCCCGGAACAAATTTTGTCTGCTTGAGCAATATGACCGGATTGCCTGGTTTCCGAACATAGTGAGTGTTTATTACATTCAAACATGGTATCCGGAAACACTACAATCCTTTGGTTCGGAGGTTGAAGCCGAAGGCGTGCCATGACAAAATTTTCCAAGTTCGATTGGAGATAAGTTTGATGATAAAGTACATTGATACTTCGAATCGAACACCTACTCTTTATCTATGCCATCTATAAGACTGTTTAAGCTACAGTCTTCTTGCGAACATTTCACAGTTCTCATCACTTGGTCATGTACCAAGCTCACGGGAATCTCTTGTCCGTCAGGTCCCCAAGGTCCAACTCAGACCATATGATTCGGCTCGAGCCCGATGTAGCGTCTTTTCAACATCGCCCATGCCTCGTGCGCACCTTCCTGGCATGTCGACGCCTTACATAGCTCAAAGCGGCGCCGGGCACCTTTGAGCAGGTTCGCCAAATCCTCCATATTTTCTGTAGGGCCATCGAATGGCCATAAGGCTTTGACCATACTCTTCATGGCTTTCTAGGCCCGCTCATGCACTATGGAAAATTCATTTAGTACGTTGCCTTCGAATCCGGATACTTCTTCTTCATGACGCCCGGTTAACAGAATTGCAGGAATAGCATTATAATACTCCGAATTACCGGACAATATGAGTTCCCTAGATGGTTCAAAGGTCATACCGAATATGCCGCCTTTCAAATTTTTCTTTTCTTTTAGTGCACCCGATAATTGAGCCTTTAAGCTCTCCATCTCTTCGGCTTGCTTATCCTTTTCCTCATCCAGTTTGTTCTTTTGGTCAATGGTCTGTGCTAGTACTCGACGACCGACTGCTTCCTGCCTCCCAACATGCTCTTGGCTTTCTTGGCAGCCTTTAAGCTCTCTTCCAGTTGACCTATAGATTCCGCTGCTAAAATACAATAATGTATGCTTAAACATCATTGCAGCAGATCATATTTTCCGGATACTATTTTTCCTTACCACGAGCTCCCCTCGTGAATTTCTTCACCTCCTGTAGCTTTGTGTTGGCAGCATTTAGCTTTGTCTGGCTTATTTCAAGCTCATGGGACAACACATTATTCTTTTCTTTGAGAACATGCGGTAATAACGATCCTTAAATCGCTTAAACTATCCGCTTCAAGTCTCGGGGGCTACTGGCATATATCTATTAAATTTACACAAACTCTTACCTGCATATCTTTTGAAAAGAGGTGAGTGACTCCTGCTAGTCCATCCTGGGCGGCTCGGATATATGCATCCACGGAGCCGAGGGCATTGAATTCCTGCTCAGTGAAAGCTAGAGCACGCATGGCCTCTTTTCATCGTCAATGATTAATCGCGCTCTCCACTTCAGAATTTGTGATGGATACGTCATCCAAATCCTCATGAGGTGGATAATTTGGTGCCGCATCCGTATTGGCTCTCATCCTGGTTGATGAGACCGGTGCCGGATTAACTGATGATCGGCTAACTGGGTCTTTAGACACGGTTCGCCGTATGGTCCTTCCCAAATAAGATGGGAGGGGAAGTGTGACAATCTGGTCTTATGCCTAAGCACATATTAAAGGTTATACCTCTTTGATGAAGGAGGGGGCTTGACAGTGCTTCCAGTTTCTTTTCGCTTTGAAGGCTTGCCCTGCATAGGCGCTATTTTCTTAGAAGCCGCCCTCGATACAGTGCGGCGTGCTGAGCGCCAACCCTTTTGAGCATGAGCCAGTGCAGTGGGTGAGGCGCAAGGGGAGGGCTCCTTTTTTGAGGATGTCTTCTGGATACTTACATCAGAGGAAGAGAGAAGGTCGGGATAATCGGCCATGATAGCCACTTCCGAGCCATCAAGGCTTGCTTGATAAAATTCTCCATTATCAAGCTCTATAAATATATCCGGATCCTCATGGAATCTGGGGTCTTCGTCGTGAGCATAGTCCTCTCGCTGTGGGGTGGGGCAATGAACCTTTTCGACCACCTTCTTCCCTGTATGTTTTAAAACGACCGGAATAATTTTATTAGCACATCTCAATAATGAGGTTGGATAATGCTGATAATCAAAAAACTTACCCATTCGATAAGGTTATACATGGAAAAACCTTCCCGATAATTTAAACGGGCGAATTCTTCTTTCTCCCCGTTATAAAGATCCGCCAGAATGGTAGCCAGGGCTGCTGGGGTATCTGGGCCCTCATGCTTGTAACAAGATGCGTCGTCCGTCCTGTTATAACACCATGAAGGGAACCCCCTAGACTGAAGGTACTGGACACATCGCTTTATCACGTTAGCCATGACTTCGATTATCGAGAGTTTGGAATGGGCAAGTACCCTGAACTTGGTAACTAACCTCTTAAGTTCCTCACTGTCTCCTTGCTTGGGGATCCAGGGGCGCCAATTGAAGCGTTTCTTCAAAGGAGCGCTGGAGAATTCGGGAAGTCAGCGCTGAACTGGGTCCAAAAGGGGAACATCCTCAATATAAAACCATTCTGAAGTCCATTCTTAGGATTCCTTCTTGGGAGTGCCGGCGAGGTAACCTGTTTTGGCTATGCGCCTCCCACTTCCAATATGGAACCCCCTTGGGAACGAGGGACAAGGAAAAAGAACTTTCTCCACGGTTCGAAATGAGCGTCGTAACCCAAAAACATCTCGCAAAGAGCGACAAAACCCGAAATGTGCAGGATAGAACCTGGTGCGAGGTTGTGCAACTAGATCCCGTAGAATTCCAATAGTACTCGGAGGAATAGGTGAATCGGAAATCCTAAGCCCCTCAGAAGAAACGAGACGAAGCACACTCTCTCATCCTTGCTGGGGTTGGGGAAATTTTTTGCTAGCACCTTGTTGCCAATGGAGGCCAATCGCGCCCGCACGAAGACTAGATCTGCGGGAGGGAGATATCCCTCCGTCTGAAGTCGATTCAGCTGGAGGCGAGACACTAAGCAGGTTCCCCAATCACCCGCTTGAGGGCCATGAGGGCACGAGGAAGAGCTAGGGGCGTTTTCCATGCTTTGAACTTTTTTGTGGTTTGCTCGGATGCTCTTTGCGCGATGTGGAAGGGAATCTGGGGATTTGACCTCCTTAAATAGATACCGCCCTTATATGATAAGGGGTTTATTTGTAAAAAAATCGTGGACCATTTGCATTCACTCGATGCAGGGAAATCGAGGCAACGACGGGAAGGAATCGTAAAGGCAGGGAATAAAGGTCAAAGCCGGACTGTCATCACTCTCGAGTATTGATACGTCCCCAACGTATCTATATTTTTTTCTTGTTCCATGCTGTTATATTATCATTCTTGGAAGTTTTATAATCATTTTACAGTCATTTTTTATCATTTTTTTGTACTAATCTATTGACACAGTGCGAAGTGCCACTTGTTGTTTTCTACATATTTTTTACAACATAGGAAATCTATATCAAACGGAGCCCAAACACCGCGAAACTTTTCGGAAAAATTTTATGGGCCAAAAGACACCTGATGGACCAAAGCTTCACCTGGGGGGTGCCCCGAGGGGGCCACAACCGACGAGGGCGCGCCAGGCCCCCTGGCGAGCCCAGGTGGGTTGTGCCCACCTCGGTGGCCTCCCGCACCGCCTTTTTGCTCTATAAATACTCAGATATTCCAGAAACCCTAGGAGAGTCGACGAAATATTCATCTAGCCACCGTAGAGTCCAGAACCACCAGATCCAATCTAGACACCATCTCGGATGGGCTTCACCACCTCCATCGGTGCCTCTCCGATGATGCATGAGTAGTTCTTTGTAGGCCTACGGGTCCGTACTTAGTAGCTAGATGGCTTCCTCTCTCTCTCTCTCTCTCTCTCTCTCTCTCTCTCTCTCTCTCTCTCTCTCTCGATTATCAATACAATGGTCTCTTGGAGATCCATATGATGTAACTCTTTTTGCTGTGTGTTTGTTGGGATCCGATGAACTTTGAGTTTATGACTAGATCTATCTTTTTGTATTCATAAAAGTATTTGAGTTTCATTGATCTCTTTTATGCATGATTGCTTATAGCCTCGTATTTCTTCTTCGATATTTCGTTTTTTGGCCAACTTGATCTATTTATCTTGCAATGGAAAGAGGTGCTTTGAAGTGGGTTCGATCTTATGGTGCTTGATCCCAGTGACAGAAAGGGAACCGGCTGATACGTCCAAAACGTATCTATAATTTCTGCTTGCTCCATGCCTTTTTTTGTGTGATATTGCTATGATATTTATGCACATCCATACACTTTTGATCATATTTGAACTAACCTACTAATGGTTGCAAAAGTGCACAATGTTCTTGTTTTACACTTTATTGTGTAGGAATTACTTGGAAATTGACAAAAACGCAAAAGGAGTCGTATTGGAGTAGGAGTCTGACTTTCCTGAAATCTGTATGAGAACGTTTTTTAAAGATGGTCACGTTCCGGCCGGAAACGACGTCAAACGGAAAAAGTCTAGTTGCTAAAGTTGTGGGGAATTTCGAGGCGATGCTTCTGGATATAAAATTCGTACAAATCGGAGTCCGGACGGCCGAGTAAAGCCCGTTTTACTGAGGCCCAAAATCTGATGACGGGAATCCGAGAGTCTATATAAAGAGAGGAAACCTAGGTCACCAAGGGCCACGAATTTTCCTCCTCCCGAGCCGCCGTCTTGGAGGGGAGAACCAGCACCATTGCAGCACCATCCACAAGGAAGAATGGGGGCCAAGGAGCCGCTGCCCCCTAGGGCCGCCGCCGCCCCCTAGGGCCGCCGCCGCCGCCTCCGTGACTGCCGCCGGCCGTCTCCTCCTCGTGGGGCTGCACCTCTCCATCAACACCATCATCAACCTCCTCCTCACCATGTTCATGTGTGAGTAGTCTCCTCCGGGGCTGAGGGCTCATACGTGTAGCTATGTGGTTATCTCTCTCTCCCATGATGTGATCTTCGTTGTGATCATATGCTATGTTAATCTAGGGTGATTCCATGATATTTCCCCTTCCTCTATGTATTGGATTGATGTACTCACTTGTCTTTATCTAGTATAATCCCCGAGACCAAGGTGACAGCGGTCTATTGGACATGGATTAGAAGAATATTTTCATAAGTGATTTCCTCTCTTGTGTGTTGATTGAAGATTGAGAGTTTCTTGGTGCTTGTCTTTGCCTATCCTTTAGATATGTTGTGGTGATTTTGGTAATCTCTTTGGATGGCCGCGGTGACATTGGAAAATCCATAGATTGAGAACTACGAACTTTGAGGTGTGCTTTTGTAGCCCTACATAATTCTCGTCCTCTCTT
>LR738715.1:339497016-339510542 GCA_902687465.1 Secale cereale
TGCTCCTCCCCCTACTGAAATTGTGTCCTATAAAATACCAGCTGGTATTATCGATTATGTTTTGGCTAATCGTTATGTAGGAGACAGACATCCCGGTGAACACTTGCTATATCTGTCGCAATTATGTTCATTATTTAAGCTCGCATGTGTATCAAGGGAGTTTGTCATGAGGAAATTGTTCGCCATATCACTTATGGATAAAGCTTCAGATTGGTATAAGCTTCTCGATAACTCTCACTTGCTTGATTGGCAAGAGCTTATGTCTCTCTTTTATACTAAGTTTTATCCTCTTCATGAAATTCATTGAGACAGGAACTATATCTATAACTTTAGGTCTCGTGACAGAGAAAGCATTGCTCAAGCTTGGGGGAGACTGAAAACGTTAATGCTAAAAAGTCCAAACCATGGGCTCCCCAAAGATGCTTATGTGGAGAGTAAGAGTACCTTTTTACATGTGGATCATGGTAACAATGCTTTATGTGATGCTTATATTGTTGTGTTTATTCGTGATCCCACTGAAAATTATTATGAGAAGGGAACATATGCTTATAGATATTTCAATAATGTCAAGTTCCCTCTCTTTATGTTGAAGGTTTTGAAGTTGCACTTGTTTTGTCTTCCTATACTTATTGCTTTGTGCTTCAATGAATTATTCTATTGCAATATTCCTATGCATAGGAAGCATGTTAGGCTTAAATGTGTTTGGTATTTGCTTCTTGATGCTCTCTTTTGTTCTTCAACTCTTATTCCTACGAGAGCATCATTAAAGTCTTATGCCTAGCTTAAAGGCATAAAAGAAAGCGCTTTTGGGAGGCAGTCCACAATGAATAAAATTTTATTTTGCTTTTGTTGTGTCTTGATGTTGTTACTACAGTAGCATCATCATTGTATCTTTACTTTTCAGCTTTGTGCCAAGTGTAGCCTCTGATTGCAAGAAAGTTCAAAAGTTGTGACGTGCTGTCCAGAAAACAGATTCTGTCCTTGGACAGAAAAATTCGTATAAAATCACTAGATCATCTTTTTGGTCTGAAGTTTTTCTACAGCGTGCTCTATACAATTGGCTTTTGGGCGTCTGTTCTGAGTTTTTTGATTTGAGTTGCAGAAGTGCCCCGAAAAAATTATTTACTACCTGCTGGTCTGTTTTTCACAGATTCTGTCATGTTTTGCCTTTCCTTCATTTTGCAAACCTTGAGCTTGCTTTTTCTTTGCAAAAACCTTTTGGCAATCTTGAGAAACAGTAGACCTTCAAGAATATCCTTATTTCCAGCAAGGAAAAATTATTTTATTAAGGGTACTAACCTCGCTAATCAGATTATGATGAGTTATGTATGAAGGGAGTATGAAGGGAGTTTTCAAGTGTGCGAGGGAAGATGATAAAAAGATTCAGGAGTGTCAAACACTCAAGCTTGGGGATGCCCCCATGCACCCCCAAGAAATATTCAAGAAGACTCAAGCGTCTAAGCTTGGGGATGCCCCCGTGCATCCCCTTCTCCATCAACATTATCAGTTCGTCTTTCGTTCCACTATATTTTTATCACTTCATGTGTTATGTGCTATGCTTGGAGCGTCTTGCTTTTAGTTTCCTTTTAAGTTTTCTTTAGCTTTGCTTGCTGTTCATAACGAGTTGGAACTCAGCTTTCTTTGTGTGGGAGAGAAACACGCTCCACTTCAACCTAGAACACAACATAGAATTTTCATGTCTATCCTTGATGTGTGTGTTCTTTGTCTTTCAATAGCTACTATCATGTTCAGCTCTTAGTTTTCATGCTTTACTTTTTGAAGTGCTTTTGTTTAGTTGGTCGCTGGAACTCTCTTTAGTTATAATGCTTATCTTGTTAAGAGAGTTGGCTTCTGTTGCACTGGTTGATATGTCTACGATAAAAATGCTATGTGCATAATGGTGCTTAGTAGTTCATGTTTTCTTATGGTTAGTCTCAAATAGCTGGGGGGGTTCTCAATGTGTTATTGGAGTACCAACATGATTTGTTTGCATATGATGTGGTATGGTTTAGTGATATCTTCCTCCAAGAATTTATTTTGATTGACTTGGCGTCTGCTCACACATATTTAAGACTGTAAAGAAAGTCTATCAAGCCTTGATGATCTTTAATTTCTGAGTAGCAATATAACTTCCATGCCTGATTCAATGTTGCTTTGTCGCTCTGCATGATTATGACCGTCATTGCTCTTTTAGTTGGTCGCTCCCAGTCTATTGCTAACCTTCGCCTGTACTAAGCGGACTGACTGCTTGTGCATCCAAAATCCTTTAAACCAGTTATGCCATATGTGTCCACCATACCTTCCTATACATGGTATTTACCTGCCATTCCTAACGAAGACTTTCATGTACCATCTCGAAATTATTCAAAAAAAAGCATTTCTCTTTTGTGCCTCTGTTTTAGCTCATGAGGAAGTAGTAGTTAATTCATGATCTTTTTAAGTTGGACAAGCTTCACCCCGGGATTGCATGTCTAATGTGCAAACCCATAATACGAGAAGGAACATGCATAGAGTGCGCCCGGCTCATTAAAAAATTATACAACAAACAAACCCTCCTTCACGCTTTGTTCATGAGAAATCAGAAAACTTTGGTAGTGATAAACAAAGGAGATTAAGAGGATGTGATCGTCCTCATTCGGGAGCCGTTCCTCGAAACTTGTCCAGCTCAAGAAGTGATTGAGTTATCTGCTAGCATTCATTGACGAAATATGCATATTCTAAAAAAATAATTATTACCTCTGTTTTTAAAACCAAGAGCTCTGGTACATGTTTAGTTTTTGTTTCCGACCACGGGTTTTCAACCTTGCCAACAAAAGCCATGGTTCGAGAGTCTCCACCTTCTTTCAAGCACCAACTATTGAGAGCATGATTGTCATTCTGAGTGTAATGTGCATTGTCCCAAAGTACCATTGTCTTTTGCATGATTATGATATCGTTTATTCTGAAATCATTGTATCTAGTCGTCACTTAAACTTTGGAGGTGCCCCTGCATTTATGTTTTGCTTCACTAAAGGGGGCAAGCGAGATATCATTTTATCATGTTTGCACACCATGCTCATTACAAATCTATTGAGTGTTTCAATATCATATTGTAAAACTTTCAGTTCTTTGTGATTTTCTCATGAGGCAACTTAACTACTACAGATTCATTGTCTCAGTAAGCACTTGTCATGTGACTGTGAAAAGTTCTTATATGGTTAATAGCATGTCACCATAGAAATTATGCTTGTTATCATTTACCTACTCGAGGACGACCAGGAATTAAGCTTGGGGATGTTGATACGTCCAAAACGTATCTATAATTTCTGCTTGCTCCATGCCTTTTTTGTGTGATATTGCTATAATATTTATGCACTTCCATACACTTTTGATCATATTTGGACTAACCTACTAATGGTTGCAAAAGTGCACAATGTTCTTGTTTTACACTTTATTGTGTAGGAATTACTTGGAAATTGACAAAAACACAAAAGGAGTCGTATTGGAGTAGGAGTCTGACTTTCCTGAAATCTGTCTCAGAACATTTTTTAAAGATGGTCACGTTCCGTCCCGAAGACGACGTCAAACGGAAAAAGTCTAGTTGCGAAAGTTGTGGGGAATTTCGAGGCGATGCTTCTGGATATAAAATTCGTCCAAATCGGAGTCCGGACAGCTGAGTAAAGCCCGTTTTACTGAGGCCCAAAATCTGATGACGGGAATCCGAGAGTCTATATAAAGAGAGGAAACCTAGGTCACCAAGGGCCACGAATTTTCCTCCTCCCGAGCCGCCGTCTTGGAGGGGAGGACCAGCACCTTTGCAGCACCATCCACAAGGAAGAAGGGGGCCAAGGAGCCGCTGCCCCCTAGGGCCACCGCCGCCCCGAGGGCCGCCGCCGCCGCCGCGCCCCCATGGGCCGCCGCCGCCGGCTCCGTGGCTGCCGCCGGCCGTCTCCTCCTCGCGGCGCTGCACCTCTCTATCAACACCATCATCAACCTCCTCCTCACCATGTCCATGTGTGAGTAGTCTCCTCCGGGGCTGAGGGCTCGTACGTGTAGCTATGTGGTTATCTCTCTCTCCCATGATGTGATCTTCGTTGTGATCATAGGCTATGTTAATCTAGGGTGATCCCATGATATTTCCCCTTCCTCTATGTATTGGATTGATGTACTCACTTGTCTTTATCTAGTATAATCCCCGAGACCAAGGTGACAGCGATCTATTGGACATGGATTAGAAGAATATTTTCATGAGTGATTTCCTCTCGTGTGTTGATTGAAGATTGAGAGTCTCTTGGTGCTTGTCTTTTTGACTATCCTATAGATATGTTGTGCTGATTGTGGTAATCTCTTTGGATGGCCGCGGTGACATTGGAAAATCCATAGATTAAGAACTACGAACTTTGAGGTTTGCTTTTGTAGCCCTACATAATTCTCGTCCTCTCTTGACCACGAAGGAATGACCTCCGGGTGCGTCTCCATTGCATGTTTTATGGGAAATATCATGTGATTCGATTATGTTAATGTTGTTGGGAGTTGCCACTAGTGAAAGTATGATCCCTAGGCCTTGTTTCCACCATTTCAATACCATTTGTCTCACGTTTACCACTTTTTTGCTTGCTGCACTTTTTATTACAGATTTATATTACTTTGTTTTGCCATCCATATCACTTGCCATTTAACATCTCTTCGCCGAACTAGTGCACCTATACATCTAACAAGTGTATTAGGTGTGTTGGGGACACAAAAGACTTCTTGTATCTTAGTTGCAGGGTTGCTTGAGAGATACCATCTTCAACCTCTACTTCCCTGAGATCGATAAACCTTAGGTCATCCACTTGAGGGAAATTGCTGCTGTCCTACAAACCTCTGCGCTTGGAGGCCCAACATAGTCTACAAGAGTAGAAGCGTGTGTAGACATCACCGGCACGTATGTATCGTTGCTACTAAGGATAAAACCATGAGATCCATATCTAACGCCATAGATAAGTGGAGCTTGTCTACATCATGTCATCGTTCTTAATGCATTACTCCATTTTTTCATGAACTTAATACACTAGATGCTTGTTGGATAGCGTTCGATGTGTGGAGTAATAGTAGTAGATGCAGGCGGGACTCGGTCTACTAATCTTGGATGTGATGCCTATATAATGATCATTGCCTAGATATCATCATATTTATTTAAAGTTCTATCAATTGCCCAACAGTAATTGTATTCCCATCGTTTGCTATTTTCTCGAGGGAAGCCAATAGTGAAACCTACGCCCCCCGGGTCTTCTTGCTCATAAATTTGCGTTTGCGTTCTATTATCCTTTGCATTTATTTTCAGATCTATTGCTACTTCTCGAGCTTGCGTTGTATTCCCTCGAAGAGGAAAGGGTGATGCAGCACAGTAGCGTAAGTATTTCCCTCAGTTTTTGAGAACCAAGGTATCAATCCAGTAGGAGACCACGTGCGAGTCCCTCGCGCCTGCACAAACAAATAAGAACCTCACAGCCAATGCGATAAGGGGTTGTCAATCCCTTCACGGTCACTTACGAGAATGAGATCTGATAGATAGGATAGGATAATATGTTTGGTATTTTTGGTATAGAAACATAAAGTAAATAAAGCAAAGTAAAGTAGATGGAAGATTAATATGATGAGAATAGACCCGGGGGCCATAGGTTTCACTAGTGGCTTCTCTCATGATAGCAGAATTCTATGGTGGGTGAACAAATTACTGTCGAGCAATTGGTAGAAAAGCGCATAGTTATGAGAATATTTAGGCATGATCATTGTATATAGGCATCACGTCCGTGACAAGTAGACTGAAACGATTCTTCATCTACTACTATAACTCCACACATCGACCACTATCCAGTATGCATCTAGAGTATTAAGTTCATAAGAACAGAGTAACGCCTCAAGCAAGATGACATGATGTAGAGAGATAAACTCAAGCAATATGATATAAACCCCATCTTTTTATCCTCGATGGCAACAATACAATACGTGCCTTGCTGCCCCTACTGTCACTAGGAAAGGACACCGCAAGATTGAACCCAAAGCCAAGCACTTCTCCCATTGCAAGAACAATAGATCTAGTAGGCCAAACCAAACCAATATTCGAAGAGACTTGCAAGGATATTATAATCATACATAAAAGATTTCATAAAAGAATCCAATACTGTTCATAGATAATCTTGATCATAAACCCACAGTTCATCGGATCTCGACAAACACACCGCAAAAAGATTTCATCAAATAGACCTCCTCGAAGATCGAGGAGAACTTTGTATTGAGATCCAAAAAGAGAGAAGAAGCAATCTAGCTAATAACTATGGACCCGAAGGTCTTTGGTAAACTACTCACAACTCATCGGAGGGGCTATGGTGTTGATGTAGAAGACCTCCGTGATCGATGCCCCTTCAGGCGGAGCTCTGGAGCAGGCCCCAAGATGGGATCTCACGGAACAGAAGGTTCCGGCGGTGGAATTAGGGTTTCTTCGTGCTCCCGATGTTTACAGGGTATATGGGTATATATAGGAAGAAAAAGTACGTCGGTGGAGAAACGTGGGGCCCACCAGGATGGGGGGCGCGCCCTGCCCCCTCGTGGGCACCTCGTTTCTTCTCTGACTTGTACTCCAAGTCTCTCGTGAAGATATTGTTGCAAAAATAACTCTCCCGAAGGTTTCATTCCGTTTGGACTCCGTTTGATATTCATTTTCTGCGAAACACTGAAATAGGCAAAAACAGCAATTTGCACTCGGCCTTGGGTTAGTAGGTTAGTCCCAAAATTAATATAAAAGTGTACAATAAAGCCCATTAAACATGCAAAACAGAATATATAATAGCATGGAACAATAAAAAATTATAGATACGTTGGAGACGTATCAAGCATCCCCAAGCTTAATTCATGCTCGTCCTTGAGTAGGTAAATGATAAAAATAGAATTTTTGATGTGGAATGCTAACCAACATAATTCTAAATGTAATTCTCTTTATTGTGGCATGAATGTTCAGATCTGAAAGATTCAAGACAAAATTCTATATTGACATAAGAATAATAATACTTCAAGCATACTAACAAAGCAATCGTGTCTTCTCAAAATAACATGGCCAAAGAAAGTCATCCCTACAAAATCATATAGTCTGGCTATGCTCTATCCTCATCACACAAAATATTTAAGTCATGCACAACCCCTGTTTCAGCCAAGCAATTGTTTCATACTTTAATTCTTTCAAACCATCTTTTTTTTTGGCGTTTCTCTCTCTCTTTTTTTGTTTCCTCACACAGGACAATACTCTAATAATGAAGATCGTCACACTTTTATTTACTTACAACTCAAAGATTACAACTCAAAGCTAGAACAAAATATGACTCTATGTGAATGATGATGATGAAGCATGTCATATGAACGGAACGGTGGAAAGTTGCATGGCAATACATCTCCGAATGGCTATGGAAATGCCATGATAGGTAGGTATGGTGGCAGTTTTGAGGAAGGTATATGGTGGGTGTATGGTACCGGCGAAAGTTGCGCGGTACAAGAGAGGCTAGCAATGGTGGAAGGGTTGAGAGTGCGTATAATCCATGGACTCAACATTAGTCATAAAGAACTCATATACTTATTCTAAAAATCTACGAGTTATCAAAACAGAGTATTCAACGCATGCTCCTAGAGAAAGGGTTGGTAGCAGTTAACCATCGTGAGATCCCGACCTCCACACAAAGGATGACACTCAATAAATAAAGCATGCTCCAACTTCATCACATAACGGTTCACCATACGTGCATGCTACGGGAATCACAAACTTTAACACAGGTGTTTCTCAAATTCACAATTACTCCACTAGCATGACTCTAATATCACCATCCTCACATCTCAAAACAATCATCAAGTATCAAACTTATCATAGTATTCAAAGCACTTGTATGAAAGTTTTTACTATACTCATCTTGGACGCCTATCATATTAGGACTAGTTTTATAACCAAAGCACATTACCATGCTGTTCTAAGAGACTCTCAAATATATATACTGAAGCATGAGAGATCGATAATTTCTACAAAATAAAACCACCACCGTGCTCTAAAAGATATAAGTGAAGCACTAGAGCAAAACTATCTAGCTCAAAAGATATAAGTGAAGCACATAGAGTATTCTAACAAATTCTAAATCATATTTATCTCTCTCAAAAGGTGTGTCCAGAAAGGATGATTGTCGCAAACTAAAAAGCAAAGACTCAAATCATACATGACGCTCCAAGCAAAACACATATCATGTGGTGAATAAAAATATAGTCTCAAGTAAAGTTACCGATAGACGAAGACGAAAGAGGGGATGCCTTCCCGGGGCATCCCCAAGCTTAGGCTTTTGGTTGTCCTTGAATTTTACCTTGGGGTGACTTGGGCATCCCCAAGCTTATGCTTTTGCCACTATTTGTTCCATTGTCCATCAAATCCATACTCAAAACTTGAAAACTTCACAACACAAAATTAGCCAAAATTCTCGTGAGCTCAGTTAGTATAAGAAAACAAACCACCACTCAAAGGTACTGTAATGAACTCATTCTTTGCTTATATTGGTGTTAAACCTACTGTATTCCAACTTCTCTATGATTCATACCCCCCGATACTACTCATAGATTCATCAAAATAAGCAAACAACACACGAAAAATAGAATATGTCAAAAACAGAACAGTCTGTAGTAATCTGTAACTTTCAAATACTTCTGTAACGCTAAAAAAATCAAATAAATTTGTAGACGTGAGGAATTTGTCTATTAATCATCTTCAAAAAGAATCAACTAAAGAGCACTCTCCAGTAAAAAATGACAGCCAATCTCGTGAGCGCAGAAGTTTCTGTTTTGTACAGCATGATCACATAAACTTCACACAAGTCTTTCCAAAGGTTCTACCTGGCACAAACACGAATTAAAACACAAAACCACATCTAAACAAAATCTATATGCAATATTTATTCCTAAACGAAAGCAAAAACAAAGAAAATAAACTTGGGTTGCCTCCCAACAAGCGCTATCGTTTAAAGCCTTTTAGCTAGGCATTGATATTTCAATGATGCTCACATGAAAGACAAGACTTGAAGCACAAACAGAGCATCATATAGCATGTGAAAATCACATCTAACTCAAACATACTTCCTATGCATAGGCATTTTATAGGAAAACAAATTATCAAGACAAGAAAGATCTAACATATGCAAGGAAGAAGAAAGAAACAAGATCAATCTCAACATGAAGAGAGGTAATTTAGTAACATGAAGATTTCTACAACCATATTTTCCTCTCTCATAATAATTGTATGTAGGATCATAAGAAAATTCAACAATATAGCTATCACAAAACATATTTTCAACACGATCCACATGCATACAAAGTTGACACTCTTCCAAAATAGTGGGATCAACATTAACTAAAGTCATGACCTCTCCAAACCCACTTTTATCAAAAAAATCATAAGATTGAATATTCTCCAAATACGTGGGATCTAAAGTTGACACTCTTCCAAACCTACTTTCAATATTATTGCATACATTATCAATCTCATATTCATCACGGGGGTTAAATAAATTTTCAAGATCATAAGAAGAATCACCCCAATCATGATCATTGCAACAAATAGTAGTCATAGCAAAACTAGCATCCCCAAGCTTGAGGTTTTGCATATCATTAACACAATTGACTTTAAGAGAATTTATAATAACATCATTGCAATCATGCTTTTCATCGAAGGATCTATCAAGTATGGGTGCAATAGCAACGATCTCATGTTTAACATAGGGAACTATAGCAAATTCATCTTCATAAATATTGGCATCATGGCCACAAGAATAGCAAGTGTCATGTTCATCAAGGGATATTTCAATCAAATCATCGGAATCATAATTATCTATTGAATCATGCATATCATTATTTTCTTTCAAAGCAGCGGTCATCCTTTCAATAAATTCTTTGACATAGACATTATGAGCATAGTTTTCAAAGCAATATTTAAGTATGTCAAAAATTTCAGATTCGTAGAGAGTAATATCATACTTTTCAATCAAAGAAGCAACTTCATAAGCACCCTTAAAAGCAACAAATTCTTCAATTTGTTCGATGTCGTAGTAACTATAAACACCCTTTGCATATTAAGATAAGATTTCATTATCATTAAACTCACATAGGTAGGGGAGGTGTTTTTAGGGTTCTTAGAGCAACAAGTAAAATCCAAAATTTCACAAAGATTCCAAGCATGACACAGCAATTTGTTTACCTGATCCCATAAGAGTCTCCCTTTTTCAGACAAACGATGACGCACAAAATGAGCATGCTCATCTAAAGATTTCCCATCAACTAGGCTAGTTGAGGTTTCAGCACAAGCGCATAAGGATCGATACCATAAGGATCCAAGTAGAACACTTTAAGTGGATCCATACCAATAGATTTTTAGCAAGCAAAGATGCAAGAAAATAGAAGGCACATGGCAACACAAGCAAACAAATAGGCGAACGGAAAAAGGGCGGATAAAATGGCAAAGGTGAAGTGGGGGAGAGGAAAATGAGAGGCAAATAATGGGTTTGTGATAGGTACTTGGTATATGACTTTTGCATAGATCTCCCCGACAACGGCGCCAGAAATTCTTCTTGCTACTTCTCGAGCTTGCGTTGTATTCCCGCGATGAGGAAAGGGTGATGCAGGACAGTAGCGTAAGTATTTTCCTCAGTTTTTGAGAACCAAGGTATCAATCCAGTAGGAGATCACGCGCGAGTCCCTCGCACCTGCACAAACAAATAAGAACCTTGCAGCCAACGCGATAAGGGGTTGTCAATCCCTTCACGGTCACTTACGAGAGTGAGATTTGATAGATAGGATAGGATAATATTTTTGGTATTTTTGGTATAGAAACAGAAAGTAAATAAAGCAAAGTAAAGTGGATGGAAGATTAATATGATGAGAATAGACCCGGGGGCCATAGGTTTCACTAGTGGCTTCTCTCATGATAGCAGAATTCTATGGTGGGTGAACAAATTACTGTCGAGCTATTGAAAGAAAAGCGCATAGTTATGAGAATATCTAGGCATGATCATTGTATATAGGCATCACGTCCGTGACAAGTAGACCGAAACGATTCTACATCTACTACTATTACTCCACACATCGACTGCTATCCAGCATGCATCTAGAGTATTAGGTTCATAAGAACAGAGTAACGCCTTAAGCAAGATGACATGATGTAGAGAGATAAACTCAAGCAATATGATATAAACCCCATCTTTTTATCCTCGATGGCAACAATACTATACGTGCCTTGCTGCCCCTACTGTCATTGGGAAAGGACACCGCAAGAATGAACCCAACGCCAAGAAATTCTCCCATTACAAGAACTATAGATCTAGTAGGCCAAACCAAACCAATAATTCGAAGATACTTGCAAGGATATAATCATACATAAAAGATTCCAGAAAAGAATCCAATATTGTTCATAGATAATCTTGATCATAAACCCACAATTCATCGGATCTCGACAAACACACCGCAAAAAGATTACATCGAATAGATCTCCTCGAAGATCGAGGAGTCTTTGTATTGAGATCCAAAGAGAGAGAAGAAGCCACCTAGCTAATAACTATGGACCCGAAGGTCTGTGGTAAACTACTCACAACTCATGGAGGGGCTATGGTGTTGATGTAGAAGCCCTCCATGATTGATGCCCCCTCCGGCGGAGCTCTGGAGCAGGCCCCAAGATGGGATCTCACATGAACAGAAGGTTATGGCAGTGGAATTAGAGTTTCTACGTGCTCCCCGATGTTTTCAGGGTATATGGGTATATATAGGAGGAAAAAGTATGTCGGTGGAGCAACGTGGGGTCCACGTGGGTGGGGGCGCGCCTACCCCCCCGGGTGCACCCTGCACCCTTGTGGGCACCTTGTTTCTTCTCTGACTTGTACTCCAAGTCTCTTGTGAAGATATCGTTCCAAAAATAACTCTCCCGAAGGTTTCATTCCATTTGGACTCCGTTTGATATTCCTTTTCTGCGAAACACTGAAATAGGCAAAAAAACAACCATTTGCATTGGGCCTTGGGTTAGTAGGTTAGTCCCGAAAATAATATAAAAGTGTATAATAAAGCCCGTAGACATCCAAAATAGAATATAGAATAGCTTGGAACAATAAAAAATTATAGATATGTTGGAGACGTATCATCTATTAAACCAAAAAAACAAAAATACCTTGCTGCAATTTATTCTTATTTATTTCATTTGGCGTTCGATCTATCAATCTACTACAAATTCCTCAGGTTCGTTTTGCCTATCTTGAGGCGCCGTACCCCAAAAGGGATTGACAACCCCTTGAATACGTCGGGTTGCAAGAAGTTGTTATTTGTGTGTAGGTGTTGTTTACATTGTGTTGCCTGGTTCTCCTACTGGTTCGATAACCTTGGTTTCACATTTGAGGGAAATACCTACCGCCGCTGTGCTGCGTCATCCCTTTCTCTTTGGGGAAATACCGACGTAGCTTTAAGCGACATCAAAACAAATTTTTGGCGCCGTTGCCGGGGAGCACCTTCAACATATACCAGGTTCCTAATCACAAATCTCATCTCCTCACAATTACATTATTCGTCATTTGCCTCTCGTTTTCATCTCCCTCACTTCACAAACATTTGTCGTTTTATTCGCCTTCTTTTCCATTTGACATTTTTCCGGTCGGATCTATTGCCACTTGTGTCCTTGTTTACAATTGCTCAAAAATGACGCAAGAGAACACTAAGTTGTGTGATTTTTCCAATACCAACAACAATGATTTTATTGGCAATCCGATTGCTCCTCCCGCCACTAGTGCGGAGACTTGTGATATTAATACTGCTTTGTTGAATATTGTCATGAAACATCAGTTTTCTGGCACTCCTAATGAGAATGCCGCGTCCCATCTCAATACCTTCGTGGAACTATGCGATATGCAAAAGAAAAGGGATGTGGACAATGATATTGTGAAATTGAAATTATTTCCGTTTTCTTTAGGAGTTCATGCAAAAATTTGGTTTTCTTCTCTACCTCGCAATAGCATTGATTCTTGGAACAAATGCAAAGATGCTTTTTGTCGGTGTACTAAGGTAGGGGTACCTCAGTACCCCAACTTGTGCACGGGCAGTTGCAGCTTCCCGCGGCAAGGTTTACTGCTGGCTCGCCGGAGACCTTCCTGCTCCTTATCTAACCATTCAAAGACAAAGTATACAAGACAGAAGACCAAGACCCCGGCAAGAGGAGCTTGCCGGGAAGGCCGTCCCAGGCTCGAGATTGCTTAACTAGCACGAGGCCCTGGCAAGAGGAGCTTGTCAGGACGAACAGAAGATTTTATCTTAGAAGACCCAGCAAGGGCTCGGGGAGCGGCAAGCTTCCGGGCCCGGCAAGGTCGAGATCCCCGGCAAGGTGCTTGCCGGGGGAGGTGCCCGGCAAGGTGCTTGCCGGGGGAGGTGCGCTGTGTGCCCGCGCTCCAGCTCATCAGCCCACGCGTCGCCCTGGGGCCACTCCAGGGACGCGTGGCGGATGGCTGTGCAGCCTGGGG
>LR738715.1:339510552-339526075 GCA_902687465.1 Secale cereale
ACTGTCCACCACGAACACCTATGGGACCGGAGCCCCTTGTCTGTGCGGTACGAGGGCGGAGGGAGCACGAAGAGCAGATCGTGGAGATCACGCGGGCAGTTTTACCCAGGTTCGGGCCGCACGGATGCGTAAAACCCTACTCCTGCTTGGTTGTGTATTGAGTTGGGCGCTCGGAGCTTGAAGAAGCAGCTACACGAGCGTGAGAATGATCTAGGTTTCGAACCCCCTCCACGTTGTGCATGGGCCTCCTTTTATAGTGCAAGGGGTCACCGACAGGTGTCAACGTAGGAGAAAGGGGTAAAAATGTAAAAGATGTGGTAGTTGGAACAGTGCGGGAACAGCGGAGCTACAGTGCAGAACAGTGGTCTATACCTACTTTGACAGTGGGGGACAAGGGCATTTAATGCCCGTCGCCGTCGACCCCAAAAGCTCCCGCCGTTGCGTCTCCGTCTGCCACGGCGATGGATCCACTGCCGTGGAGTGCCACCGTGTCCCCCAGGCTGCACAGCCATCCGCCACGCGTCCCTGGAGTGGCCCCAGGGCGACGCGTGGGCTGATGAGCTGGAGCGCGGGCACACAGCGCACCTCCCCCGGCAAGCACCTTGCCGGGCACCTCCCCCGGCAAGCACCTTGCCGGGGATCTCGACCTTGCCGGGCCCGGAAGCTTGCCGCTCCCCGAGCCCTTGCTGGGTCTTCTAAGATAAAATCTTCTGTTCGTCCTGACAAGCTCCTCTTGCCAGGGCCTCGTGCTAGTTAAGCAATCTTGAGCCTGGAACGGCCTTCCCGGCAAGCTCCTCTTGCCGGGGTCTTGGTCTTCTGTCTTGTATACTTTGTCTTTGAATGGTTAGATAAGGAGCAGGAAGGTCTCCGGCGGATCGACAGAGTTGTACGCCGACGACCTCTCCTCGTCGGAGAGCTCCCCGCCCCCGGCAAGCCCGAAGCAGTCCCCGTTGAAGCGTCTCCGCAAGGCGGCGACGGGAGAGCAGACGCGAGCGCCCCGGCAACAGCCAGCTCGCCGGGCAGCTCCCCGGCCGAGCCAAGCCGTGCCAAGGGCGGCCGGCGTGCCGGCCACGGCAGAGGCGTCCCGCAGGCCGGCACCGAGCCGGCAAGGATCTTCTCGGAGCGGAGCAGCTGCTCCGCCCCCTTCTCGGGCGCCGGCCACCACAGGGGCTGGGCCTACGCAGCCCCCAGCCCCGGTGGCTCCGAAACGCGCGAGGGAACCTTCATCCTCCGCTCCTCGCGCCGACGCGCCCACCGTGGAGTTCGACTTCTCCGCGCTGAGCGAGGACGACGAGGAGGACCAAGAGTAAGGACCCGAGACCTTACTCCTTCTTGATTTTTATATCTCGATTGTTGCTGACGCTTGATTTTGTTTAAGATGTCGGGGGAAACTGTCCACCACGAACACCTATGGGACCGGAGCCCCTTGTCTGTGCGGTACGAGGGCGGAGGGAGCACGAAGAGCAGATCGAGGCAGACGCACGAGCAGTTTTACCCAGGTTCGGGCCGCACGGATGCGTAAAACCCTACTCCTGCTTGGTTGTGTATTGAGTTGGGCGCTCGGAGCTTGAAGAAGCAGCTACACGAGCGTGAGAATGATCTAGGTTTCGAACCCCCTCCACGTTGTGCATGGGCCTCCTTTTATAGTGCAAGGGGTCACCGACAGGTGTCAACGTAGGAGAAAGGGGTAAAAATGTAAAAGATGTGGTAGTTGTAATAGTGCGGGAACAGTGGAGCTACAGTACAGAACAGTGGCCTATACCTACTTTAACAGTGGGGGACAAGGGCATTTAATGCCCGTCGCCGTCGACCCCAAAAGCTCCCGCCGTTGCGTCTCCGTCTGCCACGGCGATGGATCCACTGCCGTGGAGTGCCACCGTGTCCCCCAGGCTGCACAGCCATCCGCCACGCGTCCCTGGAGTGGCCCCAGGGCGACGCGTGGGCTGATGAGCTGGAGCGCGGGCACACAGCGCACCTCCCCCGGCAAGCACCTTGCCGGGCACCTCCCCCGGCAAGCACCTTGCCGGGGATCTCGACCTTGCCGGGCCCGGAAGCTTGCCGCTCCCCGAGCCCTTGCTGGGTCTTCTAAGATAAAATCTTCTGTTCGTCCTGACAAGCTCCTCTTGCCAGGGCCTCGTGCTAGTTAAGCAATCTCGAGCCTGGGACGGCCTTCCCGGCAAGCTCCTCTTGCCGGGGTCTTGGTCTTCTGTCTTGTATACTTTGTCTTTGAATGGTTAGATAAGGAGCAGGAAGGTCTCCGGCGAGCCAGCAGTAAACCTTGCCGCGGGAAGCTGCAACTGCCCGTGCACAAGTTGGGGTACTGAGGTACCCCTACCTTAGTACACCGACACTTTTATCACTAAATATTTTTCACCCGCAAAAATTATATCCCTTAGAACCCATATCATGAATTTCAGGCAACTTGAACATGAGCATGTTGCACAATCTTGGGAAAGGATGAAAATGATGCTAAGGAATTGCCCAACTCATAGGTTAAATCTTTGGATGATCATACAATTTTTTCATGCGGGGTTGACTTTTGTGTCTCGAAATCTTTCGGATTCCGCCGCTGGTGGCACTTTTATGGAAATTACTTTGGGTGAAGCCACCAAACTGCTTGATAATATTATGGCGAATTATTTGCAATGGCATACCGAAAGGGCACCGACTAGCGAAAAGATTAATCCGGTTGAGATTCATCCTTTGAATGAGAAAGTTGATGCTCTTATGAAAATGGTTACTAGTAAAAGTGCTCCTATTGATCCTAATGATATGCCTTTGTCTACCTTGATTGAGCAAACTAGTGATGCTATAGATGTGAACTTTATCTCTAGAAATAATTTTAACAACAATGCTTGTAGAGGTAATTTTAATCCTAGGACTTTTCCTAGTAATTCCTCTAATAACTATGATAATTCCTATGGAAATCAATCTTACAATAATAATAGGAACACCTCTGATATAGAGAACAATATTAAAGAATTTATCAATACTCAAAAAGTTTCAATGCTTCCATAGAAGAAAAATTGAATAGGATTGATGATATGTCTAGGAGTATTGATATATTGATAGGATTTATCATGATGTGGAAAATCTAAAGTTGAAAATTTGTGTGCCTAAAGTTGAAGAATCAATTAAAGCTCTTTATGTTTCTATGGATGAAAGTAAGAAAAGAACCACCATGCTTAGAGCTAAACGATAACTTTTAGAAAATGCATTTTTCTAGTGATTGCTTTCATAAAAATGATGAAGACATTAAAACGATTGGTGTTTCTTCCATTGATTCTTTGTTTAGTAAAGTTCAACTTAATGATAAAGGGACTGAAGAAGAGTTAACTTTAGGTAGAAGGCGTCCCAATATTTCGGAGGGTGAGAATCTTGTTGAGAAAAAGGATAAAAGTGGGTTTGGAGAGGTCAAGACTTTAGCTAGTGATGTGTCCATTATCTTGGATTACAAAGACTTTAATTACGATAGTTGTTCCTTGATTGATTGTATTTCTTTGTTGCAATCCATGATTAATTCACCCCATGCCTATGAACAAAATAAATCTTTTACTAAACATATTGTTGATGCTATGATAAAAGCTTTAGATGATAAGTTGGAATTAGAGATATCAATTCCTAGAAAATTGCATGATGAATGGGAACTTACCATCAAAATCAAAATTAAAAATTATGAGTGTTTTGCTTTATGTAATTTGGGTGCTAGTGTTTCCACGATTCCGAAATCTCTTTGTGATGTTCTTGGTCTTACCAATATTGAAGATTGTTCTCTTAATTTGCATTTGGCGGATTCCACTATTAAAAAGCCTTTGGGAAGGATCAATGATGTTCTTATTCTCGCAAATAGGAACTATGTACCCATAGACTTTATTGTTCTTGATATCGATTGCAATCCGTCTTGCCCTATTATACTTGGTAGACCGTTTTTGTGAACTATTGGCGCGGTGATTGACATGAAAAAAAGGGAATATTAAATTCCAATATCCCTTGAGAAAGGGCATGGAACACTTCCCTAGAACCAAGATCAAATTGCCTTATGAATCTATAATGAGGGCATCTTATGGAACCTCCAACAAGGTTGACAATACTTGAAATCTTGGTATTATGCCTAGCTAAGGGCGTAAAATGATAGCGCTTGTTGGGAGGCAACACAACTTGTATGTTTTTTGCTTTTTGATTTCCTTGCTGTTTTCAATAAAAAAACCTTTAATATCTCTGTTGAGATGTGTTTTTGTGGTTTGAATAAAGGTTGGTGCCAAGCAAAGCCTTAGGAACACGTTGGGTGTTAGTAGATTTGATCTTACTTAAAAAACAGAAACTTTTGCGCTCACGAGAAAAATTCTCATTTTTAACAAAAAAGTGATTTTTAGTTGATTATTTTTGCAGAATATTAATATACAAATTTCCCAAATGGCTTTATTTTTTTATTTTTTAGAGTTGCAGAAGTATTGGAAACTTCCAGATTACTACAGATTGTTCTGTTCTTGAAAGATTCTGTTTTCTTTGTGTTGTGTGCTTATTTTGATGACTATATGGTTTTATTTGATGAGTTTTTGCCATATAAAACTTGGAATACACTATATTTAATACAAAAACAAAATATGAATTGTTTTGATACAATACTTATAGTAGTGATTTGATTTCTTATACTAACGGATCTCATGAAGGTTTTGTTGAGTTTTGTGTGATTGAAGTCTTCAAGTTTTGGGTTATCTTACAATGGATGAAGGAAGGATGGAAGAGCCTAAGCTTGGGGATGCCCCATCATCCCAAGCTATTATAAAAAAAATGAGCAACCAACTAAGCTTGGGGATGCCCCCGAGTGGCATCCCCACTTTCTTCCAACAACTATCAGTATTTTACTCGAAACTATATTTTTATTCATCACATGATATGTGTTTTGCTTGGAGAGTCTTGTATGGTATGTGTCTTAGCTTGCTTTGTTTTACTTTTTAAGTCATCCATCCTTGTTGTACACACTTATTTGAGAGAGCCAAAATGATGTCATGACTTGCTAGAATTTTTCTCTATGCTTCACTTAATTTTTTATGAGCAATGGACTTGCTCTAGTGCTTCACTTATATCTTTTTGAGCACGGTGTGCTTAGTATTGTTGAAGAAATACTCTCTTGCTTCACTTAGATTTATTTGAGAGTTAGTAAATTTTTAAAGAAGTTCTCTCTTGCTTCACTTATAATATTTTGAGAGAATGGATAATAATTATGCTCATGATCTTCACTTATATTTGTTCGAGCTTATCAAAAGGAACACATGAAAATTAGTCCCAAAGTGATAGATAACCAAGAAGGATATAATAAAAACTTCATGAAGATCATTGGACAAAATAAACTTGATTCTTTGTAATAGTTTTGAGACATGATGATATGATATGTGAGTCATGTTAATGAGTAATCATGCTTTAGTAAGCATATTAGTGTTAAAGTTTGTGATTCCCCATGCAAGCGTGAAAGTCTGTAATTATGCAATGAAATTATATCCTACTTGTGGTGCATTAGTCGGTGTTATTTATGCTCAACGCTCGCTTATGAGATTATTCGTTTCATGGTTAGTCGCTTCCCAGTCTTTTGCTAGCCTTCATTTTGCACTAAGTATGATCACTACTTGTGCATCCAAAATCCTTTATCCCTGTTTTGCCACATGAGTCCACCATACCTACCTATATGCGGTATTCCCTTGCCGTTCTAAGCAAATTTGTATGTGCCATCTCTAATTTTTCAAAATAAATTTCCCTTTTGTGTGCCCGTAGCGCTCGCTAGGCGTTGAGGGGTGGCCAATATTTTCCATGCTAGATGTGTTGTTCTCACGATGAGTGTTTATTCACTTGTCATTGCACGAGAGTAAGGAAAATGTATTAGGGATGCCCAGTCCTGAAATGATAAACAAAATTACTTTATGTTGTCAAATAATAAATTCCTTGGAAATTGTTGGTATGGAAGGTAACCGTGTATTCGGCTAGCCATGGCTTGTAAAAGTTTGGTGGAAATGGAAAAAACTTTATTTTCTGTTTGGGAACCGCCTATGATATATCTAGCATGGAAAGTGTTGGGAACCTCAAGTCATTCTCGTTGGTGGGAAAAGTATACCTCCCAAATATTTTTATCTCTCAATTTAAGCTTTGAGCTCTCGCACCTCTACAAATCCCTACTTCCCTCTGAAAAGGGTCTTTCGTTTTTGTCTCTCAATTTAAGCTTTGAGCTCAAGCATTGGGTGTAACTAATATGCGAGTGTGTTTCATGAACGGATCAATGGTTGAGCATGATGGGCTTGGGATAACTTATTTTAGTATTGATATTTTGAAAGACATGGTTGCTTGTTGATATGCTTGAGTATCTAAATTATTATGTCGAAACTAGACTATTTCTTTGAACCATATAAAAGTCCAAATGTCCATGCTATAAAGAAAAGAATATGATATGACATGATAGGAAACATTCCACATCAAAAATTCTGTTTTAATCACATACCTACTCGAGGACGAGCATGAGTTAAGCTCGGGGATGCTGATATGTCTCCAACGTATCTATAATTTTTGATTGTTCCATGCTATTATATTATCATTCTTGGATGTTTTACAATCATTTTATATCATTTTTCGTACTAACCTATTGACATAGTGCCAAGTGCTAGTTGTTGTTTTCTGCATGTTTTTTACATCGCGGGAAATGAATATGAAACGGAGCCCAAACACCGTGAAACTTTTCGGAGAATTTTTATGGGCCAGAAGACACCTAATGGGCTAGAGCTGCACCTGGGGGGTGCCCCGAGGGGGCACAACCCACCAGGGCACACCAGGACCCCCTGGCGCGCCTAGGTGGGTTGTACCCACCTCGGTGTTCTCCCGCAACGCCTCTTTTCTCTATGAATACTCAGATATTCCATAAACCCTAGGGGAGTCGACGAAATATTCATCCAGCCGCCGCAGAGTCCAGAAACACCAGATCCAATCTAGACACCATCTCGGATGGGGTTCACCACCTCCATTAGTGCCTCTCCGATGATGTGTGAGTAGTTCTTTGTAGACATACGGGTCCGTAGTTAGTAGCTATATGGATTCCTCTCTCTGTCTTGATTATCAATTGCCCAACAGTAATTTTCTTCCCACCGTTTGCTATTTTCTCGAGAGAAGCCACTAGTGAAACCTACGGCCCCTGGGTCTTCTTCCTCATAAATTTGCCTTTGCGATATATTTTCCTTTGCATTTGTTTTCAGATCTATTAAACCAAAAATACAAAAATACCTTGGTGCAATTTATTCTTACTTATTTTATTTGGCCTTCAATCTATCAATCAAATACAAATTCCTGACATCCGTTTTGCCTATCTTGAGGCGTCGTACCCCGAAAGAGATTGACAACCCCTTTAACACGTCGGGTTGCTAGAAGTTGTTATTTGTGTGTAGGTGTTGTTTACGTTGTGTTGCATGGTTCTCCTACTGTTTCGATAACCTTGGTTTCACATATGAGGGAAATACCTACCGCCGTTGTGCTGCATCATCCCTTCCTCTTTGGGGAAATACCGACATAGCTTTAAGCGACATCAAGTATAATAAGGAACCCGCCTTGCAAATCCGAAGACATAAAGCCGGATACTACATCGTCATTGAAGGCAAGTTCGGGGGCTACTGAGGGAGTCCTAGATTAGGGGGTCCTCAGGTGTCCGGTCTATTCGATATTGGCTGGACTAATGGGCCATGAATACAAAGCAGAAGACCATCCCCCGTGTCCGGATAGGACTCCTATGTGTGCAGAACGACAAGTTTAGTGTCCAAGCGTAATACTCCTTCCTCTATGAACCAACTCTGTACAACCCTAGGCCCCTCCGGTGTGTATATAAACTGGAGGGTTTAGTATATAGGGTTGATCAGAAAAATCATAGGCTAGACGGCTAGGCTTTAGCCAATACGATCTCGAGGTAGATCAACTCTTGTAACCCCTATACACATCGAATACAATCAAGGAAGATGTAGGGTTTTACCTCCTTTAAGAGGGCCCGAACCTGGGTAAACATCGTATCCCTATTGTCCCCTGCTACCATTAATCCTTAGACTCGTAGCTTGGGCCCCCCTACTCGAGATATGCGAGTTTTGACACCGACTGTGATCGCCATCGGCACGCTCCCTCTACGTATACCTTTGGGATTAGTTTTAAACCTAAATAACTGTTATTTTGTGCCTACGTTGAGCATGCATATTATATTAGGATCTTGTTTATTGTGAGACGGTTATTCATTTAAGTCAGACAATAAAGGTTGTTTTATTTATATGGATAATATCTTTTATGGTCATGCAACCCTTGTGAATGATTTATTCTTATTGAATCTAGATCATAGCAATACACATATTCATAATATTCATGCCAAAAGATGCAAATTTAATGAAGATTGTTCCACATATTTGTGGCACTATCGCTTAGGTCATATTGGTGTGAAGCGCATGAAGAACTCCATGCTAATGGACTTTTGGAATCACTTGATTATGAATCATTTGAAACATGTGAACCATGCTTCATGGGCAAGATCACTAAAACCCCATTTGCCGGTACAACGGAGCGGTGATTGATTTATTGGAAAAAATACATACCGATGTATGCAGTCTGATGAGTGTTGAAGCACGCGGTGGATATCATTATTTTCTAACCTTCATGGATGATTTGAGTAGGTATGGGTATATTTACTTAATGAAACACAAGTCTAGAACATTTGAAAAGTTCAAGGGATTTTAGAGTGAAGTGGAGAATCATCATAACCAGATAATAAAGTTTCTACGATCTAATCGTGGAGGTGAATATTTGAGTTATGAGTTTGGCGCTCATTTAAGACAATGTGGAATTGTTTCACAACTCACGCCACTTGGAACACAACATCGTAATGGCGTATCCGAACATCGTAATCGTACTCTATTGGATATGGTGCGTTCTATGATGTCTCTTACTGATTTGCCCCTATAGTTTTGGGGCTATGCATTGAAGACAACTGCATTCACTTTCAATAGGGCACCGTCTAAATACATTGAGATGACATCGTATGAATTATGGTTTGGCAATAAATGTAAGCTGTCGATTCTTAAGGTTTGGGGATATGACATTTATGTCAAGTGGGTTCAACCTAATAAGCTCGAGCCCAAAGCGGAGAAGTGCGTCTTCATACGATACCCTAGGGAGACTATTGGGTGCCATCTATCATTTGCTTGCTAGATTGGCTACGACAAATACCATAGCGAGGCACACTCTATTGCCTAAGTATGGAGATCAGATAGTGATACATGGTCATTCCATCAACTTGTTGCATTTGTTTGATGTTCCCCAGAAGTTCAAAGTGATGACTTTGATAGTTGAAACAATCAAGAGGACTGCTATTGACCAGAAGAGGTCATGTGGATATGCACCACTCATTCAGATGTTAATCAACTCCAAGATTGGAATAGGTACATGATACGTCCATTTTGCATCATGTTTTCCTACTTTTATTTATAATGTTTTTATGCATAATAATGCCTTTTGGAGTAATTCTAATGCCTTTTCTCTCATAATATGCAAGGTTTAAGTAAAGAGGGGGAATACCGGCAGCTGGAATTCTGGACCTGAGAAAGCAACGTCAGACTAACTATTCTGCACAACTCCAAATGAGCTGAAACTTCACGGGGATTTTTCATGGGATATTTAAGAATTGTTTGAGCAAATAAGTACCAGAGGGGGCCCACCAGGTGGGCACAGCCCACATGGGCGCGCTAGGGCCCCCAGGTGCGCCCTGGTGGGTTGTGCCCTCCTCGTCCCACCTCCGGTGCCCATCTTCTTGTATATAAGTCATTTTGACCTACAAAAATTAAGGAGAGGACTTTCGGGACAGAGCGTCGCCGTCTCGCGGAACTTGGGCACGAGCATTTTTGCCCTCCGGTGGAGCGATTTCGTCGGGGGAACTTCCCTCCAGGAGGGGGATATCATCGTCATCGTCATCACCAACAACCCTCTCATCTTTGGGATGCCAATCTTCTTCAACAGCACCATCTCCTCTCAAACCCTAGTTCATCTCTTGTGTTCAATCTTTGTACCGAAACCTCAGATTTGTACCTGTGGGTGACTAGTACTATTGATTATATCTTGTAGTTGATTACTATATGGTTTATTTGGTGGAAGATTATATGTACATATCCATTATGCCATTTAATACCCCTATAATCTTGAGCATGTTTATCACTTGTGAGTAGTTACTTTTGTTCTTGAGGTCATGGGAGAAATCATGTTGCAAGTAATCATGTGAACTTGATATGTGTTTGATATTTCGATGCTATATATGTTGGGATTCCCTTAGTGGTGTCATGTGAACGTCGACTACATGACACGTCACCATACTTGGGCCTAAGGGAATGCATGTGGAGTAGTTATTAAATGATGTGTTGCTAGAGTGATATAAGCTTAAACCCTAGTTTATGCGCTACTTCGTAAGGGACCGATTTGGACCCACATGTTTAATGCTATGGTTAGATTTTATTTTAATACGTCTCTCGTAGTTGTGGATGCTTGCGAGGGGGTTAATCATAAGTAGGAGGTTTTTTCAAGTAAGAAGAGCACCTAAGCACCGGTCCACCCACATATCAAATTATCCGAGTAACAAACACAAATCAAACCGACATGATGAAAGTGACTAGATGAAATTCCCGTGTGCCCTCAAGAACTCTTTGCTTAGTATAAGAAACCGTTTAGGCATGTCCTTTGACTCAAAAGGATTGGGATACCTTGCTGCATAGTATTTACCATTACCGTTACTTGCTCGTTACAAAATTATCTTGCTATGAAACTATCTGTTATCGACAATTTCAGTGCTTGCAGACATTACCTTGCTGAAAACTACTTGTCATTTCCTTCTACTCCTCATTGGGTTCGACACTCTTAGTTATCGAAAGGACTACGATTGATCCCCTATACTTGTGGGTCATCAAGACTCTTTTGTGGTGCAGTTGCCGGAGAGTGAAGCGCTCTTGGTAAGTGGAAATTGGTACAAAAAAATTATTACTGCGTGCTGAAATTTATTGTCACTTGTCACTATGGGGAACAATCCTTTGAGGGGTTTGTTCGGGGTATCTTCACCTTGAGCGGAAGCACAATTAGTTGCCCCTCAACCTGCTCCACCTACTGAAAATTTTGAATAATAAGTTCCTTCGGGTATGATAGAACAACTGCTAGCTAATCCTTCTGCAGGAGATGGAACTGAACATCCTGATATGCATTTGATATATGTGGATGAAATTTGTGGATTATTTAAGCTTGCGGATTTACCCGGAGATGAAGTGAAGAAGAAGGTTTTCCCTTTATCTTTGAAGGGAAAGGCATTGGCATGGTATAGGCTATGCGATGATATTGGATCTTGGAATTGGAATCGTTTGAAACTGGAATTCCACCAAAAAAATTATCCTATGCATCTAGTTCATCGTGATCGGAATTATATATATATAATTTTTGGCCTCGTGAAGGAGAAAGCATCACTCTAGCTTGGGGTAGGGTTAAGTCAATGTTATATTCATGCCCCAATCATGAGCTCTCTAGAGAAATTATTATTCAGAACTTCTATGCTCGAATTTCTCGTAATGATCAATCCATGCTTGATACTTCTTGTGCTGGTTCTTGTATGAAGAAAACTATTGAGTTCAGGTGGGATCTCTCAGATAGAATTAAACGAAACTATGAAGATTGGGAACTTGACAAAGGTAAAGAGTCTGGAATTAAGCTTAAGTTTGATTGTGTTAAAAAATATATGAATACCGATGCTTTCAAAAGTTTAGCACTAAGTATGGACTTGACTCTAAGATAGTAGCCTCTTTTTGTGCATATTTTGCTACTCATGTTGATCTCCCTAAAGAGAAGTGGTTTAAGTATCACCCCCTTTTAAATAAGAAATCGTAGAACCAGTAGTTGCTAAAGAAGAAACTATCATTTACAATGTTGATCCAGTTGTTCCTATTTCTTATATAGAGAAACCACCTTTTCCTGTTAAGATAAAGGAGCATGATAAGGTTTCAACTATGGTCCGTAGAAGTAATATTAAAGCACCTAAACCCCCTGAAGAAATCAAAGTAGAACCTAGTGTTGCTATAGTTAAGGATCTCTTGGTCGATAATGTTGATGGGCTTGTCATTTCCTTCATTGGTGAAGCAGCAAGAATTGCTAAACCCGATACAAAGGACAAACATAGACCTGTTATAGGCATGCCTATTGTCTCATTTAAAATAGGAGATCCTTGTTACCATGGGTTATGTGATATAGGTGCTAGCATAAGTGCTATCCCCTTTAGTCTCCATCAAGAAATTATGAATGGCATAGCACCCGCTGAAATAGAAGACACAGATGTTACTATTAAGCTTGCAAATAGAGATACCATCACTCCACTTGGGATTGTTATAGATGTTCGGGTCTTGTGTGGGAAAACAAAATATCCTACTAATTTTCTAGTCCTTGGTTCCCCATAAGATGACTTTTGTCCCATAATATTTGGTAGACCTTTCTTGAACACCGTCAATGCTACTATAGTGTACTAAACAAACAGTCGGTGTTAGCTTCAATGATGAGTCTCATGAGTTTATTTTTTCCAAGTTTAGTAGAAAACCTCATAAAAATAACTGCCTAGTAAAGATGAAATAATGGGTCTTGCTTCTATTGATGTACCTCCTACTGATCTCTCAGGGCAATATTTGCTACACCATGAAAATGACTTGCATATGCATGAAAGAAATGAAATACGTTGATTTTTCTTTGAACAACAAGCTCTGCTTAAGCACAACTTACCTATTGAAACTCTAGGAGGTCCTCCTCCACCTAAAGGTGATCCTGTGTTTGACACTTTGAAATATGCCTATCTTGATGAGAAAAGGATATATCATTTTATTATTAGTGCTAATCTTTTAGAACATGAAGAAGAAATACTATTGAAAATTCTGAGGAAGAACCAAGCTGCTATTGGATATACTCTTGATGATCTTAAGGGCATTAGTCCCACACTATGTCGTCATAAGATTAATATGGGACCTGATGCTAAACCCATTGTTGATCACCAATGATGTTTAAATCCGGAGATGAAAGAACTGGTAAGAACTAAAATATTAAAGCTTCTGGAAGCAGGTATAATCTATCCCATATATAGCTGATAGTAGATGGGTATGCCATGTTCATTGTGTCCCTAAGAAGGGAGGTATTACTATTGTTCCTTTTGATAAAAATGAACTTATCCACAAAGAATTGTTACAGGCTATAGAATGGTAATTGCATTCAGAAAATTAAAAAAACCAACTCGAAAGATCATTACCCTATGCCTTTTATTGATCAAATGCTAGAGAGATTATCTAAGCACACACACTTTTGCTTTCTTGATGGATATTCTGGTTTCTCTCAAATACATGTCTCACAACCTGATCAAGAAAAGACCACTTTTACTTGTCCCTTTGGAACCTATGCTTATGGACGTATACCTTTTGGTTTATGCAATGCACCTGCTACATTTCAAAGATGTATGACTCCTATATTCTATGATTTTTGTGAAAATATTTTTGAGGTTTTCATGTATGACTTTTCTGTTTATGGGAAGTCTCTTGATGATTGTTTAAGCAATCTTGATTGAGTTTTGCAGATATGTCAGCAAACTAATCTTGTCTTGAATTGGTAGAAGTGCCACTTTATGGTTAAAGAAGGTATTGTTTTGGGCCATAAAATTTCTGAAAGAGGTATTGAGGTGGACAAAGCTAAGGTTGTCGCAATTGAGAAAGTGCCTTGTCTTAAATATATCTATGGTATTCATGGTTTCCTTGGTTATCTTGGCTTCTATAGGAGATTTATCAAAGACCTTTCTAATATTCCTATGCCTCTTACAAATCTTTTGCAAAAGCATATTCCATTTGTTTTCGATGATGATTGTGTAGAAGCCTTTGAAACACTCAAGAAAGCCTTAATTTCTGCACCTAATGTTCAACCTCCTGATTGGAACTTGCCTTTTGAAATCATGAGTGATGCTAGTGACTATGATGTTGGTGCTAGGACAAATAGTTGATAATAAACTACATGTTATTCACTATGAAAGTAAAACTCTAGACAGTGCACAAGGAGATTATGTTACTACTGAAAAAGAATTTCTAGCAGTTGTGTTTGCTTGTGATAAATATAGATCCTATATGGTGGACTCAGAAGTAATTGTTCACATCGATAATGCTGCTATAAAATATCTTATGGAGAAGAAAGATGCTAGACCTAGACTCATTAGGTGGGTTCTTTTGTTACAAGAATTTTATTTACATATTACTGATAGGAAAGGAGCTGAGAACCCCGTAGCTGATAACTTGTCCAGGTTGGAAAATATTCTTGATGACCCACTACCTATTGATGATAGTTTTCCTGATGACAAATTGGCTGCAATAAATGTTTCCAATAGCACACCTTGGTATGCTGACTATGCCAATTACATTGTTGCTAAATACATACTTCCTAGTTTCACTTACCAACAAAAGAAAACAATCTTCTATAATTTAAGACATTACTTTTGGGATGACCCACATCTTTATAAAGGAGTAGATGGTATTATAAGACGTTGTGTACCTGAGCATGAACATGAACAAATCCTACGGAAATGTCACTCCGAAGCTTATGGAGGACATCATGCGGGAGACAGAACTACTCACAAGGTATTAAAATTTGGTTTTTATTGGCCTACTCTCTTCAAGGATGCTCGTAAGTTTGTTTTATCTTGTGATGAGTGTCAAAGAATAGGTAATATCGGTAAGCGTCAAGAAATTCCTACCACTACAGGAATCAGGTACTTTGCCATCTGCCATGGCTGACGGCAAAGGCATGCCTGGCGGACGGCAAAGGCCTTTGCATCTTTGCTGTCAGCCAGCAGACGGTATACCGTCCGGCTGAACGAGATACGGCAAAGGGCACTTTGTCGTCTGCTGGCAGATGACGAAGATGCAAAGGCCTTTGCTATCCGCCAGCAGACGGCAAAGAGCTTGGATGACATGGGTGTCATGTTAGGTCCATTAGGGTTTAACGGCGTGCTTTGCCGATGCGGAGGTCTTTGCCGTCTGGCAGCAGACAACAAAGTGGATATCCCAGGTGCCCTCAGGCAGCTGCCATGTGGCCCGCTATGCCGTTTGTTGGCAGACGACAAAGATGCAAAGGTCTTAGCCGTCTGCCAGCAGACGGCAAAGTGACCGAATAGGCCAGCCACACTGCCCCAGGTTGCACAGGTAGCTGCCATGTGGCAGCTTTGTCGTCTTCTAGCAGACGACAAAGTGTGTGTATTGCCCCGGTTTTTTCTGTAATTATGCCATTTTTTTGCCAAGCTAGGTAAAAATCCTAAGTGTAGGTCATTTTAGAGCTAAACTAGGTACATAGGTCATTTTGGAGCTTAGTAAGGTTATTATGTCATTTTCGAGGAAAATAAGCTAAGTCTATGTCATTTTGGAGAAGATTATTATGTCATTTTTTAGCTAAGTATGCTAAGTATGTCATAAGTGAACTAAAGAAG
>LR738715.1:339526085-339561961 GCA_902687465.1 Secale cereale
ACAGGAATCAGGTACTTTGCCATCTGCCATGGCTGACGGCAAAGGCATGCCTGGCGGACGGCAAAGGCCTTTGCATCTTTGCTGTCAGCCAGCAGACGGTATACCGTCCGGCTGAACGAGATACGGCAAAGGGCACTTTGTCGTCTGCTGGCAGATGACGAAGATGCAAAGGCCTTTGCTATCCGCCAGCAAACGGCAAAGAGCTTGGATGACATGGGTGTCATGTTAGGTCCATTAGGGTTTAACGGCGTGCTTTGCCGATGCGGAGGTCTTTGCCGTCTGGCAGCAGACAACAAAGTGGATATCCCAGGTGCCCTCAGGCAGCTGCCATGTGGCCCGCTATGCCGTTTGTTGGCAGACGACAAAGATGCAAAGGTCTTAGCCGTCTGCCAGCAGACGGCAAAGTGACCGAATAGGCCAGCCACACTGCCCCAGGTTGCACAGGTAGCTGCCATGTGGCAGCTTTGTCGTCTTCTAGCAGACGACAAAGTGTGTGTATTGCCCCGGTTTTTTCTGTAATTATGCCATTTTTTAGCCAAGCTAGGTAAAAATCCTAAGTGTAGGTCATTTTAGAGCTAAACTAGGTACATAGGTCATTTTGGAGCTTAGTAAGGTTATTATGTCATTTTCGAGGAAAATAAGCTAAGTCTATGTCATTTTGGAGAAGATTATTATGTCATTTTTTAGCTAAGTATGCTAAGTATGTCATAAGTGAACTAAAGAAGCTAAGTATAGGTCATTTTGAGCTAACGTAGGTAGTTATGCCATTTTTAGCTAAATAAGCATATTTATTCATTTTGGAGGACAAAATGGTAAGTGTAGGTCATTTTAGAGCTATCCTAGTTAAAATCGGTCATTTTGGAGCTAGGTAAGGTTATATTGTCATTTTGGAGGAAAATAAACTAATGATATCATAGTTTAGAGCTAAACCAAGGTTTTTATGCCATTTTTACCTAAGTATGCTAAGTAGGTCATAAATGAACTAAAGTAGGTAAGCATAGGTCATATTTGAGCTAACGTAGGTAGTTATGCCATTTTTTAGCTAACTAAGAATATGTATTCATTTTGGAGGACAAAATAGTAAGTGTAAGTCATTTTAGAGCTATACTAGTTAATATCGGTCATTTTTGATCTAGGTAAGGTTATTTTGTCATTTTGGAGGAAAATAAACTAATGGTATGATAGTCTGGAGCTAAACCAAGGTTATTATGCCATTTTTAACCTAAGTATGCTAAGTATGTCATAAATGAACTAAAGAAGCTAAGTATAGGTCATTTTTGAGCTAACCTAGGTAGTTATGCCATTTTAGAGCTAACTAAGAATATTTATTCATTTTGGAGGACAGAATAGTAAGTGTAGGTCATTTTATAGCTATCCTAGGTAAAATATGTCATTTTGGAGCTAAGTAAGGTTATTATGTCATTTTCGAGGAAAATAAGCTAAGTATAGGTCATTTTGGAGCTAAATAGGTCATTTCTTAAGCTAAGTATGCATTTGTTAAGCAAAACAGTTGGGAAAACGTACCATAATCACGGAGGTGAAGGACTAGTCGGGGTTGCGCCAGTGCCAGACGGAGAAGGATCGGTCAATGCTTGTCGGGAGGCATGCCGCACCAAAGATCATTTGCAATGTCTCGTTAGCATGATGCAACTCAAATGTGAATACTAGTAACTAATGACAATTTAAATGAAACTCATCGTGGGCGCTATAATAATCTGGGTCCTGGGCGGAGGGGTCTGACTGTTGCTCTGGCACACGGACTGCACATTTTGCTTTCATGAGTCAGTGATATTTGTTAATACCGAAAAGAACATTACATGCATGATTTGGCTAATATGTAGGAGAAACTTACCACGAGGAGCTCGTATAGGGCCCGGTGACCCGCGTCGTTCGGGTTCCTCTCCTCCTCCAACAACCTAGCCGTCCTCTCCTCCATGTCCTTCTCCCTCTCTGCCGCCTACCTGTTTGCCTCCGCCAGAAGTTCCAGGGCCCTAGCCTCGATGGCGAGCTCTATTGGCCATGGACGAGGCCTCATCTCAGGAAGAGAGCTCGTCTGGCGCTTTTTGATCTCTGGGAAAGTTCTTGGACAACATATCAGTCCATCCCCAATGGTTGTCGAGCCATGTTTCCTCCCGTCACCAGATTACATCACGAGCTCTAGATCAAAATCACTTTTGCTCGGGTTGAAGTCCTCCCCTTTCATCGCCTTCCCAAAGTCTCTGTACCAAACGAGCTTGTTGTGGGAGGAGATGTTGGTGAAGCTCTCTGGATGATTGAGGTCAGACTAAGAGAATGCCTTGGCCTTCTTGTATGGGGCAGTATGGGCCATGACATAGAGGTCGAACAGTGGTGGCACCTCCTTCTTGTGGTGATGCGCCTAAAAGAACAAAATATTAGTTAAGGGCTCAAGCTAGCATGAAGAATGAAAATGCATGAATCATGAAGCAAACCACATACCCAGTGGTCCCTGTACTCAAACAGGTTGGAGCTCCCTTGATGGTGTGGCACTCCTTGCATTTGGGCATGCTTATCCTTGGCCTTGTTGTGGACAGCTAGCCATTGGGGAGAGCACCACTCATCCACCAACGCCTCCCAACATTGCATCCTATCTACACACCATCTTGGGGGCACCTAAGTTAGACAAGAGAAATTTCAGCGCTATGCCTACAAATAAAATTAAGGAAATTAAGTACCAGGCCTTAAGAATAGTTAATTACCTTCATGTACTTCTCCTTACTCAGAAACTTGACATGGCACTTCTTCTTGGCCATCTTAATGTTAGTCGAGGCATAGTAGTCTCGAACAGCCTGCACCCGAGCCTCGTGCCATAAGTTCTGAAGTAGGCGCTTGCACCCGGCTTCGACAACCATAGCCGCGTCTGCCTCATGTTCCTCAATACACCCATAGAAGGTCTGCAATCAAACAAGACAACATTGATTAGTACAATCACTAGGTACTATTGATTTTTAATTTTGTAAAGGAGAAATTACCCAAAACGCCCGGATCACAATGTCGGCCACCGTCTCACATAAGAAACCGTCGACCCTCTCCTCCGGTGGGGCCGGGGCAGCCAAGTACAACTCCCAGCTTAGTGCTAGCTGTAGAACCTCACCTTTAGTAGGCAACGTGACCCACCCCGGAAAGTCCCGCCGGCAAATCACACCAGGGACCTGGTTGGGCATGCGGACACCACGGGCATGTACCCAACCCCTGCAGTATGACAAGGCCAACACATTAGAAATTAATTTGAAGAAACGTGAAGGAAAAATGTTAAAAAAGAGTAAATGCACTTACTTCTCCCCATTAGACACAATCAACCACCTCTGATTGCGGGTCGCCGGCATGGGCGGGAGATTTGTTCCACCACGCTGGTAGACCTTCTTTCCCCCCTCAACCAGCTCGCCTTCGGTATAGCTATCCTCAGAGAAGTTGTCATCACCACCATGGCCACTAGCCTTTGGAGTCACGTGGGGCGAAGACTCTCGGACCAGAGTCTCATGGAACGAAGACTCTAGGACCCCGAGTCTCGTGGGACGAAGGCTAGGTGACCCGAGGCTCGTCGGCCCGAGGCTCGTGGACTGGAGTCCAAGACAGGTCCACCTCAGACGGAGCAGTCCTGTGGTCGGGAGAATCAGCTGGGGGTGGCAGCGAGGAAGGTGTAAGGGCCTTCCTACCTCTCTTGCTGCCACGTCCACCTCTACCACCCATCTTCGTCTTCCCCCGACCTCTCCCGGCTGAAGAAGAAGTACCCGCCAGTGGTGTCTGCATACTATCTAGCAGCACTCTCCTGAGGTGGTGGGGTGGAATGGAAGCACCCTTCCCAGCACGCGCCGAGGAAGGAGGCTCGGCGCGTTCTCGACCCGCGCCCACCATCTCTCAACACCTGCAATGACAAAGAGTAAATGAAATTAGTACAACATAAACATAATAAAAAAATTAAGTGTATCATCATCATGATCATAATAAAATTTTGAATACCTAATAACATGAACTAATTATTAATATATATATATTTACCTAACATTACCAATATTACTCTTCATCGTCTATATATGGTCCGGGATCAATAAATGCATCATCATCATCATCACTATCAGTAATGACGTGCTCATCATCTTCAATAAATGCATCAACATGTGGAAGGCCTCCTTTATGTAATCGGTCAAGCATTGACAGGTCATCCGCAGTAGTAACCTCTTTTATTTCCGGCTCTTCTTGTTCTGGCTCAAGGGTGAAGTGAGATTCATTGTCGCTATCTACTTCAATGTTCTGGTGTGAAGTAGAGCGGTTATTGAAATGTTTTTGGAAAGATGTGCTTCTTGGAAGAATTCTCCTTCATATGTGTCTAGTTAATGTGAGGTTCATAATACTCTTCATTGGGGGGAGGTGGTCTAAGACGTGGCGGCACTTCATAAACGACATCTCAACCATTGAGATTTCGATCACTTTGACAGGCCCACGGTAGATACAAGTCCTTCTAGTCTCCTTCGGCTGGAACCAATAACATTTGAAGACTACGACATTTGGTGGGTTTGCACCATAGAATTGAAGTTCATAAATTGCTTCAACTCTTCCATAATACTCGGTATCTCCTTCGCCGATGGCAGAGACACAACAATTTGTACACTTTCGGTTGGCCATAGATTGATCTTTGCCATAGGTACGAAAGCGATACCCGTTGATGTCGTATTTGTCAAATGAACGGACCTTATAATCAAAACCATTAGCGACTTGTCTCAATCTGGCGTACATAAAATATGAATTAGCCTACAAGTTTAATTCGAAAGAAGGATTGTTGCATTAGCCACAAATTAGACGAAGAAATGAAATGGTCTAATGGAAATTACCGTTTGTTTGAACCAAGAGATGAAACCGGGAAAGCCGCCTCCTAGCTTTGCCAGAAGCTCATAATCTTCGACGGTATCCTTTTCGATCACCGCTCCATACGAGAATTTGGCGATGTATCGACTGTATCAAATATATCCGGGAATAAGAGCAGTTCAAAGGAATTAGAAGTTGCGAAACAATGTACCAAGAACTTACTCGATGTATAGCCGCACTTCTGTTAGGTTGTTGAAGATATATAACGAAATGGTCCACCATTCTTCGAAATCCAATGTTAAGGAATTAGAAGCACTGGTTGGTGCGAGATTCCCTTTGAAAAGCCTGAGGTTGGATCCACCCTTTTTAGGGTCGCCAGCATTGTACCGTGGCTTCGGATTATGAAAATGATGATTTTTGGCTTCGTAGTGTGCTATCACGAAGTTTCCCGCCTCCTCGGTAATGAATGCCTCGACCATTGATGCTTCAATTCTATGTTTATTCTTACATTTTGCTCGAAGCGTCTTCTGCATCCTCTCAGTTGCGTAGCACCAACGAATTTTCACGTGCCCCCCAATCTTGCCTCGGTCAAGAGATTGGGTTAAAGAAGACCGGCAGAAAGATCTTCTCTAACTTACAGATCAACTCCGACACCAACTCTTCCATTTATTATAGAAAGGCAGGCGATAGTTATTTCGCACAAAGAATACGGAAGAAATAGCTCAGCTCTGCTAGTATAGCCATTCATCCTCAAGGATGAAGCAATGCAACATCACCGGCATTACCCGCTCAATACATATGTGCCAATCATGACTCTTGAGACCAAATATCTTCAATTTTTCAAGACTCGCTCCCCTCTTTAGATTCGTTTCATCCCATCGTGGAATGTCAACCGCATTTTCACCCACAAGATAATTTCCCTCATAGCTGGCCTTCCATGATTGAACCATGCCTTTGGCTTTGTCCAGTTATGCTTTCCTTTGGGTGGTTGCATGTTTTGTAACGGTCTATCACATAGCGCCTCTGTCGGTGTACTAAGATAGGGGTACCTTAGTACCCCAACTTGTGCACGGGCAGTAGCAGCTTCCCGCGGTAGGGTTTACCACGTGCACGCCAAGTACCTTTCCGGTCCTTATGAAGCCATTCAAGAACAAAGTATACAAGTCAGAAGGTCAAGACCCCGGCAAGTGGAGCTTGCCGGGAAGGCCGTACCAGGCTCAAGTTTATCACTTTAACACAAGACCCTGGCAAGTGGGGCTTGCCAGGAAGACCAAGGAACACATATCCCAAGAGATGCCTCGGCGCATCATGCGCCCCGGTAGGGCCCGGAGAGCGACAAGCTTCCGGGCCCGGCAAGATCAAGACCCCGGCAAGGTGCTTGCCGGGGAAACATATGTTGCGTGCCCGCGCTCCAGCTCATCGGTCCACGCGTCACCCTGGAACCCTTCCAGGGGCACGTGGCGGATGGCTGTGCAGCCTGGGGCACACGGTGGCAAGCCATGGTGACGAGGCTACCGCCGTGGCGAACGGAGAAGCATGGACGGACACTTTTGGGGTCGACGGCGACGGGAATTTAATGCCCTTGTCCCCCACTGTCAAAGTTAGGTGAAAACCACTGTTCATCCACTGTTCACGCACTGTTCCCGCACTGTTACAACTACCTCCAAAATTACGCTTTTACCCTCCTCTACGTTGACACCTGTCGGTGACCCCTTTGAGCTATAAAAGGAGGCCCATGCACAACGTAGAGGGGGTTCGGAACCTAGACAACTCTTTCGCTCGGTGTAGCTAGCTCTCCAAGCTCCCGAGCTCAAGAACTCAATACAACCTAAGCAGGAGTAGGGTTTTACGCGTCCGCGCGGCCCGAACCTGGGTAAACTGCCCGCGTGTGCCCCTCGATCTGCTCTCCGTGCTCCCTCCGCTCCCTTACCGCAACGTAGAAGGGGCTCCGGTCCCATAGGTGCTCGTGGGAGGACAGTTTCCCCCGACATCTTTGGCACGCCAGGTAGGGGGCGTCGAGGTTGTGCGAACCTGATCCGGCGCTCACGCGGGCGCATTCTTCATCAACTTCTCCAGCTTCATCAACTTCATCAGCAGCACCAACATGCCTCCGAAAAAGAAGGTTTCGGAGGTCGGAGGCCCGTCTGCGTTGGTTCCACCGCCACCAGAACCAACGGTTGGTGGAGGAGACGCCGGCGGAAGGGTGGTCGCCGGCGAGGAAACTCACGGCGCCACCAAATCCAAGGACAAGACGGACGACCGGGCAAATTCCAAGGCCTCGGTGTCCGTAGACGCACCACGCCTTTCTCGGGAGGTGCCAAGCCAGCAGCGCCGTGGTACAGGAGGTACCATTCGCTTGTTGGGGCAAGGACAAACCGGAGGATCGCGGGACGCTCAAGGCCATCGTCCTGGCACGAGCAAGGCGCGGTCGCCGGGGCGAGAAACTGCTCCTTCTAACCATGTTAGGAGTCCGAGCATATCTCGCTCCTCGCACCGCTCGCCGCCGCTCCCCTCCTCTCCAGCAGAAGCTCTAGCAAGAGCACAACTGCTCCTCGATTTCCCTCCAGCGGCAGACAAGGCCGAAGACTGGAGGGCGACGATCCAGAGCCTCATCGCCTTCGCCAACAACGACACGCCGCAGCAGCCGGCGACGTCGCGACCGCGACAAGTCGACCAGACGAAGGCCGATGGCGACAAGACCGCCGGGGGTGCAACCACCGTGCACTCCCTGCCGCGGAAGTAGAAGACGCCACCCCGCCGGATTAACGTCGACGACGACTCCACGGCGTTGTCGGATCCGCGGGCTCGTCGGGACCAGCGCCAAGTCCTCGACGACCGGCGGCAAGAAGACGCTCGGACGCGCATCGAGCGCCGACGAGAAGCCCGACGACAATCGGATCAGCGCGCTGGTACCGTTGTCGACACGTACGCGCCCGGTGAACCGGGCGACTTGCCGTATGCGGCGGGTTGCCCTGCGTTCACCCGAGAGCTGCGGCGAGTCCAGTGGCCCAACATGAAGAATTTTAAGCCCGACGTACCCGAGAAGTACGACGGCAAGATGCACCCCTCGGAGTTCCTCAGCATCTACACCATCGCGATGCAGGCTGCCGGGGGACCTGACGAGAAGATACTAGCCAACTACTTCCCGCTAGTGCTTAAGCCTAACGTCCGCTCCTGGCTTATGCACTTGCCGAAAAGCTCCATTTCTTCATGGGCGGATCTGTGCCACCAGTTTGTTGGCGCCTTCACGGGCGGCCACAAACCCCACGGCCAGGAGAGCGATCTCCACATCTTGGCCCAGAAGGAGGGAGATTCCCTGCGCAAGTACATCCAGAGGTTCAGCCGCGTGCAACACAACATTCCTGACGTCCACCCTGCCGCAGTTATCAGCGCGTTCCACCAGAACGTGCGTAACCGCCGCATGAGGGAAGAGATGGCCATGACCAAGATTCGGGATGTCAGCGAGCTCTACGCTCTGGCTGACAAGTGCGCGCGCGCCGAAGAGGGGAGGAGACTCCCCGGAGAGGACACTGGCGCAGGAGGAAGCGACAGTGAGGATGTCGCCCCGGCAAAGAAGAGCCGGCGGTGGAACAACAGAAGAAAGAAGAGCAAGGAGGTGCTGGTCGTCGAGCAGTCCGGCAAGGAGGCTCCCGCCAAGAAGGCACAGGCTGGCGGTTCCGGCAAGGAACCCGCCCCTGTGGCGGCAGCCGACAAGCAGGACGGCTCCGACAAGCAATACTGCAAGATCCACCGCACCAAGGGCCACGATCTACAAAACTGAAAGCGAGTCGAGTACCTCGTAGAGCAGCAGAAAGTTGAATACGAGCGTCGCGACAAGGAGAAGGCCCAAGGAGGCGGAGGAGAGCCAAGCAAGAAGCGGCCATTCAATGGCCGGGGAGGACGCCGCGGCAAGGCCAAGCAGCGGCAAGGTGATAGACCTCCCCGGGGCCGCGACAAGGATGAGGAAGAAGACGACGACGACGACGACATGGAGGAAGGAGATAATAGCGAGCAGGAGTTCCAGAAGGCCACAGAAGTTCTGTGTGTCGACGAAGGCGCCTCTCTGCATACTTCCCACCGCCAACTCAAGTAGTGGGTGCGGGAAGTAAACGCAACTGAGCCGCCCGTCGAGTCACGCAGGCTGCTGAAGTGGTCCAGCACGCCCATCATTTTTGATCTTGAGGATCACCCTGACCGCACAACGGCGGTCGGGTGCTTGCCGATGTTGGTCTCACCAACCATCCGCAACCTCAAGGTCACCAAAATATTGGTTGACGGCGGGGCCGGCCTGAACTTGATCTCCTCAGCTGTGATCAAGAAACTCCAGATCCCAGACGGCGAGCTCGAAGAAACCGGGTCGTTCCAAGGAATAAACCTGGGAAGGAGCAAGTCAAAGGGGAAGATTACTCTGCCAGTGACCTTTGGCGGGGAGCTCAACTTCAGGACGGAGAGGATAACCTTCGACGTGGCCGATATCCCATTGCCATACAATGGGATACTTGGACGTCCTGCCCTCGCCAAGTTCATGGCAGCTTCCCACTATGCCTACAACGTGCTCAAGATGCCGGGGCCGATAAGCGTCATCTCTGTCCCTGGCGACAAGAAGGACGCGCTTATCTGCGCCGACAAGATCTACCGGGATGCAGCAGCCGCAGCAGAAAGCAACACACTTGCCGCTGAAGCTCCCGGGGGGAAGAACAAGACCAAGTCCGGCAAGAGCTCTGGGGCCCACTCCGGCAAACGCACCTCTTCGGAGTGCTGCGCTGCCGTCGAGGACGCACCATCGAGCTCCACCGGCAAGTGTAAGAAAGGAATGGCAGCTCCACCGGCAACCAAGAAGGTGTCCGCCAAGGAGGACGGCACTGGTGGTACCTTCACCATCAGTGCTACACTCGATGACAAATAGGAAAGCGCTTGTTGCCTTCCTGCGGGCGAATGTCGATGTGTTTGCATGGCAACCGTCTGACATCCCCGGCGTTCCCAGGAAGGTGATTGAGCACAAGCTTGCTGTTTGTCCTCATGCGCGGCCCGTCAAGCAGAAGGTCACAAAGCAAGCCGTGGAGTGCCAAGAATTCATCGCCGAAGAGATAAAGAAGCTGGAAGCAGCAGGCCTAGTTAGAGGCGTGATCCATCCTACGTGGCTGGCCAATCAAGTTGTCGTGCGCAAGGCCAACGGGAAGTGGAGACTTTGTATAGACTTCTCTGATGTGAATAAAGCATGTCCCAAGGATCCATTTCCCTTGCCGCGTATTGACCAGATTGTTGACTCCACCGCCGGATGTGAGCTGCTTTCCTTCCTTGATGCATACTCAGGTTACCACCAGATATTCATGGCCAAGGAAGATGAAGAGAAGACTGCATTCATTACTCCATGTGGCACATATTGCTTCATACGCATGCCCTTTGGATTGAAGAATGCAGGCTCAACATTTGCAAGGGTGGTGCACACTGCTTTTGAGCCACAGATCCACAGAAATGTAGAAGCCTACATGGATGATATAGTGGTCAAGAGCAAGAGCAAAGATACCCTGATCCAAGACTTGGAAGAAACATTTGCGAACCTGCGCAAGATCCAGCTCAAGTTGAACCCCGAGAAGTGCGTCTTCGGAGTCCCCTCCGGCAAGCTTCTCGGGTTCTTTGTGTCCCAGAGGGGGATCGAGGCCAATCCCGACAAGATAAAAGCCATCGAGCAGATTGAAGCCCCAAAGCGAGTCAAGGACGTAAGGAGACTTGCTGGCTGTGTGGCTGCCCTCAGCAGGTTCATTTCAAAGTCTGCAGAACGTGCCCTGCCTTTCTTCAAAACCTTGAAAAAGGCAGGTCCTATGAAATGGACTCCAGAAGCGGAGGCAGCGCTGCAGGACTTGAAAGGATACCTGTCCTCTACTCCGATACTTGTCGCACCTAGGCCACAAGAGAAGTTGCTGCTGTACCTAGCAGCAACCAATCAAGTGGTTAGTGTTGCGTTGGTAGCGGAAAGGGAGGCAGAGGAAGAGCCCACACCTCTGGCAAGCGAATCCAGCGACAAGCAGGGGGCTTCCCCGACAAGCTCCGGCCCCGACAAGGACAAATCCGCGCAGGAACAAGGAGAAGTATGGAAGAAGATGGTGCAGCGCCCAGTGTACTTTGTAAGTTCCCTCTTGCAGGGGGCTAGATCAAGATACTCTGGGGTGCAGAAGTTGCTTTTTGGCCTCCTCATGGCCTCAAGAAAGCTGCGCCATTACTTCCAAGCGCACGAGATAACAGTGGTCACTCGCTTTCCGTTGAAGAGGTTATTGCAGAATCCCGAAGCAACAGGAAGGATCGTCGAGTGGGCACTGGAGTTGTCAAGCTTTGGTCTCAGGTTTGAGAGTACTTCAACCATACAGAGCAGAGGTTTGGCAGAATTCATAGCGGAATGGACCCCAACACCAGATGAAGAAGTCCAAGAGACAAGCGTCCCCGTACAAGAAGCGAGCAGCGAATGGATGATGTACTTTGATGGTGCTTTCTCGCTGCAAGGCGCCGGTGCTGGCGTGGTGCTCATAGCGCCCACCGGAGAGCACCTCAAGTATGTCATCCAGATGCACTTTCCCAAAGAACAAGCGACAAACAATACTGCTGAGTATGAAGGTCTGCTTGCAGGCCTCAGAATCACAGCCGAGCTTGGGATCAAGAAGTTGATTGTGCGGGGAGATTCACAGTTGGTGGTCCGACAAGTGAATAAGAGTTATCAGAGCCCTTTGATGGAAGCTTATGTCGATGAAGTGAGGAAGCTTGAAGAGCACTTTGAAGGTCTGCAAATGGAGCACGTCCCAAGAGCTCAGAACGATATTGCAGATGGCCTCTCAAAGTGTGCTGCGATGAAGTTACCTGTGGAACCAGGGACCTTCCTGCTCAAGATAACTCAGCCATCCGTTACACCATCAGTTGGGCAGAACAAGAAGAGGAAGTTGGTCTCCGGCGACTACTTGCCGGCGGATCTTCCCGAAACCGCCGCCAAGGTCCCCAAGATCAACAGTCAAAATGCTGAGGAACAGTTTGCTCCTGCAGATCCAAGGGTCTGTACAGTTGAAGCAAGTGTTCCCGACAAGCCTTGCCCCGGTAGGCTTGCCGGGGGACCGTCAGCTCCGGCAGAGCCGGAGGTTCTTGCCGTAGAAGCTGGGGTTCCCGCAGCGGCCCTCATGCCTTTAGTCCTTGCCGTTGAGCCTCGGGCTCCGGCATGGGCGCAGCAGATCGTCCGTTTTCTGCAAACTGGAGAACTCCCCGACGAGCCAGAAGAGATAGAGAAAATAACCAGACAGTCAAGTATGTACCAGTTCGTTGACAACGAACTGTACAGAAGAAGGCTCAACGGCGTCAGGTTGAAGTGCATCTCCAGAGAAGATGGACAGAAGCTGTTGGCAGAGATACATGGATGCATATGTGGCCACCACATTGGCGCAAGGGCACTTGCCGGAAAGGCGTTCCGGCAAGGGTTCTTCTGGCAAGAAGCCCTCCAAGATGCAACTGCACAAGTAACCAAGTGTGAAGCGTGCCAGTTCCATGCCAGGCAAATTCACCAGCCAGCTCAAGCTCTCCAGACGATCCCTTTGTCCTGGCCCTTCTCGGTCTGGGGGCTCGATATCCTCGGCCCCTTTCCCCGCGCTGCCAGGGGCTTTGAGTACTTGTACGTAGCAATCGACAAGTTCACAAAGTGGCCAGAAGTGGAACCAGTGAGAAAGGTGACAGCACAGTCAGCAGTCAGGTTCTTCAGAGCGATTGTTTGCCGTTTCGGAATCCCTAACAGGATCATCACCGACAACGGCACACAGTTCACAAGTCGCACCTTCATGCAGTACGTTCAGGACCTTGGCGCCAAGGTCTGCTTCGCTTCTGTTGCTCACCCGAGGAGCAATGGTCAAGCGGAGAGGGCCAATGCTGAAGTGCTGCGCGGGCTCAAGACAAGAACCTTCGACAGGCTGCGCAAGTGCGGAAGAAACTGGATAGAGGAGTTACCGGCGGCTCTTTGGTCAATCAGGACGACACCAAGTCGAGCCACCGGACAGACACCCTTTGCTCTTGTTTAGGGAGCAGAGGCAGTTCTCCCCACGGAACTCGTATACGGATCTCCTCGAGTGCTCGCTTATGATGAGCTCGAGCAAGAGCAACTGCGACAAGATGATGCATTGCTCCTCGAGGAGGAACGTCTCCAGGCTGCTGCACGAGCTGCTCGATACCAGCAAGCCTCGCGCCGCTATTATAGCCGCAAGGTTAAGGCCAGGAGTCTCGAGGAAGGCCACCTTGTTCTTCGGCGTGTTCAGTCCGCCAAGAATTCCAACAAGTTGACGCCGAAGTGGGAAGGCCCTTATCGGGTGAGACAAGTCACAAGGCCCGGCGCTGTCCGCCTTGAGACCGAAGAAGGATTACCGGTGAGCAACTCCTGGAACATAGAGCATCTTCGCAAGTTTCATCCATAAGGCGCGGTTGCTGTGATCCGCTCCGGCAACCACCTTTTGTACAAGTCTTGCCGCTGTTGCATGTAAACCTTTGTACAAAGCCGGGCGCAGATCCCGTGCATCAGTAAAGCTTTTCGTGCTTCGCACTATTTGCCATTTCCATGCCTTTCTTTGTTATTTGCATGCATTGTTTGGCACCATGTGCAACGCACATCCCCGGTAAGCATTAGCAGGCCAAGAGGCCCTATACTTGTTTTCCCTCCTCTTTTTCTTTCCCTCTTAAGTAGAAGGAATATTCCTCGCGCACAAGTTTGCCGGGGGGAAGGAGGTGGAGGATGAATCAAGTGATGTTCAAGAAAGAGAAGCTTTGCCGGGGAACGAACGAAACTATGAAAGCTAAGTTACCAAAGTTTGAGTAATTCAAATTTTTAAATTTTAGTTGTCTTCCTTGAACAACCACACTTTGTATGGAAAACCTGTGCGCGGAGGAACCTACCCATGGCTAGCCGCACCCTTACCTTGTTTTCGAGCACGCTCAACGGCTTAGGTGAGCTGCGACAAGTGTCGCGCCCTTACTTCGTTTTCGAGTTCGCTCAGCAAGCTAAGTGTGCTGCGACTAGCTACGGCAAGGATACTTGCCGACAAGGTCTTTTGCCAGCAGGCTGCTCAGAGTCCAGCACTCAGCGCTCGCGGCAAGGGCCCCTTGCCGGCAAGTCCCCTGAAAGCATAGGGTAGAAAGCATACAAAGTGGAGGACCAAAAGCAAGGGAGATAACATAGCATTAACTGATCAAAATAAGATTGTATATATTACAAAGATAGCTTGCCGTAATACTAATAGATTCTTGTCCATAACATGCCTTGTAGAGGCAAGGGAAACAGAAAGAAAGAAATCTAATCTACGCGGTCGCCTTCACGCCTTGTGATCTTGTTCACCTTGGCGACGATGTGGGCGACCTGCGCCTTCAATGCCTCCTGATCAGCTTCGGCCGGCAAGGTGCGGAGGACGTTGACAAGGTTGATGCCGGGGTTGCGGTAGACGATCTTCGTCAAGACACGCTCCAAGGTGCCCATGCAGAGCCGACGCGCCTCGTAGGCCAGCTGCACAGGGATCTTCTCCTGCAACCGCGCGAGCGCCGGCGCTATTCCCCGGAAGAACAGACTTAACTTGGCGCTGTGGGGGAGGTTCTCGTCCGGAGAGTACGCGAGGTGCTCCGCCCTCAGCGCCACCATCTCCTTGTCGATGTTGGCGGCGGAGGTGACCAAATCGTCAGTCCACTGCTCCATCGCCCGGCTGAAGTTGTTCGCTGAGACGGCGGCGCTCTCCACCAAGTTCCGCTCCTTGCGGAGCTCGTCCTTCAGCTTCGTCTCGCGGTCCCGGGCGGCGTCGAGCGAATCAGTCAGAGTGGAGACCTTCAACTCTAAGTCAGCAATGGATTCCTTGGCGGCAGTGAGCTCATCGCCTTTCTTGGAGAGACGTACCTGCAAGTCAGAATTAGTGTGGGCATCTTTCTCCCGCTCCATGTTGAGCGCGGTGATTCTTTCCGCGCTCGCCTTCAGGTACCGCTGCAGCTGCTCCACCTTGGCTTCGAGGTCCTTCTTGGCGGTCTCCGCGGCGGCTGTGGCGGCTTTCGCCTCCTTCAGGGCCCCGCCAATGGCCTGCTCCCGGGCGGTGAGGTCGTCCTCGTGGGCATCGAGGTCGACTTTCCGCTGGTTGAGCACTCCTTCTCGCCGGGACAGCTCCTCGGCGGCCAACCGTTGCTGCTCGTCCACCTCGGCCTTCTCCAAGAGGAAGGCTTGCTGCGCTCCGGCAAGCTCTTCACGCTCCTCAGCCAGATGGCGGAGGGCTGCTTGGTTGTCGGCGCGAAGCTCCGCGGCGCGCTTCTCCAATCAACTCCAGCCTTGGCGGCAAGAGCTTCCCGAGACTCTAGCTTCGCCTGCCTGGCCCGGTACAGAGCCAGAAGCCGGCGAAGGAGCTTCTCCTCTTCGGGCTCGTCGCTGCTGCCAGGCGCTTCAACCACCTTCAACCCCGTGGAGGCGAGGACCTCTCCGTCAAAGGTCTCTCCCTCCACGGGGGCTCGAGACGAGGACGCCCACGGGACTTGTATGAAAACCCCGTTAGGGGCCTCCAGGTAGACGCCCTGCTCAGCCGTGGAGGCAGAAGGGTCGGCGGCCGGTGCAGCGCTTGACGCTCCTGCTGCCTCCGGGCCAGCAGTGTGGTCGCCGGTCCCTTCCCCAGCCGCGGCGTCTGCGGGCGGGGCGGCCTCTTCAGCGGCAGGCTCGTCGGCTCCAGCCATGCCCTCAGCGGCAGTGGCGTTGCCGCCGTCGCCGTGCACCTCCTCCTCAACGGTGGCCTCCGTCTCCATCCGCTCTGGGGCAGGAGGATCTAGCGGAAGAAAAAGAAAAGAAAAAGTCAAGCAAATATCCAAAAAGACAAGTTCAAGAAGGAAAAGCTACAAGGACTTACCTTCGCGGACTTCTTCGACGACAGGCTCCCTCGCCGGGGAATCCACCCTTGGTGGCGGAGTGGTGGCCCCTGCTGGCGGAGGGCCGCCCGCGCCCTCCCTTGGCGGGGTGCTCACCCTTGTTGGGCTGCTCACCCTTGGCGGGGTGCCCGCCCTTGGCGGGGTGCCCGTCCTTGGCGTAGCGTTCTCCCTCGCCGGGGAGTTCACCCTTGGCGGGGAGGGTGGAACAGGCAGCTCTTCGGGGGTGACCTCCTTTTGCTCCTGCGGCTGCGGCTCCACTTCTGCACAAGACAAACAAAACAAACAAGTATCAGTACAAGCGATAACCTCAAGCGCGCCCGCTAAGCAGAAAGACAAATACCAGACTTACGCTGGGGGCTGCGCTGGGGGCTGCTCCTCGGAGCAGCGGGTTGATCCGGCAAGCTTGCCGCTGGCACGTCCCCGGTCGCCGCGACGGGCGAGTCGTCTTCAACCTCAACCACAGGGATCTTGGCCCTCTTCGCCATCCGCTGGGTCAGGGTCCTGAGAGCAAAACAAAAACAAGATCAGAATCAACAAGGGAAATCAAGACAAAATCAAAGAAATTACAAGTTGCAAGAACTTACTCCTCTTCGTCGTCGTCGGAGCTGAGGGCAGAGAAGTCGAAATCCGCCTGAGGTGCTCCCGCGCAAGGAGCAGGAGGAGAAGGCTCCCTCGGGCGCTTGGTGGTCTCCGGGGCTGTGGGCTTCGAAGACCCAGCCTCCGTCGTCGCCGAGGGCCAAGGAGCAGAAGGGGCGGCCGTTCCGCTCCGGGAGGATCCCCCTCCGCTAGGCGCTGGTGCGCGGGGCGCCTCCTGGACGACTTTGCTCGTCCTGGTGGCATGCGTTGCACGGCGCGCCGGCTGCTGTTGGGGCGCCTGCGGCCTCGCCGCCTAAGCTGCCTTGCGGGGGCGCTTCTTCGTTTGCTGCTTGGGACTTGCCGGTGGCGGGGAGTTCTCTGAGGACGAAGAGGCATCGTCGTCAAGTCCCAGAGATCCACCAGAGTCTTCGTCAGCTTCGGCGTCCTCCTCCTCCTCCCCGGCAGGCCCGCTGGACCCAGCACCATGCCCGGCGGCCCCGCTCCCTCCGGCAACCTCGCTCCCTCCGGCGACCTCGCCCTCTCCGGCGACCTCGCTCGTCCCGGCAAACTTCAGGGTAGGCACCCCGGCAAACTCATCGGGCGGAAGCTTGAGCAGCCTGAGGATTTCAGCCTCCTCTGCTTGGTTCACCGCGTCCGCGGCCTGTGCCTCATCCATAGTGTATCCAAACTCTCCCGCCGCTGCGGCTGCAGCGGCCTCTTCCATCCTGGAAGCAATGTAAGCTATGTCCCGCGCCGTAGTGGCCCGAGTGAGGCCCCTGTTCTCCTCGGTGTTCTTGGGCGTCTCAACCAAGTTGTCGAAGAAGCTCAGCACGACGTCCGGCGGAGGCTCGATCCAGGTGGGGACGACGCCATGGGAGTCACACGCCGGCATCATCGCGCGCAAGGAATCTCGGGCAGTGCTGTTGCACAGCGACACCACTCCCCGGGAAGGTCTGAACCACTCCGGATGGGCCGGGTCATGCTTGAAGAGCTCTCGGACCATCCCCTTCAACTCCAAAGCAGTGAAGTTATAGTTTAATCCAGGGCGCAGCCTCATGATATCCGCCGCATTGCCGAATCCCAGGCGGCCCTCTTCCTTTCTTGTAGAGGGGCAATGCGGCGACGGAGGAAATCTGCCCCAACTTCTCCGATGGTCAGATTGGCTACCCGGAGACGGATAATCCTGACGAGGGCAATACTGAGCTTGTTGTCCTCCGGGGCCAATTCGCTCCAATTCCTGCCGCGCACTATGGCTGTTGTGCGCGGCGCAGTGAAGGGCTCCGGCTTATCCTCCACCACCCAACACCAATCTGCTCTCCACTCCCCCCACTTGCCGCGGAGTTCTCCCTTCAGGTACGAATCCTTCTTGTTCAGCCTGAAGATCCAGGAGATGCCGCCGGAAAGGGGAGCGCCTGATTCTACTCTAGGCATGAAGAAGTGGCGAAAAAGGGCGACATTTGGATGAATCCCAATATAGTTTTCGCACAGATGTACGAAAACGGCCATCGTAAGGATGGCGTTGGGGGTGAAATCAAGGAGGTGGAGGCTATATGTGTTCATGATATCGCAAAAGAACTCCGAGAACGGAGGGCACAATCCGCAGTGGAAAAATGCAGCGAAGAAGAAATACCCGCCGGGGAACATATCTTTGGCGATGGCGGGGAAGACGTGGGTGCGGGGGTGAGCTTTGGTCTCCCTCGCCCAGAACAAATAATATTTGTCCCGCAGCTCCCTCGGACCAAGCCTTGGCGCGAAGACCACGTTCCTCTTTCGCAGGGCGGCCAGCTTCGCCGCCTGCTCGGACTTCTCCTTCTTGGCCTTGTCGTTCTTGGCCTTGTCGCTCTTGGCCTTGTCGCTCTTCGGAGCCATGGCGGGAGCGGTGAGGAAAGAGGCGAGGAGCTCGACGGCGCCGCGGATGCGGAAGACGGCGGAGGAGGGGCGGAGGCAAGAAGCAGCGGAGGTTTCTGGAGAAGAAAGGCGCAATGAAGACGAAGGAGGGGAACTGCCCCTGCTTCCTCTGCTTTTAAGGGGGGAAGTGGGGGACGTTCCGCATTTCCCATTAAAGAACAAGGCCACGATCTCTCCCACGACGCCGCAATCGACGCATGCCGTTAGGGAGGGATGCGGCGGATACGGAAGGAGATACGGCGTGCCATGGGCCGCGTGTGCCCGTGCACTGTCTTGGGCCTGGCCCAACAGCGCTCGGCACCGTGTGTGGCCCAGGCCCGGGGGCTCCTGTCGGTGTACTAAGATAGGGGTACCTTAGTACCCCAACTTGTGCACGGGCAGTAGCAGCTTCCCGCGGCAGGGTTTACCACGTGCACGCCAAGTACCTTTCCGATCCTTATGAAGCCATTCAAGAACAAAGTATACAAGTCAGAAGGTCAAGACCCCGGCAAGTGGTGCTTGCCGGGAAGGCCGTACCAGGCTCAAGTTTATCACTTTAACACAAGACCCTGGCAAGTGGGGCTTGCCAGGAAGACCAAGGAACACATATCCCAAGAGATGCCTCGGCGCATCATGCGCCCCGGCAGGGCCTGGAGAGCGACAAGCTTCCGGGCCCGGCAAGATCACCTTGCCGGGGAAACATATGCTGCGTGCCCGCGCTCCAGCTCATCGGTCCACGCGTGACCCTGGAACCCTTCCAGGGGCACGTGGCGGATGGCTGTGCAGCCTGGGGCACACGGTGGCAAGCCATGGTGACGAGGCTACCGCCGTGGCGAACGGAGAAGCATGGACGGACACTTTTGGGGTCGACGGCGACGGGCATTTAATGCCCTTGTCCCCCACTGTCAAAGTTAGGTGAAAACCACTGTTCATCCACTGTTCACGCACTGTTCCCACACTGTTACAACTACCTCCAAAATTACGCTTTTACCCTCCTCTATGTTGACACCTGTCGGTGACCCCTTTGAGCTATAAAAGGAGGCCCATGCACAACGTAGAGGGGGTTCGGAACCTAGACAACTCTTTCGCTCGGTGTAGCTAGCTCTCCAAGCTCCTGAGCTCAAGAACTCAATACAACCTAAGCAGGAGTAGGGTTTTACGCGTCCGCGCGGCCCGAACCTGGGTAAACTGCCCGCGTGTGCCCCTCGATCTGCTCTCCGTGCTCCCTCCGCTCCCTTACCGCAACGTAGAAGGGGCTCCGGTCCCATAGGTGCTCGTGGGAGGACAGTTTCCCCCGACAACCTCCAGATCGACTCTAGCCTTAGTATTATCCTTTGACATCCCCTCTATGCCGAATAATGTAGCAAAAAGTGCATCGGTGATATTCTTTTTAGTGTGCATCACATCTATGTTGTGTGGGCAAAGGAGGTCTTTGAAGTAAGGCAGATCCCACAAGCATGTCTTGTGAGTCCAGGCGTGTTTCGAATTATACCCCTTGAAATAACCTGGATGCTCTAGATCTGGCTCGAGAGCATATAACTGATCCAAGGTCTATTGGCCTGTCAATGCAGGTCGTGCATAGTTTTTGATAACTCTACCTTTGATGAAGTTCTTCTTGTCTTTTCTAAACTTATGGCGAGGATCTAGGAACTGTCTATGCAAGTTGAATCAAGAAAACTTGCGACTGGCCTGAAGCCAACGAAACTCAAGACCTCCCTTGCATGTGGGACACGGGAACCTTCCATGCACGCACCAGCCAGCGAATAGTGCATACGCCGGCAAGTCATGCGTCGAGTACATGTACCAGGCATGCATTATGAAGTTATGTTTGCTAAAGGCGTCGTATGTCTTGAGCTCATTATCACAGGCTTCTTACAATTCGTCCTTGAGCGGCTGCATGTACACATTCTTATTCTTCCACAGATAGTTGGGCCCTGGAATTATCAATGTCAGGAAAATGTTTTTTATTTGCATAATCTGTCCGGAGGGGGGGGGATTGAGTGGAATGACAAATACGGGCCAACACCTGTATTGGGCTGCCGTCAGACCAAACACACTAAACCCATCTGTGATGATGGCGACTCGAGGATGCCTTAGATCTGCTGCTTTGTCGTCATGTAATGCATCGAAGCGCTTCGGCGCTTCACCATCCAATGTGTGCACCATCATCAGCTCCCCATCTGCATCTAGTTGGGTTCTTTTGCCCATTTTGTGCCATGTCATCTGTCTAGCCGTCTCTTCGACCATGAAAAGACGTTGAAGTCTTGGTACGATTGGCATATACCGAAGGACATTAATGGGGATTTTGGTTCGCGTCTTCTCACCCATATTGTTGTCTACCACAACATACCTGGAGGACTTGCAAATGGCACAATAGTTCAACTCTGCATACTGAAGCCTAAATAAGGCACATCCTTTCTCACAAGCATGAATATTCTCATAGGGCATATTAAGAGCATGGAGGATTTTGTCGGATTGTGGGTTCCGGCAAACCCTTGAGGTTCGAACACTGGGTGCGCATGAAGATCTCTCCATTCCGCCCTAGTTCGCTCTCTGACCAATTCCTAGGCCTAGCTCGTCGTGCCCATAGAACAAGAGACACAAGGGTTTATACTAGTTCGGGCCACCATTGTGGTGTAATACCCTAATCCAATGTGGTGTGGTGGATTGCCTTGTAGGCTGAGGATGAACAAGTACACGGGAAGAACAGCCTCCTAAGGAGAGGTGTTCTTGTGCTCGGCGAGCTAGTGGGTGTAAGGATTGTGTGAATGATCTGTCGCCTTATGTGGTGCTTCCGCTACTGTGGCCTCATCTGTTTTGGGGGCTCGTGCACCTTCACCATAGGCTGCGAGGCCCCTGGGCTTTGTGAAGAGGTCGCGGGGTTACGCCGCCGTGGACAGTAAGTACCTTGGCCTAGTTTTGTCTTCACTCTTGATTCCGTTGTTGATTCCTGATGTCTTCCCTTGCATTGCCAGGACAGCGTCGTTGGTGAAGAAGAAGAAGGAGGGGCGACCGCATCAGAGGCCCAACGGCCTGGCCTGGCTTCACCCCCTCCGACGCAGACGAGCGGTGGGGGCGCCCCTACTTCTCCTACCTGGTCGTCCTCGCGAGGTCCAGTGGACAAACCTCAGGAGGGGATGACATCCTTGGTCAGGCCGGCTCTGGAGGCGCCCATCTCTAGCTCGCCTGCGGGTGTTGTTAGGGCTCAGGAGGTCTTGAACACGCCACAGCCTCTTCCTCTGGTCACGCCGCTAGCTCGCGGCCCTTCCACATCATCCGATGCCCTGGAAGAGGCTTTTCCCACGATGACGCAGCTCCGGGACAACCTCCAAGGCGCTGAACGTCGTCTGGTGACAGGGCGCTTGGAACTGATCTCAGGCTGGTTGAACTCCGACGCGTCCGTTTGGGCTGTGTTGAGCCATGTCGTGGCGGCTTCCGAAGAGAACAAGCAGGCCACCGACCAAGCCGCAGCCACCCATGAGGTGATGCTGAAGGATGCGCAGGCCGCCAAGGAGTGCTGCTGGTCGATGGAGGCCAAGCTGAAGACCATGAGCGACGAGCACTCGGCAGAGGAGAAGAGGATGAAAGCCCGAGAAGACGACATAGCCAGTTGCGACGCTGAGTTGGAGTAGTTGGCGAAGGCGCATGCTGCAGAGCGCAGCCGCCTGGAGGAGCTGGGGCAGGAGGTGGAAGTAGAGAAGGCCCAGCTGGAAACAAAGTCGAAGGTTCTGGCCGAGGATCGCGCGACCTTCAAGTCCCTTGAGGAAAGGTCCCGCCAAGCGCTGAGGGCACTCTATGAGAAGGGTTTGGGAAATCTGCTAGTAATGGACAACGAAGGCCCCGCCCAGCTGCGTCCCTATCTTGTTATGGCACTCGAGGGCGTCGTTAACGAGATCGGCCCCATGGTGGAGGGGGAAGCCCGCGCTCTTTCCTCCTCAGCCCTGACGCGCGTCTTCAGCCACCTACATCTTCACGACCCCAGCGCTGACCTTGGTGCACTGCTTGAGCCTGTGGATGAAGAGCGCTGCGAGGCCGTCGCTAAAGCTGTGAATGGCCAGGTGGAGGCCTTGTTGAAGAAGTTCCTCGCCATCGACTCCTCACCTCCAGCCGATGGAGCCATCGATCCCACGGCCAGGGCCAACCTCGTAGGGCATGGTGATGCTGCCGATGGAGAAGCGCTTCCTGACGACGGCGCCTAAGGCTGAAGAAGTGGCCTGCTGGTGGAGGACGGTGCTCCTCCCTATCTTTACTTTCCTGCGAACTTGCTTGCGACATGCGACGTGCCTCGTGGAGGCGTTAAAACTTCTGTTTGGTGTTTGAAGAATAATTTGGCTTGTAATAATTGCTAGCTATTCGCGATTCCCTTCCTATTTGCTTTGTTGTTCTACGTCGGTAGAGCCCGGCCCCGCGCGTACCTCAGCCACCGTTGGGTCGTCCGGTTCACCGGGACGAGACCAAGGGGTGAGGGGCTACGTGACCAGTTAGGCTCCTGAGTCGTGATGCTCAGGAGTCCTCCTTGACGTGCAAACAACCTCTAGGAAGGAAGCGTGAAACCAGGCTTTAGCGTTCTGCGTAGGCAGGGCCCGGCCCCACGCGTACCTCAGCCGTTGTTGGTCGTCCGGATCACCAGGATGAGACCAAGGGTGAGGGGCTATGGGACAAGTTAGGCCCTTGGGTCGGGATGCCCAAGGGTCCCCCTTGACATACGAACAGCCCTTCGGAAGGAAATGTGAAAGCAGGCCTTAGTGTTCTGCTTTGGCAGAGCCCGGCCCTGCGCGTACCTCAACCGCTGTTGGGTCATCCAGATCACTAGGACGAGACCAAGGGGTGAGGGGCTAAGGGACTAGTTAGGCCCTTGGGTCGTGATGCCCAAGGGTCCCCCTTGATGTACGAACAGACCTCATACCTGTCCTCGCTGGGCTTTCGCTCGGGAGGGTTGCGTGATGACCAGGTCCCGAGGGACCTGGTGGGGCGTACGCCAGGCGTGACCTGAGCGTAGCCCCGTGCCCAACCCCCTCGCGCTACCCTCCCGAGGGGAAAGCAGCGCGGTGGGGCTGGCCATCGAGCCTGGTGGCTCCCTGAGGTTAAAGCACATGTGAGGCCACCACCAGTTGTTTATCACCAGTGCGGAGCATGGCGCTACCGTTCTTGCACGGGCATTGCCGCTCCTCGACCGTGTCGACTGCCAGCATGGAGCATGGTGCTTCCACTAACAACCCTACCCTGACACATGGCTTGCACGACAGGGCTAGACGAGGTGTATCTAGGCACCCGTGAGACCGCGCGGGACTCACGGGGCCCTACCTCAAGGCGGGTTGCGCCTAGTCTTGATTGAGAGCGCCTGAGATGACCCTGCGAGATGGTTAGGCAACCTGCACCGAGTGAATCCCTCGAGGTTTCCACATGAGATGGCCAGACACCAACGACCCCAGGAGGTGATGTGAACGGGGCCGGGCCACCAAACAGAGCTCAGCGTTGGGTTTATCGACGCTGCAAGGACGGACCCGAGCACAGACGCCATGCCTAGTCTTCTCATGCAGACATCCAAAGGAAAGAAAACCAGCACATGGCTCCCGTAGCGACGATGCACCATGTCGTGCGCCCTTACCTATGTGTTTATGCTCAGCTCATGCAAGGGCAAGGCACCAAGGACCATGGGAGGTGACGTACACGTGGCTGGCCCGCGAGCCAGAACTCAGCCGCTTGGATTTGGCGACGCTGCAGGGACGGACCGAGCATAGGCGCCGTGCCTGTCCTTAATCATGAGTCGAGCGTAGGCAGGTTAGTGAGGGCGTACAACATTCATGGCATCTAAGTGCCGGTCAGGCAGGTAAATAATTTTAAAACTGCTGATGGGAAAGGTAACACTAGTTTAGGTAAGATGCCAGAACGATACATGCCACCGGGACGGACCCAGGCGGCCTGGGGATGATGCGGCCCGAGGGGCGCCCCCAACACAGTAAGCTAAAGATGCAAAAGGATACACGTCGCAGGGACAAGCCCGTGTGACTTGGGAATAATGCAGCCCGAGGGGCGCTCCCAGCTGAACAAAACTGAAAAATGTCACCTGGCACAGTTGCTGAAGTGGCGCTGATGTAGCTGAAGACGCTTGATGCAGATGCCATTCCTCATGAGCCGCCTGACTCCGGTACCTCGCGAAGCTCCGGAGGTTCCCATAGCTCGCGAAGAACCGAGGCCACCCCCGCCAAAATCTCCTGATGCCTGGCCTCGCGGGTCGCTAGGACCTCTCGCATGTGGCGCTAGTGCAGGGTCGCCTCGTTCAGCAAGCCGAAGGGCATGCGAACATAGTTGTGAGGGGGACCCTCGCATTGGCCCACCTCGGAGGGCCAGTAGAGCTCCTGAGTCTCCATCCTATTGAGTGTTGGGACGTTGACGCAGACGCGCAACCCGTCGCCCGATCCTTGGGCGACAGCTGCACTTCGAGGTGCCGGGTGGCACTCGCCCCGCATTTCCCTTGGCACCTGCAAGTCTTCGATGGTTTGGCTGATGAACTCCCGAGCGCTTGGTGCCTCACGCCTTGAGGCCTTCAACGGGAAATGTGCGGCGAAGATCGCCTCCACATGGTGCCCGAGCGCCTCCCTCGAGACATTGGCTAGGTCGGATGCCCTCCAGAGGAGAGGCCCCGAGCCCAGCCTGAGGGGAGCACCGGGCGCACCTTCCTATTCGAGGAAGGGAGGCGCCGCATCCCTGGGCGCAGGTCCTGAGGTACGGCCATTGGGTGCTACATCTTCGTGAGGCTCCAGGGCGAGCAGCTGCTTCTTCTTCTTGGGGACGGCCTTAGGTGGGTAGACGGCACCATCATCGTCTGGATCCTCGACCACTGCAACCTGCTAAGCGCGCTCGAGTGAGCACACCGCATCCTTTTCTTCACAAGTGATGGTGATGATGCTGCCGCTTCCTGGAATCTTGAGGACGTTGTAGCCATGGTGAGTCACTACCATGAACTTGGCCAGGGCTGGGTACCCGAGGATGGCTTTGTAGGGAAGACGAATGTGGGCGATATCAAAGTCGATGAGCTCGGTGTGCTAGTTTTCACGGGTGCCGAAGGTGACAGGCAGGCGGACCTTCCCTATCGGGGTGGTGGAGCCGTCAGTTACTCCGGAGAAGGGCTTGGTAGGCAGTAGCTGATCGTACGACACTTGGAGGCTGTCGAACGTTTCGATGAACAGAACATTGAGCCATGCACCACCGTCGAGGAGGGTCTTGGTAACTTGAATGTTGCTAATGACGGGTGAACAGATCATCGGGAGGGTGCCGATAGTTGCTGCGCACTTGAGTTGGTCTGCTGAACTGAAGGTGATGGGGCACTTGGAACACCTGAGTGGGCGCGTGGCTTCAAGCTTGGGGAGAGCCGCGCTCACCTCTCGGGCGAACTGCTTGAAGAGGCGCTGAGAGGCCGAGGCTTGCGCACCGCCCAAGATACAAGTGATGGCGCGAGGCTCCTGGAAACCCCTAGCCCCCTCGTCCTGGTCGTCGTTCCTCCTTGGTGGTGGAAGCGGAGGGAGGTCGGCCTTGCCCTGAGGACGGTCCTCGAGAGGCTGTTCCCTCCAGGCAGCCTCACGAGGCTGGTCCCTCCAGGCACCCTCGCGAGGCTGATCGCACCAGCGGTCCTCACCAGGCTGATCACGCCACTCCTGACGGGGGCCTCGGTCGTCCCAGCGCCCCCGGTCCGGCTTCCTCCATGGTCGTAGCCACGGCTGCTGCCCTCGGGGAATTGGCCGATGCGCCCTTCGCGGATGGCCTTGAGCTCTTGACAGTCATTGGTGTTATGGCTATGCACGTTGTGGAAGACGCAAAATGGACGGCTGCTCTTGGATGACTCTGGGTAGTCGCGACCACGCTTCATCTCTAGCTCAGCCGCAAGCACAGCCACGCATTTGCGCTTCACGTCCTTGCCCTTGGCTTTCTTGTCTTCAGGTTCAACGATGGGGAGCTTTACGAGGGAGAGGCGCCCCTCCTTAGCTCTAGCGCACTTGGTCGCTAGGTTAAACAGCTCCCGGGTCGTGCACATATCTTCGTAGATGGCGAGCTCCTCCTTCATCTTGACATCGCGGACGCCATCTGAGAATGCTAAGATGATGGCCTCGTCCGTGACCTTGGGGGTCTTGACGCGAACACTATTGAAGTGCTGGAGGAACTTCTGTAGGGTTTCTCCTGGTTGTTGCTTGATGCGCCGCAGGTCTCCTCCGACCGGGGGGCGGTCGCGGGTGCCCTGGAAGTTGGCAATGAACCGCTCGTGCATCTCACCCCAGGAGGAGAACGACCCCGCGGGCAGGTTCAGGAGCCACGAGAGTGCGCCGTCCTTGAGAGCCATGGGGAACCAGTTCGCCATGATCTTTTCGTTGCTGCCGGATGCCTCGATGCTTAGCTCGTAGAGCTGCAGGAACTCAGCAGGGTCGGGGGTGCCGTCGTTGCGTGGAGGCAGGTCGGGCTTGAACTTCCCGGGCCAATTGACGTTGTGTAGTTCGGGGGCGAGGGCCTTGCAGCCTGCTGTTGACACCGGAGCTTGTTGTGGAGGCAGAGTTTGGTCTTTGTCCTCGCACACCTCCACAACAGGGGGTGCACAGTCTCGACGTGGCGGTGGAGGGAGTGCTGGCGCTCCTCCTCGAGGCCGCTGGATCTCTTGGCAGCTTCCTTCATCGTGCACGGGCACCGTTCGCGGGGGTTCGAGCGACGGGGCCGCGTGCCTTGGGTCATGGACGAGGCCTTGATGTGGAGGTGGTGGAGGCGCTTCATGGGCCACGTTGCCCGCATAAGGAGGCGGGCGAGGTAGCGAGAGGGACGGTGCAGGAGAGCCCCCATCGGCGCTGACGAGCTCGGCGATGCGGTCGAGCCAGTCTTCATAGAACTCGTCGACGAGGCGGTAGTGCAGGAGCTCGCGTGCCATGAGCAACGCAGCCTGCGTGCCCACGGGTCCGCATCGAGCGTGAGACGACGAGCCCGCCGAAGTCAGCGACGGTGTTGCGGTGCGTCCGTCTCGCCACACGGAAGGGTGCAGGGACGAGGCCTGCTGCTCGTGCCGCGCCTGGCCGGTGGCGGCGTTGGCCGCGGGCGATGGAGAATGGCGAGGAGGTCCGCGGATGGGAGTTGTCGGAGCAACGCGGGTGGCAAGGGTGGCCCGCCGCTCAGCACGGGCTCGGCGAGCGTCGGCCATGGAACCGGCTGGATGACGGAGCATGGTTCGACGGAAGGGAAGCTTTGGCACACCCCTACCTCGCGTGCCAAATGTCGGATTGTGGGTTCCGGCAAACCCTTGAGGTTCGAACACTGGGGTGCACAAGATCTCTCCTTTCCGACCTAGTTCGCTCTCTCACCATTTCCTAGGCCTAGCTCGTCGTGCCCAAAGAACAAGAGACACAAGGGTTTATACTAGTTTGGGCCACCGTTGTGGTGTAATACCCTAATCCAGTGTGGTGTGGTGGATTGCCTTGTAGGCTGATGATGAACAAGTACACGGGAAGAACATCATCCCGAGGAGAGGTGTTCTTGTGCTCAGCGAGCTAGTGGGTGTAATGGTGGTCTGAATGATCCGTCACCTTCTCTGGTGGAGGCTAGTTCTATTTATAGTGGCCTGGGTCCTCTTCCCAAATATTGAGCGGGAAGGGATCCCACAACGGCCAAGTTTGAAGGGGGACATCTAATACAAGCTATCCTGACAAAAGGTGGTCTTCGCCTGCCAAAGGCTCTACCGGTGACATCATCGTGGGCCCCTTGGTGACCTTCTTTCTGCCGTCCTTCTGGTCTTGGTCTTGTCACACCGATATGGAAACCTTTGCCTGACGCCTTGGAACTCATCGCCTGCGCTTGGCCCTTTAGCACCAAAGAGGAAACTGGCACCCTGCGCCCACTGGCACCCGGCTGGCCTTGGTCGTCATGGCTCACGTCACGAGAACCTCACGAGGTGTCCCTTGCCGTGATATCTCCACTCCTCGGGAGCCAACCTAGTGAGGCCGTCCCAGGGGAGGTCTTGCGTCGTCCGCCTCACGAGGCTTGGCCCCTCGCGAGGGTCTTGAGTGGTTGCTGATGAAGTTGGGCCATACCAAGCCGCTGGATGAGCCACGCTCTAGGCCGCAGGCAGTCAAGTTTGGGTACCCCCGTTCCCAGAACGCCGACAAATTTTGTGAGACTGGTGCAGGTTTGCAGGTAGTAGACGGCCTTTGGGTAGAAAATCTCCAAATATTGTCATCATCGTGTCATAGCATTCTCTACCCAAGTTGAATTGAGCCTTCAGAGCCATTATTTGTGAGATGGCATCCAGCTGAAAAAGCTCAGTGTGCTCGTGGAGAGGACGTCTTGAAAACTCCAACATTTTATTGAAGGCCTTTGCAGATTCCTCCATCTCATCGTCCGAGTCCCGAGCATCATCAAAGTCTTGCACCATGCCTTCCATCCCGGTACCATGCTCGTCGGTGCAACGACGAACCACCTCGGCTCTGGCACGTTGGGAAGACTCACCATGAAATGTCTAGACCGTATAAGCAGGCGTAAAACCCCACTTCTCTAGGTGTTTACTCATTTCAAGCTCTGTCCTCTTATGATAGTTCTCGCACCGGGCACAGGGGCACTAGATTTTTTCAGGCCATTTGCAAATGCGGCTGCCACAAACCCCATGGTTTTTGTTAACCATTCATTTGTCATGTCTTTCTAACTAGTATGACCGGTGTACATCCATGCACGATCACTCGTCTTGCCTAGCTACTGGATACATAAGAAATATATACATAATTCAGCAAACCATATCCATCAGTTAATGGAGCTTGTCACTTTTATTATGTCCATGCAACCTAGACGCTAATAGGTAAAGATAGGTCCTCATCCCACCCGAGTATGTGTAGAATGGGTTTGTTTTCCCATGCTCTGCTCCAATTCTGATGCAAAATTTCGGCAGCACCTCCCTGCTGTTCTCCTGATACACGTCTCGGCAATAAGCAGAGAGGATGTGTACTCGGAGAACAACAGGGAGGCACTGACGAAATTCTGCATCGGATCCAGAGCATAGTGAGGGAGTCTTGAATAATGGGGTCCTCGGGTGGCCGAATTGCTTGTTATGGGACGGACTGGTGGGCCATGAAGATTATTGCTGAAGACTATCTCGCGTATCCGGATAGGACTCCCATATGTGTAAAATAGCAAGTTTAGAGTTCGGGTGTAATATTTTCCTTCCTCTGCAAGATGGTTATGTACAACTCTAGGTCCCTCTGGTGCATATATAAACCGGAGGGTTTAGTCTGTACATACAGATTGCATAGGCTAGACTCCTAGGGTTTTAGCCATTACGATCTCGAGATAGATCAACTCTTGTAACCCTGTATTCATCAAGATCAATCAAGCAGTAAGTAGGCTATTACCTCAATAGAGAGGGCCTGAACATGGGTAAACTTCGTGTCCCCAGTCTCCTCTTACCATCGATCCTTAGACGCATAGTTCGGGACTCCCTACCTGAGATCTGTCGGTTTTGACACCGACATTGGTGCTTTCATTGAGAGTTCCACTGTGTCATCGACAGAAGGATTAAAGACTCGCTTCGTCATCAATGACGGCGCCTCCACTGAGGGAATTTTTCTCCCCGGCCAGCTTTTTGTGTTCAGCGGCTTCATGCTTCGCGCCAACATAGAAGGCCACCTCAAGCAGGTTGACAGCTACGCCCCTGGTCATGAGATCATGTTTGGAAGCCTGAGCTATGTTGGTGATGTTCGTGGAGACTTGATCTTCAACGGATTCACACCCATGGCTGCTGCCCCCTGCCTACACGATGAAGAAATCTTAGATCTACCATTGGATCCCGTACAGGGGTCAACACCTGCGACGGCTCTGGCCTTAGATCTGGAGCAGATCACTTTGTCCGAAGATGGGAGAATGAACTCCGCAACGGAAACCGCAGATTTAGTGGTGTTCGAGCCGCCCACAAACCTATGATTGAGCGGAACTCCCCCCACCGCTGGGACACCGGACTCGTCCCTGATTACGAGCTCCGGACTATCGGGATCCGCACTCTTAGGGCCCAATGGAGCAGCCGTCATCGGGCCCTGCCCCGTAGTTTCCCGAACATATGTCCAGCACTCGCTTTTAAACAAGGCACCAGACTTACTACAATCTCTCAACCTAACATAGGATTCCCAGCCGAACTATACCCAGTTTGAACTGGGGCTGAGGACAGAGAATTTTGCTTCCCACCCACCACCCACTTGGTAGCCACGGTCGAAGAACTAACCGATCTACTAGATTATGCTTCTAAAGATAGCGATGGGATGGACCACAACGTCGAAGCTGATCTAAGTACAAACCCACCCATGACCGGGTGATGGACGACCACTTCTACCTATGATGTGTACATGGTGGATACACCAAATGAGAAGGAAGACGATGGATAAGGAGCAGGATAAGCCAGAGCAGGATAAGCCCGTCGATGAACCTCCTAAACGCCGGCGCCAGAAGTGTCGCTCACAATCACCGGAGACGATGACGATCCGGAGGAAGCCGCTGACCCCGTGGAGCTAGCGGTGGAGCAGGACGAACGGGAAGATGGCGAGCACAGTCCCGAACCACTGGCCGATCACAGCAATGCCGAAGACAATACTTATGAACCTGTCTCTGAAGAGAATGTTAGCCTGGGAAACGAAGAATTCATCGTCCCAGAAGAACCCCTCGAACAAAACCGCTTTCAACAATAGCTCATTGCTACAGCAAGGAGCTTGAAAAAATAGCAGCAGCGGCTTAGAGCCGAACAGGATACGCTCAATGAGAGATGGAACGAAGTGTTAGACGCTGAAGAAAGATACGACCATAAGCGCGAAACAAAGAGCTATCCCAAGCGCAAACTGCTGCCGCAATTCGACGACAAGGCCCTTGCGCCATTTCCGCTGAAGTACGATCAGGTCGATCAACCGTACCGTCCACCCCGTGGACGGGACAAAGCGGCCAGCAATGCCGTACACCAGCCCGCACCTCCCCACCATAAAGCAAAGGATACAGCAGCTCAGGGCCACAAGTACAATCTACGTCAGGACCTGAATAAAAAAGCCGGCCAGGCCAGATCAATCTACGGATCAAGATAATGTGCTCCCATGCGGGACGACGGCTATCAAGCCAAACACGCCGGGCACAATCAAGTTCGGAACCAACACCGAACACAGACACCATCCAAATTATGCCATGATATTGAGAAATATAGGGGTGCTGCACACCCTCTGTGCTTCACCAATGAGGTGATGGATCACGAATTTCCAGAAAGGTTTAAACCCGTAAACATCGGTTCTTAACTAGAAAGAACCAAATTGTTGACTGTCTGGACGCCGAAGCCTTAGCGGCATTCAAGCACAGTGTCCGGGACAAGTGGCTAGCAAGACACCTCGGCCAAGAGAGGCAAGGACAATGGCAGCCCTTACCACACTCATGACCCGCTTTTTGCGCGGGCAAGGACAGTTGGGTGGCTCATAGCAGCAATAGCACCAGCGACCCGAGCATTTCCGAAGTCAGGGACCGCAATGGCAAGCCACAACGCAATAAGAACAAGCGTCGAAACAATACCGGAAGCAAAGATGACACGGTAGTAAACGCCGGATTCAATGGCTCTAGGCCCAGTCAACAGAAGAAGCCATTTGAAGGCAACAGGGACAGACCATCTAGCCTGGACAAAATACTAGAAAGGCCTTGCCAGATTCATGGCACCCGTGATAAACCTGCAAATCACACCAACCGAAACTGTTGGGTCTTTAAGAAGGCCGGCAAGTTACATGCTGAACATAAGGGGAAAGGACCTCAAAGCGAGGATGAGGATGAACCTCACCAGGCGAACATTAGGGGGCAGAAGAAATTCCCAACGAAGATAAAAATGGTGAATATGGTCTAAGCCACCCATATCCCCAAGAGGGCGCGCAAGCGCGTGCTCGGGGACGTTTATGTCGTAGAGCCTGTCGCCCCCAAATTCAACCCATGGTGGGCTTGCCCGATCACCTTCGATCACAGGGATCACCCAACCAGTATCCATCATGGAGGTTCAGTGGCCCTAGTGCGTGACCCTATAATTGATGGATATCATCTCACTCGAGTCCTAATGGACGGCGGCAGTAGTCTAAATCAGATATACGAAGACATTGTCCGCAAGATGGGGATAGACCCGTCAAGGATTAAGCCCAGCAGAAGTACCTTTAAAGGTGATACCAGGTGTAGAGGCCCGCTGCACGGGCTCATTAACACTGGAGGTCGTATTCGGCTCTCCTAATAACTTTCGAAGCGAGGAATTAATCTTTGACATCATTCCTTTCCGAAGTGGCTATCACACACTACTCGGAAGAACGACCTTCGCCCACTTTAATGTGGTCCCGCATTATGCTTACTTAAAGCTCAAAATTCCCGAACCACGCAGCATCATCAGGATCAATGGAGACATGGAGCACTCCCTCTGTATAGAGGAAGACACTGCGGCCCTAGCAGCCGAGGTCCAAAGCGGCTTATTCAAGCCGAACAGTTCATCGGTCGTCAAGACCACAGACACTGCTAAACGTGTCCGTCCCACACTACAATGTGGCAGCTCAGAGGAACCTCAGCTCGATTAGCAGTTACGCCCCTGTCGACTGCCCCATAAGGTAATAGCATATGTACCTCGCGTACACAATTACGCCCTTAAAATACCTTGGGCGACGTTGGGGGCACACTGCATACAAATAGTCCGTAGTTCGGCTTGACCCTATTCGAACTCTAAAATACATTTTCTTTTTAATGTTCATTTAAAGAATCAACCTTAAATACAGCTGTGCAGGACATTATTTTCCAAAGTTCTCTTTCCTTTTTTACAAGCGGCCATTGATACGTCTCCAACGTCTCTATAATTTTTGATTGTTCCATGTTATTATATTATCCTTCTAGGATGTTTTATGGGCTTTATTATACACTTTTATATTATTTTTGGGACTAACCTATTAACCCAGAGCCCAGTGCCAGTTTCTGTTTTTCTCCTATTTTAGGGTTTCACAGAAAACGAATATCAAACGGAGCCCAATTGACTTGAAAATCAACGGAGATCATTTTTGGACCAGAAGAAGCCCACGGAGTGCCGGAGGGGGACGAGAGGACCCATAGGCTTCCCACGAGGGTGGGGGCGCGCCCCCCTACTGGGCGCGCCCCCTGCCTCGTGGACAGCCCGTAGCCCCCCTTTGCTTGGCCCCGACTCCAACACCTTCTATATATACAGAAACCTTTGGAACACAACCTAGATCGGGAGTTCTGCCACTGAAAGCCTCTGTTGCCACCGAAAACCAATCTAGACCCGTTCTGGCACCCTACCGGAGGGGGGAATCCCTCTCCGGTGGCTATCTTCATCATCCCTGCGCTCTCCATGATGTGGAGGGAGTAGTCCACCCTTGGGGCTGAGGGTATGTACCATTAGCTATGTGTTTGATCTCTCTCTCTCTCTCTCATGTTCTTGAGATGGCACGATCTTGATGTATCGTGAGCTTTGCTATTTTAGTTGGATCTTATGCTGCTTCTCCCCCTCTACTCTCTTGTAATGGATTGAGTTTTCCCTTTGAAGTTATCCTATCGGATTGAGTCTTTAAGGATTTGAGAACACTTGATGTATGTCTTGCACGTGCTTATCTGTGGTGACGATGGGATATCATGTGATCTAGTTGATGTATGTTTTGCTGATCAACTTGCGGGTTCCATGACCTTGGGAATCTATGCATAGGGGTTGGCCCACATTTTCGTCTTGACTTTCCGGTAGAAACTTTGGGGCACTCTTTTAAGTTCTATGTGTTGGTTGAATAGACGTTTCTGAGATGGTGTGATGCATATCGTATAATCATGCCCACGGATACTTGAGGTGACAATGGAGTATCTAGGTGACAATAGGGTCTTGGTTGATTTGTATCTTAAGGTGTTATTCTAGTATGAACTCGATGATAGATTGAACGTTACTACGGACTCTTGAATAGATCGATCAGAAAGAATAACTTTGAGGTGGTTTCGTACCCTACCATAATCTCTTCGTTTGTTCTCCGCTATTAGTGACTTTGGAGTGACTCTTTGTCGCATGTTGAGGGCTAGTAATATGATCCAATTATGTTATCCTTGTTGAGAGAACTTGCAGTAGTGAAAGTATGAACCCTAGGCCTTGTTTCCTACCATTGCCACATCGTTTATGCTCACGTTTACCACTTGCTACCTTGCTGTTTTTATATTTTCTTACAACAAAAACATATATCTACCATCCATATTGCACTTGTATCACCATCTCTTCGTCGAACTAGTGCACCTATACAATTTACCATTGTATTGGGTGTGTTGGGGACATAAGAGACTCTTTGTTATTTGGTTGCAGGGTTGCTTGAGAGAGACCATCTTCATCCTACGCCTCCCACGGATTGATAAACCTTAGGTCATCCACTTGAGGGAAATTTGCTACTGTCCTACAAACCTCTGCACTTGGAGGCCCAACAACGTCTACAAGAAGAAGGTTGTGTAGTAGACATACAGCTCTTTTCTGGCGCAGTTTTCGGGGAGGTGAGTGCTTGAAGGTATATCTTTAGATCTTGCAATCGAATCTTTTAGTTTCTTGTTTTATCACTAGTTTAGTTTATAAAAGAAAACTAAAAAAATGGAATTAAGGTTACCTCATATGCTTCATCTTTTTAATATCTTTCGTTAAAATGATGGGAAGGAAAACTGTGCTCAAGTACTAGAAGAAGAATTACATAGAATGCTTGGCCTAAAATATGTGCATGATGAGCATGATTGCAATGTTGTTCGTGTGACTCCTTTGAATATCCATGATGCTAATGATATGCAAAGCCACAAGCTTGGGGAAGCTATGTTTGATGAAGATGATATTTTTAGTCCCCTATGTTTTGATGAGCAAATTTATTATGATGAAAGCATGCCTCCTATTTATGATGATTATATTTATGAAAGTGGATTTGGAGAGGTCATGACTTTACTTAGTGATGAATCCACTATTTTGGAAGAGGTTCCAATTGATTATGAGAACAAAGTTGCTATCTATGATGATTATTTTGATGACTTGTATGCTATTAAGAATAAAGATGACCATGAAACTTGTCATCATGATATTAGTATTTAGTTGGATTATGCCTCACATGATAGTTATTTTGTTGAATTTGCTCCCACTACTATTGATGAGAATAAATTTGCTTGTGTGGAGAGTAGTAAAATTTCTATGCAAGTAGATCATGAAAAGAATGCTTTATGTGCTGGTTATATTGTTGAATTCATTCATGATGCTACTGAAAATTATTATGAGAGAGGATCATATGCTTGTAGGAATTGCAATAATATCAAGTTTCCTCTCTATGTGCTTAAAGTTTTGAAGTTATGCTGGTTTTGCTTTCCTATGCTAGTTGATTATTGTTCCCATAAGTTGTTTGCTCACAAAATCCCTATGCATAGGAAGTGGGTCAGACTTACATGTGCTAGTCATATTGTTCATGATGCTCTCTTTATGTTTCAGTTCTTATCTTTTATGCGAGCATCATTGAAATCATCATGCCTAGCTAGGGGCGTTAAACGATAGCGCTTGTTGGGAGGCAACCCAACTTTATTTTATTTTCTTTGTTTTTGCTTCTGTTTAGGAATAAATATTGCATCTAGCTTCTGTTTAGATGTGGTTTTGTGTTTTAATTAGTGTTTGTGCCAAGTAGAACCTTTGGGAAGACTTG
>LR738715.1:339561971-339578145 GCA_902687465.1 Secale cereale
CATGAAAAGAATGCTTTATGTGCTGGTTATATTGTTGAATTCATTCATGATGCTACTGAAAATTATTATGAGAGAGGATCATATGCTTGTAGGAATTGCAATAATATCAAGTTTCCTCTCTATGTGCTTAAAGTTTTGAAGTTATGCTGGTTTTGCTTTCCTATGCTAGTTGATTATTGTTCCCATAAGTTCTTTGCTCACAAAATCCCTATGCATAGGAAGTGGGTCAGACTTACATGTGCTAGTCATATTGTTCATGATGCTCTCTTTATGTTTCAGTTCTTATCTTTTATGCGAGCATCATTGAAATCATCATGCCTAGCTAGGGGCGTTAAACGATAGCGCTTGTTGGGAGGCAACCCAACTTTATTTTATTTTCTTTGTTTTTGCTTCTGTTTAGGAATAAATATTGCATCTAGCTTCTGTTTAGATGTGGTTTTGTGTTTTAATTAGTGTTTGTGCCAAGTAGAACCTTTGGGAAGACTTGGGTGAAGTTTATATGATCTTGCTGTGAAAAACAGAATCGTTAGCGCTCTCTAGAATGGTCACCAGATTTTACTGGAGTGTGCTATTTAGTTGGTTCTTTTTGCAAATGATTAATAGACAAATTCCTCACATTTACCAATTTATTTAAATTTTTTTGGAGTTACAGAAGTATTCGAAAGTTACATATTACTACAGACTGTTCTGTTTTTGACAGATTCTGTTTTTCGTGTGTTGTTTGCTTATTTTGATGCATCTATGAGTAGTATCGGAGTGTATGAACCATAGAGAAGTTGGAATACAGTAGGTTTAACACCAATATAAACACAGAATGAGTTCATTACAGTACCTTTGAGTGGTGGTTTGTTTTCTTATACTAACGGAGCTCACGAGATTTTTGTCTAAGTTTTGTGTTGTGAAGTTTTCAAGTTTTGAGTATTGCTTTGATGGACTATGGAACAAAGAGGGGGAAGAGCCTAAGCTTGGGGATGCCCAAGGCACCCCAAGGTAAAATTCAAGGAAAACCAAAAGCCTAAGCTTGGGGATGCCCCGGGAAGGCATCCCCTCTTTCGTCTTCATCTATCGGTAACTATACTCGGAACTATATTTTTATTCACCACATGATATGTGTTTTGCTTGGAGCGTCAATTTAGTTTCTTTTGCTTTGCTTGCTGTTTGAATAATATCCCAAGATCTGGAGTTCTTAAATGTTAGAGAGTCTTCACATAGTTACATAATTATTCAACTATCATTGATCTTCACTTATATCTTTTGGAGTGGTTTGTCATTTGCTCTAGTGCTTCACTTATATCTTTTAGAGAATGACGGTGGTTTTATTTTGAAGAAATAGATGAACTCTCACGCTTCACTTATATCCTTTTGAGAGTCTATTAGAACAGCATGGTAATGTGCTTTGGCTATAAAACTAGCCTTCACATGATAGACATCCAAGAAGAATGTAGTAAAAATTTCACACTAAGTGCATTGAATATGATGAGAAGTTGGATGCTTGATAATTATTTTGAGATATGAGGATAGTGATACTAGAGTCATGCTAGTGGAGTTGTTATGAAATTGAGAAATACTTGTGTTAAAGTTAGTGATTCCCGTAGCATGCACGTATGGTGAACCGCTATGTGACGAAGTTAGAGCATGAGGTATTTGTAGTGTCATCCTTTGTATGGAGGTCGGGGGCACGCGATGGTTAACTCCTACCAACCTCCACCCCCCCCCCCCTAGGAGCATGTGTTGCTTGCTTTGTTTTGATGACTCGTAAATTTTTGCAATAAGTATATGAGTTCTTATGACTAATGTTGAGTCCATGGATATTACGCACTCTCACCCTTCCACCATTGCTAGCCTCTCTTGTACCGCGCAACTCGCGCCGGTACCATACACCCACTATATATCCTTCCTTAAACCAGCCACCATATAGCTTCCTCAAAACAGCCACCATACCTACCTATCATGGCATTTCCATAGCCATTCCGAGATATATTGCGATGCAACTTTCCACCGTTCCGTTCATATGACACGCTTCATATTGTCATATTGCCATGCATGATCATGTAGTTGACATCGTATTTGTGGCAAAGCCACCATGCATAATTTTGCATACATGTCACTCTTGATTCATTGCACATCCCGGTACACCGTCGGAGGCATTCATATAGAGTCATACTTTGTTCTAGTATCGAATTGTAATTCAATGAAAGTGTGATGATCATCATTATTAGAGCATTGTCCCATGTGAGGAAAGGCTAAATAAAGAAAGCCCCTCCATATAAAAAGAAAAAAAGAAAAAACAAAGAAAGGCCAAAGAAAAAAAGAAAGGCCCAAAAGGAAAAAGAAAAAGAAAAGAAAAAGGGGAAATTGCTACTATCTTTTTCCACACTTGTGCTTCAAAGTAGCACCATGTTCTTCATGATAGAGAGTCTCATGTTTTGTCACTTTCATATACTAGTGGGAATTTTCATTATAGAACTTGGCTTGTATATTCCAACGATGGGCTTCCTCAAATGCCCTAGGTCTTCGTGAGCAAGCAAGTTGGATGCACACCCACTTAGTTTCTTGTGCATCCGTTGCATGGCAATCCCTACTCACTCACATTGATATCTATGGATGGGCATCTCCATAGCTTGTTGATATGCCTAGTTGATGTAAGACTATCTCCCTCCTTTTTGTCTTCTCCACAACCACCTCTCTATTCCACATAGTTCTATGTCCATGGCTCACGCTCATGTATTGCGTGAAAGTTGAAAGGTTTGAAAGAATAGAGTATGAAAACAAGTGCTTGGCTGAAACCGGGGTTGTGAATGATATGAATATTTTGTGTGATGAAGAGGGAGCATAGCCAGACTATATGATTTTGTAGGGATAACTTTCTTTAGCCATAGTATTTTGAGAAGACATGATTTCTTTGTTAGTATGCTTAAAGTATTATTATTTCTTATGTCAATATAGACTTTTGTCTTGAATCTTTCAGATCTGAACATTCATGTCACAATTAAGAGAATTACATTGAAAATTATGTTGGTTAGCATTCCACATCAAAAAAATTGTTTTTATCATTTACCTACTCGAGGACGAGCAGTAATTAAGCTTGGGGATGCTTGATACGTCTCCAACGTATCTATAATTTTTGATTGTTCCATGCTATTATATTATCATTCTAGGATGTTTTATGGGCTTTATTCTAGATTTTTATATTACATTGGGACAAACTTATTAACCCAGAGCCCAGTGCCACTTTCTGTTTTTCTCCTGTTTTAGGGTTTCGCAGAAAAGGACTATCAAACGGAGCCCAATTGACCTGAAAATTAACGGAGATCATTTTTGGATCAGAAGAAGCCCACAGAGTGCCGGAGGGGGACGAGAGGACCCACGGGCTGCCCACAAGGGTGGGGGCGCCCTCCCCCCTACTGGGCGCGCCCCCTGCCTCATGGACAGCCCGTAGCCCCCTTTGCTTGGCCCCGACTCCAACACCTTCTATATATACAGAAACCTTTGGAACACAACCTAGATCGGGAGTTCCGCCGCCGAAAGCCTCTCTTGCCACCGAAAACCAATCTAGACCAGTTTTGGCACCCTGCCGGAGGGGGGGGGGGGATTCCCTCTCCGGTGGCTATCTTCATCATCCCGGCACTCTCCATGACGAGGAGGTAGTAGGTCACCCTCGGGGCTAAGGGTATGTACCATTAGCTACGTGTTTGATCTCTCTCTCTCTCTCTTGTTCTTGAGATGGCACGATCTCTATGTATTGCGAGCTTTGCTATTTTAGTTGGATCTTATGATGCTTCTCCCCCTCTACTCTCTTGTAATGGATTGAGTTTTCTCTTTGAAGTTATCCTATCGGATTGAGTCTTTAAGGATTTGAGAACACTTGATCTGTAACATCCCAAAATTCTAAATTTTGGAATGTTATAATAACTAGATAGATTTGATTGTTGTTTGATGTGCTGTGTGACATTGAGTGGAATTTGAAACTTTTGGAAGTTAAATGAGAGGGAACAAAATGACTTTCCCAAAACATTCACTTTGCTTTTTGATCTTCGAGGGAATTCAAAATTCTTTTCAACACAAAACCCTAGAGTGAAGATAATATGATTTCTTCCATTTTATTTTGAATGATAAAGGGCTTTGAAAGGATTTTGAATATCAATCTTGAGATATTTTCAATTTAGAGACTTTGAGCAACTCAATGATTTTCCCGAGAGAAGATAAAATGACTTCTTCAAAATATAGGAAATATGAGTTGGAAGTTCTTCTGAAATTATCTGCAACTCAATTTCAAATATTGAGTTATTAGGGTTTTATTCAAATTATTTTTCTCAAAAAATAAACTACATGGAAAATAGGGTAACATGATTCCCTAGAGCAGAAAATTGGAGATAAATGAATTTGAAGTCTTTTGGTATTTTTAGAATGATATTTATTGGATTTTATTGCAACGGTAGGACCTTTTGATTTATTAGAATTTATGGGCATTTTATTTTGCTGTAGAAAAATGTTCATGTTGTAGGATTTATTTTTCTACAAATTTTGATATATTATATGCCTATAGGATATTTTTTTTTATTATTTTGCTTTTATTCGTTTTCTATGTCTGTTAAAAAAATGTTTTCTTCTCTGGACCAAACCGGCCAAGCCAACTGGGCCGGCCAGCCGACCCAGCCGATCGCCTCGCCCCGTCGCCCTCCTTCCCCGACGGTGTCCCGATCTCGCACGTTCGCTGACGCCGCCATGGACGCCGTAACCGCCACGGCATCCCCTCGCCCCCTTCCCCACGCAACACCGCCCCTCCTCTCCCCTATAAATGCCGAGGCCCCGGGCCCGTCCCTCTCACTGCTGCCGCCGCCGCCCCGCAATCCCGGCGTCACACAGAGCCGCCGCCGCTGCAAGCTCGCCTTAGCCACTGCCGCCGCCCTGCGTTCGCCGCTGCTGCCGCCCGCAGCCGCGCAGCCGAGCTGCCGCCGCCGCCCCACGCCGCGCCTCGCTCACCGGAGCTGCACCGCCGTCGCCAGCCTCGTCGGAAGGTGCCGGAGCGAATCGCCGCGCCCGATCCACCCCGGTTCGCCCGAACCGCACCGGTCCAGCCCGATCCGCCGGTTTTCTCCCCAAAACCGCTAGGTACAAGGAAAACCCCTGGTTTTCTGTTAAAATTTGGTTTTGTTTTAGATCTATTAATCTAGTGAAGGTTCACCCTTTAGGACTAGAAAACGAATGTTCGTTCGTTAACTTTTTCCTTTCTATTTAGTTTCTGCCAGGGACTTAGATATAAATACTTTATTTACAGTTTAGCCCCTGAACTTTAAACGACCGTAACTTTTTACCAGTTAGTCTAAATCCAACGAAACCAATGCCCACGTATTCGTTACGAACCCCTCTCTCCAGTAATACAACTTAAACATGTTTTTGAAAATTTTAAAATTTGAATTCAACTAGTTTTAGATTTAAACTTCGTTTGATCATGACTTGAGTTTTATAACTCCGTTTGAGTTGATTCTTTTTGCAAATCGAAGCTCTTGACCTAACCTTTCTGATAAGGCCAAATTCACATAATGTTTGTACTATTAGAAATTGGTTTCTGTTTCAAGAGTCATCCGTCTTGTTTTCGAAGTTTCCGAAGTGTTTATTCGTTCCGTCCGATCTTTCTGAGTGATTGCTTATGTGTGGTTACTATTGCTTGCTTACGATAGATTGACCGGAGTGTGACGAGTAGATCTATAAAGAGTTTTGAGTGCGAACCATCTTCATCAACATTGCAGGCAAGTTCACACTTTGATCATATTTTTCCAATACCCAGTTTTCATTGCATTAGTTATATCCTCAAACACAATGCATCAGTAGGATCTTTAAACTTGTGGGACTAGGAAGTAGATTGAGGTAGTACCTATTACCTGCATTACACTCAAACCTTTGGGAGTTACTTCTACATTTGTTGTTAGGACACATGCTATGCTCGTAGACGTGGTTTGGGTTTGAGAGAAATCCATGACATATGTGAGTTGTTAATTAAGGATTCAACTTAAGGTGGCTACTTGAATACACATCTGGGTGGATTGGTTTGGGGCACCCTGGGAGTGAACCAGTGGATTGCCCGGACACCTGGTGATGCCGTTGTTGTCCTAGGAAATCCCGGGGTTTCCGTGTGATTGTCCTATTCGAATGCTACCCAGGCTCAAAGGGATCATATAATATTTTCATGCCTAGAAACTTCCATGTGCAGCCACATGCCAATATGGGCTCTGGCATAGTTGAGTAAGTTGTGGGAAACCTTTCCATGATGGGCTAGCAGATGTAGGGGGATTGTAGGTGTACCGGCCTATCTATCTGGTTAAGGGGACCTCTTCGGAAAGACTGTGTCTCAGTCATCCGTTTCTCAAACATCATGCAGTGCGAGAAATCCAACGGAGGCGATCGAGTCTTGTGGGAAAAGTGCACAAACCTCTGCAGAGTGTACAAACAATTCATGAGTAGCCGTGCCCCCGGTTATGGACATCTTTGAGTATCTAGAAGTGGATTATTTGTTGATCTCATCACTCTATAATTTAATTTGTTGGGTTAATGATGACTTTAATTTGGGATTGAGATGGGGGTACCCTTTCCAACTGTTCATGATTTAAATTTAACAAAGTAGTTAAATAAAATGCATTCCTTTGTGGTAGGGAAAAATCAGCTTTACGCAAAAACAGCCATACAGCCTCCACCAGCCAAATATGCATGTAGTTGTAGGCATTATTCATCATTCTCATTACAGTGTGAAATAGCCAGTACATTCAATATACTGACCCCTTTGTGGCTGCAACGTCTCATGTTGCAGGATTATCTTACGACGAGTAAGTGATACATTAGGGTTATGATTTTTACACTCAACTTTGCCATTGGAGTTGATGGGAATCCACAACCTTTGTTGCTTCCGTTATGATCGATTGAGGTAATAGTATTTACGTTACTTAATACATGTGATTAACCTTTGTTATAAATCCTCGAGTACTGTGTGTGTCAGCATACCGATCCAGGGATGACACAAAACACAGAGACTTCGGTCCATTCGGATTGTGGTCGCTACAAGATGGTATCAGAGCACATGTTGACCGTAGGACGTGACCCTAGAAAATGGCCAGACCATAGGAAAGGATTTCTCTAAAACTATCTTTTTCAAAAAGATTCTTATCTCTCTTCTTTTCTGAGCTTTGTCAAATCTTCCCTTTGACCTTAAAGAGTTAGACAATACCCTTTACCATTTGGACCACTTCGGAGTAAAGATGATTTCACCATGTCTTGGAAGTGTTGAAGCTACAAGAATGGATACTCCGAAGATTTGAAGAGTTGACAACTTTAAAGAGATGATGACCTTTAGAAGACCAAACCCCTGTTATGTACTTACGTTAGATGCGACGATTGTGAGCCATCATTTGTTTGATGTTTTCAGACGGCCACAAAACAAAACCCGTCTTTTCAAAACTTTTGATTGTGTCGAGTGTATCTCTCTCCATCTCTCTTATCTCATCCCAAAACCCTTGGACCCAATAGAGGATGATTGAAGATAGACTTGAAGTCTCTGGACCAATTACCCAGCCAGAGGTAGAGGTATGGATACAAAGCATGGAGGACCACTTCAGGAAAAATTTAGTTGAAAGGAAGTATGAGGTTCAATACGCTCTTCGTTACTTTACAAAAAGTGCCGCAACATGGTCGAAGATGCATAAAGCAGGAAGTTGGGAGACATTCAAGAAGACCCTGTTAAGATGCCGTCTCATCCGCAAGCGTGCTGACAACCCGAAGAAGAAACATTGTGCCTGCACGATTTGTGGAGAAATAGGACACACCCAGGAGGAGCATAAGGATGAATGCCCTAATTGTGAAGGAAGTCACCTAGCTAAAGAATGCCCAACTAGGCAGATTACTTGTTTCTTGTGTGAAGGGACTACCCATTACCCTGCTCAGTGTCACTTTTACCCAATGGTGCAACGAACTATTCAACAGAGAAAGAAGCAATGAAAGAAGCCCTCGAGGAAACCTTAAAGGAATCCGCGATGGAGGAAGATATTGACGACCTTGATGGAGAAGGACTAAATTGATATTACTCATGTGCTTGCTACTCATGTGGAAAAGAAGGACACCTTTCACAGTATTGCACGAAGGAAAGCCAGGGGTATCTGGGAGACTTCCCGACAGAAGAAGTGGAGTTTGATCCACAGAAGATAGAAGAATTGATAGGAACGAAGAAGTCGAAGAAGAGAAAGAGCATGTGTCCCCAGAACAACCCAATTTCCGCGGAAAAGGACCTGAGTCACATCACATGTTACCGGTGCAAGGATTTAGGTCATTATGCTATCAAATGCCCAACCAGGAAGCGAAGAACCCAGTGAACCAGGACAACCACCATGAAGTCTTTAGATTGGTCTTATGCCATTAGTTTACATTACAAGGAAGTAGAGCATTTTACGAAGAGAAGTTTCAAACCGCAGGAAGGATGATGAGAGTAGTTGAGATCTGGAAATTTGAATGAAGCACGTAGCTAAATATGGAATACACTTTATTACAATGTTGAGTTGAGTATGGAAATAACATTGTAATAGTTCGTGAAGCAATAGAAGTTGATTTCTTGGGAGTCTAAGAAGGAGATGTTATGAGTTGTTGAATGTTTGTGAGTGCCCCTCACCCAGAACAAAACCTAGAACCCATGGAGAAGCTAACCCCAAACCTTCCTCGGACAAACGACCCTGTTTTACCCAAGGATATCAGTATGTTGTCCTGCGAATCCCTTCTGTTCTATGCCTACAGATGACAACCCTTTACGAGTCTTTTCTCAAGGGCCCGGAAACCATCATGACCCTGACTAGCGACCAAGATTACCCAAAGATCCTGAAGGACATGATGAAGCATATTCACTTGGAAGGAGATGCAGTTTACAAGGGTTATCCCTTCATGGAGAATGGAGTTGAACTTTGGTACGTGGAGGTATACCTCCACCGTGTGAAAAGAGTTTGCCCAAAAACTATGGGTCAATACTTTTTCATCTCCCGAGTACCACGAACAACCTTTTTCGATTCTGTTCGTGAAGCTGCTATGGAGGCCATATGTCAAATTGGAGAAATACTCGAAGCAAGACTTCGTTATACCCAGGGATGCCTGAGTATGATGCATGCAGAGATGGTGGAGATGAAGCACACAACCAATAGTATGACGCAAAAGATTGATGATTTTAAGAATCACGTTGCACAATTCCGGTAGGACTGAAGCATCCTTAGCTAGGACAAAGGAATAAAGATGGGAGCAATGTTTGACCATACCCCACTATGTGAATGGCAACATTTGTAGTGAAGCACCTTTGTAACTGGAGTGTTGAATACTGGTTCAAGATATAATAAGAGATTTGATATGAGGAGAATATGGATTACGGATGAACCAGTGCATTTTGTTTAGGGTGATACTTTATTGTGTGAACCCCGGACCCATAGGAAAAGAAAGTGTTGCTCCAAGGAGTAGAGTTTGCACAAATAAGTTGGAGTTTATTTTGATATGAGGCTTACATCAAAGAGTATGAGGGAAAGAAGTGCGATTGGATTTTAAGAGAGTGTAAGACTGGAGTATGGAACTATAGTGACCCCAAGGATTGAGTTATGGATATACAAGTTCCGACATGGACCCTTTAGCCGAGGACATAAGGAGGCTATATAATCACAAGGGAACCACGAGACTTGTCAATAGTTATGTGTACCTGCTGTAGTAAAGCAGTTCATTTTGCTATAGATTGTACCTAGAAGAAGGAGTTTTGTGCTAAGTATTGGAGTTGAAGTCTGTAATGGAAATGCAGTAGACTGTAGTAAGTTGAGAATCGGTGAAGTTAGCAGCCTGGTATTGATTTTGGATTCTATGAGTTGTTACTACATAAGTGAAGGGTGAAGACATGATGCATGGAATAAGATTTTGTGGAAAGTAGTATTATTCATTTTAAGTGTGGTAGAACCCAACACCGTTACCCGAATACACTAACAAGTGGTTGGTTACGTCAGACTTGGAGTGATTTGCCCAAAGATGAGTCTGAGTAATTACATCGTAGTTTTACCCACAGAGAAGTAAGGTATAATTGGATGGATTTAAGAAAGCCAAGGAAGTTGGATGTTGGAAGTATGATCATTTGCAACCCGAGGATGAGACCAAGTGTTGCTAGTGGTGAGATGAGCCACAACCCACAGGCCCCAGGACATGTCAAGAAAGCAAGCTCACTCTTGCTGAAGGAAAACCCCTGGAAGAAGTTACGACTTGGCCAACATACGATTTTATGGGTGGTTACGTTAAACCCGAGGGTTGTGAAGAAATGTTAGATGTTTTGTTTGGCTTGCAGAATCAATGGATTTATCCGAACTTAGTTCGTCGACAAGAGAAATTATGCAATGCTTGTGAGGATGACCGAGTGTTAGAATGCGAGATTCACTAAACCATATACAAGGTAATGATTTGGATGCGGGGTGGATTGATCACCATACCGACTTACTCTTATTATTCGCCTTTGTTATACGGGATGGTAAATCTGAGTGACTTACCTATAGTAGAGAGACGACGATGTCAAAACCTTGTTCAAACCTTAGAATGGTATAGAAATTTTCCCTGGTACACGGCATGTTGTTGCCAACCGTAGGAGATACGGTGAGGATGAAGCCCAGACCCGTTTTCTGCAGGGACCCTGTTAATTTGGTTGATGACCACCATGAGATATCGATATTTGTTAGTATTGGCGCCAGACATGTCAGTTCAAAAGAACCAGTCACAAAAAGAGCCTTATCAAGATGAAAGGATACAAGGAATTGAGGACATCAATTTTGCCACTACCAAAAGACCCCAGAGAAGGAGTTACCCTGAAGATTTGAGAAGACTGACACCGTCAACCCAAAGAATGAAGTACCTGAGTCTCGAAGGAACCATATCCGTGTTCCTAAGTGTGGTAGCACACTAGGCCACACCAATCAATGGATTTGCTAGAAGACCCCCAAACCCTAACCTATTTCTTGCTAGCCTCTCCGAATCTCGAGGACGAGATTCATTTTAAGTGTGGCAGGTTTGTAACATCCAAAATTCTAAATTTTGGAATGTTATAATAACTAGATAGATTTGATTGCTGTTTCATGAGCTGTGTGAAATTGAGTGGAATTTGAAACTTTTGAAAGTTAAATGAGAGGGAATAAAATGACTTTCCCAAAACTTTCACTTTGCTTTTTGATCTTCGAGGGAATTCAAAATTCTTTTCAACACAAAACCCTAGAGTGAAGATAATATGACTTCTTCCATTTATTTTGAATGATAAAGGGCTTTGAAAGGATTTTGAATTTCAATCTCGAGATATTTTCAATTCAGAGACATTAAGGAACTCAATGATTTTCCCGAGAGAAGATAAAATGACTTCTTCAAAATATAGGAAATATGAGTTGGAAGTTCTTCTGAAATTTTCTGCAACTCAATTTCAAATATTAAGTTATTTGGGTTTATTCAAATTATTTTTCTCCAAAAATAAACTACATGGAAAATAGGGTAACATGATTCCCTAGAGCAGAAAATTGGAGACAAATGAATTTGAAGTCTTTTGGTATTTTTAGAATGATATTTATTAGATTTTATTGCAACAGTAGGACCTTTTGATTTATTAGAATTTGTGGGCATTTTATTTTGCTGTAGAAAAATGTTCATGTTGTAGGATTTATTTTTCCGCAAATTTTGATATATTATATGCCTATAGGATATATTTTATTTATTTATTTTGCTTTTATTCGTTTTCTATGTATGTTAAAAAATGTTTTCTTCTCTGGACCGAACCGGCCGATCGCCTCGCCCCGTCGCCCTCCTTCCCCGACGGTGTCCCGATCTCGCACGTCCGCCGGCGCAGCCATGGACGCCGTAACCACCACGGCATCCCCTCGCCCCCTTCCCCACGCAGCACCGCCCCTCCTCTCCCCTATAAATGCCGAGGCCCCGGGCCCGTCCCTCTCACCGCTGCCGCCGCCGCCCCGCAATCCCGCCGTCGCACAAAGCCGTCGCCGCTGCAAGCTCGCCTTAGCCACCGCCGCCGCCCCGCGTTCGCCGCTGCTGCTGCCCGCCGCCGAGCTGCCGCCGCCGCCCCGCGCGCCCCATGCCGCGCCTCGCTCACCGGAGCTGCACCGCCGCCGCCAGCCTCTCCGGAAGCTCCCGGAGCCAGCCGCCGCGCCCGATCCACCCCGGTTCACCCGAACCGCACCGGTCCGGCCCGATCCGCCGGTTTTCTCACCAAAACCGCTAGGTATAAGGAAAACCCCTGGTTTTCTGTTAAAATTTGGTTTTGTTTTAGATCTATTAATCTAGTGAAGGTTCACCCTTTAGGACTAGAAAACGAACGTTCGTTCGTTAACTTTTTTCCTTTCTGTTTAGTTTCTGCCAGGGTCTTAGATGTAAATAATTTATTTACAGTTTAGCCCCTGAACTTTAAACGACCGTAACTTTTTACCAGTTAGTCCAAATCCAACGAAACCAATGCCCACGTCTTCGTTACGAACCCCTCTTTCCAGTAATACAACTTAAACATGTTTTTGAAAATTTTAAAATTTGAATTCAACTAGTTTTAGATTTGAACTTCGTTTGATCATAACTTGAGTTTTATAACTCTTTTTGAGTTGATTCTTTTTGCAAATCGAAGCTCTTGACCTAACCTTTCTGATAAGTCCAAATTCACATAATGTTGGTACTGTTAGAAATTGGTTTATATTTCAAGAGTCATCCGTCTTGTTTTCGAAGTTTCCGAAGTGTTTATTCGTTCTGTCCGATCTTTCTGAGTGATTGCTTATGTGTGGTTACTATTGCTTGCTTACGATAGATTGACTGGAGTGTGACGAGTAGATCTATCAAGAGTTTTGAGTGCGAATCATCTTCATCAACATTGCAGGCAAGGTCACACTTTGATCATATTTTTCCAATACCCAGTTTTCATTGCATTAGTTATATCCTCAAACACATTGCATCAGTAGGATCTTTTAACTTGTGGGACTGGGAAGTAGATTGAGGTAGTACCTATTACTTGCATTACATTCAAACCTTTGGGAGTTACTTCTGTTAGGACATGCTATGGTCGTAGACGTGGTTTGGGTTTGAGTGAAATCCATGACAGATGTGAGTTGTTAATTAAGGATTCAACTTAAGGTGGCCACCTGAATACACATCTGGGTGGATTGGTTTGGGGCACCCTGGGAGTGAACCAGTGGATTGCCCGGACACCTGGTGATGCCAGTGTTGTCCTAGGAAATCCCGGGGTTTCTGTGTGATTGTCCTATTGGAATGCCACCCAGGCACAAAGGGATCATATAATATTTTCATGCCTAGAAACTTCCATGTGCAGCCACATGCCAATCTGGACTCTGGCATAGTTGAGTAAGTTGTGGGAAACCTTTCCATGATGGGCTAGCAGATGTAGGGGGATTGTAGGTGTACTGGCCTATCTATCTGGTTAAGGGGACCTCTTCGGAAAGACTGTGTCTCGGTTATCCGTTTCTCAAACATCATGTAGTGCGAGAAATCAAACGGAGGCGATCGAGTCTTGTGGGAAAAGTGCACAAACCTCTGCAGAGTGTACAAACTATTCATGAGTAGCCGTGTCCCCGGTTATGGACATCTTTGAGTATCTAGTAGTGGATTATTTGTTGATCTCATCACTCTACAATTTAATTTGTTGGGTTAATGATGACTTTAATTTGGGATTGAGATGGGGGTACCATTCTCAACTGTTCATGATTTAAATTTAACAAAGTAGTTAAATAAAATGCATTCCTTTGTGGTAGGGAAAAATCAGCTTTACGCAAAAACAGCCATACAGCCTCCACCAGCCAAATATGCATGTAGTTGTAGGCATTGTTCATCATTCTCATTACAGTGTGAAATTGCCAGTACATTCAATGTACTGACCCCTTTGTGGCTGCAACATCTCATGTTGCAGGATATCTTACGACGAGTAAGTGATACGTTAGGGTTACGATTTCTACACTCAACTTTGCTGTTGGAGTTGATGGGAATCCACAACCTTTGTTGCTTCCGCTATGATCGATTGAGGTAATAGTATTTACGTTACTTAATACATGTGATTTACCTCTGTTATAAATTCTCGAGTACTGTGTGTGTCAGCATACCGATCCAGGGATGACACAGAACACAGAGACTTCGGTCCATTCGGATCGTGGTCGCTACATGATGTATGTCTTGCACATGCTTATCTGTGGTGACAATGTGATATCATGTGATCTATTTGATGTATGTTTTGGTGATCAACTTGCAGGTTCCGTGACCTTGGGAATCTATGCATAGGGGTTGGCACACGTTTTCGTCTTGACTTTCCGGGAGAAACTTTGGGGCACTCTTTGAAGTTCTATGTGTTGGTTGAATAGATGTTTCTAAGATTGTGTGATGCATATCGTATAATCATGCCCACGGATAGTTGCGTTGACAATGGAGTATATAGGTGACATTAGGGTTTTGGTTGATTTGTATCTTAAGGTGTTATTCTAGTACGAACTCTATGATAGATTGAACGTTACTACGGACTCTTGAATAGATCGACCAGAAAGAATAACTTTAGGTGGTTTCGTACCCTACCATAATCTCTTCGTTTGTTCTCCGCTATTAGTGACTTTGGAGTGACTCTTTGTTGCATGTTGAGGGCTAGTAATATGATCCAATTATGTTATCCTTGTTGAGAGAACTTGCAGTAGTGAAAGTATGAACCCTAGGCCTTGTTTCCTACCATTGCAACACCATTTATGCTCACGTTTACCACTTGCTACCTTGCTGTTTTTATATTTTCTTACAACAAAAACCTATATCTACCATCCATATTGAACTTGTATCACCATCTCTTCGCCGAACTAGTGCACCTATACAATTTACCATTGTATTGGGTGTGTTGGGGACACAATAGACTCTTTGTTATTTGGTTGCAGGGTTGCTTGAGAGAGACCATCTTCATCCTACGCCTCCCACGGATGGTAAAACTTAGGTCATCCACTTGAGGGAAATTTGCTACTATCCTACAAACCTCTGCACTTGGAGGCCCAACAATGTCTACAAGAAGAAGGTTGTGTAGTCTACATCCGCCATCATAACTTCCCCTTCAAGGACACATTATAAAGGAGAAAACGGCGCAGACGTGCAGCAGGGCCCCGCGTTGAGATTTAATTTTTGATTTAGGCTCTGTGTAAACCTTTTCTATCTTTTTTTCTTCTGTTGGCATGTAAAATGCCCAAAACTGTTATTGGCATTATCTGTGACCACATAGCTCACTGTATTAAACGGGATATAAAAAAGCAGTTTGGTTCCAATTTGTTTGGAGTTCATTTTATTACCACCTGTGTTCTCTCCCCATGTCAGATTGCCACATGTGCCTTAATACCTAGACTTAATACCAGGGGCTGTATTCGGCCTGGCACACCTCCAAGTCCGAACACCTATAGAGAACTATCCGGCGTCCCGGATATTGCTTTATATGCATCGGCTCCGAATCATGTCTTGGGTCTATAGTTAGGTTGCCCGGCTCCTGTGCTTACAACCTTACGTTCCGCATTGTTCGGCTAAGGTAGTAAAGGGAGAACGACAACGATTGTACTTCTGGTTCATCCGGTCAAGTACCTTAGTAGAGAAAGCCAAAAACTGACTGTCATGATGAAGCGAGAGCCGGTCAAGTGATTCAGTGACCTAGTGTTATACTACGATCTATAGTGATCTACTCCGTGTTATACAAGGGGCTGGTCATTGCCCAACCACGTAAAGTGGGCACCATAGTTCGGAAATCCGCACACACACCAGGGGCTAGTACTTAGCCCCACAAGTCAAGCTCCTATGGCTAAGTGAAAGAAATAAAGCCACATATTCTGATTGCCTGGTTCGCTCCTCGGACACCTCCTTTATGCACCAAGATGTTGGATAAAGAGTGTTAACGCACATTACCAAACACCCCTTTAATATCTACATGGGGGCTGAAGCCAATAACTGGAAACTTTGAAATTTAAATAAACGGCCGCACAGGAGGGAAAGTCACTTATAATACAAGAGAGCAAAATATATATATATATATATATATATATATATATATATATATATATATATATATATATATATATATATATATCAGTACACAAGCTTAGTCCTTACAATCCAAATACAATCACTCAAAGATTAT
>LR738715.1:339591158-339637510 GCA_902687465.1 Secale cereale
GTCTAATGTGCAAACCCATAATACGAGAAGGAACTGGCATAGAGTGCGCCCGACTCATTAAAAATTATACAACAAACAAACCCTCCTTCATGCTTTGTTCATGAGAAATTAGAAAACTTTGGCAGTGATAAACAAAGGAGATTAAGAGGATGTGATCGTCCTCATGCGGGAGCCGTTCCTCGAAACTTGTCCAGCTCAAGAAGTGATTGAGTTATCTGCTAGCATTCATTGACGAAATATGCATATTCTAAAAAAATAATTATTACCTCTGTTTTTAAAACCAAGAGCTCTGGTACATGTTTAGTTTTTGTTTCCGACCACGGGTTTTCAACCTTGCCAACAAAAGCCACGGTTCGAGAGTCTCCACCTTCTTTAAAGCACCAACTATTGAGAGCATGATTGTCATTCTGAGTGTAATGTGCATTGTCCCAAAGTACCATTGTCTTTTGCATGATTATGATATCGTTTATTCTGAAAGCATTGTATCTAGTCGTCGCTTAAACCTTGGAGGTGCCCCTGCATTTATGTTTTGCTTCACTAAAGGGGGCAAGCGAGATATCACTTTATCATGTTTGACACCATGCTCATTGCAAATCTATTGAGTATCTCAGTTTCATATTGTAAAACTTTCAGTTCTTTGTGATTTTCTCATGAGACAACTTAATTACTACAAATTCATTGTCTCAGTAAGCACTTGTCATGTGACTATGAAAAGTTCTTATATGGTTAATAGCATGTCACCACAGAAATTATGCTTGTTATCATTTACCTACTCGAGGACGAGCAGGAATTAAGCTCGGGGATGTTGATACGTCCAAAACGTATCTATAATTTCTGCTTGCTCCATGCCTCTTTTGTGTGATATTGCTATGATATTTATGCACTTCCATACACTTTTGATCATATTTGGGCTAACCTATTAACTCAGTGCACCCCAGTGCCAGTTTCTATTTTTTGCCGTTTTTGTATTTCAGGTTTTCCCATTACGTAAACTGCCAGAAAAATTCCAGGAAAAATATATAAAAAATCAGCGTTCCGGAAGCTTCCATGCGGCCAAAGTAGGGCCGGAGGGGGGCCACCAGGGCTCCAGGCGCCCTGGGGGCGCGGCCCCCCTCCTGGCCGCGCCGGGGGGGGGGGCGCCTGGGCCCCCCAGGCCTCCGCTGATGCCCCCCTTTGGCATATATTTACACCGCATCCCGAAACCCTCGAGGACGGAACCCTTTTTCGCGATCTCATCTCTGTTCCGCCGCCGCCGCGCTTCCAAGATCGGGAGCACAAGGAGAACTCTTCCCGGCACCCTGCCGGAGGGGAGGATCACCACCGGGAGCCTCTCCACCACCATGGACGCCTCCCAGATGAGTTGTGAGTAGTCTCCCTTGGACCATGGGTCCATGACCAGTAGCTATGTGATGTTATCCTCCCCTCTTTGTTCTTCACCGATTAGACCTCGTGAGCTGCCCTACATGACCGAGGCACATATGTAATCCTTATGTTGTTGCTATGATGAGTTTGCTGGGATCCGATGGATTATGAGATTATGTTCGGATTGTGTGTGAGTAATATATTTGATTTACCTCTTTTATATTTATGTTCTTGAGTAATTCTTGCATGTTCTCCATTGTTGTTTATTGTTTTGGCCAAGTAGTAGGTAGTAACTCCAAGAGGGAACGTTATGCTTGATTGTGGGTTCATGCCCCTCGATGACTAGCTTGAGTGGCAGAACCATGAGTCTAGGGGATGTGCTGTTGCCACAAGGGGGAAAACAACGGTGCTTGTACTCGCGGGTGCAAGGATTGTTTACTTCACGCAAAGTTCTTTTAATGCAGTTGTCTGTTGCTTTGAGTTTACACTATGGGTGGGACTGGCAACTTAATACCAGCAAGATGTTCTGGATAGATATCTCAAGGTGGATGATTAGTAGTAGATGCAGATGGATTTCGGTCTACTTGCCTTGGCGTACCGCCCATGCTTTTGAGCCTCTACCTTTCTTTGCAACATAGTTAGCATTGGTTTGTGCACATAATCCTGTCAATAGCCCAGCTGTAATTCGTTTACCTCGCTTAGCTGTTTTATCATCTTTTGGGAGAGAACATCACTAGTGAACATCATGGGACCCCGGTCCATATTACCATCACTGATCACATCCGCTATTTACTTTCAGTTCTTACTTACTAGTTGCAGTCATACCTATCACTATTATCTCTTGCGTTTGATCCTTTGTAAACGACAAGGCCGGAGGGATTGACAACCTCTCTGTACTCATTGGGAGCAAAGTTATTTGTATCTGTGTGCAGGTCCGGTTGATCGCTAGTTGCGCCGGTAGCAGTTGACACCTTCTTATTGAACCTTGGAGTCTCAGGGGAATTCGATCCTTGGTATCTTTGCCAAGGATAAACTACCGCTACACTGCATCTCAAACCTTCCACTTGGGGTAACCAACGAGGGGCGAGAAGCCATCACTTGCCAACTCCAAGATGAGAATAATTGAGGTAATGGTGATCTCAATAACACGGTGCGTTCAGCCACTTCAATCAAGAGGGTTTCCTATATGGCATTATAATGGGTAGGACGATGCCTCGCGCTGTCTCTGCAAGGGCGCGGACAATCCCGCCGCCCTGGCTGCCATCTTAGCAGACCTTTACAAAGGGGAGAAGGAGGACTTTCTTCGCTTGAAATGTCGGGAAGGTTTCTCAATGTACAACCCCATTGACAGGGTGAGTCTTTCTTTGATTATTAGTTTTTTGCTCAATTTCTTTTGTGAGACATGCAAACCCAACTAAATCCGGCTATCTCCAATAGGAATGAAGGAAGGTGGTTGAAGGAATTCATAGCCCTATTCCGTAGCCAGAGGACCATATTCAAGACATGGACCCAGGATTTGAAGAAGATCTGGACATATGTATAGAGCTTAAGGAAGGGGTTTTCTACTAGGCTATCCATGATGGCACTGAAGTAGCCATTGTAGCTGATTAACCTGGTCTTCTTCCTTCCTCCCACATAAGTACCCGGGAGTCACCTCCTCAAAGAGAACCTTCCGATCGCACCTCACACACCGCACTATCTCATGCTCAAATGGGGAGGCGCTCGTACCGCCGTACTGCATCAAGGGCGTCTTCTAGGAAGGCGACGCCCATGCAGGGCAAGTCTTTGAAACGAAAAGAGACCGAGGACACCACCGAACCTCCTCCTTTATCGAAGAGGGATGACTTTGTAACATGTGCTCGGTGGCAAAGACGGATTGTAATATTGTCCGCTTGGTCTTACTTTAGGAGGAGCATACGCCGAACTACGTCCGGTGATCCTGCTAGCCATGCTTCAACCAATCTGGCCCCGGACCCATCCACAAGGACTAGTGTTGATACGGGCATTACATCGGACTGTCCTCTCCAAGAGGATTTATATGAGGTATCTGTTTCCAATTCCGAAGTGGAAAGTGCGATTAATCATCGACGGCGAAAAGCAGTCGTGCGTGATGAAACTTTTACTAAAGAGGCGTTCAACGCCCTCAATTCTGCGGATGCATATATCAGAGCTGTCCGAGATGGACTTGCCGGAGCCACTCACGAGCTTTCAAAGGATATGCGGGTAAGAACGTGCAGATTCAATAATAATATGCTAGTCGCCCCCGAGACTTAAAGCAGTTGGCCCAACTGATTTATGGATCACTATATCCTCAGGTACTCAAGGAAAAGAATAACATATTATCCAAGGATCTTGAAGAATTCAGGACCAAGTTAACTGTTGTCACTGCCGAATTGGAAGATTCAAGGAGGTCCAAGAAGGGCTCTGATGGTAAGAACAATAGTGTCCGAAAGGTATAATCCTGCGCCAATCAATGATTTTTAAATATACATTGTTTGAACTGCAGTAGCAGGGTCGACAGACCAACAGGGGAAGAAGCTACAGGCTGCTCTAGTGGAAAAAAGCACGCCAAAGGGCAAGCGGTTGCTGGTCAACGTGTATTAACACGGACCATAGATGTGAAGAACAAACCGCGAGATACAAATATCAAGCAAGCCGAAGAGCTAACATATGAGCCCAACTCTCGGATGCCTTGAAAGATAATAGGAAGCTAAAAGGCGGCATATTCAGTATGACCTTGAACCTAGCTTTCATATAGTCCCTTCATTCAGAATTCTTACAAAACTATTCCTGTAGGTTTGTTATCTGGGCTGCCTGAGGGAGAGGTGTCCGGATTTCAAGGCAACCTACTGCAAGAGCTCTCCAAGATACACGAGCGAGCTCGAAAAGCCATGAAACCTTATGGCCAAAGCCTTATGGCCAGCCGATTCACCTCCAGAAATTATGTAGGAACTGACGAATTTATTCAAAGGGGCTTGGCGCCGCTTTGAACTGTGGAAGGCATCATCATGTCGAGAAGGTGCTCGAGATGCCTGGGCTATGGTGAAGACATGCTACACCGGACTTGATCCGAATCATATGGTCCGGGTTGGACGTCGAGGACCGGACGGACAAGAAATTCCCCTGATCTTAGTATATGACCAAGTAAAGACAGCCGCCAAATTTTCACAACAAGAATGTAAATTAGACAGACTTATAGATGGTTTAGATGAAGAATAGGCGTTTGATTCCATGTAACAATGTACTTTATCATCAAACTTATCTTCGACCGAATTTATTAAAAGATTGTCATGGCAGACCTTCTGCTTTAACCTCCGAATCCCAATGGCTGGTGTGTTTCCGAATACTATGCATGTGTTAAACACGTAGTCTGTTCGGAAACCAAGCAATCCGGTCATCTTTGCTTGAACAGACCAACTATACGGGGAGTTATGTTATATTACTATTTAGCGTAAGAATCATATTCTAGAGAGAATAATTCTGTTAAGGCTTCCTTTCCCTGGGTCAGCATGCGTACGTATGCGTGCCTAGGCTTTGTTTCTAAGAATAGGATTACATGAAACATATCCTATGAGATTGAAAGATTACGTTCAAAAAAAGCGACTCATCATTTGTCCGTCGACCAATAATTCTCTTAAGAACGCTAGCTTTCGGCTTCACCCGTATGAGGTATAGGTCCGGATTACCCAATTGTAACAATCACAGAGGTGCTCCCTTTACGCCTAGCCAAATAATCGTGAACGTAGGGTATAAACACAGGAGCCAGGCAACCCAGCTTGGCAAAAAGTTAAGTCATAAAGGTTCATATAATGGCGAGTACACTGTATAAAATAGACAACATGAGTATTGTAAGCAATAAGCTTGTAACAATGAGCTTCATTATAGAAGCCCCCAGGTATTTTGAGGTATGCACATTTGAGGATGTTCACCCCGTAACAGTTTGGTTCAGAACAGCTGAGGCAGGGCCAGTGATATATTTTATATCCTATGTAGGAAAAATAAGAAATTAAGAGAAAAACTAAAAGAAAACAATGGATAAGACCTAAACTAAAAAAGAGAAAAAAAGGTGCTACCGAACTATCCGTAGAATCGTCGGAGCCTGGAAGAGTCCCATGGATTCGGCTCAAGGTGATTGTCCGATGCATTTCGAAGGCGATAGGCTCCTCCGGTGAGTACTTCGTCAATAATGAAGGGGCCTGATACGTCTCCAACGTATCTATAATTTTTGATTGTTCTATGCTACTAAATTATGTGTTTTGGATGTTTAATGGGATTTATTATACACTTTTATATTATTTTTGGGACTAACCTACTAACCCAAGGCCTAGTGCAAACTGCTGTTTTTTTTTTGCCTATTTCAGTGTTTCGCAGAAAAGGAATATCAAACGGAGTCCAAACGGAATGAAACCTTCAGGAGAGTCATTTTTGGAACGATATCAACATAGAAGACTTGGAGTACATGCCAGGAAGCGAACGAGGCGGCCACGAGGGCAGGGGCGCGCCCCCAACCCTCGTGAGCCCTCGTGGCTCCCCTGACGTGCCTCCTCTTCCTATATATACCTACGCACCCTGAAACTATCGAAGAGCACCACGAAACACTAATTCCACCTCTGCAACCTTCTGTACCCGTGAGATCCCATCTTGGGGCCTGTTCTGGAGCTCCACCGGAGGGGGAATCTATTGCGGAGGGCTTCTACATCAACACCATAGCCCCTCCGATGAGTTGTGAGTAGTTTACCACAAACCTTCGGGTCCATAGTTATTAGCTAGATGTCTTCTTCTCTCTCTTTGGATCTCAATACAAAGTTCTCCTCGATCTTCTTGGAGATCTATTCGATGTAATTCATTTTTGCAGTGTGTTTGTCGAGATCCGATGAATTGTGGGTTTATGATCAAGATTATCTATGAACAATATTGGATTCTTTTTTGAAATCTTTTATGCATGATTTAAATATCCTTGCAAGTCTCTTCGAATTATCGATTTGGTTTGGCCTACCAGATCGGTAGTTGTTGCAATGGGAGAAGTGCTTGGTTTTGGGTTCAATCTTGCGGTGTCCTTTCCAAGTGTCAGCAGGGGCAGCAAGGCACGTATTGTATTGTTGCCATCGAGGATAAAAAGATGGGGTTGATATCATATTGCTTGAGTTTATCCCTCTACATCATGTCATCTTGCTTAAGACGTTCTCTGTTCTTATGAACTTAATACTCTAGATGCATGCTGGATAGTGGTCGATGTGTGGAGTAATAGTAGTAGATGCAGAATTGTTTCGGTCTACTTGTCACAGACGTGATGCCTATATACAATGATCATGCCTAGATATTCTCATAACTATGCGGTTTTCTATCAATTTCTCGACAATAATTCGCTCACCCATCGTAGAAACCTGCTATCATGAGAGAAGCCACTAGTGAAACCTATGGCCCCAGGGTATATCTTCATCATATTAATCTTCCATCAACTATTCATCTTTACTTTACTTTTGTGTTGCAATATTTACTTTCAATCTACATATAAAAAATACCAAAAATATTATCTTATCATCTCTATCAGCTCTCACTTGCAAGTGGTCGTGAAGGGATTGACAACCCCTTTATCGCGTTGGTTGCAAGGTTCTTATTTGTTTGTGCAGGTACGAGGGACTCGCGCGTGGTCTCCTACTGGATTGATACCTTGGTTCTAAAAAACTGAGGGAACTACTTACGCTACTGTGGTGCATCACCCTTTCCTCTTCGAGGGAAAACAACGCAAGCTCAAGAAGTAGCAAGAAGAATTTCTGGCGCCGTTGCCGGGGAGATCTACGCAAAAGTCATATACCAAGTACCCATCACAAACTCTTATCCCTCGCATTACATTATTTGGCATTTGCCTCTCATTTTCCTCTCCCCCACTTCACCTTTGTCGTTTTATTCGCGCTCTTATTTGCTCTGTGTACTTTATCATTTGCCTTGCCGTCATGGCTAGTCCCTTATCTGCTCCTTTGTCTCCCGAGTTTGAAGTTCTTCACTTCAAACAAAAGCAAGGAGAAAACTTAAAAGATGCTTGGTATAGGATGATGGAGTCTTATCGTAATTGCACCTTAGAGGTGAATTTTAGAATTTTCCTTTGCAATTTTTATGTTGGAATAAATATGTCCCATAAACAACTCTTGGATTGCGTTGCCAAAGGAAATTTTATCGAAATCGATCCCAATATTGGGTATGAAATTATAGAGGGAATAGTGGGAACACTACCTCAACAAAAGGGGTTACATCATGCCCAAGAAGAGACACAAGTTTTTGAGAAAATTTGCGAAGTAACGAAAATATTAGAAAAGTCTCTTGAACCTCTTAAGAGTGTTAGTGGAAATCTCCACCGCATGAATATGTTGACCACCCTTTGCAATAAGCGGCTGGATTCGTTAGATTTAAAGATTTCCGAATATGAAGGGAAACGTAAAGAACCACCCGGATTCGAGCTTGACGCCTCTAAAAGGATAAAAACCAAAGATGGCAACCCCTAGATCTATTCTTGTATCATGCCTAGCTAGGGGCGTTAAACGATAGCGCTTGTTGGGAGGCAACCCAATTTTATTTTCTTTGTTTTTGCTTCTGTTTAGCAATAAATAATGCATCTAGCTTCTGTTTAGATGTGGTTTTGTGCTTTAATTAGTGTTTGTGCCAAGTAGAACATTTGGGAAGACTTGGGAGAAGTTTATGCGATCATGCTGTAAAAAACAGAAACTTTGGTGCTCACGAGATTAGCTACCATATTTTACTGGAGAGTTATTTTTTGTTGATTCTTTTTGCAGATGATTAATAGAAAAATTCCTCATGTCCACCAACTTATTTCAAATTTTTAGAGTTACAGAAGTATTCAAAAGTTACTGATTGCTACAAATTGTTCTGTTTTTGACGGATTCTATTTTTTGTGTATTGTTTGCTTATTTTGATGAATCTATGAGTAGTATCGGGGGGTATGAATCATAGAGAAGTTGGAATACAGTAGGTTTAACACCAATATAAAAAAGAATGAGTTCATTACAGTACCTTAAAGTGGTGGTTTGTTTTCTTATACTAACGGAGCTCACGAGATTTTTGCTATGTTTTGTGTTGTGAAGTTTTCAAGTTTTGGGTAAGGATTGGATGGACTATGGAACAAAGAGTGGCAAGAGCCTAAGCTTGGGGATGCCCAAGGCACCCCAAGGTAAACTTCAAGGACAACCAAAATCCTAAGCTTGGGGATGCCCCGGGAAGGAATCCCCTCTTTCGTCTTCGTCTATCGGTAACTTTACTTGAGACTGTATGTTTATTCACCACATGATATGTGTTTTGCTTGGAGCGTCATGTATGATTTGAGTCTTTACTTTTTAGTTTACCACAACCATCCTTGTTGGGCACACCTTTTGAGAGAGATACACATGAATCGGAATTTATTAGAATACTCTATGTGCTTCACTTATATCTTTGGAGCTAGATAGTTTTGCTCTAGTGCTTCACTTATATCTTTTTAGAGCACGGTGGTGGTTTTATTTTATAGAAATTATGGATCTCTCATGCTTCACTTGTATTATTTTGAGAGTCTTTTAGAACAGCATGGTAATGTGCTTTGGTTATAAAATTAGTCCTAATATGATAGGCATCCAAGATGGGTATAGTAAAAACTTTCATATAAAGTGCATTGAATATTATGAGAAGTTTGATACTTGATGATTGTTTTGAGATATGAGGATGGTAATATTAGAGTCATGCTAGTAGAGTAGTTGTGAATTTGAGAAATACTTGTGTTGAGGTTTGCAAGCCCCGTAGCTTGCACGTATGGTAACCGTTGTGTGACAAATTTGAAGCATGAGGTATTTCATTGAGTGTCATCCTTTGTGTGGAGGTCGGGATCGTGCGATGGTTAACTCCTACCAACCCTTCCCCTAGTAGCATGCGTGTAGTACTTTGTTTTTATGACTTGTAGATTTTTGCAATAAGTATGTGAGTTCTTTATGACTATTGTTGAGTCCACGGATTATACGCACTCTCACCCTTCCACCATTGCTAGCCTCTCTTGTGCCGCACAACTTTCACCGGTACCATACACCTACCATACATCTTCCTCAAAACAGCCGCCATACCTACCTATCATGGCATTTCCATAGCCATTCCGAGATATATTGCCATGCAACTTTCCACCGTTCCGTTCATATGACACGCTTCATTATTGTCATATTGACATGCATGATCATGTAGTTGACATCGTATTTGTGGCTAGGACACCATGCATAATTTTTCATACATGTCACTCTTGATTCATTGCACATCCTGGTACACCTCCGAAGGCATTCATATAGAGTCATACTTTGTTCTAGTATCGAGTTGTAATCTTCGAGTTGTAAATAAATAAAAGTGTGATGATCATCATTATTAGAGCATTGCCCCAAAGAAAAAAGAAAAATAAAAAGAAAGGAAAGGCCAAAAAAAGAGGCCCAAAAAATAGAAAAAGAAAGAAAAAATGGAAGGAAAAGAAAAGAAAAGAAAAAAAAGGGACAATGCTACTATCTTTTTCCACACTTGTGCTTCAAAGTAGCACCATGATCTTCATGATAGAGAGTCTCTTGTTTTTTCACTTTAATATACTAGTGGGAATTTTCATTATAGAACTTGGCTTGTATATTCCAACGATGGGCTTCCTCAAATGCCCTAGGTCTTCGTGAGCAAGCAAGTTGGACGCACACCCACTTAGTTTCTTTTGGTTGAGCTTTCATACATTTATAGCTCTAGTGCATCCGTTGCATGGAAATCCCTACTCACTCACATTGATATCTATTGATGGGCATCTCCATAGCCCATTGATACGCCTAGTTGATGTGAGACCATCTTCCTCTTTTGTCTTCTCCACAACCACCACTCTATTCCACCTATAGTGCTATATCCATGGCTCACGCTCATGTATTGCGTGCAAGTTGAAAAAGTTTGAAATTTTTTAAGTATGAAACAATTGCTTGGATGAAACCGGGGTTGTGCATGAATGGAGTATTTTGTGTGACGAAGATGGAACATAGCCAAACTATATGATTTTGTAGGGATGAACTTTCTTTGGCCATGTTATTTTGAGAAGACATGATTGCTTTGTTAGTATGCTTAAAGTATTATTATTCTTATGTCAATATAGACTTTTGTCTTGAATCTCTCGGATCTGAACATTCATGCCACAATAAAGAAATTACATTGAGAATTATGTTGGGTAGCATTCCATATCAAAAATTCTGTTTTTATCATTTACCTACTCGAGGACGAGCAGGAATTAAGCTTGGGGATGCTTGATACGTCCCCAACGTATCTATAATTTTTTATTGTTCCATGCTATTAAATTATCTGTTTTGGATGTTTAATGGGATTTATTATACACTTTTATATTATTTTTGGGACTAACCTACTAACCCAAGGCCCAGTACAAATTGTTGTTTTTTTGCCTATTTCAGTGTTTCGTAGAAAAGGAATATCAAACGGAGTCCAAACGGAATGAAACCTTCGGGAGAGTCATTTCTGGAACAATATCAACACAGAAGACTTGGAGTACATGCCAGGAAGCAAACGAGGCGGCCACAAGGGCAGGGGCGCGCCCAGGGGGATAGGCACGCCCCCACCCTCGTGGGCCCCATGTGGCTCCCCTGACGTGCCTCCTCCTGTATATACCTACGTACCCTGAAACCAGCGAAGAGCACCACGAAACCCTAATTCCATCGCCGCAACCTTCTGTACCCATGAGATCCCATCTTGGGGCCTGTTCCGGACCTCCACCAGAGGGGGCATCGATCACGGAGGGCTTCTACATCAACACCATAGCCCCTCCGATGAGTTTTGAGTAGTTTACCACTGGCCTTTGGGTCGATAGTTATTAGCTAGATGGCTTCTTCTCTCTCTTTGGATATCAATACAAAGTTCTCCTCGATCTTCTTGGAGATCTATTCGATGTAATTCTTTTTGCGGTGTGTTTGTCGAGATCCGATGAATTCTGGGTTTATGATCAAGTTATCTATGAACAATATTGGATTCTCTTCTGAAATCTTTTTTGCATGATTTAAATATCCTTGCAAGTCTCTTCGAATTATCGGTTTGGTTTGGCCTACTAGATCGGTAGTTCTTGCAATGGGAGAAGTGCTTGGCTTTGGGTTCAATCTTGCAGTGTCCTTTCCCAGTGACAGCAGGGGCAACAAGGCACGTATTGTATTGTTGCCATCGAGGGTAAAAAGATGGGGTTTATATCATATTGCTTGAGTTTATCCCTCTACATCATGTCATCTTGCTTAAGGCGTTACTCTGTTCTTATGACTTAATACTCTAGATGCATGCTAGATTGCGGTCGATGTGTGGAGTAATAGTAGTAGATGCAGAATCATTCCGGTCTACTTGTCACGGACGTGATGCCTGTATACAATAATCATGCCTAGATATTCTCATAACTATGCGCTTTTCTATCAATTGCTCGACAAGAATTCGTTCACCCATCGTAGAAATCTGCTATCATGAGAGAAGCCACTAGTGAAACCTATGGCCCCAGGGTCTATCTTCATCATATTAATCTTCCATCAACTATTTATCTTTACTTTACTTTTGTTTTGCAATCTTTACTTTCAATCTACATATCAAAAATACCAAAAATATTATCTTATCATATCTCACTTTTGCAAGTGGCCGTGAAGGGATTGACAACCGCTTTATCGCGTTGGTTGCAAGGTTCTTATTTGTTTGTGCAGGTACGAGGGACTCGCGCGTGGTCTCCTACTGGATTGATACCTTGGTTCTCAAAAACTGAGGGAAATACTTATGCTACTGTGCTGCATCACCCTTTCCTCTTCGAGGGAAAACAACGTAAGCTTGAGCAGTAGCAAGGCCCTCCCATCTTGGTTTGAGCTTATCCTTTTTCTTCTCCGGGAGGCGCAAAACAATTTCGCCAATGTTGTATATTTGGCCTGCACTTTTCTGCTTTGGTATCGCCTGGCCTGCTATTGATAGAATGCGGAACGAGCCTGCGCGATATCGTGCACCTCTTCGAGACAATCTAGGTCGTCCTGCCGGTCGAGCTCGGCCTCTCACTCTTCATACATGCGCACTCGAGGTGATTCATGAACAATATCACAGGGCAGAATAGCCTCTGCACCGTACACCATGAAAAAGGGCGTGTATCCAGTTGTCCGGTTAGGCGTGGTCCGCAGCCCCCAGAGTACAGAGTCGAGCTCCTCAACCCAGTGTTTATCTGACTCTCGCAGGGAGCGCACAAGTCGGGGTTTAATGCTGCGCATTATCAGGCCATTGGTCCTTTCAACTTGACCATTTGTTTGAGGGTGGTACACGGAGGGGTAATCAAGTTTAATGCCTAACTTGGCGCTCCAGTTTTTCACCTCATCAGCTGTGAAAGTGGAGCCGTTATCTATGATAATACTTTGTGGGACACCATAACGGTGTACTACACTAAATATAAAATCTATCACTGGCCCTGCCTCTGTTGTTCTGAATGGTTTGGCTTCTATTCATTTAGTGAATTTATCCACCATGACCAACAAATATTTCTTTTGGTGGCTTCCCCCTTTAAGAGGTCCGACCATATCCAGCCCCCAGACCGCAAATGGCCAAGTGATGGGGATGGTTCTCAGAGCAGTGGGAGGCATATGACTTTGTTTTGCGAAAAGTTGGCATCCAACACAATGTTGGACTAGGGTTTGAGCATCTACTCGGACAGTTAGCCAGAAGAAACCAGTTCGAAAGCCTTGCTTATGAGAGCCCGAGCTGAGGCGTGATGGCTGCCCATGCTAGCGTGTATTTCGGCTAGAAGTTGTCGTCCCTCCTCTTCGGAAATGCACCTTTGTAGAACACCAGTAGTGCTTTTCTTGTATAATTCACCTTCGTGTACTTTATAGGCTTTAGAACATAGAATTATGCGGCGGGCCTCATTTTGATCATCGGGGAGCTCCTGCCTATTAAGGTAGGCCAGGAAAGGTTCGGTCCAAGGGGCTATGATAGCCATGATCACATGAGCCGAGGATGTTATTTCCGTGTCTGGGTCCCTGATGACGTATGTACTCAGTTCGGCTGGTGGGGGCGTATTTGGGTCTATGTTAGCGTCTGTGCTCTCATCCTGCCATGTCACTGATGGCTTGAACAGCCTTTCTACAAAGGTGTTAGGCGGGACTGGGTCACGTTTAGCGCCCATACGAGCGAGTATATCTGCTGCCTAGAAACTGTCCCGAGCTACATGGTGAAATTCCAGCCCCTCAAATCGAGCTGACATTTTTAATATGGCATTTCGATAAGCTGCCATCTTTGAATCATTTGCATCAAATTCTCCGTTTACCTGAGGTATTGCGACGTTTGAGTCTCCGCGCACCTCGAGGGTTTGTATGACCATGGATACGGGCATGCGGAGACGTGCATCAGTGTCTCATATTCGGGCCGCAATGTTTGAGTCCGTATACATGATTTGCAGTATGTAACGGGCTGTATCCCCTGTTGGAGATATCAAGATGACGTCGGCCCCCAATCCAGCTAGCATTTTGGAGCCGTCAAAATACATGGTCAAGTGGGAGTATGCGTCGTACTCTTTAGGGAGTTCGACTTCAATCCATTCTGCGACAAAGTCGGCCAGCACCTGAGACTTAATAGTCTGGCGTGGTGTGCATGTTATTTCGAACCGCAAGAGCTGGATGGACCATTTGGCTATGCGTCATGTGGCATCTTTATTGTTTATTATATCATTGAGTGGTACTTCAGCTGCCACTATGATCGAACACTCTTGAAAGTAGTGTCAGAGCTTCCGAGATGCCATAAACACCTCATAGGCAATTTTTTGATAGAGGGGGTATCGTGATTTACATGGTGTGAAAACCTCTGATACATAGTATGCTGGTTTTTCGATGGAGAATTTATGTCCCTCTTCCTCTCGTTCGACGACGAGTACCGCACTCACTACCTAGTGAGTGGCTGAGATATAGAGCAGCATGGGTTCGCCAACACCTAGAGCGGCTAGGATTGGGTTGCTCGCTAATAGGGTTTTTATCACCTCCAATCCGGCCATGGCCGCATCGGTCCATTTGAAGTTGTCTGTGCGCCTCAGCAGTCTATAAAGTGGTAATGGTTTTTCTCCCAATCTGAAGAGAAAGCGGCTCAAAGCCGCTACGCAACCTGCTAGCTTTTGCACTTGTTTTAGATTAGTTGGCGTACTTAGCTGTGACAAGGCCCGGATTCTAGATGGGTTTGCTTCAATTCCTCTATGGGATACAATGAACCTTAACAGCTTTCTGGTCAGAACGTCGAAGAAGCATTTTTCCGGATTGAGCCGTATGTCATATGTTCGGAGGTTATCGAACATGAGGCGGAGATCATCCACGAACGTTTCGACGTGTTTGGTCTTGATGACTACATCGTCGACATATGCCTCCACTGTCTTGCCAATTTGTTTCTCTAAGCATGTTGGAATCATGCGTTGATACGTGGCACCAGCGTTTTTGAGCCCAAATGGCATTGTGTTGAAACCGAAAGGGACGTACAGAGTGATAAACGCCGTTGCGGCCTAGCCGGATTCCTTCACTTTTATCTGATGGTAACCGGAGTAAGCATCGAGGAAACACAATGAGTCATGTCCCGCGGTTGCATCGATAATTTGATTAATGCGGGGCAGTGGGAAAGGATCCTTAGGGCAAGCCTTGTTTAAGTCCGTAAAGTTGACACAAAGGGGCCAGGATTTGTCCTTCTTTGGTACCATTACTAAGTTGGCTAGCCAGTCCGGATGTTTAATTTCCCTTATGAATACGGCTTCTAGTAACTTGGCCAGCTCTTCCCCCATTGCTTGTCTTTTGGGTTCGAAAAATCATCGTAATGACTGCTTGACTGGCTTGAACCCTTTGATGATGTTAAGACTATGTTCGGCCAGCCTGCGTGGGATTCCCGTCATGTCTGAAGGATGCCAAGCGAATATGTCCCAGTTTTCACGGAGGAAGGCCCGCAAGGCGCTATCTACCGTCGTGTCCAGCTGTGCCCCAATGGATGCCGTCTTGTTGGGGTCCATTGGATGCACTTGAAATTTGATGATTTCATCTACTGTCTTGAAGGAGGTAGATGTCGATCTCTTGTCAAGGACTACGTCATCCTTGTCCACCGTAGATGGTAAGGTGGTTAACTCTTCGGCCGCGAGGGCTTCGGATAGTGCATCTAAGGCTAAGGATGCAATTTTGCTCTCGACACGGAGTGCTCTATCCGAATCACTTGCTACTATGATTATTCCATTGGCCCCCAGCATTTTGAGCTTCATATACACGTAATGGGGTATGGCTTGAAAGCGTGAGAAAGCGTACCGCCCTAGAAGGGCGTGGTATCCGCTATTGAAGGGGACAATGTGGAAGAGCAGTTCCTCTGACCTATAGTTCTCGGGTGTACCGAATACTACATCGAACTTGATGCTTCCCGAACACTGAGATTCCCGGCTGGGAATAATTCTCTGAAGGTTGTATTAGTTTGTTCAATGCAGGATTTATCAACCTGCTTTTTTGCAAGCGTGTCCTCATATATGAGGTTGAGTCCGCTGCCACCGTCCATGAATACTTTCGTGAGGCGAAAGCCGTCTACTATTGGGTTTAGTACAAGAGCGGTTGTGGCTCGGACCGGCCGGACTCATGGTTCGTCATCGGCAGAAAAAGTGATTGTCGTGTCGCTTCATGGGCTTGCAGTGCTGATTTGATGAACCTCGGCAAGTTCGCGATTTACTTTCTTGCGCCGATTGTTTGAGGAGAATGTCTCAAAGATAGTAAACACATCAAAAAATTTCTACCCTGGAGTTGCGGTGGAGAGGATTGCTTCACCGTTTTTCGCTACCTGCCAGAGTACCCAACATGCTCTAAGATAGTGGGTTGGGATAATGTCCGGGGCGACATGTATTTGGCAAGGCTTATCTAATAGTTCATCCATAACAGACCTGTGTCCTGTGAAAGGTCTATTTTTCTTGCCAATGGGCATGTTATCGGATGCCCTGCTAGGGTATGTCCGTTTCGCTATAGCGGCATATTGTCCGAAGATGGACTGTTCCAGAGGTGTATTCTAGGCTTTCCAAGTGTTTCCATAGCGTAGTACTTTTGTACTAAATGCGATAGTTCTGTGAAACTCCGTATTAGAGGGTGGTTGAGGGAGTTTAAGACTCACTCGTCCGTGCAATTGTGGTGAAATATGGGATCCGTGTCATCGTCGCATCAGTCCTTAATCTTGTTTTTGACAAGAAGGAATCTGGCCCAGAAGTGATGAACCGTCTCTTGGGGCTGCAGTTGTACGTACGTGAGATCTCCTATGTCCGGAAGTACAGAGTTACTTGGAGAGCTTGTACTGTGGTGGGTGGGTGTGGATAAATTTGAGTCCTGACCCAATGTAGTGTCTGGGATTCTTACGACCTCTAGTGTGGACGATCCAAGTCATGTAGGATCTGAAAGTCCCGCGGACCCGGCGCCTGTCCCTTAGCGCGAAAAACATGAAGTGACACCTAGAAGAGGTGTATTCGGCTCGAAGGGTTCGGAGATCCAAATAGTGCCGGTCTCCATCTCTACAGGGGAAATATCTTCGGCCCGGTCCTCGATGGCCGCTACCAGATCAGTGATCGGGGTGGAATTGACCTCCTCCTCACCGGATTTAAGCCAGATGTGATCGTTGGGAAATGAAAGCCCCATGGAGGCAATACGATCTAGTAGCTCGCTTAAGGACGAGGAATCCGCCGAAGTCGTGTCTTCGGAGTGTTCGGAGACGATATAGGAGTGGTACTCGATGACCGCAGGGAGTGCGGTTGGCCTGGCGGCCACGCAGGTGCATACAGCGAACCCGCCAAGATGGAGGATCTGGCCCAAAGCCAGGTTGTTTCCGAGGGTGTTATCATCGTCGATGACGAGACGAGCCATCGATCTCTTCTTGAAAGCGCACAGAGGAGCTCTCAATGAAAGCACCATTGTCGGTGTAAAAAAAGGTAGATCTCGAGTAGGGGTGCCCAAGTTGTGCGTCTAAGGATCGATGGTAACAGGAGACTGGGGACACGATGTTTACCCAGGGTCAGGCCCTCTCGATCAAGGTAATACCCTACTTCCTGCTTGATTGATCTTGATGAATATATGGTTACAAGAGTTGATCTACCTCGAGATCGTAATCGCTAAAACCCTAGGAGTCTAGCCTATGCAATTGTGATTCTGCTACCCTCTACTGACTAGACCCTCTGATTTATATATCCATCGGAGGAGACCTAGGGTTACAAAGATTACTTGGGAAGAAAGGAATCATTACATCCTAACATATATCCTGTCTTTCTACATACACAGGAGTCCTAACCGGACACGGGGGATGTCAGTTTATCTTCGTCTTCATGGCCCATCTATCCGGCCCAGCTTCGGTAGACCGGACACTCATGGACCCCCAAATCCAGGACTCCCTCAGACGGCATAGAGGGGGGGTGGAACATTGCAATGTAGTGGCATCCAATGGACCACACTAGCACCTCTTTGTCGTCCGCTCGCAGACGGCAGCCAGCGGAGGGCAAAGAGGTGATAGATGGCAAATACCTTATTCGCCGTCTGCCAGTTCTTTGTCGTCTATTGCTTGCTAGCTGATGGCAAAGACCTTCTTTGTTGTCTGCTAGCAGACGACAAAGAACTGGCACACGACAAAATCCCTGATTCTAGTAGTGTATGAATGATTCACTTGATGTTAAACCATTTGATGTTTGGGATTTGATTGTATGGGACCTTTTCCTTCCTGTAATGGGTATGCTCATATTTTGGTTGCTGTTGATTATGTTACTAAGTGGGTAGAAGCTATTCCAACTAGTAGCGCTAATCACAACACCTCTATTAAAATGCTTAAGGAAGTTATTTTCCCAAGGTTTGGAGTCCCTAGATATTTAATGAGTGGCGGTGGTTCACACTTTATTCATGGTGCTTTCCGTAAAATACTTGCCAAGTATGATGTTAACTATAGAATTACATCCCCTATCATCCTCAATCTAGTGGTCAAGTTGAACTTAGCAATAGACAAATAAAATTAATATTACAAAAGACTGTCAATAGGTCATGAAAGAATTGGTCCAAGAAATTGGATGATGCACTTTGGGCCTATAGAACAGCTTATAAATATCCTATGGGTATGTCTCCTTGTAAAATGGTTTATGGAAAGGCTTGTCATTTACCTCTAGAGTTAGAACATAAAGCATACTGGGCAATTAAAGAACTCAATTATGATTTCAAACTTGTCGGTGAAAAGAGGTTATTTGATATTAGCTCTTTAGATGAATGGAGAACCCATGCCTATGAAAATGGCAAGCTTTTCAAAGAAAAAGTTAAGAGGTGGCATGATAAAAGAATTCAAAAGCGGGAGTTCGAAGTGGGTGAATATTTTTAATTGTACAACTCTCGCATTAGATTCTTTGCAGGAAAACTTCTCTCTAAATTGGAAGGACCTTATGTTATCGAAGAGGTTTATTGTTCTAGAGCCATCAAAATAAATAATGTCGAAGGTACAAACTCCAAGGTGGTCAATGGTCAAAAAATCAAATTAGATCTCAGGTACGCCTATTAATATTGAAAGCAATGTTATTCAAACCATGACACTGGAGGAACATATAAAAGAAACCTTCCGGAGCACTCTAGAATCGTGAAATAAAGGAGGTACACGATACGGTAAGTAAACGGACTTCGAAAAATCTTCGATTTTTTTGTCAATTTTGGAATATTAGAAAAATTAGGAAAATAAGAAGCACCCAGGAAGGCACCCATGGTGGGCACAAGTCACCAGGGCGCACCTGGCTTGCCAGGCGCGCCAGGTAGGTTGTGTACCCACCTCGGGTACCTTCCGAAATATGTTTTTCTCCTATTTTCTTGTTTCCCATGATAAAAAATCTTTATATACCCGTCGAACCTATTGACCACTGTAACTCGGAGAAATCCTCTGTTCTTCTTTCTTGCTATTTTCTATCAGATCTGTCAAGCCGGGTATTATGTCTTCTTCCTCCTCCAACAACGTAGAAGATGATGCTTGGATGATGAAGATATAATTGAAAAGGGAGGAGCCAAAGGAAGCCAGCAAGGATGGCAAGAGCAAGGAAGCTGTTGGAGACCAAGTTCCAGCAGTATAGCAAGTTCTGCCCGCGGAGGAAGAAGAGGATATCCACCAACCTTATTATGAACATCTTACCCCCGCTGAAATTGAAGCTTTTAGGATCATTGAAACGGTTCGTGTTCAAAACAAATATCTCACTCGTGAAAACATTCTATTACAAGAGCACGTCATTGCCCTCTGGAGCATCATTCGTAGATTGGAGAATATTTTGATCCTGAAGAGCAAGCTCGCGACTACCTCATCAGCACCACCAACACCTTCTTCACCACCAAAGGAGAATTGAGTATCTGGTATGGGCACTCCCCTTGGCTAGAGCCAAGCTTGGGGGAGTTGCCCCGGTATCGTATCACATCACTATCTTTTGCCTTTATCTACGTTAGTTCGATCTTTAGTTATCTATTGCATTAGTTGAATAAAAGTCTAGTTTGATCTTTCTTTGAAAGTTTATTTAGCTATCTATGAATGTAATCGTGTGCGAGATATATAATAAAGTTTAGCTTTAGGTTTGTCTTCTTTACCTCCTCGTCGCAATAAAAAGAAAGGGAATAAATAAAAAAGATCATATGCTAATCTTATGGTAAGTAATGACATAACATAAGGAAAATTATAAGTAGTAAAATTTATTGAAGATTGACAAACATAACATTAGTCAATGATGCAATTCTTGAAAGAATTAATAAGGGGAGAGAAGATTCACATGCAAATATACTATCTTGGACATCTTTTGTGCTTGTGAGCCCCCATCAAAATATTATATGCCAAAATGGTTGACGTTGGACAAGGAAGACAACATAATGACTTATGTTTGTTCATATTCACATAGAAGTTATATTGTCATAGATCCTTTAACATGTGGTGCTTGCTCAATATCTTTTCCAGTGAAAAAATCGGCACAAGTAGAGATACTACTTGTGCATCCTAAAACCCTTAAACCCAAATCTTTTTTTCGAGAGTCCACCATACCTACGTATGGATTGAGTAAAATCCTTCAAGTAAGTTTTTATCGGTGCAATAAGGAAATAAAAATTACTTCTAAATGTGTTAGATCATTTAGTGTAAGAGAAAATTGAGCGTTGTACGAAATTGTGATGGAAAAATAATGAAGGCGACAGACTGCATAATAAAGGTTGCGATCATAAGGGGCAATATAACGCGATGTTCTTTTGCACTAAGAGTTCGAGCATAGAACCAAAAAGCGTATCTCAACCTCTGCTTCCCTCTGCGAAGGGCCTATCTTTTTACTTTATGTATTTACTTTCATGCAAAGAGTCAAAGTATTTCTCTCTTTCCCTTTTTATTTTTCTCCTTTACCAAGCATCATGTGGTGAGGAAAGATCTAGGGACATATATCCAGTTGAATATGGGTGAGCATGAATTATTATTGTTGACATCACCCTTGAGGTGAATACGTTGGGTGGCAAAATCATAAGCCCCTATCTTTCTATGTGTCCGGTTGAAACTTTTTGTTCATGTGTATGCGGTGAGTGTTAGCAATCATAGAAAGTATATGTTGGTTGAGTATGTGGACTCGACTAAAGGCTCCGATAGATGACCCTTCCTGAAAACATGATGAATTGTAGTTTCAAAGTTGACTGAGAACATAGTTTGTTGGTTTTCAATAGAGTTTATGCTTTATACTTCAATAGTGTGATGAATTGTTACTTTCTCATGAGAACTTATATGATAGAGTTATGTTATATTATGATTTAATGAAGTTTGTTGATGTTACAATAATTTACATGATGATTCTATGTCTCTATTTTCTTTTTTATCGACACCTCTCTCTCTCTCTCTCTCTAAGCATGTGGACATGTTTTTCCATTTCGTTTTTTCGCTTGAGGACAAGCGAGGTCTAAGCTTGGGGGAGTTGATACGTCCATTTTGCATCATGTTTCCCTACTATGATGATTGGCCTCTCATAATATGCAAAGTTTACATCAAGAGGGAGAATACCGGCAACTGGAATTCTGCACCTCAAAAAGCAACGTCAGGCTAGCTATTCTATAGAACTCCAAATGAACTCAAACTTCATGGGATTTTTTATGGAATATTTAAGAATTATTGGAGCAAATAAATACCAGAGGGGGCCCACTAGGTGGGCACAACCCACATGGGCGCGCCAGGGACCCTAGGCGCGCCCTGGTGGGTTGTGCCCTCCTCGGCCCATCTCCGGTGCCCATCTTCTGGTATATAAGTCATTTTGAGCAAAAATAATTAAGGAGAGAACTTTCGAGATGGAGCGCCACCGTCTCGAGGCGGAACTTAGGCAGGAGCACTTTTGCCCTCCGGCGGAGCGATTCCTCAGGGCGAACTTCCCTCCCGGAGGAGGAAATCATCATCATTGTCATTGTCATCACCAACAACCCTCTGATCTTTGGGAGGCCAATCTTCATAAACATATTCAATAGCACCATCTCCTCTCAAACCCTAGTTCATCTCTTTTGTTCAATCTTTGTACCGATGAGGGAGTCCAGGATTAAGGGGTCCTCGGGTGATTGGATCGTTTGTTATGGGCCCGACTGGTGGGCCGTGAAGATTACCGATGAAGACTATCTCCCGTATCCGGATAGGACTCCCCGTGTGTCATATAAGCAAGTTTAGAGTCCGGGTGTAATACTTTCCTTCCACTACAAGGCGATCATGTACAATCCTAGGTCCCTCTGGTGCATATATAAACCGAAGGGTTTAGTCCGTAGGGACAACAGAATCATAGCAATCTCATAGGCTAGGCTTTTAGGGTTTAGCCATTACGATCTCGAGGTATACCAACTCCTGTAATCATATTCATCAAGATCAATCAAGCAGGAACTAGGGTATTACCTCAATTGAGAGGGACCGAACCTGGGTAAACATCGTGTCCCCTGTCTCCTGTTACCATTAATCCTCAGACTCATAGTTCAGGACCCCCTACCTGAGATCTGCCGGTTTTGACACCGACAACCGGAACCTCAGATTGCTACCTGTGGGTGACTAGTACTGTTGATGACATCTTGTAGTTGATTACTGTATGTTTTATTTGGTCAAAGATTATATGTTCAGATCTATTATGCCATTTAACACCCCTCTAATCTTGAGCATGTTTATCACTTATGAGTAGTTACTTTTGTTCTTGAGGTCACGGGAGAAATCATGCTACAAGGAATCATGTGAACTTGATATGTGTTTGATATTTCGATGATATGTATGTTGTGATTCCCTTAGTGGTGTCATGTGAACGTCGAATACATAACACTTCACCATACATTGGCCTAATGGAATGCATTGTGGAGTAGTTATTAGATGATGGGTTGCTAGAGTGACAGAAGCTTAAACCCTAGTTTATGCGCTACTTCGTAAGGGACCGATTTGGACACATATGTTTAATGCTATGGTTAGATTTTATATTAATACTTTTCTCGTAGTTGCGGATGCTTGCGAGGGTGTTAATCATAAGTAGGAGGTTTGTTCAAGTAATAAAAATACCTAAGCACCTGTCCACCCACATATCAAATTATCAGAGTAACAAACACAAATCAAACCAATATGGTGAAAGTAACCAGATGAAATTCTCATGGGCCCTCGGGAACTCTTTGCTTATTATAAGAAACCATTTTGTCATGTCCTTTGCCATGAAAGGATTGGGCTACCTTGCTGCATACTATTTACCATTACCGTTACTTGTTCTTTAGAAATTATCTTGCTATCAAACTATCTATTACCGACAATTTCAGTGCTTGCAGACATTACCTTGCTGAAAACCACTTGTCATTTCCTTCTGCTCCTCGTTGGGTTCGACACTCGTACTCATCGAAAGGACTACGATTGATCCCCAATACTTGTGGCTCATCAGTACATATCTGCTATACTGTGAGCACCTTCCTCTTCAGCCAGAGTTTGAGCATAATGTAGTGGTGATGACCCTTGACACCCTACATCTGTTGAGGCCCATGAGAAGGCTCAGACAACAGCAGCAGCAAAGTCAGCAAAGAAAGGCACTACATCAAATGCCCCCATAGCTAACATCAAGTAAAGATATGATAAAATGAAATATCTGCTGGAAGCAACCCTGAGGATTGAGCAAAGTCTAGCCAACCTAGCCAAGAACCAGGAGAGCCTAGAAAGGATAGTTGAAACAAAGATGCATGATAGGTCTCCAACGTATCTATAATTTTTATTGTTCCATTATGTTATATTATCATTCTTGGATGTTTTACAATCATTTTATAGCAACTTTATATCATTTTTTGGGACTAACCAATAGACATAGTGCCCAGTGTCAGTTGTTGTTTTTTGCTTGCTTTTCACTTCAAGGAATATACCTATCAAACAGAGTCCAAACGCGGCGAAACTTTTTGGAGATTGTTTTGGCCCAGAAGACAACTTGGGAGCCAAGGAAGCACCTGGGGAGGCCCATGGGTCCCACAGTACCCCAGGGTGCGCCAGAGTCCCTGGCGCACCCTGATGGGTTTTGGGGCCCACGGGGGTCTACTCCACCGCCTCTTTGTTCTATAAATCCTCAGAAATTCTAGAGCAGCAGACAAAACAGAATTCCAGTTGTCGCAAGTTCCAAAACCATAAGATCCAATCTAACACCATCACAAAGGGGTTCATTATCCTCATAGGTGCCTCTTCAATGATGCGTGAGTAGTCCACCATAGACCTGCGGGTCCGTAGGAAGTATCTAGATGGCTTCATCTCTCTTTTTCATTCTCAATATAATGGTCTCTTGGAGATCTATTTGATGTAATGACTTTTTGCGGTGTGTTTGTTGGGATCCGATGAATTTCAAGTTTATGATCAGATCTATATCCATGAATATTATTTGAGTATTCTTTGATCTCTTATATGCATGATTACTTATAACCTCATATTTTTTCTTCGAATCTTTGGTTTAGTTAGGCCAACTAGATCGATTTTTCTTGCCATGGGAAGAGGTGCTTTGTGATGGGTTCGATCTTACGGTGTCCTCACCTAGTGACAGAAGGGGTAGGGTGGCACGTTGTACCGTTGCTGTTAACAATAACAAGATGGGGTCTATTCCTACATGAATTGATCTTGTCTACATCATGTCACCGTTCTCATTGCATTACTCTGTTTCTCCATGAAATTAATACACCAGATGCATGCTGTATAGCAGTCGATGTGTGGACTAATAGTAGTAGATGCAGAATCATTTTGGTCTACTAACCTTGGACATGATGCCTATATAATGATCATTGCCTTGGATATCGTCATAATTATTTGATATTCTATCAATTGCCCAACAGTAATTTGTTTACCCACCGTATGCTATTTTCTCGAGAGAAGCCACTAGTGAAATCTATGACCCCCGGGTCTATCTTTTATCATATTGCATTTCGATCTATTTTTCATCGTATTAGTTTTTAGATCTATTATTCCAGAAACGCAAACATACCTTGATGCATTTTCTATTTGCATCTTTTATTTTTTGTTCTTGCGCGATCTAATTATCCAATCTTATACAAACCAATCTATATTTTTACCGAGGAGGGATTGACAACCCCTCATACACGTCTGATTGCAAGTACTTTTTATTTATGTGCAGGTACCATTTACATAGTGTTTCTTGATTCTCCTACTGGCTCGCTAACCTTGGTTTCACATCTCAGAGAAATACCTACCGTAGTTGTACTTCATCCCCCCTTCCTCTTTGGGGAAATACAACGCAGTTTCAAGCCGCATCAAAAGGAATTTCTGGCACCGTTGCCGGGGAGCCATCATCAACATCTATCAGGTTCCTAATCACAAATCTCATCTCCTTGCAGTTTACATTATGTGCCATTTTCCTCTCCTTTTCATCTCCCCCACTTCACAAAAAAAATTGTTTTATTTGCCTTCTTTTTCGTTCGCCTTTTTCTCGCCAGATCTATCTTTTTGCTTGCAATCTTGTTTGCTTAGTCATTGAGGGAGTCCTGGATTAAGGGGTCCTCGGGTGGCCGGATCGCTCATTATGGGCCGGATTGGTGGGTTGTGAAGATTATTGATGAAGACTATCTCCCGTATCTGGATATGACTCCCATATATGTAAAATAGCAAGTTTAGAGTCCGGGTGTAATACTTTCCTTCCTCTGCAAGGTGATCATGTACAAACACTAGGTCCCTCCGGTGGATATATAAACCGGAGGGTTTAGTCCGTAGATACAGAAGAATTATAACAATCACATAGGCTAGACTTTTAGGGTTTAGCCATTACCATCTGGAGGTAGATCAACTCTTGTAACCCCATATTCATCAAGATCAATCAAGCAAGAAGTAGGGTATTACCTCGATCGAGAGGGCCCGAACCTGGGTAAAACATCGTGTCCCTGGTCCCCTGTTACCATCGATCCTCGGACGTATAGTTCCGGACCCCCTACCCAAGATCTACCGATTTTGACACCAAAATTGGTGCTTTCATTGAGAGTTCCACTGTGTCGTTGACTGAAGGATCAATGGCTAGCTTCGTCATCAACAACGACACCACCACCGGGGGAATTTTCTCCCCGGCCAGCTTTTTGTGTTCAGCGGCTTTGTGCTTCATGCCAACACGGAAGGCCACCTCGAGTAGGTTGACAGCTATGCCCCTGGTCAACAGATCAGATTTGGAAGCCTAAACTATGTTACTGATGTCCACGGAGATTTGATCTTTGACAGATTCGCACCCATGGCAGCTGCTCCCAGCCACCACGATGAACACGACCTAGATCTATCATCGGACCCCATCCAGGGGACAACACCTTCAGCAGCTCTGGCCTTATATCCGGAGCAGATCGCTTCATCCGAGGACGGGAAGATCAACCCCGCCACAGAGACCGCAGACTCAGCGGCGCTTGAGCCGCACACAGATCCAACCTTAAGCGGGAGTCCCTCCTCAGCTGGAACTTCGGACTCGTCTCCAATTACGAGTTCTAGACTTTCGGGATCTGCGCCCTTTGGGCTTGATCAAATGGTTGTCCTTGAACTCGGCCCCGTGGATGTCCAAACACAGGTCCCGCACTCGTCCTTAGACGAAGTGCTGGACTTACTAAAATCTCTCTCCCTAGCGGAGAATTCCCAGCCAAACTATGCCCTGTTCGAACTGGGGGCTGAGGACAGGGAATTTTTTTCCCACCCACCACCCACTTGGTAGCCATGGTCGAGGATTTAACCAATCTATTAGATTACACTTCCGAAGACATCGATGGGATGGACCACGATGCCAAAGACAATCTGAGTGCAAACCCGCCTGCAACCGGGCGATGGACGGCTACCTCTACGTATGATGTATACATGGTGGACACACCCAACAAGAAGGAAGGCGATGGTGATACCAGTCCAAAAGAGGATAAACATGTCGATGAACCTCCCAAACACCGGCACCAGAAGCGTCGATCTCGATGCCGTGAAGGAAAAGAGAGCAATACCGTCACTGAAGACGATGATGATCCGGAACAAGCCGATGACCCCGTGGAGCCAGCGGTAGAGCAGGATGAACGGGAGGACGGCAAACACAGTCCAGAACCGCTGGCTGATCACAGCGATGCGGATGGCAACAATTATCAACCTGTCTCCAAAGACAACATCAGCCTGGGAGACGAAGAATTCATCATCCCAGAAGAACCGCTCGAACAGAAACGTTTTCAACAACAGCTCATTGCCACCGCAAGGAGCCTGAAGAAACAGCAGTAGCGGCTTAGAGCCCAACAGGATAAGCTCAACTACAGATGGAATGAAGTGCTAGACGCTGAAGAAAGATACGGCCGTGAGCTCCAGACAAAGAGTTATCCCAAGCGCAAGCTGCGGCCCCAATTCGACGATGAGGCCCTTGTGCCAATTCCGCCGAAGTATGATCGGTCCAATCAACCGGACCGACCACCCCGTGGACAGGACAAAGCGGCCAGCAACGCCGTACACAAGCCCGCACCTCCTCACCATAAAGGAAAGGGGGCAGCGGCTCAGGGCCATAAGTACGATCTACGTCAGGACCTGAATAAGAAGGTTGGCCAGGCCAGATCAATCCACGGATCGAGGGAACGTGCGCGCACACCGGACGGCGCCTATCAAGCCAAACAGGCCGGTCACAATCCAGTTTGAAGCCAACACCGAAGACCAATACCGTCTGAACTGTGCCACGATATTGCAAAATACAGGGTGCCGCACACCCTCTGTGCTTCACTGATGAGGTGATGGATCATGAATTTCCAGAAGGGTTCAAACCCGTAAACATCGAGGCGTGCGATGGAACGATGGACCCCGCCGTATGGATAGAAGACTTTATTCTTCTCATCCACATGGCTCGTGGAGATGATCTCCATGCTATCAAATACTTACCTCTCAAGCTGAATGGACCAGCTCGGCTCTGGTTAAACAACCTCCAAGAGAACTCCATTGGAAGCTGGGAAGAACTTGAGGATGCCTTTCGGGCCAACTTTCAGGGGACTTATGTCCGACCCTGGATGCTAATGATCTAAGTCATATATTCCAGCAACCCAAGGAGTCAGCTCGCAAGCTTTGGAATCGGTTCTTAACTAAAAAGAACCAAATTGTTGACTGTCCGGACGCCGAGGCCTTAGCGGCATTCAAACACAGTCTCCGGGACGAATGGCTGGCAAGACACCTCGGCCAAGAGAAGCCGAGAACAATGGCAGCCCTAACTACACTCATGACCCGCTTTTGCACTGGCGAGGATAGCCAGCTGGCTCATAGCAGAAACAGCACCAGCGACCCTGGCACATCTGAAGTCAGGGATGGCAATGGCATGCCAAGGCGCAATAAAAACATGCGTCGAAACAATATTGGAAGCACATACGATACAGTGGTAAACACCGGATTTAGTGGCTCCAGGCCTGGTCAATGAAAGAAGCCATTCAAAGGCAATAGAGATAGTCCATCTAGCTTGGACAAAATACTAGGCAGGCCTTGCCAGATCCATGGCACCCCTAATAAACCTGCAAATCATACCAACCGTAACTATTGGGTCTTTAAGCAGGCCAGCAAGCTAAATGCCGAACACAAGGGGAAAGGACCTCAAAGCGAAGACGATGATGAACCTCGCCAGCCGAACATGGGGGGACAGAAGAAATTTCCACCGGAGGTAAAAACAGTGAACGTGATTTACATCACCCATATCCCCAAGTGGGAGCGCCAGCGCGCACTCTGAGGCGTCTATGCCGTCTTGCCTGTCGTCCCCAAGTTCACCCATGGTCGGCTTGTCCGATCACCTTTTATCGTAGTGATCATCCAACCAGTATTGGTCACGGAGGTTCGACGACCTTAGTGATTGACCCCATAATTGACGAATATCACCTTACTCGAGTCCTTATGGACGGCGGCAGCAGTCTCAATCTGATATATGAAGACACTATCCGCAAGATGGGGATAGACCCGTCAAGAATTAAGCCCAACATCACTACCTTTAAAGGAGTGATACCAGGTGTGGAAGCCCGCTGCACGGGCTCATTAACATTGGAAATCGTATTCGGCTCCCCTAATAACTTTCAAAGCAAAGAATTAATCTTCGACATTGCTCCGTTCCAAAGTGGCTATCACGCACTACTCGGAAGAACGGCCTTCGCCCGTTTTAACGCAGTCCCACTTTATGCCTACTCAAAGCTCAAAATGCCTGGACCATGCGGCGTCATCACGGTCAATGGAAACATGGAGCGCTCCCTCCGTACGGAGGAAGACTGCAGCCCTAGTGGCCACGGCTTATTTAGGCTGAACAGTTCATCGGTCATCAAGACCACAGACACGGCTAAATGTGTCTGGTCCGCATTACAATGCAGCAGCTCAGAAGAACCTGATCTCGATTAGCAGTTGTGCCCCTATCGACTGCCCCATAAGGTAGTAGCATACGTACCTCACATGCACAATTATGCCCTTAAAATACCTTGGGCGGCGCTGGGGGGCACACAGCATGCAAATAGTCCATAGTTTGGCTCAAACCTATTCGGACTCTAAAATACATCTTCCTTTTTCCGGTTCATTTAAAGGAACCTACGTTGTTTACGACCATGAAAAACATTCTTTTCCATAATTATTTCTCCTTTTTTACAGGTGGCCATCATAATTCTCCTTCTCAAGGACATATTACCAAGCAGAAAAAGGCGCAGACGTGTAACTAGGCCACGTGTTGAGACTTCTTTTTAGATTCAAGCTACTGTGTAAACCTTTTTTCTCTTTTACTTTTTGGCATGTAAAATGCCCGAGGTTGTTATCGGCATTATCTGTAACCTCACGGCTTGCCGTATTTAATGGGATATAAAAGAAGCAGTTTGGTTCCAATTCGATTGGAGTTTATTCTGTTTACCACTTGTGTTCTCTCCCTAAGTCAGATTACCGTGTGTGCCTTAATACCTGGACTTAACACCAGGGGCTGTAGCCGGCCTCGCACACATGCAAAAGTTCGAACACCTATAGGGAATTGTTCGGCGTCCTGGATATTGCATTATATGCATGGGATCCGAATCATGTATTTGGTCTATAGTTGGGTTGCCCGGCTCCTGTGCTTACTACCTTACGTTCCGCACTGTTTGACTAAGGTAGTAAAGGCAGAACTACTGCGATTGTACTTATGGTTCGTCCGGTCAAGTACCTCAGTAGAGAAAGCCGAAAACTGACTTTCATGATGAAGAGAGAGACGGTCAAGCGATTCGGTGACCTAGTGTTGTACTACGATCGATAGCGATCCACTCCGTGTTATACGAGGGGCTGGTCTTCGCCCAGCCGCGTCAAACAGGCATCGTAGTTCGGAAAGCCCTCTACGCACTAGGGGCTAGTACTTAGCCCCACTAGTCAAGCTCCTATGGCTAAGTGAAAGCAATAAAGCCGCATAGTCTGATTGCCTGGTTCGCTCCGCAGACACCTCCTATACGGACCAAGACGTTGGATAAATAGTGTTCATGCATGTTACCGAACACCCCTGTAATATCTACATGCGGGCTGAAGTCGACGACTGGAAACTTTCAAATTTAAAATAAACGGCCACACAGGAGGAACAAGTCGCTTATAATACAGAAGCGCAAAATTTATACATATTGGCACATAGGCTTTGTCCTTACAATCCGGATACAATCAGTCAAAGATTACATCCTTTGAGCACAGGCCCTCTATAAGGCGGGCTCTTTCCAAGACATCACCGAAGTACCTTTCCGGTTTCCGGTGATCCTTGCCCTCGGGCGGGCCAATAGTCGTTATCGTCGTGGCCTTCATCTTCGCCCAGTGCACCTTCACGCGGGCAAAGGCCATCCGAGCACCATCTATGCAGGCCGAGCGCTTAATAGCATCGATGCGTGGACTCGCGTCGACGAGCTTCTTCACCAATCCGAAGCAACTACTTGGGATTAGATCAGTGGGCCATAGTCGGACTATCAAGTCTTCCATGGCCGAACCCGCCATGTTATGCAGCTCGACCAGTTGCTTCATTTGGTCATTGAGAGGCACCGGATGATTTGGCACAAGAAACTGCGACCAGAACAGCTTCTCCGTGCTGTTACCCTCTTGGGCTCGGAAGTATTGTGCGGCGGCGGCAATGCTCCTCGGGAGATCTGCAAACGTTCCTCGAGAACTCCACAATCGTGTCAGTCCAAGATACCTCTGACCTCCGAAGATGCTCTGCAAGAGAAAAATCTTACCAGTTGTTATTTGATGCCTTTGTTTTATCTCTTCTTGAGCACTGCGCGACTCAACCCGCTCCTCCTTGGCAGCATTAACTGCCGCAGTGAGCTCGAATACTTGTTCCGAAGTCGTCTGCTCTAATGCCTCACATTTGCGAATGGCATCTTGTAGCTCGACCTTGACATAGGACATCCGAGACTCGTGTTGTTGACGCACGGCCTTCTCGGCCTCCAGGTCAGCAATTGCCTTGTCAGTGGCTGCCTTGCTCGCCCTGGCCTCCTCCTTGGCCCGCACAAGATCGCCCTTAAGGGCCTCGACCGTAGTTGTGTCCGCTGTTTCACAGCACATATAATGCAAATTAGCTTATGCTAACACATATAGTGTGTTCAAATTTCAATTTCTTGAAACCCGCATACCTTGTGTTTTATCAAAACGCTTGTTGATGCGGTCGAGCTCTTCGTCAGCTAGTTTAAGCTTCCGATTTAACTCGGAAACCTCTGAGGCTCAGATAGATGCCGCAACTAGAGAAGCATGTTCAAGCACAAAGTACACAGTTCAACTCTACCATATGCAATAACATGGATACTTCGTCTAATTCTATTTAGAATAAAAGAAAGCATCACGGGCTACTATCAAAATAAAAAAAGTTCTCTTTAAAGAACATTACATCGCATACCTCAAAGCCTGTTAGTAGGCTGTTGAAAGCTTCGTTCAGTCCGCCTTTGACGAACTGAATTTTCTCCATGGCCGCACTCATCAGAGTGAAGTGTTCCTCTATGATGGAGGCACTTTGCAGTGCTCCCTCCAGAGTGTTCGGCGCCTCCATATTGACGGGGGCGCCGTGGGAGCAGTTGCTCCCTCCCCCATCACGGGGGGCTGATCTCTTGATTCCAGAGCCACACTAGGCCCCGGAACAGTGTTCAACGGGGCCCCGAATTTCTTGGGCCCCCGTCTTCGGTCACCATGGGGATTTCTCCCCCTTGGTCAACAGCGGCTGAGGGATTTACCTCAGGCGCCCTTTCGTCCGCCCCACTACCACCTGCTGGAGTAGGGGGAGTTTGTAGAGTGGATACCTCGGTATCCCCTACAGTGGGCGACGAACCACGCGAAGGCGTATCGCTCTCCACCATCCCCGATGATAGGGAATTCCCCGATGACAGTGAAGCCATGGGGATGTCGTGCGGAGGACTATATAAAGGCAAAATAAATATTAGATGCTGAAAAGGAAAATTATTCGAATATGAGCAGTTATCGTCTAAGTACTTACGATTCGGCCAGCGGCTTAATCCTGGTCTGAATGCGGAAGCTATGTTCGGACGATGAGTCCGAACTATCTGGAAAATTAGCTTCTTCCTGGGCATGGCTTTGCCTGCGTCAGCAGGAGCCGCTCTTTTCCTCCCCTTTGTTTGGACGGGGGGTCGTTTTCTTCTTCCTCCTCGTCTCCTTCTTCGGGAGAGAGGTGGGAGCCGGTTTGCCTGGACCTTGTGTCCACGGGACCTATAGGGCGGGGGTCGCTCTTGACCTCCTTGCCCTTCTTCTTGGCCTTCTTCTCCGGCGCCTTGTACGGCGCCGGGACCAACATCGCCGTCAGCTGAGGCATCTCTAGGTATTCTTGCGGAGGAGCCGGACACTTTATCCACTCTATCTTTTTTGTCCAGGCTTGGATAGAATGCAAAAACTCTAACTCCTATTATAATTGAAGCATGGAAGGAGTATGTATTCAGCAGAAATTTTAATTACCTCTGCTGCAGTGAGCGCGGTACTGAAGCCCTTGTCCTCAGTCTCCATCGGCCACCCCTTCTAGGCCTTGAATAGTTGCTTCCAGATGTCTTCGTGCATAGTGCCGAATTGATGCTTCAAGGGTCGGGACCCTTCCGGATTGAACTCCCATAGATAGGAGTCCCGACGTTGGCAGGGAAGGACGAGATGGACGAGCATTACCTGAATAACATTTGTGAGTTCGGTGCCCTTGGTAATCATGCCAGAGATTCGGCCTTGGAGCGCCAACACCTCCGCCTGAAACCCCCAATCTGGACTCTTATCGATCCAAGAGGTTAGCCTCTCCGGGGGTCCAGATCTAAATGCGGGCGCCGTCGCATGGCTCAGTGATGTAGAACCACTCCTTCTGCCAGACCTTGTTCATCTCCACAAAGGCCCTCTTGGGCCAAGTGGCGTTGGGGACCTTGGTCACCAAGGCACCTCCGCACTCCACGTGCTGCCCGTCGACCAACTTCGGCTTCAAATTGAAGGTTTTGAGCCATAGGCCGAAGTGGGGGGGACACGGAGGAACACCACACATACCACTATAAAAGCGGATATGTGGAGAATTGAATTCAGGGTTAGATCATGGAAATCTAGCCCATAGAAAAATAAGAGGCCTCGTACAAAGGGGTGGAGAGGAAATCCGAGCCCCTGAATAAAGTGCGAGAGTAAGACAACCCTCTCACCCGCCTTAGGGACGGGAATCACTTGGTCCTTTTTGGGGACTCGGTGCGCTACATCGTCAGCGAGATAGCCCGTGCTCCGGAGGCTCTTCACTGTCTTCTTCGTGACCGTGGATGCCTCCCACTTGCCCTTAGAAGCGGATACGGCCATGGCTGGGAAGGGAGGCGGTGGTGGAGGAGTTGAGAATTGAGGGCGCAATAGATGTGGACGCTTGGGCTAGGGAGATTGGAGAACTAGGGCTTGAGGAGAGCGTGGGGTTAAAGGGAAAGATTTTAGTCCTTTTATAAGCGGTGAATGCTAAACGCCCACCCCACTCCAGCCGTAAACCTCGTCGGTTCCCAGCGTGGTCGTGCGGAAGGCACGGTTAAGATGCTCACGTCACATTGATAAGGATCCCGTAATAAGAGGGCACGATCTCTGTTTTGAAAAGACGTGCCAATGGGGCTATAACTCGAAATGCAAAATTGGAGCCAAGAAAACGATTCGATATATTGAAGGGATGGGAGTTACGCCTCGCTGAAAAGTTGTCGGTAAAGACACAGTATCTGTTTTTCGATACCTTGGCTTCAAGGCTAAGGGTTATACTAACCATGCAGAGCCGGACATAGTACCTTTTTGTAGGGAATATTGCTTGAATATGTTCGGGAGGAGGAACCCTCCTTGCAATGCTGAAGACAGTACGCGAGCCGAACTCATCGCCACCTAAGACTAGTTCTGGGGCTACCGAGGGAGTCCTGGATTAAGGGATCCTCAGGTGGCAAGATCGCTCAATATGGGCCGGACAGGTGGGCCATGAAGATTATTGATGAAGACTATCTCCCGTATCCGGATAGGACTCCCATATGTGTAAAATAGCAAGTTTGGAGTCCGGGTGTAATACTTTCCTTCCTCTGCAAGGTGATCATGTACAAATCCTAGGTCCCTCCGGTGGATTTATAAACCAGAGGGTTTAGTCCATAGAGACAGAAGAAACATAACAATCACATAGGCTAGACTCTTAGGGTTTAGCCATTACCGTCTCGATGTAGATCAACTCTTGTAACCCCATATTCATCAAGATCAATCAAGCAGGAAGGAGGGTATTACCTCGATCGAGAGGGCCCGAACCTAGGTAAAACATCGTGTCCCCAGTCTCCTGTTACCACCGATCCTCAGACGCATAGTTCGGGACCCCCTACCCGAGATCTACCGATTTTGACACCGACATTGGTGCTTTCATTGAGAGTTCCACTATGTCTTCGACTGAAGGGTCAATGGCTCGCTTTGTCATCAACAACGACACCACCGTCGGGGGAATTTTTCTCCCCAGACAGCTTTTTGTGTTTGGCGGCTTCATGCTTCGTGCCAACACGGAAGGCTACCTCAAGCAGGTTGACAGCTATGCCCCTAGTCATCAGATCAGATTTGGAAGCCTAAACTACATTGTTGATGTCCGCGGAGATTTGATCTTCGACAGATACGCACCCATGGGAGCTGCTCCTTGCCACCGCGATGAACACGACCTTGATCCGTCATCGGACCCCGTCCAGGGGACAACACCTGCAGCAGCTCTGGCCTTAGATCCGGAGCAGATTGCTTCATCCAAGGACAGGAAGATCAACCCCGCCACGGAGACCACAGACTCAGCGGTGCTTGAGCCGCACACAGATCCAGCCTTAAGCGGGACTCCCTCCGCCGCTGGAACTTTGGAATCGTCTCCAATTACGAGTTCTGAACTTTTGGGATATGCTCCCTTTGGGCTCACCGAACGGTTGTCCCCGAATTCGGCCCCACAGATGTCCAAACACAGGTCCCGCACTCGCCCTTAGACGAAGAGCTGGACTTACTAAAATCTCTCTCCCTAGTGGAGAATTCCCACAGTTCGAACTGGGGGCTGAGGACAGGGAATTTTTCTTCCCACCCACCACCCACTTGGTAGCCACGGTCAAGGATTTAACCGATCTATTAGATTACGCTTCCAAAGACATCGATGGGATAGACCACGATACCGAAGACTTTTAGGGTTTAGCCACTACGATCTTGAGGTAGATCAACTCTTGTAACCCCATATTCATCAAGATTAATCAAGAAGGAAGTAGGGTATTACCTCGATCGAGAGGGCCCGAACCTGGGTAAAACATCGTGTCCCAAGTCTCCTGTTACCATCGATCCTTAGACGCATAGTTCGGGACCCCCTACCCGAGATCTACCGATTTTGACACCGACATTGGTGCTTTCATTGAGAGTTCCACTGTGTCGTTGACTGAAGGGCAATGGCTCGCTTTGTCATCAACAATGACGCCACCACTGGGGGAATTTTTCTCCCCGGACAGCTTTTTGTGCTCGGCGGCTTCGTGCTTCGTGCCAACACGGAAGGCCACCTCAAGCAAGTTAACAGCTATGCCCCTGGTCATCAGATCAGATTTGGAAGCCTAAACTACGTTGTTGACATCCGCAGAGATTTGATCTTCGACAGATTTGCACCCATGGGAGGTGCTCCCTGCCACCGTGATGAACACGACCTAAATCTGTCATCGGACCCCGTCTAGGGTACAACACCTGCAGCAGCTTTGGCCTTAGATTCGGAGAAGATCGCTTCATCCGAGGACGGGAAGATCAACCCCGTCACGGAGACCATAGACTCAGTGGTGCTTGAGCCGCACACAGATCCAGCCTTAAGCGGGACTCCCTCCGCCGCTGGAACTTTGGACTCGTCTCCAATTACGAGTTCTGAACTTTTGGTATCTGCGCCCTTTGGGCTCGATCGAACGGTTGTCCCCGAATTCGGCCCCGCAGATGTCCGAACACAGGTCCCGCACTCGCCCTTAGATGAAGCGCTGGACTTACTAAAATCTCGCTCCCTAGCGGAGAATTCCCAGCCGAACTATGCCCAGTTCGAACTAGGGGCCGAGGACAGGGAATTTTTCTTCCCACCCACCACCCACTTGGTAGCCACGGTCAAGGACTTAACCAATCTATTAGATTACGCTTCCGAAGACATCGATGGGATGGACCACGATGCCGAAGACTTTTAGGGTTTAGCCATTACGATCTCGAGGTAGATCAACTCTTGTAACCCCATATTCATCAAGATCAATCAAGCAGGAAGTAGGGTATTACCTCGATCGAGAGGGCCCGAACCTAGGTAAAACATCGTGTCCCCAGTCTCCTGTTACCATCGATCCTCAGACACATAGTTCGGGACCCCCTACCCGAGATCTGCCAGTTTTGACACCGACGGTCACGATGGCTCAAGAGAACACTAAGTTGTATCGTTCTTCCAATACCAATAACAATGATTTTATTAGTATGCCGATTCCTCCCGCCAATAGTGCGGAGTCTTATGACATCAATGCTGCTTTGTTGAATCTTGTTATGAAAGAGCAATTTTCCGGCACTCCTAATGAGGATGTCGCGTCCCATCTAAGCACTTCCGTAGAATTTCGTGATACGCAAACGAAAAAAGATGTGGACAATGATATTGTGAAGTTGTAATTATTTCCGTTCTCTTTGCGTGATTGTGCTAAAATTTGGTTTTCTTCTTTGCCATGAAATAGTATTGATTCTTGGGAAAAGTGCAAAGATGACTTTATCATGAAATATTTTCCTCCCATGAAAATTATCTCTCTTGGAAATCAGATCATGAATTTTAAACAACTTGAGCATGAGCATGTTGCCCAATCATGGGAAAGGATGAAAATGATGCTAAGAAATTGTCCTACTCATGGTTTGAATCTTTGGATTATCATACAATTTTTTTGTGCGGGATTGAATTTTGTTTCTCGAAATCTTTTAGATTCCGCCGCTGGTGGTAGTTTTATGGAGATTACTTTGGGTGATGCTACTAAATTGTTAGATAATATCATGGCAAATTATTAACAATGGCATACCAAAAGAGCCCCTACTAGTAAAAAGGTTAATTTAGTTGAAGAAATTAGTACATTGAGTGAAAAGGTTGATGTTGTTATGAAATTGGTTGCTACTAAGAATGCTCCTATTGATCAGATGTGCCTTTGTCCACTTTGATTGAGCAAAATAGTGATCCCGTAGATGTGAATTTTGTCTCGCGAAACAATTTCAATAACAATGCTTATAGAGGTAGTTTTAATTCTGGGTATTTTCTAGGAAATTCCTCTAATAATTATGGTAATTCCTATGGTAATTCTTCATACAATAATAATAGGAACCTCTCTAATCTTGAGAATAATATTAAAGAATTTACCAATGCTTAAAAAGTTTTCAACACTACGATAGAAGAAAAGATAAATAAGATTGACGATATGTCTAGAAGCATTGATAGAATTTCCCATGATGTAGAAAATATCAAGATGAAAGCTTTTCCACGTAAGGTAGATGAATCAATTAAGGCTTTATATGTTTCTATGGATGAAAGTAATAAAATAACCTCTATGCTTAGAGCTAAAAGAGATTTTTTAGAAAGAGCGTTTTCTAGTGATTGCTTTCATAAAAATGATGAAGATCTTAAAGTGATTGGTGTTTATTCTATTGATTCCTTGTTCAGTAAGACTAAAAGTGATGATAAAGGGACTGAAGAAGAGACAACTTTAGCTAGAGGGCGTCCCAAATATTCGGAGGGTGAAAATCCTGATGAAAATTTTGATAAAAGTGGGGTTGGAGAGGTCAAAACTGTAACTAGTGATGTGCCCACTCTTTTGGATTACAAAGACTTTTATTATGATACTTGCTCTTTGATTGAGTTTATTTCTTTGTTTAAATCCATGATAAACTCACCCCGTGCTTACGAACAAAATAAAGCTTTTTACTAAACATATTGTTGATGCCATGATGAAAGCTTTAGAAGAAAAATTAGAGTTGGAGATTTCAATTCCTAGAAAGTTACATGATGAATGGGAACCTACCATTAAAGTGAAGATAAAAAATTATGAGTGACTTGCTTAATGTGATTTGGGTGCTAGTGTTTCCACAATTCCGAAATCTTTATGTGATGTGCTTGATCTTACCGATACCAAAGAATGTTTTCTTAATTTGCACTTAGCGGATTCTACTATTAAAAAGCCTTTGAGAAGAATTAATGATTTTCTTATTCCAGCATATAGGAATTATGCGCCCATAGATTTTATTGTTCTTGATATTTATTGCAATCCGTCTTGTCCTATAATACTTGGTAGACCGTTTTTATGCACTATAGGTGATGTGATTGATTTGAAAGAAAGGGAATATTAAATTTTAGTTTCCACTAAGAAAAGGTATGGAACAGTTCCCTAGAAAAATAACTAAGCCAGCATATTAATCAATCATGAGGGCATCCTATGGGGCAAAAAGTAAAGATGACAACACGTAAGAATCTATGCATTATGCCTAGCTAGGGGCATTAAACAATAGCGCTTGTTGGGAGGCAACCCAGTAGTTATGTTTTTTGTTTTTTGCTTTTTATTCTGTTTTTCAATAAATACACATTATTACTTCAGTAATGATTTTTTTTTGGTGTTTTAATTAGTGTTTGTGCCAAGCAAAGCCTTTGGGATTGATTTGGGTGAGAGTTGATTTGATTCGGTGCATCAACATAAATTTTCACATCCAATGGCAGAATTGTTGTCATTTGCTGGAGCGTGAAAAAATTCTGAAATTTGTACACATAATTTATATACAAATTTCCCACATCCTCCTAATTTTCCATAAATTTTAGAGTTACATAAGTATGACTAAAAATTAGAGCTTTACAGACTATTCTGTTTTTGACAGATTGTGTTTTCGTTGCATTATGTGCTTATCTTGATGAATCTATGGTTTATATTGGGGGGTATAAGCCATGGTAAAGTTAGAATACATTAGTTACAATGTAATAACAAAATTTGAATAGGTTTTCTATAGTACATATAGTAAAGATGATTTTTATTATATTAACGGATCTCATGAGGTTTTGTTAAGTTTTGTGTGATTGAAGTTTTCAACTTTTCGATGAGATCACGATGGATGAAGGAATAATGAGTGAAAAGAGCCTAAGCTTGGGGATTCCCATGGCACCCCAAGATAATATTCTAGAAGTATCAAGCAACTAAGCTTGGGGATGCCCCCGTAAGGCATCCCCTCTTTCTTCTAACGACCATCGGTATTTTACTTGGAGCTATATTTTTATTCGTCACATATAATGAGTTTTGCTTGGAGCGTCTTGTATTATATGAGTCTTTGCTTGTTTTGATTTTAGGTTTGTCACAAGTATGTTTGCTGGACACACCTATTTGGGAAATCCAAAATTATGCTATGATTTGTTAGAATTGCTCTTTATGCTTCACTTAATTTTTTTGACCTATGGAATTGCTCTAGTGCTTCACTTATATCATTTTGAGCACGGTGTGCTTTATTATTTTTGAATAAATTCTCTCTTGATTCACTTATAGCATATGAAATTAGTCCCAAAGTGATAGATATTCAAGAGGGATATAATAAAAACTTTCATGAAGATCATTGGACAAAATAAACTTGATTCCTTGTAATAGCTATGAGACATGATGATAGTAATATATGAGTCATGTTGGTGAGTAATTATGCTATGCTAAGAATATTGGTGTTAAGGTTTGTGATTCCCTATGCACGCACGAAAGTCAATAGTTATGCAATGAAATTACATCCTACTTGTGTTGCATTATTCGGTGTTAGTTATGTTTAGTGTTCTTTTATTATGGTTTTCGTTCCTTGGTTGGTCGCTTCTCAATCTATTTTCTAGCCTTCACTTGTATTAAGTAGAAATACTACTTTCGCATCCAAAATCCTTAAACCCAAGTTGTGCCAAATGAGTCCACCATACCTATGTATATGTGGTATTTACATGCCATCCTATGCAAATTTGTATGTGCCAACTCTAATTTTCAAAATTAACATCTCTTTTGTATGCCCGTACCGCTCATGAAGTGGCGAGGGGTGGCCAATATTTTACATGTTGAGTAGGTTATTTTCAAAATGTGTGTTTATTCACTTTTCATTGCACAAGAGTGTGGAGGTAATAGGGATGCCCAGTCCCCAAATGCAAAAAAAATACTACAAATAAATTCATTGGTATGTGTTACTATGGAAGGCACGTGTGAATTCGGCTAGCCATGGATTGTTAAATAATGGTGGAAGAAATGAAATAAACTTTATTTTATGTTTGGAAACCGCCTATGATTTACTTAACATGGAAGATATTGGGAACTCTTAGCCATTTTTGTTGACGAGAAAAGCATGCCACCCAAAATAATTTTATCTCTCAATTTAAGCTTTGAGCTCTCGCACCTCTAGAAATCCCTACTTCCCTCATCGAAGGGCTTATGCATTTACTTTATGCAATTTTTATTTTATTTGAGTCTCATCTTCTCTTATAAAACACCAACTATGGAACACTATTATCACACTTGAGCATTGGATGTAGCTAATATTTGGATGTGTTGCATGAATGGATCAATGATAAGCATAATGGATTGTTGGGCCCACGGGGGTCTCCTCCATGTCCTGATACGTCTCCAACGTATCTATAATTTTTTATTGTTCTATGCTGCTATATTATCATTCTTGGATATTTTACAATCATTTTATAGCAACTTTATATCATTTTTTGGGACTAACCTATTGACATAGTGTCCAGTGCCAGTTGCTGTTTTTTACTTGTTTTTTACATTGCAAAAAATCAATACCAAACGGAGTCCAAATGCAGCAAAAAAAATTGGAGAATTTTTCCAGACCAGAAGACACAAGATGGGCCAAAGAAGTACCTGAGGGGGGCTCCGAGGGGAGCACAACCCACCAGGACGCGCCTGGGCCCCCTGGTGCGCCCTGGTGGGATGTGCCCACCTCGGTGGCCTACAAATACCCCAATATTCAAGACACCCCAAGAGAGTTGATGAAATTTGGTTCCAGCCGCCGCAAGTTCTAGAACCATGAGATCCAATCTGGTGCCCTTTTCTGACAGTCCGCCGGATGGGAACACGACCACGGAGGGGTTCATCATCCTCATTGGTGCCTCTTCGATGATGCGCGAGTATTTCACCTCGGAGCTATGGGTCCGTAGGCAGTAGCTAGTGATGTCTACTACACAACCTTCTTCTTGTAGACGTTGTTGGGCCTCCAAGTGCAGAGGTTTGTAGGACAGTAGCAAATTTCCCTCAAGTGGATGACCTAAGGTTTATCAATCCACGAGAGGCGTAGGATGAAGATGGTCTCTCTCAAGCAACCCTCCAACCAAATAACAAAGAGTCTCTTGTGTCCCCAACACACCCAATACAATGGTAAATTGTACAGGTGCACTAGTTCGGCGAAGAGATGGTGATACAGGTGCAATATGGATGGTAGATATGGGTTTTTGTAATCTGAAAATATAAAAACAGCAAGGTAACTAAAGATAAAAGCGAGCATAAACGATGTTGCAATGATAGGAAACAAGGCCTAGGGTTCATACTTTCACTAGTCCAAGTTCTCTCAACAATAATAACATAACTGGATCATATAACTATCCCTCAACATGCAACATAGAGTCACTCCAAAGTTATTAATAGCGGAGAACAAACGAAGAGATTATGGTAGGGTACGAAACCACCTCAAAGTTATTATTTCTGATCGATCTATTCCAGAGTCTGTAGTAAAATAACACGAAGCTATTCTTTTCGTTCAATCTATCATAGAGTTCGTACTAGAATAACACATTAAGGCACAAATCAACCAAAACCCTAATGTCACCTAGATACTCCATTGTAACCTCAAGTATCTGTGGGCATGATTATACGATATGCATCACACAATCTCAGATTCATCTATTCAACCAACACAAAAGAACTTCAAAGAGTGCCCCAAAGTTTCTACCGGAGAGTCAAGACGAAAACGTGTGCCAACCCCTATGCTTAGATTCCAAAGGTCACGGAACCCGCAAGTTGATCACCAAAACATACATCAAGTAGATCACGCGATATCCCATTGTCACCACAGATAAGCACATGCAAGACATACATCAAGTGTTCTCAAATCCTTAAAGACTCAATCCGATAAGATAACTTCAAAGGGAAAACTCAACCCATTACAAGAGGGTAGAGGGGGAGAAGAATCATAAGATCCAACTATAATAGCAAAGCTCGCGATACATCAAGATCGTGCCATCTCAAGAACACGAGAGAGTGAGAGAGATCAAACACATAGCTACTAGTACATACCCTCAACCTCGAGGGTGAATTACTCCCCCCTTGTCATGGAGAGCGCCGGGATGATGAAGATAGCCACCGGAGAGGGATTCCCCCTTCAGCAGGGTGCCGGAAAAGGGTCTAGATTAGTTTTTGGTGGCAACAGAGGCTTTCGGCGGCGGAACTCCCGATCTAGGTTATTTTCCGGAGGTTTCAGAATATATAGGATGTGTTGGAGTCGGGGACAAGTAAAGGGGGTCTCCGGGCTGTCCACGAGACAGGGCACGCACCCAATAGGGGGCGCCCCCTACCCACGTGGGCAGCCCGTGGACCTTCTAGCCCCCCTCCGGCACTTTCTGGGCTCCTTCTGGTCGAAAAACATCGTCCGTTGAGTTTCAGATCAATTGGGCTCTGTTTGATATTCCTTTTCTGCGATACTCTAAAACAGGAGAAAAACAAAAACTGGCACTGGGCTTTGGGTTAATAGGTTAGTCCCAAAAATCATATAAAAGTGTATATAAAAGCCCATAAAACATCCTAGAAGGATAATATAATAGCCTGGAACAATCAAAAATTATAGATACGTTGGAGATGTATCAAGCATCCCCAAGCTTAATTCCTGCTCGTCCTCGAGTAGGTAAATGATAAAAACAGAATTTTTGATGTGGAATGCTAACCAACATAATTCTCAATATAATTCTCTTTATTGTGGCATGAATGTTCAGATCTGAAAGATTCAAGACAAAAGTCTATATTGACATAAGAAATAATAATACTTCAAGCATACTAACAAAGCAATTATGTCTTCTCAAAATAACATGGCCAAAGAAAGTTATCACTACAAAATCATATAGTCTGGCTATGCTCCCTCTTCATCACACAAAATATTCATATCATGCACAACCTCGGTTTCAGCCAAGCACTTGTTTTCATACTCAAATTTTTTCAAACCTTTCAACTTTCACGCAATACATGAGCGTGAGCCGTGGATATAGCACTATAGGTGGAATAGAGTGGTGGTTGTGGAGAAGACAAAAAAAGGAGGAAGATAGTCTCACATCGACTAGGCGTATCAATGGGCTATGGAGATACCCATCAATAATATCAATGTGAGTGAGTAGGGATTGTCATGCAACAGATGCACTAGAGCTATAAATGTATGAAAGCTCAAGAAAAGAAACTAAGTGGGTGTGCATCCAACTTGCTTGCTCACGAAGACCTAGGGCATTTGAGGAAGCCCATCGTTGGAATATACAAGCCAACTTCTATAATGAAAATTCCCACTAGTATATGAAAGTGACTAAACATGAGACTCTCTATCATGAAGAACATGGTGCTACTTTGAAGCACACGTGTGGAAAAAGGATAGTAGCATTGTCCCTTCTCTCTTTTCTCTCTTTTTTTGGAGGGGCTTTCTCTTTCTTAGCCCCTCTCTATATTTTTTTGGCCATCTCCTTTTTTGGCCTTTCCTCACATGGGACAATGCTCTAATAATGATGATCATCACACTTTTATTGATTTACAACTCGATACTAGAACAAAGTATGACTCTATATGAATGCCTCCGGTGGTGTACCGGGATGTGCAATGAATCAAGAGTGACATGTATGAATGAATTGTGATGGTGGCTTTGCCACAAATACGATGTCAACTACATGATCATGCATGGCAATATGACAATATGAAGCGTGTTATGAATAGAACGGTGGAAGGTTGCATGGCAATATATATCGGAATGGCTATGGAAATGCCATGATAGGTAGGTATGGTGGCTGTTTTGAGGAAGGTATATGGTGAGTGTATAGTACTGGCGAAAGTTGTGCGGTACAAGAGAGGCTAGCAATGGTGGAAGGGTGAGAGTGTGTATAATCCATGGACTCAACATTAGTCATAAAGAACTCATATACTTATTGCAAAAATTTAAAAGTCATCAAAACAAAGCAATCAACGCAAGCTCCTAGGGGGGAGGTTGGTAGGAGTTAACCATCGCGTGCCCCCGACCTCCACACAAAGGATGACACTCAATAAGTACCTCATGCTCTAACTTCATCACATAGCGGTTCACCATACGTGCATGCTACGGGAATCACAAACTTTCACACAAGTATTTCTTGAATTCATAATTACCCCACTAGCATAAATCTAATATCGCCATCCTCATATCTCAAAACAATCATCAAGTATCAAACTTCTCATCATATTCAATGCACTTTATATGAAAGTTTTTACTATACCCATCTTGGATGCCTATCATATTAGGACTAATTTTATAACCAAAGCACATTACCATTCTTTTCTAAAAGACTCTAAAAATAATATAAGTGAAGCATGAGAGTTCATCTATTTCTTAAAAATAAAACCACCGCCGTGCTCTAAAAGATATAAGTGAAGCACTAGAGCAACCGACAAACTACTCCAAAAGATATAAGTGAAGTTCAATGAGTAGTTGAATAATTATGTAACAATGTGAAGACACTCTAACATTTAATAATTTCAGATCTTGGGATATTATTCAAACAGCAAGCAAAACAAAATAAAACAAAATGACGCTCCAAGCAAAACATATATCATGTGGTGAGTAAAAATATAGCATCAAGTAAAGTTACCGATAGACGAAGACGAAAGAGGGGATGCCTTCCCGGGGCATCCCCAAGCTTAGGCTTTTGGTTGTCCTTGGATTTTACCTTTGGGTGCCTTGGGCATCCCCAAGCTTAGGCTCTTTCCACTCCTTATTCCATAGTCCATCGAATCAATACCCAAAACTTGAAAACTTCACAACACAAAACTCAACAGAAAACTTGTAAGCTCCGTTAGTATTAGAAAATAAAACCACAACTTAGGTACTGTTATGAATTCATTCTAAATTCAAATTGGTGTAATATCTACTATATTCCAACTTCTCTATGGTTCATACCCTCCAATACTACTCATAGATTCATCAAAATAAGCAAACAACACATAGAAAACAGAATCTGTCAAAAACAGAACAGTCTGTAGCAATCTGTAACTTTCGAATACTTATGTAACTCTAAAAATTCTGAAATAAATTGGTGGGCGTGAGGAATTTTCCTATTAATCATCTGCAAAAAGAATCAACTAAAAATCACTCTCCAGTAAAAAAGTGGTAGCTAATCTCGTGAGCGCTAAAGTTTCTGTTTTTTACAGTATGATCGCATAAACTTCACACAAGTCTTCCCAAAGGTTCTACTTGGCACAAACACTAATTAAAACACAAAACCACATCTAAACAGAAGCTAGATGCAATATTTATTCCTAAACAGAAGCAAAAGCAAAGAAACTAAAATTGGGTTGCCTCCCAACAAGCGCTGTCGTTTAACGCCCCTAGCTAGGCACAATGATTTCAATGATGCTCGCATAAAAGATAAGAATTGAAACATAAAGAGAGCATCATGAAGAATATGACTAGCACATTTAAGTCTAACCCACTTCCTATGCATAGGGATTTTGTGAGCAAATAACTTATGGGAACATTAATGAATTAGCATAGGAAGGGAAAACGAGCATAACTTCAAGATTTTAAGCACATAGAGAGGAAACTTGATATTATTGCAATATGTAGAGGCATATGTTCCTCCCTCATAATAATATTCAGTAGCATGATGAATGAATTCAACAATATAACCAGCGCATAAAGCATTATTTTCATGATCTACTTGCATAGAAATTTTACTACTCTCCACATAAGCAAATTCCTTCTCATTCATAGTAGTGGGAGTAGCAAATTCAACAAAATAACTATCATGTGAAGCATAA
>LR738715.1:339652739-339664750 GCA_902687465.1 Secale cereale
CCGTCGCCCTGGATGTCCCAAACGACGCCACGCACCTTCCCCCGACCGCTCTGGCCATCCACTCCTCCCCTCCCCTCTGCTAGCTTCCTTCTCCGAGCTCGCCCGCGAGAGCCGGAGCGCACCGACGGCCGTAGCCGCAGCCACCGCCTCCCCCTCGTCCCCTCGACGTGTCTACGAGCTCCATCACGGACCCGTGAATCTACACGCCCACGCACGCGAGCTCGGGAACCTCTTAGCGTCTTCCCCCGACCTCGTCTTGAAGCTCCGGCCGCCGAAGATCCCCCTCGACGCCCTGCTCTGCTCCGAGCCTCCCCCGAGCCCACGTCGACGCCTCTGCACCCACTGTGAGCTCCTCCGTCGTTTGCCCCTCCTCCCCTTGCCTCCTGATCACCGTAGCCACTGCTTCGACTGAAGCCGAAGCTCGCCGCCGCTCGGGCTGGTCGTCGGCGCCACCCCGGTGACCTTTTGGTCACACCACCTAGTCCAACGAGTTCGCGAGCACTCGTAGAGACCGTAGGCGCAAACCTCAGCTCCTCCCGAGCACCGTTTCGTTGAACCCGTCGCCACCAGAGCTTCAGCCGCCGCAGACCTCGTCGTCGGCGATAACTCCGGCCACCCTAGCCTCCGGCATCGCCACCGTTGGAAGCGCCACTCCGCCCTCTTTCCGTAGCTGCTCCCTGCGCGCCAAAAGAGCCCCTGTAGGTGAAACCCGACGCGCTCCGTCGCGTCTAGCCTCGCCGGCGGGTTGACTGCTTTGACCGGCGGGGTTTGACCCCGTCTGTCCAGGGGTTTGACCCCTCTCTCTCACTAACAAGTGGGGCCCCGCCCTGTTAATTAACCTAGTTTAGTATTAATTATTAGGTTAGTTAGTTAGTCACTGACGTGTGGGCCCTGCCCTGTCTAAGTTTAGTTTAGAATTTAATTAGCAGAGTCACTGACGTGTGGACCCCACACGTCAGGTTTGACCTGGACCAGCCTCTGTTGACTGCTGACATCACAGTGACGTCATGCTGACGCAATAAGTGTTTTCTGGAATTTTAAATAAATCAGAAATGATTTATTTATTTCAGAAAATAGCTAAAACTTCTAAAAATCATATAAAATCAACCGTAGCTCAGATGAAAATAATTATATATGAAAAATGATCAGAAAAATCCAAGGAATCTGTTTATGGCATTTTCATGCATGTTTGAACAAGTTAAACCTGCTGATCAGGTCAAATCAATTAAATGGCATTTAAATAATCACATATGAAGTTTGAATTTGAACCTTTGGTTCAAACCAACTTCATTTAACATGGTTGCTAGTTGCATTAGCTTAATCAACAGCATATTGCCATATCATGATCATGCATCATATTGTCGCATTCCATTGATTGTGTTCTCTCTTGTTTGCCGGTGCTTGTCCCCTTTCAGTAGACGTGTTCCGACGATGTGATCGATGACACCGATGAAGAGCTATTAATATCTTCAGAAGTGCGAGGCAAGCAAAACCCCATTGAGCATTCCGATACAATCCCACTCTCTCGCTCTTGCTCTCTTTTACTGCATTAGGACAACAACGCTTCAATTGTTACCTGTTGCGGTAGTTGAACCCCTTTCCACTGCATGACCCGTCATTGCCACAGTAAATAGTTGAAACCCACTAGTATGAGTAGGAGTTGTTTGAGCCATGTTGTGCCTACTCATTCATGCTTTCTGGTAATGCCTGCTATTGCTTAGAGTTGTGTCAGGTCTGATTCATCGGGAATGAATTGGAAGGGTGATGAACATGTCCTACTGTGTGTGAGCTAAGTATGTGAACACAATTTGGTAAAGGTAGCGATGAGAGTCCATGTAGGAGTACATGGTGGGTTGTCTCATTGCAGCCGTCCTCAGGAACTGAGTTCTGTGTTGGTTGATCCATGAAACAGCTACTACCACACATTGGGATCCTTAATTGACTCTCTCGACTTATTAATCAACATGATCTCTGTCCAGGAGTTGCAACTAGTTTCTGGTGTTTGTAGTTTACTGGAGGTCGTGCGCAGCGCTGACCCTCGGGGTGGGCTGTGACGCGGCAGGTACGTGGCACGGTGTACCGATTGCCCGTTTGGTGATGCGGGAACCCTGTACACATCGTTTGGGGCCGTGAGCGACACCCCGGCCGGATCTCCCCACGGATAGAACCCAAATAGGCGATAAACCTGGACGAGAGACTTGTGTGGTTAGTCAGGTCGTGGCCAACACCCTCGCTGGGCCTCCGCTTGAAGGTTGCCGAGTACATCTCGTGTAAACGGCGGTAAGTGGTGATAGCGTGTGTGAAGAAGTACACCCCTGCAGGGTTATATATAATCTATTCGAATAGCCGTGTCCGCGGAAATGGACTTCTGGGTTGCCTATAACAGTTCATAGACAAGTGAAAGTGGATACTCTAAAACACGCAAGATAAGCGTGAGTGCTATGGATGGCCTTCTCGTAGGGAGACGGGAGCGGATCCATAGTGGTGTATTGATTGGTGAATATGTGGACTCGTGTGCGCCACCTCAAAAGAGTTACTTGCAGTCGTAGTTTAGGATAGCCACCGAGTCAAAGCTGGCTTGCTGCAGTCAAACTCCACCACCCCCTTTGTTGATACTGATGCATATGTAGCTAGTTCTGACGTAAGTCTTGCTGAGTACCTTTGTACTCACGTTTGCTTAATTTATGTTTTGCAGAGAGACTTCAGTCTCGCTAGTGGTTCCGCGTGGACTTCGACGTTTAGCTTGTTACCTCAGCTACGATCTTGTACCCTTGGGAGGGTCTTGTAGATAGTCAGGCTTTTTCAGCATTCTTCATTTGTAGTTGTCTGTACTCAGACATGTTATGCTTCCGTTGCCTGTATGCTCTGTATGTTGGGTCATGTGACCTCTGTTTGTAATAAATGCTATGATGGCTCTTCTGGGCCTTATCTATATGAGTTGTTGAGTTATGTTGTGATGCCATGTTGTACAGTACATACTTGCATGTTATGCGTACGTGTAATGTGTATTGCTATGTGTGGGATCCGACACCTAGTTGTTTACCTTTGGTAGCCTATCTTACAGGGAAATGTCTCCTAGTGCTTCCACCGAGCCTTGGTAGCTTGCTACTGCTCCGGAACACTTAGGCTGGCCGGCATGTGTCCTTCTTCGTTCCTGTGTCTGTCCCTTAGGGGAAATGTCACGCGTTGTTCCTTCAAGTCCTTGTAGCTTGCTACGACTTGGGTTCATACGTTGATGACCGACATGTTCGTTGTTGGGTCATGTATGCATGTCTCTGTAATTTAGTGCCACTTTTGGTTTATAACTAGTCATGTCGGCCCGGGTTCTCTGTCATATGGATGCTAGCGACACTATCATATACGTGTGCCAAAATGCGTAAACGGTCCCGGGCCAGGTAAGGTGGCACCCGTGGGGATACCGTGCGTGAGGCCGCAAAGTGATATGATGTGTTACAGGCTAGACCTGTGTGACTTAGGATCGGGGTCCTGACAGTTTTGGTATCAGAGCCTGACTGCCTGTAGGATTAGTAAGCCAAACTGGTCGAAGTTGTGTCTAGAAACTCTTTAGTTATGTAAGGGAATTGTTTGTGGAAGGGAACGTAAGGCTCTTTTTACTCTTTTGCCCTATGACCTTCTGATATGAGTCACCTTCTTCTTCTACGGGGATTAAGAACTAGGACTCTCATTCTATTTATCAGGATCACGTTAATGTGGTTTCAACTCTCAGTTCAGTTTATTCTACTTCTGTGTGTTCAATTGTTGATCTCAGAACCTTGACATTATGATGTTGAGTGGTTATGCTATCTTGTGCACGAGTCTCAAAAATAATTTCTAGCATTTACAGCCGTTATGCTGTCCGAGTCATCCCAGGTTTCTAAATAGTCTGATGCATTTGCAAACCATTCCTATCTGTTCTTAATGTCCTTTTAGGCCAGATTAACCACACTAGTCGGTGTGTGGAGGTGCTCCGTTACCTCGACACATGTGTTGGAGTTATTATGACCCTAGCTGTCGTAGAGGATCACCCAGTAATCTAGCAATGCTTTATATTCTCAGTGTGATGATTCTGGCCATTATTCTCGAAAGCATCCCGTGATGCCATTTAGTTGGTAGGCATCCTACTCCTGGGTTCTTGAACCCAAGATTCATTTTACCTACTTCATGTTGGTAGTATTTGCTCGTCCCTTTAGGATATTAGTAACCTTGTGATAGTCCTCGAGGTCCGTGGTATATCCTTCTTCCAAATACCATGAACCATCATGGCAGAAGTTCTTCTGAACCAAAAGATCACAACCCGAGTGCTCTTGAGTAGTACTCCATTCATACTGTGACTCTGCCAATTCTACTTTCTGCATGGGTTATCCGGAAGAAATATGTTGAACTCGTTCGACATGTTAATCTATGCATCCACAACTCAGAAGTTATATGTTCCTCTGAGTTGCCCCTTTTGGTTGTATTATGACCCCGTCTATCAGTTGATAGCCAGGAGTGGTTGTGCATTCGTGTTCATCGATGCCTTCTACTCTTGTGGTCCGTCAAGTCATTCTATTCTGGAATAACTAGGAGAAACAAACTCCAGTACCTTATCCATATCCAGGATTGGGTCAAAGAAGTTGTACTCCGCAGATGAAGAATGTTAATCCAGCTTCTAATCTGTTCTATCTTGGAATATTACCATCTTTAAGTCAAGAATGTCATGGGAATTGCACATCATCCTATGAACTCTTGATACAGTAATACTTCTCACCATCGTCGTTCATTCCTCGGTCTCCGCGTTGTTATAACCGGAATACCGACAAGTGAATTGTGATGTGTGAAATCAATACTCCTAGCAACTCTGTTGCTTGGTAGTTAAATGGACAATAACCTCATCCTTAGCAAGTTGATTATTGAATCATCACCCTAAGGTTGATCGTGCTACCTAGTCCACTTTTCGGGTGCACTCCTTGATTGATGAGTTAGGATTATTCAATCTCTTGCTTATTTGATCATATCGTCTTGCCCTGAAAAGCAAGATTGTTCTCGGACTTAGCAACATATCGGTGGTTCGTGATTTCCGAACATCTTCTCGGAAGTATTACCAGGTTGTTCCCTGACCGCTATGTTGAGTTCGTGATCAAGTTGGTTCCTTATAAACCACCACTTCTCCAAGAATCTGTGTTGGATACCCTGAACTGGTTGGTTAAGCTAAAACAATAACTTGGAGAGTTGGAAGATAAAAGCTTAACCCACATAGCTCACTCCAAAGGGATATCTTGTGTGTGTATTGAAGATAGATGATATCTTCTCCAATTGACCCACGTGATCATTTGTGGATCTATTGTCTTGTCCAAACTTTGATTTGAGTATGGGTTATCGTCAAGTCAAATCAGAATCAATGGTATTCGTAATGTTGTCTTACTCATGGTTGTTCCCTTGAGCATACACCATTATATCTTTTGGGTCTAACCAATGCTATCACTTTCTTCACATTGTCATGGAATTCCATCTATATGGAAACCTGGATGAATTGTTGTTGAGCCCATCAGCAACATTGTTATCTTCTCCATGATCTATGTTGAACATCCAGCTAGTATTGGAAACTTTTATAAGCATTATCTTCATGACCCGTTCGTGAAGCATATGTACGGAAGAAAGAAGTGACTTCCTCTAATTCATGTGCATTTGATGCAAGTTGCCGCCGTGAATTCGAGAAAGCATGTTTTTACCTCCTCTGGAGTCATCCCAAGTCATTCATGCATACGTGCGAAGTATTCTATGGTCTGATAGACTGATCATCTTCATTTTGTATGTATCCCCAGCACACCAAGCCACTGATTGATTTGTTCAAAGAAAAGAAGTTCAAATGCTATTCCCGAAGGGCTCGGACGGACATGCACAAGACTTCGCTATCTTCAATGATGATTCCCAATCTGAACTCGGTAGTAATTTATTATAAGACTACTATGTGGTCACGTTCGTCTGGGACAACGTGCTCACAGGTACGTAGCAGAACTAGCTCATGTTTTGGAGCTTGCTATCGTGGTTCACTCCCCGAGAATCTCGCAACGCCGTCTCGTCGAATTGTGTTGCAAACATTCATTCTTTCTAGACTCGATGAGTCTGGAATATCCTGACACCAATCAGAACTGAATCTCAGGCAGATATGATGGTTGGTGCATTTCCCAAGAACTATAATATTGGTCTCACAATAACCGGTAAAGTGGATGTCGTGGCCAACACACCCAGCCGGAAGACCTATTGTTGTAGAATCTTGATTGAAGAAGTTGGCCACCTCCCCATAGGGATTTTGTAGGATTTACTCCCTAATTGTTCCTTATGGATTCTTGTGCTTCCGAAGTCCGAACTTTACTTGATGTTCAAGATACCAAACATATCTGTGAATGGTTTACGCTAACACATTAAGGAGAACATTAGAAGCGGAGTGCTAAATGTCTCTCGGTTGATCATCCAGATTTCGACCCCTTGGCCTCGCCAAGGTGAAATCCGAGAAGGTGTTATCTTCCTTTGCATCTGCATCATCCATCATTATTCATCATGGTAGTATGTGATGTTGCCAGGATCCTTGACACGGATATTGGTAAAACCATGATGAATATGGGAATGCTCAAGTTCTTGAGAGCACGCACAAGCACTAGGTGTTATCACCGACACTAACCAGGATTGCTCCCAGTGTTCTTGGTTATGCTATAACCTCTCAAAGAGCAATTTACTCTCTACTATTGGGATTCACCCCAGTTACCAGAATCATTCCAGCATTTGCGTTTTGTTCCCAGCTTGCACCGCCAATGTGCCAATTTTCCATGGGTTGCCATTCTCAGCATCTGCTGTTCAGGATTATCTTAAAAAGTGGTCCTACCATGGGTCCCATCCATTTCCGATGATAACCAAAATCATCCCTTGTGTTGTCTTTAACAAGGTAGTCCACATCATCCATTCTGGCCGAGTATGTCATTCTTTCGGACACCGTCAAACGATCGATTGTGATTTGCCTCCGGCTGGTATAGAGAGTTTCAATGACCTCTATATCAAAAGTAATTCTTTTTGCCACTTAAGGGAATAACTCTACGAGTCATCTTCTTTAAAGGTGCCCCGTCTAGTGACATCGATCACCATCTTCTTAGGTGTGGAATTTTGCCTGCCAAGTGAACTTTCATCATTTATTTCACTCCATTCCCCTGGAGGTGTACTCCATGTCCCAACTCAAGAAATGTTTCAACGTCTCAATCCATGAGTTGATCTTGAATTACTCGATCTTCGAGAAGTTCAAATCCTGTAGAATTCACGTTATTTGGTTGTCGTGTTGGATGAAGCCTTGAATCAAGATGCCAGGATCTACATGATGCAATGAATCAACAAGTTCGAGGAGGAAAACTGGATCGAGAAGATTGTGTTAGTTAGTGTCCCCTCTGATTTCTTATCTCACGTCCTGAATCTCGGGACGAGATTCTTGTTTAGTGGGGGTGAGTTGTCACATCCCCAGCTTCACCTTGCATTAGGATAGCACCTGTCTGTTGCATCATGTTTATTTTCAAAGGAAACCTGAAATGGGGATGCTCAAACCCTAGCACTAAATGAATTTAACTAGGGTCAAATTCAAATCTTTTTCAATGAACCCAAAATGCCCTTTGGAAAAGTCCATCATTTTTGTATTGATTAAAAACCTCTGCCAAAAATGTTGCACATATTTCTAGGACCATTCTGGATTTTTGAATAACCCGTATTGTATTTAAATTGGGGCATTTAAATATTTTTAATATCTTTAAATGCTCCAACAATTCTGAAAATAGTTGAGGGCCCCTGTAATAATTTATTTAATGCCCACAATTATTTTGGGGATTTATTAAAATGATTTGGGCTGTAAACTAAATCAAAACAAAATAACAGAAATAGAAAAGAAAACAAATTAGAAAGGTTAGAGACTTACCTGACGCTCACCTGGAAAACCACAGGCCGGCCCAGCACTGTGCTGGCCCAGTGCCAGTCATCCTCCTCCTCTCGCCAGAAGGACGAGGGCGTGTGCCTGGCGCCCGCAGCAACGCGCCGGCCACCTCCACCTTGCCTGCCTGCCCCCCCCCCCGTCGCCCTGGATGTCCCAAACGACGCCATGCACCTTCCCCCGATCGCTCTGCCCATCCACTCCTCCCCTCCCCTCTGCTAGCTTCCTTCTCCGAGCTCGCCCGCGAGAGCCGGAGCGCACCGACGGCCGTAGCCGCAGCCACCGCCTCCCCCTTGTCCCCTCGACGTGTCTACGAGCTCCGCCACGAACCCGTGAATCTACACGCCCACGCACGCGAGTTCGGGAACCTCTTAGCGTCTTCCCCCGACCTCGTCTTGAAGCTCCGGCCGTCGGAGATCCCCCTCGACGCCCTGCTCTGCTCCGAGCCTCCCTCGAGCCCACGTCGACGCCTCTGCACCCACTGTGAGCTCATCCGTCGTTTGCCCCTCCTCCCCTTGCCTCTTGATCACCGTAGCCACTGCTTCGACTGAAGCCGAAGCTCGCCGCCGCTCGGGCTGGTCGCCGGCGCCACCCCGGTGACCTTTTGGTCACACCACCTAGTCCAACGAGTTCACGAGCACTCGTAGAGACCGTAGGCGCAAACCTCGGCTCCTCCCGAGCACCGTTTCGATGAACCCGTCGCCACCAGAGCTTCAGCCGCCGCGGACCTCGTCGCCGGCGATAACTCCGGCCACCCCAGCCTCCGGCATCGCCACCGTTGGAAGTGCCACTCCGCCCTCTTTCCGTAGCTGCTCCCTGCGCGCCAAAAGAGCCCCTGTAGGTGAAACCCGACGCGCTCCGTCGCGTCTAGCCTCGCCGGCGGGTTGACCGCTTTGACCGGCGGGGTTTGACCCCGTCTGTCCAGGGGTTTGACCCCTCTCTCTCACTGACAAGTGGGGCCCGCCCTGTTATTTAACCTAGTTTAGTATTAATTATTAGGTTAGTTAGTTAGTCACTGACGTGTGGGCCCTGCCCTGTCTAAGTTTAGTTTAGAATTTAATTAGTGCTGATTAACCCTGTTAATTAGCAGAGTCACTGACGTGTGGACCCCACACGTCAGGTTTGACCTGGACCAGCCTCTGTTGACTGCTGACATCACAGTGACGTCATGCTGACGCAATAAGTGTTTTCTGGAATTTTAAATAAATCAGAAATGATTTATTTATTTCAGAAAATAGCTAAAACTTCTAAAAATCATATAAAATCAACCGTAGCTCAGATGAAAATAAGTTATATATGAAAAATGATCAGAAAAATCCAAGGAATCTGTTTATGGCATTTTCATGCATGTTTGAACAAGTTAAACCTGCTGATCAGGTCAAATCAATTAAATGGCATTTAAATAATCACATATGAAGTTTGAATTTGAACCTTTGGTTCAAACCAACTTCATTTAACATGGTTGCTAGTTGCATTAGCTCAATCAACAGCATATTGCCATATCATGATCATGCGTCATATTGTCGCATTCCATTGATTGTGTTCTCTCTTGTTTGCCGGTGCTTGTCCCATTTCAGTAGACGTGTTCCGACGATGTGATCGATGACACCGATGAAGAGCTATTAATATCTTCAGAAGTGCCAGGCAAGCAAAACCCCATTGAGCATTCCGATACAATCCCACTCTCTCGCTCTTGCTCTCTTTTACTGCATTAGGACAACAACGCTTCAATTGTTACCTGCTGCGGTAGTTGAACCCCTTTCCACTGCATGACCCGTCATTGCCACAGTAAATAGTTGAAACCCACTAGTATGAGTAGGAGTTGTTTGAGCCATGTTGTGCCTACTCATTCATGCTTTCTGGTTATGCCTGCTATTGCTTAGAGTTGTGTCAGGTCTGATTCATCGGGAATGAATTGGAAGGGTGATGAACATGTCCTACTGTGGGTGAGCTAAGTATGTGAACACGATTTGGTAAAGGTAGCGATGAGAGGCCATGTAGGAGTACATGGTGGGTTGTCTCATTGCAGCCGTCCTCAGGAACTGAGTTCTGTGTTGGTTGATCCATGAAACAGCTACTACCACACATTGGGATCCTCAATTGACTCTCTCGACTTATTAATCAACATGATCTCTGTCCAGGAGTTGCAACTAGTTTCTGGTGTTTGTAGTTTACTGGAGGTCGTGCGCAGCGCTGACCCTCGGGGTGGGCTGTGACGCGGCAGGTACGTGGCACGGTGTACCGATTACCCGTTTGGTGATGCGGGAACCCTGTACACATCGTTTGGGGTCGTGAGCGACACCCCGGCCGGATCTCCCCACGGATAGAACCCAAATAGGCGATAAACCTGGATGAGAGACTTGTGTGGTTAGTCAGGTCGTGGCCGACACCCTCGCTGGGTCTCCGCTTGAAGGTTGCCGAGTACATGTCGTGTAAACGGCGGTAAGTGGTGAGAGCGTGTGTGAAGAAGTACACCCCTGCAGGGTTATATATAATCTATTCGAATAGCCGTGTCCGCGGAAATGGACTTCTGGGTTGCCTATAACAGTTCATAGACAAGTGAAAGTGGATACTCTAAAACACGCAAGATAAGCGTGAGTGCTATGGATGGCCTTCTCGTAGGGAGACGGGAGCGGATCCATAGTGGTGTATTGATTGGTGAATATGTGGACTCGTGTGCGCCACCTTAAAAGAGTTACTTGCATTCGTAGTTTAGGATAGCCACCGAGTCAAAGCTGGCTTGCTGCTGTCAAACTCCACCACCCCCTTTGTTGATACTGATGCATATGTAGCTAGTTCTGATGTAATTCTTGCTGAGTACCTTTGTACTCACGTTTGCTTAATTTATGTTTTGCAAAGAGACTTCAGTCTCGCTAGTGGTTCCGCGTGGACTTCGACGTTTAGCTTGTTACCTCAGCTACGATCTTGTACCCTTGGGAGGGTCTTGTAGATAGTCAGGCTTTTTCAGCCTTCTTCATTTGTAGTTGTCTGTACTCAGACATGTTATGCTTCCGTTGCCTGTATGCTCTGTATGTTGGGTCATGTGACCTCTATTTGTAATAAATGCTATGATGGCTCTTCTGGGCCTTATCTATATGAGTTGTTGAGTTATGTTGTGATGCCATGTTGTACAGTACATACTTGCATGTTATGCGTACGTGTAATGTGTATTGTTATGTGTGGGATCCGACACCTAGTTGTTTACCTTTGGTAGCCTATCTTACAGGGAAATGTCTCCTAGTGCTTCCACCGAGCCTTGGTAGCTTGCTACTGCTCCAGAACACTTAGGCTGGCCGGCATGTGTCCTTCTTCGTTCTTGTGTCTGTCCCTTAGGGGAAATGTCACGCGTTGTTCCTTCAAGTCCTTGTAGCTTGCTACGACTTGGGTTCATACGTTGATGACCGACACGTTCGTTGCTGGGTCATGTATGCATGTCTCCGTAATTTAGTGCCACTTTTGGTTTATAACTAGTCATGTCGGCCCGGGTTCTCTGTCATACGGAAGCTAGCGACACTATCATATACGTGTGCCAAAATGCGCAAACGGTCCCGGGCCAAGTAAGGTGGCACCCGTGGGGATACCGTGCGTGAGGCCGCAAAGTGATATGATGTGTTACAGGCTAGACCTGTGTGACTTAGGATCGGGGTCCTGATAGAGATGAAACTCCAGGCGCTTGAATCGCCTGATTCCGATAAACGAGCTAAAAGATAAACTAGAACGAAGATCGGATCAGAAATCTCGATCAGAAAATAACTACGAAAAAGAAAACTAAAAATAGCTTAACGAACGGACGTTCATCTGCTGAGACTAAACGACGAACTCGTTCGTTAAAACGAACGAACGAGTGAACGCTCGCAAAACAACTAAACCGGAAAAAGAAAAAAACCGATCTAACTAAAAAACGAACTAGGGTTCTAAAAACACCGGGCGGTTTACTACCGAAAACCGGCGACGGCGCGGCTACCTCGTCGGGTCCGGCGGGACGGCGTCGGCGGCGGGCGGTGGCGGCGGCTGCGTGCTGCAGCGGCGGCGCGGGCTTGCGGCGGCGGGTTGCGAGAGGGGGGCGGGGCGG
>LR738715.1:339674660-339695767 GCA_902687465.1 Secale cereale
TCCCCACAGCGCCAAGCTCAGTCTTTTCTTCAGGGGGATCGCGCCGGCGCTTGCACGTCTACAGGAGAAGCTCCCCGCGCAGCTGGCCGAGGAGTCGTGCCAGCTCTGCGCGGGTACCTTGGAGCGCGTCTTGACCAAGATTGTCTACCGCAACCCCGGTATTAATCTTGTCAACGTTCTCCGCAGTTTGCGGGCCGACGCAGATCAGGAGGCGCTGAAGGCGCAGGTCGCCCACATCATCGCCAAGGTGAACAAGATCTCCAGGCGCGAAGGCGATCGCGTAGACTAGGCCTCTTTCTTCTTATTTCCTTTGTTGCTGCAAAGTGTGCCATGAACATGAAACTATTAGTCATTGCGACAAGTTATCTCTGTAATATATTATCTTATTTCCGAGCAATTGATGCAGTGTTATCTCCCTTGTTTTGGTCCTTTACTTTGTATGCTTTTCACCTTACGCTTTAAGGGAAACTTGCCGACAAGGGACCCTTGCCGCGAGCGCTGAGTGCTGGACTCTGAGCGGCCTGCTGGCAAAGGCCTTATCGGCAAGCAACCTTGCCGCAGCTAGTCGCAACACACTTAGCTTGCTGAGCGAACTCGAAAACGAAGTAAGGGCGCGACACTTGTCACAGCTCACTTAAGCCGTTGAGCGTGCTCGAAAACAAAGTAAGGGTGCGGCTAGCCACGGGTAGGTTCCTCCGCGCACAGGTTTTCCATACAAAGTGTGGTTGTTCAAGGAAGATAATTAAAAATTAAAAATTTGAACTGCTCAAATTCTGGTAACTTAGCTTTCATAGTCTGTTCGTTCTCCGGTAAGCTTTTCTTTCTTGAACAGCACTTGGTTCGTCCTCCACCTCCTTCCCCCCGGCAAACTTGTGCGCGAGGAATGTTTCTTCTGCTTAAGGGGGAAAGAAAAAGGAGAAGAGGAAACAAGTATAGTGTTTCTCGGTATGGTATTGCTTACCGGATATGTGTGTTGCACAAGATGCCAAATAATGCATGCAAATAACAAAGAAAAGCACGAAAATGGCAAATAGTGCGAAAACACAAAAGCTTTACTGATGCACAGGATCTGCGCCCGGCTTTGTACAAAGGTTTACATGCGACGGCGGCAAGACTCGTACAAAAGGTGGTTGCCGGAGCGGATCTCGGCAACCGCGCCTTATGGGTGAAACCTGCGAAGATGCTCTATGTTCCAGGAATTGCTCACCGCTAAGCCTTCTTCGGTCTCAAGGCGGACAGCGCCGGGCCTTGTGACTTGTCTCACCCGATAAGGGCCTTCCCACTTCGGCGTCAACTTGTTGGAATTCTTGGCGGACTGAACACAACCCGAAGAACAAGGTCGCCTTCCTCGAGACTCCTGGCCTTGACCTTGCGGCTATGATAGCGGCGCAAGGCTTGCTGGTATCGAGCAGCTCGTACAGCAGCCTGGAGACGTTCCTCCTCGAGGAGCAATGCATCATCTTGTCGCAGTTGCTCTTGCTCGAGCTCATCATAAGCGAGCACTCGAGGAGATCCGTATACGAGTTCCGTGGGGAGAACTGCCTCTGCCCCATAGACAAGGGCAAAGGGTGTCTGTCCGGTGGCTCGACTTGGCGTCGTTCTGATTGACCAAAGAGCCGCCGGCAACTCCTCTATCCAGTTTCTTCCGCACTTGCGCAGCCTGTCGAAGGTTCTTGTCTTGAGTCCGCGCAGCACTTCAGCATTGGCCCTCTCCGCTTGACCATTGCTCCTCGGGTGAGCAACAGAAGCGAAACAGACCTTGGCGCCAAGGTCTTGGACGTACTGCATGAAGGTGCGACTAGTGAATTGTGTGCCGTTGTCGGTGATGATCCTGTTAGGGATTCCGAAACGGCAAACAATTGACCTGAAGAACCTGACCGCTGACTGTGTTGTCACCTTTCTCACCGGTTCCACTTCTGGCCACTTTGTGAACTTGTCGATTGCCACGTACAAGTACTCAAAGCCCCCGACAGCACGGGGGAAGGGGCCGAGGATATCGAGCCCCCAGACCGAGAAGGGCCAGGACAAAGGGATCGTCTGGAGAGCTTGAGCTGGCTGATGAATTTGTTTGGCATGGAACTGGCACGCTTCACACTTGGTTACTTGTGTAGTTGCATCTTGGAGGGCTTCTTGCCAAAAGAACCCTTGCCGGAATGCCTTCCCGGCAAGTGCCCTTGCGCCAATGTGGTGGCCACATATGCCTCCATGTATCTCTGCCAACAGCTTCTGTCCATCTTTTCTAGAAATGCACTTCAACCTGACACCATTGAGTCTTCTTCTGTACAGTTCATTGTCCACGAACTGGTACATACTTGACTGCCTGGTTATTTTCTCTATCTCTGCTGGGTCGTCGAGAAGTTCTCCAGTTTGCAGAAAACGGACGATCTGCTGTGCCCATGCCGGAGCCCGGGGCTCAACGGCAAGGACTAAAGGCATGAGGGCCGCTGCGGGAACCCCAGCTTCTACGGCAAGAACCTCTGGTTCTGTCGGAGCCGAAGGCCCCCCGGCAAGCCTGCCGGGGCAAGGCTTGTCGGGAACGATTGCTTCAACTGTACAGACCCTTGGGTCCGCAGGAGCAAACTGTTCCTCAACGTTCTGGTCGTTGATCTTGGGGACCTTGGCGGCGGTTTCGGGAAGATCCGCCGGCAAGTAGTCGCCAGAGACCAACTTTCTCTTCTTGGGCTGCCCAATTGATGGTGTAACGGATGGCTGAGACAGCTTGAGCAGGAAGGTCCCTGGTTACACAGGTAACTTCATTGCAGCACACTTTGAAAGGCCATCTGCTATATCATTCTGAGATCTCGGGACGTGCTCCATTTGCAGACCTTCAAAGTGCTCTTCAAGCTTCCTCACTTCATCTACATAAGCTTCCATCAAAGGGCTCTGGTAACTCTTGTTGACTTGTCAGACCACCAACTGAGAATCTCCCCGCACAATCAGTTTCCTAATCCCAAGTTCAGCTGCAATCCTGAGGCCGGCAAGCAGACCTTCATACTCAGCAGTATTGTTTGTCGCTTGTTCTCTGGGAAAGTGCATCTGGATAACATACTTGAGGTGCTCCCCGGTGGGCGCTAAGAGTACCACGCCGGCACCGGCGCCTTGCAGCGAGAAAGCACCATCAAAGTACATTACCCATTCGCTTGTTGCTTCTTGCACGGGGACGCTTGTCTCTGGAACTTCTTCATCTGGCGTTGGGGTCCATTCAGCTATGAATTCTGCCAAAGCTCTGCTCTGTATAGTTGAAGTACTTTCAAACTTGAGGCCAAAGCTCGACAGTTCCAGTGCCCACTCGACGATCCTGCCCGTTGCTTCTGGATTTTGCAGTATCCTCTTCAACGGGAAGCGAGTGACCACTGTTATCTCGTGTGCTTGGAAGTAATGGCGCAGCTTTCTCGAGGCCATGAGGAGGCCGAAAAGCAACTTCTGCACCCCGGAGTATCTTGATCTAGCCCCTTGCAAGAGGGAACTCACAAAATACACCGGGCGCTGCACCATCTTCCTTCGCACTTCTCCTTGCTCCTGCGCAGAGTTGTCTTTGTCGGGGCCAGAGCTTGCCGGTGGAGCCCCCTGCTTGTCGCTGGACTCGCTCGCCGGAGGTGTGGGTTCTTCCTCTGCCTCCCTTTCCGCTACCAACGCAGCACTAACCACTTGATTGGTTGCCGCTAAGTACAGCAGCAACTTCTCTTGTGGTCCAGGTGCGACAAGTATTGGAGTGGAGGATAGGTATCCTTTCAAATCCTGCAGCGCTGCCTCCGCTTCCGGAGTCCATTTCATAGGACCTGCCTTTTTCAAGATTTTGAAGAAAGGCAGGGCGCGTTCTGCAGATTTTGAAATGAACCTGCTGAGGGCAGCCACACAACCGGCAAGTCTCCTTACGTCCTTGACGCGCTTCGGGGCTTCGATCTGCTCGATGGCTTTTATCTTGTCGGGATTAGCTTCAATCCCCCTCTGGGACACGAAGAACCCGAGAAGCTTGCCGGAAGGGACTCCGAAGATGCACTTCTCGGGGTTCAACTTGAGCTGGATCTTGCGCAGATTTGCAAACGTTTCCTCCAAGTCTTGGATCAAGGTATCTTTGCTCTTGCTCTTGACCACTATATCATCCATGTAAGCTTCTACATTTCTGTGGATCTGTGGCTCAAAAGCAGTGTGCACCACCCTTGCAAATGTTGAGCCTGCATTCTTCAATCCGAAAGGCATGTGAATGAAGCAATATGTGCCACATGGAGTAATGAATGCAGTCTTCTCTTCATCTTCCTTGGCCATGAAAATCTGGTGGTAGCCTGAGTATGCATCAAGGAAGGAGAGCAGCTCACATCCAGCAGTAGAGTCAACAATCTGGTCAATGCGTGGCAAGGGAAATGGATCCTTGGGACATGCTTTATTCACATCAGTGAAGTCTATACACAACCTCCACTTCCCTTTAGCCTTACGCACGACAACTGGGTTTGCTAACCACGTCGGATGGATCACGCCTCTAACCAGGCCCGCTGCTTCTAGCTTCTTGATTTCTTCGGCAATGAATTCTTGGCGCTCCACGGCTTGCTTCCTGACCTTCTGCTTGACGGGCCGCGCATGAGGACAAACAGCAAGTTTGTGCTCAATCACCTTCCTGGGAACGCCGGGGATGTCAGATGGTTTCCACGCAAACACATCGACATTCGCCCGCAGGAAGGCAACGAGCGCGCTTTCCTATTTGCTATCAAGTGTAGCACTGATGGTGAAGGTACCACCAGTGCCGTCCTCCTTGGCGGACACCTTCTTGGTTGCCGGTGGAGCGGCCATCCCTTTCTTGCACTAGCCGGTGGAGCTCGATGGAACGTCCTCGACGGCAGCGCAGCACTCCGAAGAGGTGCGTTTGCCGGAGTCGGCCCCAGAGCACTTGCCGGACTTGGTCTTGGTCTTCTTCCCCCCGGGAGCTTCAGCGGCAAGTGTGTTGCTCTCCACCGCGGCTGCTGCATCCCGGTATATCTTGTCGGCGCAGATAAGTGTGTCCTTCTTGTCGCCAGGGACAGAGATGACGCTTATCGGCCCCGGCATCTTGAGTACGTTGTAGGCGTAGTGGGAAGCTGCCATGAACTTTGCGAGGGCAGGACGTCCAAGTATCCCATTGTATGGCAATGGGATATCGGCAACATCAAAGGTTATCCTCTTCGTCCTGAAGTTAAGCTCCCCGCCAAAGGTCACTGGAGAGTAATCTTGCCCTTCGGCTTGCTCCTCCCCGGGTTTATTCCTTGGAACGAACCGGTTTCTTCGAGCTCGCCGTCTGGGATCTGAAGTTTCTTGATCACAGCCAAGGAGATCAAGTTCAGGCCGGCCCCGCCGTCAACCAACATTTTGGTGACCTTGAGGTTGCGGATGGTTGGTGAGACCAACATCGGCAAGCACCCGACCGCTGTGGTGCGGTCAGGGTGATCCTCAAGATCAAAAATGATGGGCGTGCTGGACCACTTCAGCAGCCTGCGCGACTCGACGGGCGGCTCTGCTGCGTTTACTTCCCGCACCCACTGCTTGAGTTGGCGGTGGGAAGTGTGCAGAGAGGCGCCCCCGTCGACACACAGGACTTCTGTGGCCTTCTGGAACTCCTGCTCGCTGTTATCACCTTCCTCCATGTCGTCGTCGTCGTCTTCTTCTTCATCCTTGTCGCGGCCCCGGGGAGGTCGATCACCTTGCCGCTGCTTGGCCTTGCCGTGGCGTCCTCCCCGGCCATTGAATGGCCGCTTCTTGCTTGGTTCTCCCCCGCCACCTTGGGCCTTCTCCTTGTCGCGCCGCTCGTATTCAGCTTTCTGCTGCTCTACGAGGTACTCGACGCGCTTGCAGTTCGAGAGGTCGTGGCCCTTGGTGCGGTGGATCTTGCAATATTGCTTGTCGGAGCCGTCCGGCTTGTCGGCTGCCGCCACAGGGGCAGGCTCCTTGCCGGAGCCGCCAGCCTGTGCTGTCTTGGCGGGAGCCTCCTTGCCGGACTTCTCGACGACCAGTACCTCCTTACTCTTCTTCTTTCTATTGTTCCGCCGCCGGCTCTTCTTTGCCGGGGCGGCATCCTCGCTGTCGCTTCCCCCTGCGCCAGCATCCTCCCCGGGGAGTCTCCTCCCCTCTTCGGCGCGCGCGCACTTGTCAGCCAGAGCGTAGAGCTCGCTGACGTCCCGGATCTTCGTCATGGCCATCTCTTCCCGCATGCGACGGTTACGCACGTTTTGGTGGAACGCGCTGATAACCGCAGCAGGGTGGACGTCGGGAATGTTGTGCTGTACGCGGCTGAATCGTTGGATGTACTTGCGCAGAGGTTCTCCTTCCTCCTGGGCCAAGATGTGGAGATCACTCTCCTGGCCGTCGGGTTTGTGGCCGCCCGTGAAGGCGCCAACAAATTGGTGGCACAAATCCGCCCACGAAGAAATGGAGCCTTCCGGCAAGTGCATAAGCCAAGAACGTACGTTCGGCTTAAGCACCAGCGGGAAGTAGTTCGCCAGTATCTTCTCGTCGCGCCCCCCGGCAGCCTGCACCGCGATGGTGTAGATACTGAGGAACTCCGAGGGGTGCGTCTTGCCATCGTACTTCTCGGGTACGTCGGGCTTGAAGTTTTTCATGCTGGGCCACTGGACGCGCCGCAGCTCACGGGTAAACGCAGGGCAACCTACCGCGTACGGCAAGTCGCCTGGTTCACCGGGCGCGTGCGTGTCGACAGCGGTCCCAGCACGTTGGTCTGATTGTCGCCGGGCTTCTCGCCGGCGCTCGATCGTTGTTCGAGCATCTTCTTGCCGCCGATCGTCAAGGACTTGGCGCTGGTCCCGACGAGCCCGCGGGTCCGACGACGGCGTGGAGTCGTCGTCGACGTTAATCCGGCGGGGAGGCATCTTCTGCTTCCGCGGCGGGGAGTGCACAGTGGTTGCACCCCCGGCGGTCTTGTCGCCGTCGGCCTTCGTCTTCTCGACTTGCCGTGGCCGCGAGGTCGCCGGCTGCTGCGGCGTGTCGTTGTTGGCGAAGCCGATCAGGCTTTGGATAGCGAGATATGCTCGGACTTCTAACAGGGTTAGAAGGAGCAGGGTCTCGCCCCGGCGACCGCGCCTTGCTCGTGCCAGGACGATGGCCTAGAGCATCCCGCGATCCTCCGGTTTGCCCTTGGCCCAGCAAGCGGATGGTACCTCCTGTACCACGGCGCTGCTGGGTCGTCGTCTGCTGAGATGGACGTGGCGCGTCTACGGACACCGAGGCTCGGTCGTCCGTCTTGTCCTTGGATTTGGCGGTGCCGCGAGTTTCCTCGCCGGCGACCACCCTTCCGCCGGCGTCTCCTCCACCCACCGTTGGTTCTGGTGGCGGGGGAATCGACGCAGACGGGCCTGCGATCTCCGAAGCCTTCTTCTTCGGGGCCATATTGCTGCTGCTGATGAAGTTGACGAAGTTGGAGAGGTTGATGAGGAATGCGCCCGCGTGAGCACCGGATCAGGTTCGCACAACCTCGACGCCCCCTACCTGGCGCGCCAAAGATGTCGGGGGAAACTGTCCACCACGAGCACCTATGGGACCGGAGCCCCTTGTCGTTGCGGTAAGGGAGCGGAGGGAGCACAAAGAGCGGATCGAGGAGCGCACGCGGGCAGTTTACCCAGGTTCGGGCCGCGCGGACGCGTAAAACCCTACTCCTGCTTGGTTTGTATTGAGTTTGTGAGCTCGGGAGCTTGAAGAACTAGCTTCACCGAGCAAGAGAGCTATCTAGGTTCCGAACCCTTTCTACGTTGTGCATGGGCCTCCTTTTATAGCTCAAGGGGTCACCGACAGGTGTCAACGTAGAAGAAGGGCAAAAATGTAACTTTGGTGGTTGTTGTAACAGTGCGGGAACAGTGCATGAACAGTACGTGAACAGTGGTCTTCACCTACTTTGACAGTGGGGGACAAGAGCATTTAATGCCCGTCACCGTCGACCCCAAAAGCACCCGCCCATGCGTCTCCGTTCGCCACGGCGGTAGCCTCGTCACCGTGGAGTGCCACCGTGTCCCCCAGGCTGCACAGCCATCCACCACGCGTCCCTGGAAGGGCCCCAGGGCGACGCGTGGGCCGATGAGCTGGAGCGCGGGCACACAGTGCGGGCTTCCCCCGGCAAGCACCTTGCCGGGGTCTTGATCTTGCCGGGCCCGGAAGCTTGTCGCTCCCCGGGTCTTGCCGGGGCGCAGAGTGCGCCGAGGCATGTCTTCTGGGATGCAGTATTCTGGTCTTCCTGGCAAGCTCCTCTTGCCAGGGTCTCGTGCCAAATGTGATAGTCTTGAGCCTGGGACGGCCTTCCCGGCAGGCTCCACTTGCCGGGGCCTTGATCTTCTGTCTTGTATACTTTGTTTTTGAATGGTTTTATAGGGACCAGAAAGGTCTCCGGCGAGCACGTGGTGAGCCCTGCCGCGGGAAGCTGCTACTGCCCGTGGACAAGTTGGGGTACTAAGGTACCCCTATCTTAGTACACCGACACTTGCCCTCTATTGAAAGGGTTTGGCTTCTTTCCAGAGCTTACATTGCCATTACCGTTCTGGGCTTCTGGACATTCATTGGCGTAATGTCCCGTCTTCTGGCACTTAAAGCAAGTGACTTGACTCATGTCTCGCTTGGTTGGTGTTGTTGGGTTGGTGCGGTTCTGTCCTTTGCTTCCTACATTCCCATTTCCATTCTTGGGGCCATTATGATTGTGCGAGCTACCTCCTCCATGGGTATGTTGAAATTGTCCTACCGGTTTAGGGGTAAAACGTGGCTTATTTTGAGCTCCAGAATTGTACTTTCCTTGTCCATACTTCCTCTTGCGACTTTCAATCTGTTGATGCTTCCCTTCAATCATTAGAGCTCGATCAACTAGTTCCTGGTAGTTGTTGAAGCTTGCTACAATCAACTGTACGCTCATCTCATCATTCAGCCCTTGCATAAATCTTTCTTGCTTAGCGGCATCTGTGGCCACATCATCTGGGGCATAACGGGATAGAGTACTAAACTCATCTACGTACTAAGCCACAGTACGATTGCCTTGGCGCAAGTTGCGAAACTCCCGCTTCTTCATGCTCATAGCTCCAGTTGAGACATGGGCGGTACGGAAAGCTTGCTGAAACTGATCCCAAGTAACATTGGCTATGGGAAAAGTGGCTGTGTAATTCTCCCACCACGCTGCGGCTGGTCCAGACAACTGATGTGCGGCAAAACGCACCTTCTCAGCATCCGAGCAGTTAGCAGTGGTCAAACCCCTTCCAATCTTGTGCAGCCAGTCATCAGCGACTATTGGTTCAATGCTACTAGCAAACACCGGTGGTTGTAACCTTAAGAAACGGGTCAGGTTATCCACGGGTGGTGGTGGTGGAGGGTTGTTGTTGTTCTGGTTGTTCTGAGTGTTCTGGACAAGAAGTTGCATCAAAGTGTTCTGCTCCTGGATCAACTGAGTGAGCTCAGGGGGAAACTCAAATCCGGGCTCACGTCTTGGAGACATCTGATGGGTGTAGAGGGAAGAGATTAGAATAGAAAAGAGGTCTAAGGGAAAATCACTACCCAAGTGCACATGAGACAAACACACACATATCACACCAATATCAATTCAAATCAAGGCCTTACACGGATCTAACGTTACAAAAGTGCTCTAAGTCTACTAAATGGGAAAAATAACTAGTCATAGGAAGGTCTTCTAGAAATTTCGATCGGTAGAGGATTCCATGATGTCAGCCCCAGCTTCATCTTTGTAGGCCTCATCATCACTATGATTGGGGTCTGAGTTCGTGTCATCAAGAATAATGTAGTCTTCAGGGCATATCTCCTTGGGTTCTTCTTCCTCTTCTTCCCCTCCTGGTGCTGGATCTCCCATGAATACTCCTAGCTTTCGTGTCAAATCATCATTCTTCTCCACAAGTATTAACATCTCCTCCTCATATCCGTCGCGTGTAGACTTGAGTTCCTCCTCTAACTCCAAGTTTCTGGTTAGTGCTTTCTTCAAGTCTATCATCCCTGCACACATCTGGTGCTCCTGGTGACGAATGTGCTGGTTTAACTCTTGAATGAACACGACAATGGATCTGTCCTTCCGGGTGTTGATCATGTCCCACCGCTCATCTCGACGTCCACAAATCTGGTAGATGGTGTCCTTTAGCTCCTGCTTGTAGATTTCTCCAATCCTTCCCATAGTGATGTGGGCTGCCATGCTCCTGCCTAGGCTCCATATAGGCGCATTAAAGGAAAATTCTATGGGTGTGGTGACGGGCATGAACGTCCTTCCTGGAACTTGAGCTTGAATCAACCAGCGCTCCTCTTCAGGTAAAGTGGCGTTGTAGGTTCCGGTGAAACTGGGTAGTCCAATGTTTAGATATCTGGTGACTTCCTTCAGGTGTCGTCCAAATGGTGTATCATCATCAGGTTGCGTGAACTTTTTCCTTGCATCCGCCATCCTAATTGAGTAGAAAAGATGAGGAGTCAGAAAAGAGAAGAGTGAATAATGCTCTAGGGTTATAGCTTAGTGGTCGTGTCCTACAGTCAGCGTGTGCTCTGATACCATCTTGTAGCGACCAGACCTCAAACAGTCCGATCTCTGTGCATCAGTGTCATCCCTGGATCAGTAATGCTGACACGCACAGTACTTGAAGGATTTATAACAGAGTGGCAATCACACACTTATTACATCGATACTTCCAACGATGAACTTATTACAATAAAAATGGCTTAAGGCCATCTAACCACGACAACAGCGGAAGGCTTGGAAGATAAGTGAGTCCATCAACTCCAACGGCATCACTGAGTATAGAACCACGACCTAACAGACAACTTAATCGTCATCTGAAAAGTCTGCAACATGAACGTTGCAGCCCGAAAACGGGTCAGCACATCGAATATGTTGGCAAAGTAACACATAGAGAGTAACAAGAGTAAAGCTATACTATATGCAATATGGCTGGTAGAAAGCTCCATGGTTACAGTTTTTGCGTAAAGCCAATTTTTCCCTACTTCAAAGGAATAGATTTTAATTAACTATCATGGTAGTTGAAACATCATTGAGAAGATAGACATCCCCTCAATCCCAATTAATCATCATCATTAAAACCAACAATATTAATTAAAGTAACATGATGAGATTCACATGATAATCCAAGTACTAGATACTCAAGACGTCCATAACCGGGGACACGGCTAATCATGATCAGTTTGTACACTCTGTAGAGGTTTGTGCACTTTTCCCCACAAGACTCGATCTCCTCCGTTGGGATTCTCGCACTACATGTTGTTTGAGAAACGGATGACCGAGACATAGTCTTTCAGAAGCACTAGCACCTTACGAACGGGTGGACCGTACCAACCTACATCCCCTACATCTGCTAGCCCACCACTGTAATAGTTCGCACGACTTAGTCAACTATGCTAGAGCCCATAATAGCTTGTGGCTGCACACGGAAGTTTCTAGTATGAATAATCTCATGATCCCTTTGAGCCTGGGTGGCAGTCCATAAAGAAAATAGGCAATCGCTGGAATACCCAGGTGCCTCAATCCACCCAGATGTGTATTTAAGTTGCCACCTTAAGTTGAACCATTAATTAACAATCTCACATCTGTCATGGATACACTCACCAAATCCACGTCTACGAGCATAGCATAACCTATTAGCAAACGTAGACGTAACTCCCAAGGGTTTGAAAATAATGCAGGTAATAGGTACTACCTCATCTACTTCCCAGTCCCACATGTTATTAGATCCTACTCATGTAATGTGTTTGAGGATAAAACTAGTGCAATGAAAACTGGGTATTGGAAGTATGATCAAAGTGTTACTTGCCTTGTTGATGATCCGCAAAACCTAGAGATTCAAAGTAGCAAGCGGTGCACTCCGGGTACTCTATCACAAACAAACAAACACACAACAAGTACTTAACTAATGCATGGGTAAAACTCAAATAAGAGATCTAACCAGAAAGTTCAACTTAAGAACTCCGGTTTGCAAAAGAAACAAACCAAACGAAACAACGAAAGTCAAACGGCGAAAGAGAAATAACTACCGTACCAATCTGGACCTAAGTCCGAATTTAACAGAGGCAAACGCTTGGGTGACTAGGTTAAACGGAAAGAGGGTTTCGAGGCGAAACTCCAGGCGCTTGAATCGCCTGATTCCGATAAACGAGCGAAAAGATAAACTAGAACGAAGATCGGGTCAGAAATCGCGATCAGAAAATAACTATGAAAAAGAAAACTAAAAACAGCTTAACGAACAAACGTTCGTCAGCTGAGACTAAACGAGGAACTCGTTCGTTAAAACGAACGAACGGGTGAACGCTCGCAAAACAACTAAATCGGAAAAAGAAAAAAATGATCTAACTAAAAAACGAACTAGGGTTCTAAAAAAGACCGGGCGGTTTACTACCTAAAACCGGCGGCGGCGCGGCTACCTCGTCGGGTCCGGCGGGAGGGCGTCGGCGGCGGGCGGTGGCAGCGGGCGGCGGCGGCGGCTGCGTGCTGCGGCGGCGGTGGTGTGCTGCGGCAGCGGCGCGGGCTTGCGGCGGCGGGGTGCGAGAGGGGGGGCGGGGCGGCGATATATATAGTGGGGGGGCTTGTTGCTTGGGGGAGGGGGCAAGCAACCGGCGGCGGCGGCGGTGTCCGCCTCGGGCACGGGCACGCTGCGCGGGGAAGGCGGCGCGGCGGCATGGGCCTGGCTCGGCTGGGCCTTCGGCCTAGTCGGGCTCGGGTCTCCTATTTTTTTTCTAATTAAACGCCGAAGCTACGAAAAGAAAGAAAAAAACTAGAAAATAAAATTAAAAAATCTAAAATTGCCAAAACAAATTTTCACCGTCTAAATAGAATATTTAGAACAAGATGTCCTTTTTTTGGCACTAAATGCATTTTTGAAAACATGCAATTTTTCCTAATTCAAATAAAACTCCAAAGAAAACTTATTTGATTTTTTATTAAATCCTCAGTATTTCTTTATTTTTGGGAGAGTCATTTTACTCCCTATCTCATATTTTCATAGTAGAAAATACTTGAAGATAAAATAAGTAAAATCAAAGATCCTCTTTTCAAAATTTGAGAAACCTCAAATATGAAAATACCGAAATCCCCAACTCTCTCCGAGGGTCCTTGAGTTGCGTAGGATTTACTTGGATCCACCAAAAGCAAGAAAATATGATATGCATGATGATCTAATATATAACATTCCAAATTGGAAATTTGGGATGTTACAAATGAAGATCCTGGGAGGGATTGACAACCCCTCTTATACATCGGGTTGCAAGTATTTGCCATTTGTGTGCAGGTACCGTCTACATAGTGTTGCTTGGTCCTCCTACTGGTTCGATAAACTTTGTCTCATCACTGAGGTAAATACCTACCGTAGGTGTGTTGCATCATCCCTTCCTCTTTGGGGAAATACCGACGTAGTTCAAGCGACATAATGTCCAAACCCTAATTCCAAACTCGGCCACACCGATATTTCCAACCCGGACACACCGAGTTCATTTGACATAGCCGTTGCCACAAACACTAACAGGTCGGTCAAACCAATATGGATCTTGGTCTCACCGAGATGGCCTTGCCAGCACTCTGTGATCAGTTGCATCCAGTTCGATCTCATCGAGTTTATGTAATCAGTCCCACCAAGTTGGCTTGACAGACTCTCTGTGTACCCATTGTTCACTCCGATCTCACCGAGTTGATTCAATTGGTCCCACCAAGATGAAGTTTTCCCTAAGACCTTGCACATCGGTCCCACTGAGTTGCTCCAGTCAGTCCCCCCGAGATTCCTAACGTTCACCTATTTGAACCAGTCGGTGCCATCGAGTTCACCTATTCGGTCTCACCAAGTTGAGTCAAATGTGTGCAACGGTTTGATTTTTGTGTGGAGGCTATATATACCCCTCCATCCCTCTCATTTAGTTAGAGAGCCATCAGAACGTGCCTACACTTCCACCATTCATTTTCTGAGAGATGACCACCTACTCATGTGTTGAGATCAAGACATTCCAATACTACCACAAGAATCTTGATCTCTAGCCTTCCCAAGTTGCTTTCCACTCCAATTCTTCTTCCACCATATCCAAATCTGTTAGAAAGAGTTGAGTGTTGGGGAGACTATCATTTGAAGCACAAGAGCAAGGAGTTCATCATCAACACACCGTCTAGTACCTTTTAGAGAGTGGTGCCTCCAAGATTGGTTAGGTGTCGCTTGGGAGCCTCCGACACATTGTGGAGTTGAACCAAGAAGTTTGTAAGGGCAAGGGGATCGCCTACTTCATGAAGATTTACCCGAGTGAGGCAAGTCCTTCATGGACGATGGCCATGGTGGGATAGACAAGGTTGCTTCTTCGTGGACCCTTCGTGGGTGGAGCCCTCCGTGGACTCACGCAACCGTTACCCTTCGTGGGTTGAACTTTCCATCAACATGGACATACGAGAACACCACCTATCGGAACCACGCCAAAAATATCATGTGCAATGTTCTACTTTCCACTTCTATACTCTTAGAATTGCATGTGTAGATAGGTTGCTTGACTTGCAAACTTGCTAAAATCTGCCCACAACTAAAACTGGGAAAAGGATAGATTTTTATTTGGTCAAGTAGTCTAATCACCCCCTCTAGACATACTTTTGATCCTAAAAGTGGTATCAGAGCTGTGGTCTCCATTGGCCTTGATTTCCATAGCTTTGGTGATCATAGCCTTGGTTTCACAACCTAGGAGAGTATGGCGTCTAGTGAGGGAAATTGTCACCATAGAGGTCCTTACTTTGATGGTACTAATTTTGCTAGTTGGAAGCATAATATGAGAATGCATATTATTGGTCATAACCCCGCCATTTGGGATATTATTTTTGTTGGCTTGCAAGGTGAATTCTTTGAGGATGGAAAGAACTGTATCGTGAAGCGTCAGCGGAAGAAATGAGGATGTTACAATACAATGCTCAAGCTTCGATATTCTCTTCAATGGATTGTGTCCCAAAGAATTCAACAAAGTCAGCCGTCTTGAGAATGCAAAGGAAATTTGGGATACTTTGGTTGATATGTATGAAGGTACCAAGCCAACAAGGAATCCAAGTTGGATGTGCTTCAAAGTCAACTTGACAAGTTCAAGATGAAGGATGGAGAAGGAGTCACTGAAATGTACTCTAGGCTTGCTCTCATCACAAATGAGATTGCCAGCTCAGAGAGTGAAGAGATGACCGACAGATTCATAATCAAGAAGATCCTTAGAGCCTTGGATGTAAAATATGATACCGTTTGCACATTGATCCAAATGATGTCCAATTACAAAGATCTCAAGCCTACGGAAGTCATTGGTAGAATTGTTGCTCATGAGATGTCACTCAAGGATAAGGAGGAGCTCCATAACAAGTCTAGTAGTGCATACAAAGCTTCATGTGATGCTCCCACAAGATCAAGTGAGAAACAAGTCTTCAATGAAGAATTGATCCAAATTGTGAAGAACTTCAACAAATTCTATAAGAATCGAAGCAAAGATAGAAGCTCCAAGTCAAGACCCTACAATGACAAAAGATCTTCTAGTCATGATCACAATCGCTACAATTGTGAAAGACCCGGACACTATTCCAATGAGTGTATGGCTCCCTACAAGAAAAGAGAAGATTCACCCAAAAGGAGAAGTAAAAGAGACGAATCACCTCATAGAGAGAGAAGGAGTAGAGATGATGACATGATTTGATGAGACTATGTGTATGTGTATGATTAAATTTGTATGGCTACGGTATGACGAGACTATTATGTATATCATATGTGTATAAAACCTATACAAATACAGAGGAAATGTGCCACAAGAAAAAACCCATAAAATAATAATAGTAGCGCGGGGTATGTGTGTAGCAGTAGCGGGGCTTTAGTAGTAGTGCACCCTAAGGAGGAGCGCTGCAGCTATTAGCAGCCTCGCGGTTCAACACGCACGCTACTGCTACATATGGATAGCAGTATCAGCGGCGTTTCGAGCGCTACTGCTAAAAGTTAGTTGTAGCGCCGTAGCAGTAGAGCCGATCGCCGAGCTACTGCTATGGTTTTCCCTAGTAGTGAGTGGATCACCAGACAGCGGTCAAAAATATCCTTAAGTGCCTAAAGAGGACTATGGACATGTTTCTCATGTATGGAGGTGACGAAGAGCTCGTCGTAAAGGGTTACGTTGATGCTAGCTTTGACACTGATCCGGATGACTCAAAGTCTCAAACTAGATACGTATTTATTCTGAATGGAGGAGCGGTCAGTTGGTGCAGTTACAAAGCGACGTAGCAGGATCTACATGTGAAGCGGAATATATATAGCTGCTTCGGAAGCAGCACAAGAAGGAGTCTGGATGTAGGAGTTCATATCTGATCTAGGAGTTGTACCTAGTGCATCGGATCCAATGACTATCTTTTGTGACAACACTGGTGGTATTGCCATTGGCATGGAGCCCAGGCTTCACAAGAAGACAAAGCACATCGGACACCGCTTAAAATCCATTCGCAATTCAATTAAGGAAGGATGGAGACATAGAAATTTGCAAAGAACACACGGATCTGAATGTGGCAGACCCGTTGACTATACCGATTCGACGAGCAAAACATGATCAATACCAGGACTCCATGGGTGTTAGATTCATAACTATGTAAACTAGATTATTGATTCTAGCGGAAGTGGAAGACTGTTGGAAATATGCCCTAGAGGAAATAATAAAATGGTTATTATAATATTTCCCATTCATGATAAATGTTTATTATTCATTCTAGAATTGTATTGACCAGAAACTAAAAAAACATGTGTGAATACAAAAACTACATTATGTCCCTAATGAGCCTCTACTAGACTAGCTCATTGGTCAAATATGGTTATGGTTTCCTAACCATGGACATGAGTTGTCATTTGATAATGGGATCACATTATTAGGAGAATAATGTGATGGCCAGACCCAACTGTAAGCTTAGCATCGGATTGTTCAGTTATTTTGCTACAACTTTCTTCATGTCAAGTACCAGTTCCTTAGACAATGGCATCATGTCACTCCCGGATACCGAAGAAATACTTTGTGTGCTATCAAGCATCACTTCATAAATGTGTGACCATGAAGGTGCTCTAGAGGTATCTCCAAAGGTGTCTATTGAGTTGCATGGATCGAGACTTGGATTTGTCGCTCCTTATGACGGAGAGATATCTCTGGGCCCTCTCGGTAATACAACATCACAAGAATCTTGCAAGCATGTGACTAATGAGTTTAGCCATGAAATCTTGTACTACGGAATGAGTAAAGAGACTTGATGGTAACGAGATTGAACTAGGTACGGAGATACCGATGATCGAATCTCGGGCAAGTAACATATCACCTAACAAAAGGAATTGCATACGGTATTAACTGAATCCTCGACATCGCCGTTCAAACCGATAAGATCTTTGTTGAGTATGTGGAAATCAATATGGGCTTCCAGGTTCCGCTATTGGTTATTAACCGGAAAGAAGTCCTACTCCTGTCTGCATGTTCTGAACCCGTAGGGTTGCACGCTTAACGCTCATTGATGCTAGGGTATTATTGAGATATTAACAGTGGAAAGTCTGAAGGTTGTCCAGACTCCTACATGGGATCCGGGATATCACGACGACCTCCAGAATGGTCCGGAGTAAAGATTTATATGTGGGAATTCCAATTTTGGTCACCGGAAAAGTTTCCAACGCTAAACCGGGTGGGGGCACAAGCCCTGGAGACCCACGTGGGCTTTAGGGGGGTGCCCTGGCCTAGAAGGGCCAGGCGCACAATCCCCCTGGCCCATGCGCCTGTCCCTGGCTCCCCAATTGATTGACCTACAATAATACCTACGACTTCTCTCAATTTGACCATATCACTATGAGTAGGACTCCGGCCATAGCATAATTGACAAATCCAAGAAGTGCTTCGGCAAGTAAATGGGGATCTAATATATATTTGTTGTGCTCAAAATGGTTGTGCTCGAAAGGCGGTTATGAATCGATTGACTAATCCAATTCCAATATCTTGATTTCGCGCGGCGGTTTGGGGGACCCTAGATGGGGGCACCCCCCCTTGGCTTGGGGGGCAAGTCACCCCTGTAGGGCCGCCGCCCCTCCCTCTCGCCCCTATATATAGTGGGGAGGTGGGAGGGTCAGCCACACCCCTTCATCCTTGTCCTCTGTCACTCCCAACTCCTCCCACCTTTCCTTTGGTACGCGCTTGGCAAAGCCCTGCCAGAATTCCACTGCCACCACCATACCACCATGTTGATTTCGATCTTATCTACCTCCTCTCTCTCGCTTGCTGATAAAGAAGGAGAGGACACCATCGAGCCGAACGTGTGCTAATCTAGGAGGTGACGTCCCTTTGGCACTAGATCAGACCAGATCACGATTGGATCGTGAAGAGTACGACTACATCAACTGCATCATGACGCTAACGCTTTCGATCTACAAGGTTATGTAGACATACTCCCCTCTTGTTGCTTTGCATCTCCTAGATCAGATCTTGGGTGTTTCATTGGATTTTTATTTTCATGCTTCATTCCCCATCACTCACAATTAGCAATGTCCATGAACTCGGATGTAAGGGTATTCCCGAATATCTCCCTATATAGCGATCCTGTTGAATAGGTGCCCGAGGGATCCAATCTCACGACACCAAATCTGCTATGTTAGTTACCCAGTTGTCATGAATGTCATGGCATAACGATTGACATTCGTTCCTCCCCTGTTGGCCCAAAGTTCACTTAAAAGCCCGGGCCCACTGGTTGTCATCCCAATAATCATACATCGTGGCATATGAGTTTTGGGCAATGGCATGTAGCGCCAGATAACATTCTTGGAGGGGCGACCGTCTGCACCTATCTCCCCAGAATTTGGCCAACCATCCATTACCAATCTTGAATTTTGTGCCTAGCCAAAGCAATTGTGGAACCTTTCCTATTGACTTTGTAAATTGGGATTTATGTTGGTTAGCCATCAGCGATGTTCCCCCGTTTGACAAGTAATTATTATTAAAGATAGTTAGGCACAGCTTACCCTGGCTGGTTAAAATTTTCCACACCCACTTAGCAAATAAGCACCAACTCATGATCTTTGTGTGGATGACTCCCATGCCTCTCACCTTCTTAGCGGAATAATTTGCCTGCCAATTGACCATATGGTATTTTTTTTTTACCTTGTTCCCCTCCCAAAAGAACGGTGATCGTACTCGATCCATTATCATGCACACCATCTTGTAGAAGGTAGAAGCCCATAATATACATTGTGATGTTGGCAAACAATTGTTGACAAAAATTGATCTCCCACCCGAAGGCAGTAGCTTTCCATGCCATGGTTCCACCTTCTGGCTACCTACTCAACCGTAGGGTCAAAATCCGTGATATTCAACAAACGATCTGAGATGGGCATTCCCAAGTACTTCAGAGGTATGGATCCCAACTTGCAATTCATCATATGTGTGGCTCAAAGTTGCTCCTCCAAGTCACCCACTATGATAATGGATTCACTTTTCTCTAAGTTTATATTAAGTACCAACATGGCCACAAAGCAGATGAGTAGGAATTCCAGGTATACAATTTCCTCCACGCGGTTCCGGATGAAAATTGAAGTATCATCAATGTACTACAAGTAGGACAGCCATGCTAGCCACGCAATGATTTCCCAACTGCGTTGGCCTAGTTTAGAGTCACCGCTAGGGCATCCAACATGATGTTGAATAATAGATGGGAGACTGGATCCCCCTGCCACACTCCCCTCCCATTCCTGAAATATGGTCCGAACTCGCCATTAATGTTAATAGTCATTTGTCCTCCTTTTGTAAGTTGCATTATCTAGCTTGTCCATAGTGAACCCCTTCTGGTGGAGGACTTCCTATAAAAAATCCCATCTGACCCTATGATATGCCTTCTCAAACTTGATTTTTTTTCATAAACAGTTCCTCCTTCATATTCTTTACTTCATGTAGGATCTCACATAACACCACCACCCCCTCCAAAATATTCCGCCCTCTGGATGAATGCATTTTCTTAGGGTGAATGATTTTCTCTACCACCAGAGTGAGACGTGAAGCAAACCCCTTCATTACTAAGAGGAAGCTCACATTTACAAGTGTAATTGGGTGGTATTGTTAGATGTTATCGGCTCCTTTCACCTTAGGAAGTAGCGCAAGCACTCCATATTTCAATCATTTGATGTCAATCAGTCCGCGGGTGACATTGGTAATCAACCAAGCTATTTAGGGGGCCACCTTCACCCAAAATGGGAGATAAAATGTCACCTGTGTTGGAAATATGTCATAGAAGAAAATATATTATTATTATATTTGCATGTTTATAATTAAGAGTTTATATTCTATGATATTACTGTTATGATCCTGCAATGTGCGATTTAGTGGAAAACTCGTATGCATGTGTGGAATGAGAAACAATAAGACTAGATTCCTAGCTAGTCTCTCCTATAAGACTAGCTCAAGTGTTGTTAGCGATCATATTCCAGATCTTGGGATATCGTTAAGTGTAATGATAGTCCTAAAACAACTTTGAATATATGACGTTGGAAGAATGAGAATATTAAATCAACCCAAACTTTTTTGGTATACTTTGAGATATAATCATCACAAGTCAACTATTTTAGCACAAAGAGTTAATGAGTGATTTAGTTCCTTATAACATGGGATTATCATAGTCTCCTTTTACCGTACATTGCACTTTGAGGTTGCTCAAACATCATCTGTAACACCGTGATCACAACGACAATTTACAGTTTCATCGGAAATTTTGACAAGGGGCCAAATAGCTCAAGGGTGGGATTTAGCCCTACGATGATGGAGAGATATTCTTAGGGCCCTCCTCATGTGATAGGTGAGAACCCGTTGAACAAGTTCCCTCTCGAGGGTGGCCCGATCTTCACGTCGTAGGATCGAATCGGAAGGGATAACTAGCTGCAAGCAGCCGGGATAACTACCTTTATACCTGCCAAGGTTGGAAGCAACCCGTACGTTGGGGGTGGTTGACCAAAGCTACAAGAACTCCAACCCATTGTCCGAACAATCACATAACCACAAGCCGGGACTAATCCACACAAAATGGCCGGAACCATAGAGCACGAACTAGGGGGAACCGGAGGCTCCTTCTCGCGAATCCGAATGAACTCACAAGAGCAAAGGTAGCAAGATCTCTCGGATCT
>LR738715.1:339695777-339709988 GCA_902687465.1 Secale cereale
GTGGGATTTAGCCCTACGATGATGGAGAGATATTCTTAGGGCCCTCCTCATGTGATAGGTGAGAACCCGTTGAACAAGTTCCCTCTCGAGGGTGGCCCGATCTTCACGTCGTAGGATCGAATCGGAAGGGATAACTAGCTGCAAGCAGCCGGGATAACTACCTTTATACCTGCCAAGGTTGGAAGCAACCCATACGTTGGGGGTGGTTGACCAAAGCTACAAGAACTCCAACCCATTGTCCGAACAATCACATAACCACAAGCCGGGACTAATCCACACAAAATGGCCGGAACCATAGAGCACGAACTAGGGGGAACCGGAGGCTCCTTCTCGCGAATCCGAATGAACTCACAAGAGCAAAGGTAGCAAGATCTCTCGGATCTCTCTAGCAGTCTTGCTGCATAAACTTGTAGCTGAATGGTTTGACAAGAGGTTCTCAAGAGGATGGGGGATATGGGGTTTTATAGCATGGACAACCCCCCTTAGCTAGGTGTGAAAGTGGTTTCAAAAGTAAACAGGTTTGCATGGCTTCCTTGGGTGAATAAGCAGTCGGCCTTGGGAGTTGTTGGGGAGCTCATTAGAAATTCGCGAAGCCTTGACAGCCTGGACACCTTCCACAAGAATGACGAAAACTTTTGACTCACAACTCCAAATGATGTGAAGTTTTTTGCATTGGAAAGGTAATTTGATGGAACTTCTGTTGATGTACCCCTATGCCCCCCTCTCTCCAGTACATGGGTGTGGCACAACGAAACATCAGAGGGGGAAACTGACAGCATTAGCTTCACTTGGAACTTGTTTTCTTTAAACTTGTTCATCCAAAGCGGTTGCTTCAAGAGCTCATAGGTTGTTGGATTGCTTCCATGTTATACCTAACTTCAACCAACAAAAATGGGGATGAAAGAATAGTTGTGTCATCAAGGTTACAAGGTAAACATAAGTTAGCGTTCACCTGGTCACTTATTAGTTTAGCACGACTTCTTGTGATTGGGCCTATAATTGTTGGAGACTTGTCGATGGTTGTAGTGTCCTCATCATCCTCCCCCTTTGAAAAGGAGTCGTCCTCGACTCTGATGGGCCAAAGTATGGAGAGAGGCCGGACACATTGAAAGTTGGACTAACACCATAATCCGTCGGAAGGTCAATCTTGTAGGCATTGTCATTGATCTTCGCAAGCACTTTGAATGGACCATATCCGCATGATTGCAACTTGCATTTGCGTTGATCCGAGAAATGATCCTTCCGCAGGTGTACCCACACAAGATCACCTTCTTCAAAAAACACCTTCTTTCTTCCCTTTTGGCTCGTTTTGCATTTTGTTCAGTCATCTTCTCAATATTTTCCTTGGTCTTCTCATGAATTTTCTTCATGAGGTTATCACGCTTACTTGCATCAAGATTGGTTCGCTTCTGCAATGGTAAGGGCAAAAGATCTATGGGAGCAGCAGGTTTGAAACCATAAACAATTTCAAAAGGACAAAATTTAGTGGTCGAATGTATTGCCCTGTTGTATGCAAACTCCACGTGGGGGAGACACTCTTCTCACATCTTCAAATTTTTCTTTAAAACCGCTCTTAGCATCATGGATAGTGTGCGGTTGACAACTTCAGTTTGTCCATCCGTTTGTGGGTGGCATGTAGTGGAAAAGAGAAGCTTTGTTCCTAGCTTTTCCCACAACGTTTTCCAAAAAATATCTCAGAAACTTGGTGTCACGATATGAAACAATAGTGCGTGGTACTCCATGTAGCCGCACGACTTCCCTAAAAAACAAATCAGCAATGTGTGAAGCATCATCACTCATATGATACGGGATAAAATGGGCCATCTTTCTAAGCCTATCAACCACCACAAAAACTGAATCACTCCCCCTCTTACTGCATAGTAATCCAGGAACAAAATCCATAGAAATATCTTCCCAAGGTGTACTAGGAATTGATAAAGGCATATAAAGTCCATGAGGGTTTAAACGTGACTTAGCTTTGCGGCAAATCTCACAACATATCACATAGCGCTCAACATCACGCCTCATCCTTGGCCAAAAGAAATGGTCAATCAGCACACTCTCAGTTTTCTTTGCTCCAAAATGTCCCATGATACCACCAGCATGAGCCTCCTGCAAAAGCAACAAACGAACAGAGCAATCTGGGATGCACAATTTGTTAGCTCGAAACAAGAATCCATCATGCAAGTGAGAATTTTCCCAACCTTTTCCCTCACTACACTTTGAGTGTGGTTCAGCAAAATATGGGTCATTGACATACATTCTTTTATGCTTTGCAATCCAAGAATTTTAGTATCAAGTTGTGAGAGTAAAATATGGCGTCTAGACAAAGCATCTGTGACAACATTATCTTTTCGTTTCTTGTACTTGACTATATAGGGAAAATATTCTATGAATTCACTCCATTTTATATGTCTACGGTTCAGCTTTTGCTGACCCCTAAGGTGCTTTAACGATTCATGGTTGGAATGTATCACAAATTCTTTAGGCCACAAATAATGTTGTCACGTTTCCAAACATAAGTGCATATAATTATTTGTCATAAACTGAATAATTTAGAGTTAGACCACTTAGATTCTCACTAAAATATGCAATAGGCCTACCTTCTTGCATTAGTACACCTCCAATACCCACACCACTTGCATCACATTCAATTTCAAAAGTCTTACCAAAGTTGGGTAGTGCTAGCAATTGTGTAGATGTCAATTTTTCTTTCAACTCCTAGAAGGCCTTCTCTCGTGCGTTTGCCCACATGAAGGGAACATCTTTCTTGGTTAGCTCATTCATTGGGGCAGCAATGGTGCTGAAGTCCTTCACAAACCGACGGTAGAAACTAGCAAGGCCAAGAAAGCTTCGTACTTGGCTTACATTTTGTGGAGGCATCCACTCACGGATGGCTTTGACCTTCTCCTCATCGACCTCCACACCTTTACCTGAAACAACAAAGCCAAGAAACACAACTTTGTCTATGCAAAATATACACTCTTCCTTGTTAGCATATAATCTCTCCTCTCTTAGGACAAAAAACACACACCGGATGTGTTCAATATGTTCATCCAAAGTTTTGCTATAAATCAGGATGTCATCAAGGTAAACGACTACAAACTTGCTAATGAACAGTCTAAGCACATGATTCATTAATCTCATGAAGGTTATGGTGTATTTGTCAATCCAAAGGGCATAACTAGCCACTCATACAAACCAGATTTTGTTTTGAAAGTAGTCTTCCACTCATCACCCTCTGTCATTCTAATTTGGTGGTAGCCACTTCGCAAGTCAATTTTAGAAAAGATGGTGGCTCCACTAAGTTCATCAAGCATATCATCAAGCCTAGGTATGGGGTGCCTATACCTCACGGTGATGTTGTTAATAGGCCTACAATCACAACACATTCGAGAAGATCCATCTTTTTTTGGTACTAAAAGAACGGGTATAGCACAAGGAGAGAGACTTTCCCTTACATAACCTTTGTTTAGCAGGCCTTCAGCTTGTCACTAAATCTCCTTGGTTTCCTCCGGGTTTGTTCGGTATGGTGGTCGGTTCGGCAATGGGGCTCCTGGAACCAAATCAATTTGGTGTTCAATGCCTCTTTGTGGTGGAAGCCCTAGTGGTATCTCCTCGGGGAACACATCTTCATACCCCTGCAAAATTTCAACAACAACACTAGGAGTGGTGGAGGTTAACTCATTAGTAAAAAGAAAATTGTCCTTATACAAAAGTACAAAGAACACAGAATTGGGTTCTCTCAACTCTCTCATGTCCCTTTTTCCTAGCCATCATAACTAATCCCTGTTTTTCCCATGTCTTGGTCAATTTAAGTTGTGGGGTTCTATTTGGCTTTGGATTCTCTTGCTCACTATGTTGGTGGATGTCACTCAAGTGTTCCTCGCTCACTCTCTCTTTCTTTTTCAGATCATCCATCAAAATTTCTTTCGGTGTCAACGGAAGCAAAGATATACGCTCTCCCTCATATTGGAACGAGAGACAATTAGCACGGCTGATGATTTGCACATCATGATCATACAACCAAGGTCTTCCCAACATAAATTGGCACGCTTGCATTGGCACCACATCGCATTCCACTTGATCTCGGTACTTCCCAATGGAAAATTGAACGGTGAATATGTTGCTTACTCGAAGTGTACCACAATCATTGAGCCATTGCATCTTATATGGAATTGGGTGCCTCCTTGTTTCAGTCTCAATTTCTCTACCAAATCTAAACTTGCAATATTGTTGCAGCTGCCATTGTCGACAGTAATTCTGCAAACCTTGTCCTTGATGGTGCCATGGGTGTGAAAAATATTATGTCGCTGCCCTTTCTCTCCTCTAGCTGCATTAACACAGAGCACACGACGGGAAACAAAGCAATCTCCCATGTCGACCAGAATATCACAAGCACTCTTCTCATCATCTTCATCCTCATGATCATCTAATGCTCCATTATCTTCATGCTCACTCTCAGACTCCCATTCACCTTTTTCATTCACAAATAGAACTCTCTTGTTTCGACATTCAGAAGAAATGTGAACATGCCCTTTGCACTTCCAACACTCAATATCTCGGCTTCGAGATGATGGTACAGCCGTGGGGTTAGAAGTACTTCCAGCAGCATAAGGAGCATGCTTGTCAACATTCCTAGGAGCCGGTGATGATGCCGATGAAGCCGCTGTTCGCCGGGTCGCGGTAGGGTGTGAAGTGTGCTGAAACTGAGAACCACCATGAGAGGCACTTGGCTGCGACCTTTGCCATGGTGTGGTGGTGCGGTTATGAGATATTCGTCCATGAGCACTCCGCTGCACCTTCCTCTCTGTGCGCTTGGCTTGCTCCAGAATATCTTGTAGAGTGTTATAGGGAAACATCTCCACAAAATCAGAAATTTCACTGTTGAGACCATGCAGAAATCTTGCCATCTTCGACTCCTCATCTTCATGAATACGAGCACGAACCAGCAACAATTCCATCTATTTATAGTACTCATCCACCATGCGCGTACTTTGGCTGAGGCGTTGCAATCTGTTTCGGAGATCTCTTTGATATTGTGAAGGAACAAACCTTCGCCTCATGGCTTGTTTCATCTCTTCCCAAGTGTCAATGTGGTCACGGCCTAGCAACAGCTGATTTTCGTGTAGATGATTCCACCAAGTGAGTGCATAACCAGAAAACTCCACACAAGCAAGGTTTACTCTCTTCGGATCAGCAAGGTTATGGATACGAAAAATATGATCACACTGCTCTTCCCAATCAAAATATGCATCGGGGTCTTCCTTTCCTATGAACTTGGGGACGTGCAACTTGATTCTTGCCATGTCATCTCAACCATCTCGATCATGACATTCTGCACAACGCCCATCTTCAGCAGTACGACTGTATGGGACACCGTCATAATCATCAAAATCATCTCCATGACCACGAGCAACACGCTCATGAGGGTCATAGTAGTGCCCACGAGGACCATGGCCGCGCCCTCTAAGTTGTCCTCCTCGCTTCCCTCCATGAGCAGCAGCACCACGCCCACGAGCAGTAGCCACATGTCCACCATAGTTGTTGTTATTATCCTCCAAGGCACCATCAACAGCAGCGTGCACGAAATTCTCATCCCCAACTTCCTCAAGTGGTTCAATAGGGTGTTGTCGGTGTCGATCCCTATCGCCACCTGCTGGAGGTCGCTCGTGAAACATCCTTCCAAGGTCTCGAACCATGTTCCGTAATTCTTGAAAATTAGCACGTGTGACTGGGGCATCTTCTTCCCCATGGTTTTCTCCATGAACACTCGATCTAGATCCTACCATGTTAGTAAGGCGAAAAGTGGAATAGGATAATTTTGTGGAATGACACAACCTCACCTCTTACTCACCAAAGTTCTTGTGAGTTCACATCAGATTGTGCTTCTCCCGGATGTGTTAAAGCGATTGAAAGACGGGGATCAAAGAACTAGCTTCGGTTTTTGGTGGAGCTCGGTGGGGTAAATAAAAAGGGGCTCGTGCTGAAATCAAGTTGATGCAAACCAAGAAAATATGGGAATAGATCTGCTGCACCTTTGCACCAAGATTGAAAAACACAACACACAAGCTTTTGAAAATTTTCTATCAAGCTAAAACTTTCGGATCTTACACAACACTTTCTTATTCTCTCTTGACTTTTTTTTCTGCCACTCTTTTCTTTCTCTCTTTGATTTTTTTGCCACTTTTTCTCTCTTTTTCCAAAGCACAACAACCAAATATGAAAACAGTTACAAAGATGAACTTGGTGCGGATCTAAAAGATGAAGAACATGCAAGGTATGCAACAACAAGATCTCAGCACCAACAGGGCTTGGATTTATTTTTGGTGGGGATTTGGACTTCTAGGACAGAAAATATAGCATGAAAAACACTCAATCTAAAGGGGTGAGAGCAAGATAAACTTGGATAACATATCCTACCGTGTCAACGAAGGCTTTGATGCCAGATGATAGGTGAGAACCCGCTGAACGAGTTCCCGCTCGAGGCTGGCCCGATCTTCACGTCGTAGGATCGAATCGGGAGGGATAACTAGCTGCAAGCAGCAGGGATAATTAGCTTTATACCTGCCAAGGTTGGATGCAACCCGTAAGTTGGGGATGGCTGACCGGAGCTACAAGAACTCCAACCCGCTGTCCGAACAATCACAGAACCACAAACCGGGACTAATCCACACAAAACGGCCGGAACCGTAGAGCACAAACTAGGGGTAACCAGAGGCTCCTTCTCGCGAATCCAAATGAACTCACAAGAGCAAAGGTAGCAAGATCTCTCAGATCTCTCTAGCAGTCTTAGTGCATAAGCTTGTAGCTGAATGGTTTGACAAAACATTCTCAAGAGGATGGGGGAGATGGGGTTTTACAGCAGGGACAACCCCCCCTTAGCTAGGTGTGAAAATGGTTTCAAAAGTAAACAGGTTTGCATGGCTTCCTTGGGTGAATAAGCAGTCAGCCTTGGTTGTTGTTGGATTGCTCCTCGGAAATTCGCGAAGCCTTGACAGCCTGGACACCTTCCACAAGAATGACGAGAACTTTTGACTCACAACTCCAAATGATGTGAGATTTTTTGCATTGGAAAGATAATTTGATGGAGCTTCTGTTGATGTACCCTTATGGCCCCGTCTCTCCAGTACATGGGTGTGGCACAATGAAACATCAGAGGGGAAAACTGACAGCATCAGCTTCACTTGAAACTTGTTTTCTCTAAACTTGTTCCTCCAAAGCGGTTGCTTCAAGAGCTCATAGGTTGTTGGATTGCTTCCATGTTATACCTAACTTCAACCAACAAAAATGGGGATGAAAACATAGTTGTGTCATCTAGGTTACAAGGTAAACATAAGTTAGCGTTCACCTGGTCACTTATTAGTTTAGCACGATTTCTTGTGATTGGGCCTATATATATTGGTGACTTGTCGATGGTTGTGGTGTCCTCATCATCATGTGAAGGCATCCATCATCATCCGGCCAGACACGGGTGACTATGGCCCAGGGATGCCGGAACATGTCTACGAGAAAGTAGAACAAAACTGGTAACCAGGAGATCGGTATAGTGAGCATGAGAATGACTCAAGAGGATACCGATATCACACCTATGGTTTTGTAAAGTATTGCTAAGAAAAGGGAATAGCACATGACAACCCAAGGTTTACATGAGTTTCATTTGTATACTTATAGGGATCGATATGGATGTCCACTGTTTCGCTATCTGTCATTGAACGGAAGGTTTTTTTTTTCATGCCTATGTTCTACCGAACCTACAGGGTCATAAGCTTAAGATAGTCATGATCTGCTGAGTGTTAGTAGGACAGGAGTAATCAGGAAAATATGTATGAAATAGTATCATCAATATTCAAAATAGTTTCTAGAGGAACCGGAATCTTTTTGGGGTCACCAGAAGGGTTTCGTGTAATACCAGTAAATAATATATAGGTGGAAATTATTTATGGAGATGTTAAGTTAATAATAAAAGACTCTAATAATAGTTAGGAGGATTTCATATTTAATTAAACTAGATAAAACATCGCGCGTCGCTGCAGAATTTTGTTGTGCTGAATATGTTAATAATTATAATCATTTATATGATATATTTCATTTACATGCAGTGGGTTTTATATATGTTTGTATTGTAACACGCGACCAGCATGATGATTTAGAGAATTGAAAAAATTAAGATATTGCAAAACCCAGGAGCTATTGGATTCCTGTAATAGCATGGTCTTCTTGTGAACATAGTTAAACGACCATATATAATGAATTAAGGATGGCAATGGGTTGGTTTGGATCGGGTTGAATAATATCAAATCCATATCCATATCCATGAAGACAGTCTTTGCCCGCCCATGAAAAATCCATGGGTGAAAAATCATGTCCATGTCCAAACCCGATGGATATCCATTAGGTCCTCTCTAGACATATAAATAAGACATACCACAATGTTAACATAAGATCTTCCGTTCTTCACTTTGTGGCAGGCTAGGCTTCACTTATGGTAAATCAACGTCCACTAACAACATAAGATCATTTAGTATTTTTCTAACAGATGAGAATGGTGAGTCATTTAACAAGGATATAAAAATAAGGGAAGGGCGTTGGGGTATGTTACAGAGGGGATTGAATGTCAACAAATAAGAGTTATGACGAGGATTGTGTAATTTCTTTTGTATGTTTTCGATAACAGTGTAAAATTGCAGTGAGACATGTGACTGCGGTGTAGGGATAGCAGATTTTTGCCATTAAGTCATACTATTGGGTCGGGTTTGGATATACCCACGGGTACAAGATTATATCCATGCCCTACCCATGAGTAATCGGGTCGGGTTTGGGCATTGCCCTTGGACACAAAAGCATGTCCAAACCCTATCCATTTGGGTCGGATATCCATGGATATCCATGTCCATGGATAAAATTGCCATCCTTATAATGAATAATGTCAAGATCTAAATCCGTCCTTATAGTAACACTTGGTAACATTTAGAGTAGCGGTGACCCATTGCATTGATGCAGTTTATTGTTCTGCAAAATTAAAAAAAATCTAGAGAATATTTAGGGTCTTAATCATATCATATTGATCATTTTGATTTGTACTAAACGTTGCCACTCTTTTCTTCACTGGACACTTGTATAACCACATCTTTTGTGAATCCACATATCCTAGCTTACATATAGTCTGCAACATCGACCAAAGAACTGAAACTATCATCCTGGATTCCAAATGATCTACCTTTTTAAGGGAAAATGGCTGGCTCTTGTATATAGCAATAACCCTAAGGTACAATCATAGAATCATTAGACTGTAGCAGCCAAATATGCCTACCATCATCTAATAAATAAACAAAGGATCTAGCTGATGATTTTCGTTGTTTCTTGTACGTCCTTCATGCGCACAAATATACGTCGTCTCTAGAAACTGCTCTTTCCTCAGTGAGATTTCATTTAGAACCTAGTTGTACTGGCGTAACTCCCAACGTTGATATCTCTCACCACATTCACTGCATCATAGGCAATTCTAATCATCGTTGAGCAAGCACCCAAACCTCATAGTAGGCTATGCCTTCCACTATATCAGGGTCCATCACACCACGCCTCCCAACTTACCGAGATATTGCTGGTGCCGCTCCTTGGCCGAGGTTCTTCACCACGGCCCCGTCCAGATTGATTTAATCATTCCCTCGGGTGATGGTAACCACTTTGCCATTTTCTTATTGTGTGACCTTGCCACTTTTTCAGCCTTGGTTAAAGCAGAAGAATATCATAAATGTAGCTCTGAACGAAGGTGATCGGCTCTGATTAATATTCTCGGCAACATAATGGAACCTAGATACCTAGAACCCAGCGGAAATAACGTATTGAATCGAGGGGCTCACCAGTGTAACCTCTTGGCGGCGACGGGAAGCAGCACGGGTCGAGGCGAGAGTGGAGGGTGGTGAGCAAGAAAAAATTCTGACGACCGACAGCAGTTTTGTGGCCAATTCAGGAACGATGCAAAATCTGACCCTGCACTGAAGTTTTCTTTCTCACACCAATGGCTTGATTAGCCACATCGTTCATAGATCATGCACGTGACGTCGTGTGCATAGCAACGTTCTTGTTTGAATCCTTAGCGAAAGACATGGTCGTGTCACGCATCAGCGGATGGTTAGGCGTCAGGGCGGCATGGAAATGAACATATCTTCTCATGCCATACTAAATCCACGCCCGGAGCCATCTGCCGCCTATGTCCTCTGCGAAGAAAAGGTGATTCAAAATAGTGGGGAAAACAATACACAATAGGGTAAAAGCAACTCATTAGTAATTTATGTGGGTAGGTAGGAGAACCATTGAAAGTTAGCAATCGAAGAAACCTGGTGCGATGTCTAGACCACGGCCAAGACCTATCCATTGGCAAGCCGGCGAGCGAGCAACTGCCTTGTGGCAGTTGTCCACCGCTGCTGGTACTGATTGGTGCGGGTGGTCGTGCCTCGAGGCAGCCTATGGCGAGTGTAGATCAGGAGGCAGAGAGATGAAGTTGGAGGGATATGGATATGAGAGATGCAGCTGGTGGATTTTTATGGTTTAGGAATCGGGAGTAACAGTAGCGCATGGAAAGGAAAAGACGCTAGTCAGTTATGGAAGGCTAAAGAGTGGTCACTTCAGCCACTGATACACATGATAGAAAGAAATATTGCACCACTGGTTTAATTGATTTCAGGGTAAAAAATTGCTGATGTGACATATATAGTAGATTAAGGGAGGAATAGGTGGGAAGACAGAATATGCATTGTCAGGTTCTACGCTCCTCTTCTAGTTGTTATGAAGAGGAAATGTCAGGTCTCTTGGGTGTCGCATGATTGTGCATCTCCCACTATTTGTTAGTTTTTTATTTGGATGACGTGGCAGATTTGTTAATTAAAAATATCACTTTCTTTGCTGAGGGGCACATGCATGGCTGTTATGGTTGGAAAAGTGCAACGGGGTCGCTAAAGTGGCAGGTGTGATGATGTGGATGCGTTGCATGTTGAGATAACTTAAGTAGTGGGGAGCAACTTCTTAAGAATGGTAGATATCAACGGGCCTTGAAAGGCCAAGTGGTGGAAAGGATATTGGGGTCATGTGGCCCAATAGGAGGTGGCGCCCTCTTAGATTCTTGTAGAAGCAAGGGGAGGCCGAATTGGAGGGGGATTCCCTCCCCCCAAGGATGTCGCAAGGGGAAGGGATACTTTCCCTCCTTCTGTGGCGCCCTCCCCTCCCTTCCCTCCAACCTATATGGTCTTGGAGCCTCATATAGTTCTAGTTGATCTAATTAGGGCTAGATCTAATCCTCTCTAGTCCTCATAATTAGAAGCCCAGTGTGGTTCTAATATTCTCCCTCTAATTCTTCGGCGATGATTAGCTTTGGACAACGAAGCGCTGCCGGATCGTGAAGACTGTACACTTGCAAACCGTGGAGAGGTCGTGCTTTCAGTCTTCCGTTCGTGCGATCGTTCATGAATGGTTTGAGGGACTTCAAGCCAGATCTACATCCACTAGTATTCTTTCGCCGCAACTCGGAGTTGGTAACAATCCGATATAAACCATTAATGCATCTTCATAGTTTTCTTGGAGTTGGTCAATTTTTTTGTTTTGTACTACATTTCCAAACAATCGGGAGATCGTTCGGTCCTGAAGCAATACCCACCCCGCATCTCCTTTAGATCAACAATACTTTGATCTAGAGAGAAAGGGGCCATGAGTGCATGTTGTCCCCTTCCGATACCATACATGTACCCGTCCACAGTCCGACTGTGAGGTGCATATGCCCATTCTTGGTCACACCCAACAAATTTTGGTAGAAGCCATAGATATGTTTGCGCAATGCTCTCTCATCGAATATGACTGTCATTCCCTCTCAGAGCGATGGAATAGTGGAACGCCTTCTCCAACCATTGCCCATGGCATGAAAGAAACACGTGCTCGCAACATGCAATGATGGCGAGTGCACTCGCGAGCTCGTAGCACCTAACCCACTAGTTTCTTGATAGTCCAATGGAATCCGCCAATTCATCCAGGATATTAACTCCTATGATTAAACCCTCTTTGTGTCTTCGGAGGTCGCTTTCGAAATTCACACCCCAACCCCTCAGGTATTGACGTAAACATCTCATGCAATTCTACCATGCATCCATTTTTCACATAGATGTCATATCTATGGGGTGGTTGAGCACACGCCTATCCTAAATCTCATATAATTTCTCAACAAAGCTTGGCTGCAACAACCATTGCTTCTCGAAAACTAAGCGTCTAGTTCGCCGGCGGCACTTCTTCCCCGATGAGAGTATCACTAGGCAATGATGCGGGCCCAATCTCACCTCCACCTGTAGGGAGCAGTTTGGGAAATGAGCTTCCCACTCGCATGTAGCGGACACCCTAGCGAGCACACAACGGATGGGGTCATCTTAATTATTTTTCCATGTAAAGCATGCTCCTCCCCGAAGCAATTCTGGTAGGTCCAACTCAGTCACCCAATCATTAAACAGGTCCACGAGTCTATGGTTAGTAACTATCTAGTTACTCTTATTCTGGGTCAAACTGAAATCCCCCAATAACTTTTGGGATCCCAGTGGCGTTGATTATCGCACTCCTACAACAATTCATGCGATCGATCATGATTAGTGGGACCATAGACTATAATTAGCTCCCACTCGATCCCACTATCCTTCTGTATTACACTCACACTAATGGAAATTTCATCATGAGAAACATTACACACTTCAAAATTTTATTCACATCCAAAAGGATCCCTCCCGACAGGCCATTCAACGGGTTCCAATCCCATTGGAAATCCACAGTGCCAACTAGTCGATCAAGGTCCTTCCGAGAACGAGTCTCTGGTCATCTCGTGCAATCCTATAAAGTCCAACTTTTCTAGCTGGATGAATTCGCTCAGCTGGCGCCTCATGTGCAATTGACCAAAACCCCTGATGTTCTATATGATTCCTTTCTTTGTTCCACCTTAGGGGATCGGATCCCCGCCTCCTCCTTATACAATACCGTCGTGTGTCGTCCTCTCCCATGCCACGTCCGTGTCCCCGCCCTCTCAAGATCGCAACATGCCCCTCATGTTTGGATGGCTGGGACCCAACCCTCTCCCTGGCTTGGTCCTCTTGTTCGGCCCCTTCCTTGGCAGTAGCCACTGCTCCCACCAACGCCTATGCCGTTTTTTAACCAAATGACCCTAGGAAAGTATTTCACACGGGAAAGAGACTTTGTTTCTCTCTCCCAAAGAGAGCCCCTATTAATCAACTAAAAATCTGTGTTCTTCAACGGCTACTCTACATGAATGCAATCCTCTTTTAGACCCAGTAACCTTTACAATTGCATGCCCTCGTTCTAGTTATACACACATAATTTTAATGGCATTCCTCACAAAGCAAGCAGGGAACAATCAACGACATCCTTTTATTACGGGTTTTAAAAATCACATTCGGATTGAAGAATAGCCATAAGTCGTCTAGAATAACGCAAGTGACACTGCCTCTTGCAACCTTGGTTTGTTTCAACCTTCAAAATATAACACAATTACTACTCCATATGTCCTTGTTTATGTGATACATGTGATTTTTTATGTTCACGTTTGACTAATGAAATGTGAGTTATGTGCCATAAAAACTATACCACTTAATTTGAATTTGAAAAAAGTTTCAAATGGTATAGTGTTTAGAACACAGGACTCATATATACATATCAAAATCATGATGAAAGTTAATTCAAGAAATACGCGAGCATCATGTAAATTAGGAAGGATGAGTAATAACAATATCTAAGCTATATAGAATTAATCATCAGATTTACATCACACGGAAGCATCCCACATCTGCCATACTACCTTGAGTGGCAAAGGAACCATCATGTTTGTACCTGACCAACCTATGAAGGGGAAAACCAAGGACTAATTGGTGTTGAATACTATCAGAAAATGACCTTTTACTCTGAATGTTGTTGTATTCGGACTGCCCGGTCAACCTAATTTGGAGTTTCGCATGCATACACATGACCAAGTTTTTTTTTGATAAAGAGAGCTTGTATTGACTTAATTTGTTGCATGCACAAAACCAGTGAGCACACAACTCTGGTTGACCTCAAGAAAGAGGCAGTATAGTCAAGATGTTTCAGAATGTGAGTTTTTCAAAAATAAATCGGCGTGCCAATGTGATGGCACATGATATTGCTAAGTTTAGTTTTAAGAGTAGGTTCGAC
>LR738715.1:339709998-339726264 GCA_902687465.1 Secale cereale
CTGCCATACTACCTTGAGTGGCAAAGGAACCATCATGTTTGTACCTGACCAACCTATGAAGGGGAAAACCAAGGACTAATTGGTGTTGAATACTATCAGAAAATGACCTTTTACTCTGAATGTTGTTGTATTCGGACTGCCCGGTCAACCTAATTTGGAGTTTCGCATGCATACACATGACCAAGTTTTTTCTTGATAAAGAGAGCTTGTATTGACTTAATTTGTTGCATGCACAAAACCAGTGAGCACACAACTCTGGTTGACCTCAAGAAAGAGGCAGTATAGTCAAGATGTTTCAGAATGTGAGTTTTTCAAAAATAAATCGGCGTGCCAATGTGATGGCACATGATATTGCTAAGTTTAGTTTTAAGAGTAGGTTCGACGGGTTGCTCGTCAACTCTGTACCGTCCTGCGTGGCTTAGGCTGTAATATGACTGATTGTAATAACCTTCTGTTTAATTAATTAATATATGGGTTTTTTTTAAAAGAGCACAGCTCTATGCAAGGCTATGATGCATACTCATCCATCCTATACCTGCATAGTGGACTGAAAATTCTTGACTCAAATGAGCAATCAGGTCTCTCTCAAACTTATCCATTATTATCGGTGGGTTAAAAGAGAGGTTACCCTAGGTTTCATATCTAACGGCCTCCAATCAAACGCCCAAAAGGGACGGGAGGGGGGAAAAGGCTGACAAGGAAGAATGGAAACCGCCGTGGCGCCCCCTCCCATTCGCTCCTTCCTATCCAGCCATCAAGGCCAGGAGGAGCTCACGCCTCACCTCTCACATGCCGCGCCCCTGCGCTCCCGCTCCCTTCCATTTCCGTCCCCAAATAAACGAAGCAAAATTAGCGCATTCCCCATCCTCCTCCGCCGCCGCCGGAGGACGGCCGGAACCGGAAACCAAGAAAGATCGACAATTCCGCTCGCCATTGCTCCGTTGACCGACCGGTGATCAGGAGGGGGCGGGGCCGCCGCGGCACAGATGGATGACCTGAAGGCGATCTTGGCGCGGCCGATCCAGGTCGCGGAGCAGGTAATCAAGTGGGCGGAGGAGGCGCAGACGTGCCGGCAGGAGTGCCTGGAGCTCAAGACCAAGGTCGAGCGCCTCGCCTCCCTCCTCCGCCAGGCCGCACGCGCCGACCTCTACGAGCGTCCCGCCCGCCGCATTCTTGACGACACCGGCAAGGCGCTCGACAAGGCTGCCGCCCTACTCGACCGCTGCCGCGCTCGCGGCATCGTCCACCGCGTCTTCACCATCATCCCCGCCGGCTCCTTCAAGAGGACGTCAAACCAGCTCGACAACTCCCTCGGCGACCTCTCTTGGATCCTCCGCGTGTCCAACTACGCTAACGCCGGCGATGACCTGGATGACCACATTGGCTTGCCCCCCATCGCCCAGAACGAGCCCATCCTCTTTCTCATCTGGGAGCAGATCGCCGTGCTCTACACCGGCACCTCCGACGCCCGCGCAGACGCCGCCGCCAGCGTCGTCTCTCTTGCGCGCGACAATGACCGCTACGGCAGGCTCATCATCGAAGAGGACGGCGTCCCGCCTCTGCTGCGCCTCATAAAGGAGGGCCGCCCCGAGGGCCAGGAGAACGCCGCGCTCGCCATCGGCCTCCTCGGCCGCGACCCGGAGTGCGTGGAGCTCATGGTGCTCGCCGGCGTCTGCACCGCCTTCTCCAAGATTCTCAAGGACGCGCCCATGAAGGTGCAGGGAATGGTGGCGTGGGCCGTGTCGGAGCTCGCCACCAACCACCCCAAATGCCAAGATGCGTTCATGCAGAGCAACGTGATCCGCCTGCTCGTGTCCCATCTCGCCTTCGAGACGGTGCAGGAGCACTCCAAGTACGCCGTCGCGTCCAGGATGAGCCTACACTCCGTTGTCATGGACAAGAAGGGCAGCGGCAAATACTCGTCCCATCAGGACACCTTTGATACGGCAGAGCACACCACGACCAACAGCTTGTCGGCGAAGCCCACAATCGGTGGTAGCACCGCTGCCGGTGGTAACGCCGCTGCCGCTGCCGGCGCTGCCGCCGCCGCCGCCAGCGCCGCCGCCGGTGGCACCAGCTCAATTGGCGTGACGGGAGCTGCGACTGCGAGCATTGGCAGCGTTGCGGGGACGAAGCAGCACAATGTGTCCTTGTCGGGGACGAGCACGCGAGGGAAAGAATACGAGGACGAAGAGACCAAAGCCTACATGAAATCCAACGCAGCGAGAGCGCTGTGCCAGCTAGCCACAGGCAATGCGGCCGTGTGCAAGAACATCACGGAGTCCAGGGCGCTGCTGTGTTTCTCCATCCTCCTGGAGAAAGGCGCCCCAGACGTGCAGTACAACTCGGCCCTGGCGCTCATGGAGATCTGCCGTGTGGCGGAGCAGAACGCGGACCTCCGGCGGTCGGCGTTCAAGCCGACGTCCCCCGCGGCGCGCGCCGTGGTGGACCAGCTTCTCCGCGTGGTCACCAAGGCGGAGTACGACGATCTGCTGATCCCCTGCATCATGTCGCTGGGCTGCCTGTCGAGAACCTTCCGGGCGACGGAGACCCGGATCATCGGGCCGCTGGTGAACCTCCTCGACGAGCGGGAAGCCGACGTGTCCCGGGAGGCTGCCGTCGCGCTCACCAAGTTCGCCTGCACGGAGAACTACCTCCATGTGGACCATTCCAAGGCCATCATCAACGCCAGCGGCGCCAAGCACCTGGTCCAGCTGGTGTACTTCGGGGAGCAGGTGGTGCAGGTGGCGGCGCTCCTGCTGGTGTGCTACATCGCCCACAACGTCCCCGACAGCGAGGACCTCGCGCAGGCGGAGATCCTCACCGTGCTGGAGTGGGCGTCCAAGCAGGCGTACATGGTGCAGGACACGTTGATCGAAAACTTGTTGCCGGAGGCCAAGATCAGGATGGAGCTCTACCAATCCAGAGGGGCAAAAGGTTACCATTAACGTACGTCAAATTGATCGATCCACGTCCACCCACCGGTTTTGTTGCAGATCCGAGAGGCTGGCATGGCATGGCATCGCATGGCATGCATGTACGTAGGAAGAACACACAAGCTGACTTCTTCACATCTGCCTAGCAATGTGTATATACATCTCAGGTGCTTTTGCGTATACTTTGCTTGACCCTTTTGATCCCAACATAGGTTGCAAAATGGTTTGTATCAATCCCTGTGATTAACATCTTTTGGTTGGGGATAGGGCCTTGACACTGGAGGCGGTTAATTTTATCCTGGACATGAGAAGGTTGTGTAGGCTCTGATGATGTTCCTTCTTAACTTGTAACTTGTACCTTTCTTGGTGGTATAGCCATTTCTTCTTATTCTGAGTTTAGCATCTTGTACTCTCATTTCACCCTAATGGTCGGTGTATATTAGTATTCACTTAATTACGAGAAGCAACTTGTCAAGTTTAAATCCTGTCTCTTTCGTTGCGATCGCCATTACGAGTATCTCATTTGCCAAACTGATCAACTGAAAAATGACTGAATCATCTCTGCATATCTATGTATGATTCTCTCTTGTCAATGACCATTGATGACTAACCAGTCAATTTTGCAAATGGTTATTTAGACGAAAGGCACGAAACAATGCCAAGCTTTATAAATTACTAAAGCCACAACAATAAGGCCAATGAGTTACAAAGGTCACCTATTACAAAACAAAGCGAACACCACAATGAAATTACTCATTTAAAGGATGTTGGAGTACCCGCCTCCTCAGGCCATCCGCGGCCTCACATGATGTCCGATCCACCCCCCCTCCCTTACTGTCTGCCTTGCAGCCTCCCCACGTCCGATCGGGTTATCCCGGCCCTCACCACCCGACGGTTCTGGAGGTCCATGATGCGTGGGCAGGGGACTCCTGTCGAGCCCCCTTGGCTGCTGTCTTTTGCCTTGTTGTCGTGTGTGCGTTTCCAGCTCTGGTGGGGGCGGCGTGGTGGGGTTAGTTTGATGTCTACCCGGATACTGACCGCCTCATGATCAGGTTGCTCTGGCATCCAACGGGATGTTCGACGCTGCTGGCCCTGGCCGGTTGGCGTGTTCTGGGTGGGTGGTGTGTTCTGGGTGGATGGGTGTGTCTAATTCGGGTTGCTGGCTCCCAGGTGTTGGCCGCCTCGTGATCGGATCCCTTATGTTCGACACCGTTGGGGTTGCCCTCCTAGCGTGTTCTGGATTGGGGTCTGTATCTGACTCGGGGGTGAGGGGCGCGGTTTCATGTATTATCGACCATTAGAACGTCGATTTGTCAGCCGTCCCCGTTGGGTCGCTTCATTCGGCAACCTTCTGCCTAGCGTCGTTCTGGTGGGTCTGTGCTCACCCTCGCCTGTTAGGATGTCACATTGTCGACCGTATTTCTTTGTTGGGTGTTATCGGGTCTGTCGGGTTGTTGGGCGTTGCAGGGTCTCCATGGCTGTCCAACTTTGTCAAGCAGGGGCATTGTGCTCGTGCCGCCTGGATCGCTTCGCTTAGTACCCTTCTGCTTCACCTCGTTCTGGGTGGTTATGTGTTCCTGTCAACCCGACTACTGAGCTACGCTCGATCGCGCCCCTTTCTTGCCGCTATTTTGTTGGGTCTCGTTGGGTCTATTTGGATGTTGGTTATCATCGACTTAGACTCTTCTCTTCCTTCCGTGTGGGCTTATTTCACTCAGATTGGTTTGTGATGGGTGTCGGCTATTTCATGTGATGTGCCTGCGTATGGGTGGCACTACGAGTGTTGGTGTCATTGAACACTTTGGCCGCGATGACATGGGGTCGTTTGATGGATCGATTTTATGCTCCGGACTTGTGTGCAAGTTTTCTTTGCTCTTGCTTGATGTGTGCTAACATGGGCTAGGGTTATTGCATGTTTAATCCACTAGATAAAATTAATTCATCGCTTCACTCGGTATGCACCGACCATTGTGCCATTTGTCATTGGGTCGTGTTACCCTTTTGGTCCCATGCGTCGGCCATTGTTTGGCTTTCCTTTAGTATGGGGTTGTTGCAGCACGATGCTCTAGAAACTATTGTGCACGTGGGGAGGGGCTGGCGGGGAGTAGTGGGTTTCCAATTTTCACCCTCTCTGTGTCGGTTGGTGTTGTTTTTGTGATGGTTGATCCTCCTTTTTTGCCGGGTTCGGTCTTCCATTAGATGATTTCACTGTTCGCCCTTGCGGCTGGCCTACATGTTCTTGTTCTCACGTGTTAGTGACTCGTCTGCTCTTGCTTCTTGGTTGCATGCCTACCTCTCACTCACCCATGTCTCGCGGGCATGTATTCTTCCATGCTAGCAAGGGCGGGTGGCGTTACATCGTTTACCATCACTTCATCAACTATTGTCCTACTGCTATAAGGCTCGCTCGCGCATGTACCACCAGTGGGGTGGGTATTTCACATGGTTTGTCCGTGTCGTGACATTCCCTTCATCCCATCTCATTCTCCTCCTCCTCCTCTTCTTCCTCATGCGGCACTTTTGATTGTAACTTAGTACCTCACACTCCCCTCTCTTCACTTCACTCGTAGCGTTCCTGTGAGCTTTTTAGCTCCTTCCACTACAAGATTGCGTGCCCATTCATTCGCCAACCGATGTAGCGTCTGCCTCTCCCACTAAACGAGATTCGGATCTGGTTCCTCTTTGTTTTGAACCCCAATCTCTTGTCCTTGCTCACCATCGTCTGCGTTCGCTTGCTGATTTGTTCCCTGGAATGGAATGGAGTAGTAGTAGTTCCATCCGCATGTATTACTAATTGAGGTCGGTTGCTTCTTCGGCGATCCAATGTGTGTAACCTACTTCTATTTGATATCTAATTTTGTCGTCGGTTCCCTGATTTCCGGACTGTTGGAGTTTATCGATTATTTTGGTTGCCATTTGATTGGTTGTACCATTGCATTCTCATCTCTAATCCTTATAGTTTGCAGCTCGGTCATATTTGTTTGTTTGTTTAGATGTTTGACAACTGGCGTGTTTGTTGTGCAGCTTTTCCTTTTGGTTCATCATCTATTGCAGCGTCCCTTCTGGCTGTCAAATTCTCCACATTAAGGTACGTTCCTTTAATTTTGTAGGATCAGATATCGACCAAAGGGGGTTAATGGGGGATCTGATTTTTCAAAAAAGCAAGTTCTTCAAAGAAAGTCAGAGCACACATAATAAGAACATAACTGAATAGAGGTAAAGCTAAGCAGAACTGGAAATAACTTGGAAGAATAACAAGCTAAAATATCCAAGACAAATGGATTAGACCGGACCGCTAGACAGAACAAAAATTAAGCAGCATGACAAATAGCAAAGTCTAACAAATATGCGGCTGACAACAGGGAACGACATCTCGTGTAGTTTTTTTAGCGATGTTTTTTTTGGTGATACGGAACAGGGTATCAACACAGCCGTGGGGGGGGGGGGCTGTGGCCTGTCTAGCCTAGGCTATTATCTTACGTTTGCCAAATAACCAGCCCAACTATTTTTTGTGTGTGAAAATTGCTAGCCTAGCTTTATATTTTTTGAAGAAGACCCAACCTAGACCAACTTATTTTTCTGCGCTCTGCTGGGCTGCAATTCTTTCAAGACGAGGAGGGATGCATTCGGCTTGCCTAGTAAATGGGCTTTAAGTAATAATAAATGGGTTGTACATATAAAAAAGCACATCAATCGACAATTAGTTTCAACTTTTAGTTTTTCAGATTTTGAGATTTTAAATTTCATTGGACTTTTCTTGGTGCACGCAAAATTTCATTGGATTTGAACCTAATGTAGAATTATTTTGACTTTAGATTGAATCTGACTTAAATTTTTGCAATAAAAGTAGTTCAGACGCCACCAAAATATGTGAAATTGGTTGAAATTCGTAACCATGGTCCCGACTATATAATGGGCTATAAGGGCATCTCCAATGCTAACCCGTAAATTCCTTCGGTATATGTCTGTTTTTGTGTTCGGACGTGGTCCACGGATATGATACAGAGGGACTCATCCAATGCTAATTACAAAGTATCCGGTTGGGCGGAGAAAACGTAGGTGAGGACCATGCATCTGGTGGGATATTGTGGTGTGGTGTCCTGTTGGGAGGAGAGAGAGGAGAGGGGGCCATGCATGTGCGGCGAGAGAAAAGAGAGGAGGACCACGCAAAGGCTTTTTATTGGTCAAGTGGATGTCCGGACTCCGGTAGAGCTCCCCATGTTTGTTGGGAAACGTAGTAGAAAACAAAAAACAATTGTGCCTACGCACACCCAAGATCTATATGAAGATGCATAATGGGTTGGGATCACAATCATTACCATCACCGAGTTGCAACGGAAGAAAAATGTGTCGGTGTAGATCATAGTTTCAGTTGTTTGAATCGTTGATGACTATCTCATGAACCTCTCTCGAATGATCCCTTGAATGGAAGACAGAAAGCACGACCTCCCTACTTGGTTGTAAGTGTACGGTCTTCACGATATGGCAGTGCTTCTCCGTCCAGAGCTAATCTCGCCAGAGAATTAGAGGAAGGGGATTAGAAACACACTAGACTTCTAATTATGAGAATTATAGGAACTAGATCTAGCTTTAATTGGATTAACTAGAATTAGAACTAGAACTAGTTGGACTAGAGGAGGCTCCAAAACTTGTGTGTCCAAAAGGCCAAAGTCCACAAGTATATATAGGTTGGAGGGAGGAGAAGTGGTGGCGCTACAAGGGAGGAAACCCTCTCCCATTGGATGGCCTAGGGGGAGGCAATCTCCCTCCAATTTGGCCTCCCCTTCCTTCTACAAGGAGGAAGGGGGCACCTCCACCTATTTGGGCTCAAGTGGCCTGAGTAGCTCTCCACCTCTTGGCATTTTAAGGCCCGTTGATATTAAATTAAATATTAAACCCTCCTAACTATTATTAAGACTTGTATTATTAATTTAAGATCTCTAAAAACATTTTTCACCTATATATTATTTATCGGTAATGCCCGGTATTGCCTGATAAACCCTGAAACCCTTCGAGTGACCCCAAAACGCTTTTAGTTCCTCTTGGCACTATTCAAAATATTAATGAACCAATTCCACAAATAAATCCTCGATACTCTCAACCTACTAACACTCAACATAGATTGATTACCTTAAGCTTGTGACCTCGTAGGTTCAGTAAAACATAGACATGAACGGAACCCCTTCGTTCAATGAACAATAGTGGAACCAGGGACATCCATATACATCCCTATGACTAAATGAATGACATTTGAGTGAACCTTTAGTTATTATGTGATGTTCCCTTTGCTTAGAAATACTTCATAAAACCCGGGATGCATCGGTATCCTCCCGAGTCATCACATGCTCACTATATCGTTATCCTCGTTACTTGTTTTAATCTCCTTTCTCGTTATTGTGTTCTGGCCAGATGATGATTGATGTAGTCACACCGAGAGGGCCCTAATAATATATGTCCATCATCGGAGGAGCAAATCCCACTCTCGAGTTATCTAGTCACTTGTCCAACGTTCCTATTAACCTGTAAGTTGTTACGATCACCGTGTTACATGTGACGTTTGCAACCCCAAAGTCGCAGCGTACGGTAAGAAGTGACTACGATACTCTCATGGTCTAAGGAGCAAAATCACATGTTAACACTCTGTGTTATTACAATAGATTATAGACAATATTGTCTCAATTCATAACAAACAAGTTTAGATCGATTCAATATGATAGTTCTTCCAACGTCTTAATCTCAATGTTATTTTAGGGCTATTTTTATACTTAACGATATCCTAAGATCTAGAAAACATGATCACCGGAAAAAACTTGAACTAGTCTTAGATGCGAGACTAGGAACCTTTGTTTTATCCGTTTATCATTTCGCACATGCATATGAGTTTTCTACTAGATCGCATATTCCAGGATCATATTAGTTATAGCATGAAATATCAAAACTTAACTGTGAATATGGAAATACAATAATACAATATGATTTCCTCTAGGGCATATTTGCAATAGTCTCCCACTTGCACTAGAGTCAATAATCATTTAACTTCTACACCAATGGCAAGTCGGTGGCAGTCCATACTTTGCTTGTGGTATATACTTCATCATATCGAATCTGACAATCTTCAAATCCTTGTGTATCATTTGCATTTCAATGCATTTGTCATGCTTTCACATAAATACATAATTTGTGTGAAACAAGCTTAGTATATATTGAATCACTGGCAAGACCTTTGTTTCCTTAGATTGAGCTATATAACTACTACTTGAGAACAATATTTTATTTGTACAATCATCTACAAACCATACAAAGTTCATCAATGAACCTTTGATTCATCATCCTCTATTGTTGCTTCAAAGCAACAATATACTCAACCTCCTTTTATAGAATTCCCTCATTAACTTTCTTGGACCAATTCCAATTTACTGTGCTACCATAAATCATTTAATTTAAATCAAAATTCGCTTGGAGCACCAATTGAACATTTTTGTCGATGTACTACTTACATCAAGCATGTATTGATATAACTCCTTACAAAAATCTCTTCATTTTCTCTATATGCGAGAAACATGTTGTCAGTACTCAAAGACATTTTCACTGTTGTCATATGATCAACAATTTGACAATTCTGGTAACTTTACTCACAACTTACTTGGAGTACTAGACATGTCTTCCTATTTACATACCATGGAATTAACACACGTGTGATTGAAATCATGTATTTCACTCATCAGTATTTCAAGATACCGATTCTTGCTAAGAACTTCTTCCATGTGACTTTGACAAGAAACTCTTCTTGGTGTTTTTCATACTAAACTGCTTTAGTATTTTGTAAACAAGTAATCCCGATTAGACACTACTATCTCCATAGATTATTATGTCTAATACAAGGACTACATTGCCTAAGTACTTTACAAATGAACTATTTTCAATAAAATCTTAAACCGTGTCAAGAAATTTATATAATATCCAATCAACATTGTGTCATGCACACATAGTGTTTAGAAATATTATCATGCTCCCACTTACTTTCTTATAAATACAATCATTTTTGTTTCTATCGATGAAATCATATTATTCAATTAATTCAGCAAAACAAAGATTCCAACTCCACCATGATTGCTTCACATCAATACTGTATCTCTTGAAGTTTGCACACTTACTAGCATCCTGTGGATCGAGAAAATTACCTTGGACCGTATCAAATATACAACCTTGGTTCTATTTCCATACCATGGGAATCATTTTGACATCCATCTGTTATATCTCATAACCGAAATATTTAGTAATTGCTAGTTTAATCCAAACTGACTTTAAGTATTATTATGATGAGATAATCTCATCATAATCAACCTCTTGATCTTGTCATAAATTATTTGCAAGAAGCCAAGAATTATAAAACATTTTTTTCTTTGGTAATCTATATATCCATCACCACACTTTAGAATTTAATTATTTCAGAGGGTCCATCAAGTGATAAAATTGAATTATGTGTATGGATACTATCTTGGGTTATTTTGGCATATAACCAATTCCGAAGTGAGGGCCCATCAACGCTTCTCGGTCAATTATAGGTATATTCTTTGTTCAATAATATTTCATCTGCACACCCTGAAAGTTTGCACAAATTTTCGAACCTATATAGTTCAGTGGCATGTTCCACCGAAGTCTCTATATCTTATGTAGAGGCTTTTATATCAGTCATGGTAAGAAATTTTAGAACCACTTCTAGCGTTTCTTTTCTATGACTTGATCATGAAGATCTGTCGACTTGCACTGTCCTCCCATTCAATGTTTTGAAAAAAACAAATCTTCAAAATATATACACTCTGTGACAAAACACTTTGCCTCGACGTAGAGATAGAGGAATACTCAACCATTTGGGATAACCTACAAAGTAGCACTTATTTCAGAAAAATTGATGGCACTAATTGAACAAAGTTTGGGTCGATTCAATATGATCGTTCTTCAGACGTCATAATCTCAATGTTGTTTTAGGACAATCGTTACACTTAATGATATATTAAGATCCGGAAAGCATGATGACCAACAACACTTGAGCTAGACTTAGAGGCAAGACTGGAAACCTTTATTTTATCCATTTATCATTTCACGCGTGCATATGAGTTTTCCGTTAAATCTCAGTTATAGCATGAAATATAAACACTTAACTATGAATATGGAAATATCATAATACAATATTAATGGCTCTAGGGCATATTTCAATAGTGTTTATCTCCACTTTTTCAGAAAACAAACGTCCAGACCCACTTTGCGGACCGGTGCAGGACCGCGTTGGATTGCAAAAGTGAACAAAAGTGTCCGGTCGGACATATACCGGAGTTTTGCGGGTCTGCCTTGGAGATGTCCTAATGCTAACAAACAGTAAATATGTTGCAATAAATTCCATAAGAATTAGGAAATGGGTTGTCAATTATTAAAAATAGAAAACTAGTTGTTTGTTGTCCGCCACAGATGTGATGATGACTTGCGTGCGTACTAAGTTCAGGCGTACGCAAGACTTTGTCAAATTATAGTCAACACACGATTCTAGCAGAAGTGGTTGTTAGATGTTAATCTAACGGACATTCTGCTTCTTCAATCTCCGATCTTGTTGCTCCAGCAGCCAAAACCATCACCAACGAGAGAAAATGCTTCCGCCTCACTTCTACCATGAATTTTTACGTCATGGACGGTCCAAAGAATGTCATATAGGTACGCCTTCGCTCTGCCAAGGAGGAAAGGTGCATTTTCTATCATAATTTTTTGTCGTAGAAGTAGGAGCCCACAACATCTATAATGATATGATTTTTTGTCGCAATTATCATCATGGAAGTGTCACATCCATGCGAGAAAAAGTTTTCATTCGAGCCATAATGTCATGAAAGGGTCTTTTTTGTAATGTTGGTGCAACAACAACTTCCCCGACCTCTTCAAGGAACTTCAGACCTCTGCATTGAGGCTCTGCCACATTAGGTGGCTGGGCATTGGGGTCCTTGTGTGGACTCTTTTGAAGATTCGTAATAAGCTAGTGATTTAGCATATTTCGCTTCAACAACCTTCTGATGCTATCTGCAAAATGTGTGGCTACTTGCATCTGAGGAGGGCGCTTAACCGAGTGACAAAACGAGACGCCATCGACATCCTCATTGCAGATCTTAGGGTGTTGGCTCTCCGTTTGGCTCCTCCACTCCCCCCACCACCTCATGAGACAGATTAGTCCATGGGATCCCCGTGCCCGCGGTTGTGACTTCGCTACGGCCGTTGTATGTTTCTTTTAGTTCTTTTGGGATTGTTGAGTTGTGCCCTCGGCATTAACCTCTTGTACTTTGCCCAGATTGCTACAGTGTGTGTGTCATGTGGTGTGGATCTTTGTGTTGAACTCGTTGGCTATGGTGGTTTGCTTTATATATAAAGCAGCGAAATAATTTTTGGTAAACAATCATACTCTTGCTTTAAAATTAGCATCTTGAAGCCTAGCTTACCTTGAGTTTATAAAAACCTCTATGATCCTCCAGTTGAGTTTGATGTGCTAACTTAAGAGTGTCTATCTTTTTAGTTAATTTTCATTCTTACTATTTGCTTTAAAAAACTCGTCTATCACACATGCTAGCAAGTGTGTCATATCTCAGATCACAATCATCCTCATCAAGTAAATCATCTTCATAAATACTAAAATCCACAAACTTGGGGCGTGTTATGTTGGGGCCATTGGCCATTAAGCATCTTGAAGATCCACCAATTCCTTTATTTTGGTGATTTGAACAAACATTTGGGTTTTGATGGAGGTAAGTGCAATACTGGCAATCCCTTCATCTTCCCTATTCGGAGTTAGAATGATAACTAGCTTGGGAGTTGTCCTCGGATTCAAAACTGTATACCCATTTATTTTGAGTGCGTGAACTTTTTTGGAGTATCTCTTGGAATACTTGTCCTTGTTTGTTCCCTTGCATCTCCAAGGTCTTCTCTCATTTTCTGTCATCGTTACTCCTTCTTTTCTTTCTTGGTAAAGAACATTTTTCTTTCGGAGGAGCTGTACAATCCGATGAAAAATGTCTGGTCCGTCAATTTTCATCATGATTGGAAGGTGTTAACTTGCCATATCTTGACTCGGAGTAGCTTCTCTATCCTTGAACTTGTTCTTGTAAAACTTGTTGAAATTGCCAACCATGCTACCAAGTGCTTCACTAGAAACATGCTTTAGCTTCTCACTTAAAGTTGGTAGTGTCACTAGTGGCCTTGTAAGCACTACTACTCGATTGTCAATATAGTTCCTCTTTGTCCTTGATTGTCATCTCATGTACCACGGTCTTTTCAATCACTTCAGTAGATTTAAGATCTTTGTAATCAGGCATTATTTGGATCAATGTGCACATGGTCTACTGGCTTCCACTGATGGCAATGAAGTGGGAGGGACGAAAGGAGACCCGTATGACGACAATGGTTCGCCCGGCCGCCCTTGAGAGGGCACCCCCTTGTTCAACGACTGAGTGCCTTACGTTAACATACATGCAGTGATACAATTCTATAGAAATGCCAAAAATTATCATCCAACAAATAAAAAACCGGAATCCACGCAACACAGAATCAAACGGTTGGTTTCATCACAAAAAGAAAAGAAAAAAACAACAAACGAACCAGTAGACCAGTGCGTCACGCTCACTAAATTGGTTTGTGACTCCTGTGACAGGTGCAAATCATTCGTGAACTAACCTATGGTTGGATGGTTAGAGGGACAATGGTATCCCCAGCCCACCAGGGTTCAAGCCCCGATGCTCGTATTATTCTTGGATTTATTTCAGGATTTCCGACGACGCGCTTTTAGGGGGAGGAGATGTCCCCGTCGACGATGTGGCGCCTACTGTGACTTCGTAAATCTCAAGATGATATGCCAGCTCAGTCTCTCGAAGGTGCTCAAAAGGGTAGGGTGTGTGTGTGTCTACGTTCATAGGTGTGAGTTTGTGTGCGTATATATGAGTGCTTGCGTCTGTGTTGTGTTAAAAGAAGTGCAGATCGAGTCCGGCTCATCTCGTTCGTTGATCTCGCCGGCTGGCTGTGGTCGTGCTCGTGTGTTAGTTAATGACCTCGATCTCGATCTAAGGTTGCTCACGCACAACTGTTGCAATTAGACACTGTCTTACAAGGGAAGAAGAAGTAAGAGGAAGGAGATCCGTGTTGTGCCTTGCCGTTCTGATCCTACTAGATACCGTTCCTTTTATCTCTCTCAAACTTATGTAGAGCTGACCCACTATGGAACCACGAACCTCCTGTTGGCATGCTTGATTCGGATTGGCCTAGCAATGACGCGGTCCTCGCCCTGATTGGTCCACTTGGCTTCCTCTGGTGCGGAATTGGATGTGGTCGTTGTTGTATTCTTGCTAGTCGCAGGTAGACTGCTGACATCCCCTTCTCCTCGACTTGCGGCTTGCCCCCAAACCGATAATTGAGGAAATCGTTGTCGCGGGGACAAAGCATCCTCTCACGTGCATCCAGTATGTATGGATCTGACCAACGAACAAGGAGTTGTTCTCTGTGCCCCCGACGATGTCTGCCTCCATCTGATGTTCAAAAATTTCACTCATACAAGAGTGCCATCAGCTGGTATGGGTAGTTCTAAAGAAGCAATCACACCGGGAGCCAGCGCTTGCTTCATCTGAGATACATGGAAAATAGGATGTATCTTTGAATTTGATGGAGGGATGACCTCGTACACTATAGGGTTGATAGCTTGCCTGATCGGAAATGGTCCAAAGTAATTGAAAGCGAGCTTGTGATTGATAACCCTCAACCGTAAGGGATCGAGATAGTCTTCGCGGGTAAGAATAACCCAATTTATTGATTCGGCACACGGGGAGCCAAAGAGTATTTATAAGCTTTGACAGTTGAGTTGTCAATTCAACCGCACCTGAAATATACTTACTTGCAACAAAAGATAAGTGGTAACAGTGATATGATAGTGATAATAGTGATAGTAAAAGTAAACAGCAAAAAGTAAATAGTGAAGGTAAATGGCAAAAGTAGCAACTAGTGACAAGCAGGGTTTAAAACACTGTAGGCTAGGGAGATGGATGGTTGGGCGCTGCATGGATGAGATAGATTCTAACTTGGGGCACGGCACATGGAAAAGTAATGATCATCTAGGCAAATATCAAACATTAGGCATGTATCCCGTAGGTAGTTGTACGTGCTTGCAAGAAGAACTTGCACAACATCTTTTGTCCTACCATCCCGCTATGAACGGGGCCAAAAGGAACTTATGGAGATTAAGGTGCTCCTGTCAAAGAGCACCGGAACAAAGCAATGAACTCAATGGATACATGTAATCCTCAAACTACGGACCATCCCCTTTGGTGTCCCAAGCTGTCACTTTTGGGATCGCCGGTTCCGAACCGTAATAGGTGCAAACAACTCATAGATAGGATCACGAACACAAACATATTCATGCAAACACATATGGTTCAGATCTGAGATCATGGCACTCGGGCCCTAAGTGTCAAGCATTAAGAATAACAAGTTGAAGCAAAGATGATAAACACCATAGTAGATGACAGGCAACATGCCCCCAACGATCTGACAAACTATTACATGATCTAACTCATCCAATCCCTACCATCCCCTTCTCCTACAGCAGGGGAATTACTCAAGCATGGAGGGAGAAGTCATGGAGGGATGATGGAGTGGTGATGATGATGACGATGGCGACGATCTCCCCTCTCCGGAGGCCAATTCAGCCTCCAGATTAGCCCTCCCGAGGAAGAATAGAGGGTGGCGACGGCTCCGCGACGGAAAACTGCGAAAGAACTTCTGATCTGGGGTTTCCGCGTCGTGAGTAAAAATACGAGGCAAAGTAGGGCACCAGGGGGTGTGGGCCCCACCCAGGCGACCCCCCGGCGCGGCCCAGGGGGGGCGCGCCCACAGGGCACCTGGGCACCCCCTGGCCTCATTTCTGGCTCCTGGTTCCTTCGGGTGCGTGGATTTTCTGTGATTTTTCGTGGATTTTTCTGAGATGCTTAAAAATCCGTTTTCCTGCACACAATAAAACCATACAGGCAGCTCTGCTGAAAACAGCGTCAGTTCGGGTTAGTTTAGTTCAAATCATGCAAGAATGAGGTCAAAACAATATCAAAAGTGTTTGGAAAAGTAGATACGTTTGAGACGTATCAACTCCCCCAAGCTTAGCATATTGCTTGTCCTCAAGCAATTCAGTTCAACGAACTGGACGCGACAAAGAAAACTTTGACAAACTCTTTTGCTTCATTAGATGTATATAAGTATGTACTACGAAAAGAGTTTAGCAAGTATTGAAACAGTACTTATGAGGACAATGCAAGGAGCAATC
>LR738715.1:339726274-339758255 GCA_902687465.1 Secale cereale
CGAGGAAGAATAGAGGGTGGCGACGGCTCCGCGACGGAAAACTGCGAAAGAACTTCTGATCTGGGGTTTCCGCGTCGTGAGTAAAAATACGAGGCAAAGTAGGGCACCAGGGGGTGTGGGCCCCACCCAGGCGACCCCCCGGCGCGGCCCAGGGGGGGCGCGCCCACAGGGCACCTGGGCACCCCCTGGCCCCCCTCTGGCCTCATTTCTGGCTCCTGGTTCCTTCGGGTGCGTGGATTTTCTGTGATTTTTCGTGGATTTTTCTGAGATGCTTAAAAATCCGTTTTCCTGCACACAATAAAACCATACAGGCAGCTCTGCTGAAAACAGCGTCAGTCCGGGTTAGTTTAGTTCAAATCATGCAAGAATGAGGTCAAAACAATATCAAAAGTGTTTGGAAAAGTAGATACGTTTGAGACGTATCAACTCCCCCAAGCTTAGCATATTGCTTGTCCTCAAGCAATTCAGTTCAACGAACTGGACGCGACAAAGAAAACTTTGACAAACTCTTTTGCTTCATTAGATGTATATAAGTATGTACTACGAAAAGAGTTTAGCAAGTATTGAAACAGTACTTATGAGGACAATGCAAGGAGCAATCCTTCTTTCAAGTGACCAGTCACAAATACTTAAAAGTAAATAATATATTACTGAAAATCAAGACAAGATTACATTGCACATAGCTTGAGCATATTAGGGTGGTATCTCGCTAGCCTCCATGAGTGAAGCAAAACATAAATGCAGAGACTCCTTCAAAGTTTTTAAAAGAGACTAGAACTAAGAATTTCAGAATAAATCATATCACAAGTATGCAGAAGACAATGTAATACTTTGGGACAATGCACGTTACACTCAGAATGACAATTATGCTCTCATAGTTGGTGCTTTGAAGAAAGAAGGTGAGACTCTCGAACCGTGGCTTTTATTGGCAAGGTTGAAAACCCGTGGTCGGAAACGAAAACTAAACATGTACCAGAGCTCTTGGTTTTAAAAACAGAGATAAAAACATTTTGAGAGGTGCATATTTCGTCAACAAATGCTAGCAGATAACTCAATCACTTCTTGAGCTGGACAAGTTTCGAGGAACGGCTCCCGCATGAGGACGATCACATCCTCTTAATCTCTTTTGTTTATCACTGCCAAAGTTTTCTGATTTCTCATGAACAAAGCGTGAAGGAGGGTTTGTTTGTTATATTATCTTTTTGAGCCGGGCGCACTCAATGCCAGTTCCTTTTCGTATTAGGGGTTTGCACATTATACATGCAACCCAGGGGTGAAACTTGTCCAACTTAAAAAGATTATGAATTAACTACTACTTCCTCATGAGCTAAAACATAGGCACAAAAAGAGAAATGCTTTTGATTAATTTCGAGATGGTAAACGAAAGTCTTCGTTAGGAATGGCAGGTAAATACCATGTATAGGAAGGTATAGTGGACTCATATGGCATAACTGGTTTTAAGGATTTTGGATGCACAAGCAGTCAGTCCGCTTAGTACAGGTGGAAGTTTAGCAAAAGACTTGGAAGCGACCAACTAGAGAGCAATAACGGTCATAATCATGCAGAGCGACAAAGCAACATTGAATCGGGCATGAAAGTGATATAACTATTCTGAAACTCAAAGATCATCAAGGCAGAGTAGACTTTTTAGTCTTAAACATGTGTAAGCATGTGCCAAGTCAATCCAAAAATTCTCTAAAGGGAAATACCACCTTAGTATACCAGACTATGAACAGTGCAATGCATGTAGATCATTTCAATAACACATTATATACTCTAGTTATTCGAGACTAGCCACAAGGAAAGCATGAACCACCGAAAGAGCATTGTAAACATAGCACTATGTCGCTACAAGCTGGTCTCTAGATCATAAGTACAAGCATATGTACAAAAGTAGAAACAAAAAGAGTTCATACCGGTCTTCCTTGTTGCTTCCCTTCAGTTGATCTTCGTCATTACTGCTTGTCACTTGCACGATCGAACGTAGGAAATATAATTAAATGCCATCACGGACTCGAGCTGAACTCTGAAAACAAAGCAAACTAAAGAGAGAAAGGAAATCTTTTTGGATTTTTCAAAGGTTGAATAAAAGCAAAAGAAAGAGAAAATCTTTTTGTTGTTTTTTCAAAGAGAAAAATAAGGAAGAACGGGCAAAAACTTCGAAAAGATCAAAGTGAATAAAACGGATAATACAATGGAAAAATAAGAAGGGCACGTACTCCCCCAAGCTTAGGCTTTTGGCCTAAGTTGGTGGCAGCTACTGCCCCCAGGAGCCTCCTGCTCCAAGGGTATGGTGGTGAGTCCAAGGGTCGTAGAAGGATGCTGGCGCGTACACCGAACTCCTCGGAGTCTCCCACTAGGAAGGTTCCGAGCGCCAAACAGAGGAAGAACCTTCACCAAACTCGGTGGCGGTCTCTTCCTGAAAATGTGGTAACTCACCGTGCTTCTCCTCGTCGGGCACAACCCCCTCCATGGGGTTATGAAACTGATGCTGGACCATGAACTCATCGAACTGGACAACATCAAAGGACCATCCGTTCCTGCGAGAAAAATCAAACAAAAGAGGTGCAGGTAGACGGATCTCGCGTTCCGCGGTAATTCCGAAACGCAAGATATAAACAAGATTATCAAGCTCAGAACCCATGGTGACAAACTTACGCCTTTTCATAGCAGCAAGATCAAAGCTTAAATAAGTAAAAGGATTATCATCAGGGTGTAGGGTGCCTCCAAGATGTTCTAAGATAAGTGTGGCCTAAACGCCACCATATAAGTCCCCCTTGTTACCGTTCATAGCAAGGCGTCGAGCAATTAAGGCACCCAGATTATAATCAGACCTCCCTGAGAGGGCTGCTGCTAGGATAGCAATATCCGGAGCAGAAATGATGCTCGTGTTGTCACGAGCTAACACCCCTCTGGCAATATAATATGCAAAATACCTGAGGTGAGGAAATAAGATGCTGGAGATCTTTGACCGATGAATATCCCTCGTACCCATGCTGCAGAGAGAGTTGATGACGGTTTTCAGCTCGGAGGGCTGAGTGGCCATCCTAGCCATCCTCCCAACATTCGGCACACCTATTATTTCACAAAAATTCCCCAAAGTCATGGTGATAAGATCATTGTAAATTTTAAACTCAATAGCACCTGAATCAGGATTATATCTAAAACTGTTAATGAAACTGGAGGTGAGTTTTTGATACTGAGTAACACGGCTCGTGACGAGTCGTGTCAAACCTGCATTAGCACAAAGATTATAAAACTCATCCTTTATTCCCGCAGCTTCCATGAATTCATCACATGGAAATGTCATCGCACGTGCTGGACTTGTGTCTTCCAACAACTCCAGGGGCACATGATCTTCATTATAGCTCACCCTAGCAATCGATGGTGAAGCTGCGGCTCTAGTAACTCGATCGGAGTGTGCGGGCCTCCTCTTCTCAAGCCACCCTTTTGCCCTTCCTAACAAACTCATTTCTGAATTTTTTTGCAATTTACAAAAATGAGGATTTAAAACAAGGTGAGCTAAGGCAAACTACTCAACTCACTTGCCCAAGGCATAACTTGCATCAAAACTTGAAAAATAACTTTCTACATATGCATGCAAGCTCATCTATACAGCACCAAGAACTACTAAATACTCACAAATGAAGCCACCAATCAAAAATCTAATTGGAGGGGTGGAGGAGTCACATACCAGGGAGTATTTGCTCAAAATTTCAGCTCAAATGAGGGGCTGTAGAGAGAGATCGAAGAATCGCCTCCAAGAACAGCAAGAACACAAGAACAAAAGCAGAACTCGAGTTTTTGGAGAAAGAGAGAGAGGGAGGAAGAAGACATACCTGGAGGGGGGCCCTGTGGGCCCCAGGCGCCCTGTGGGCGCGGCCAGGGGCTGGGCCGCGCCAGCTGGCCGCCTGGGCCACTGGTGGGTCCCCCTGGCTGGCCCCAGGACTTTCCGGGTCTCTCCCAACATGGAAATTTTTATTTAAATTTTTCTGGAATTTTTCTGAAAACTTCACTGTTGAATTTTTTTCGAAGTTCAAAAAGCTGCGAAACTCTCTGAAAACTTGAAGTAGTGAGTAGTATTGTGAAGCTTCAAAACATAAATACTTGGTACAGCAAGTAGGACAAAAACTAAAAACAAATGAAAATATAACAAGCTCAACTTTTTATCCATATAAAACATATTTGCTAATAAGGTTGATCAAGTCTTACCAACAAACACGCGATATATAGATCAAAAAGTCTCACCTCTCACGAAGTAATCACTGAACCTTTACCTTGATGGACATTGTCCCTACCATGATAGTTTTGTATTTGTGAGGCACATGTAGTGGACAGTCCCATTCTCCAATTTTCACGGTCTCGATATTCTCTATAGAGTTGAGGGCATGCCTCCTGTCGATCTTCTTCGGAAAATATACCGTGTGTTCTTTATCATTCACATGGAAGGTAACCTTCCCTTTATTGCAATCAATAATAGCACCTGCGGTGTTAAGGAAAGGTCTACCAAGAATAATGGACATGCTCCCATCCTCGGGCATGTCAAGCACAACAAAATCAGTAAGAATTAAACAATTAGCAACTTCTATGGGAACATCCTCACAAATACCTATCGTAACAGCGGTTGACTTGTCAGCCATCTGAAGGGAGATATCTGTAGGGTTTAGTTTCTCTAAACAAAGCCTCTCGTAAAGAGAGAGAGAGGCATAACGCTCACTCCTGCTCCAAGATCACATAAAGCAGTTTTGACATAATTATTCTTTATGGAGCAAGGAATGGTGGGTATACCTAGATCATCGAGCTTCTCAGGAATCTTGCCACTGAAAGAGTAGTTAGCAAGCATAGTAGATATTGCATCATTAGGAACTTTTCTTTTATTAGTGACAATATCTTTCATATATTTTGAATAAGGAAGTAACTTAATAGCATCAGTCAAAGGGATTTGAAGAAAAAGAGGTTTAATCCACTCACAAAACTTATTATAATGCTCTTCTTCTTTAGATTTGATGGACTTACCTGGAAAGGGCATGGGTTTATGTACCCATGGTTCTCTTTCCTTCCCATGTTTTCTTGCGATGAAGTCTTCTTTAGTGTACCTCTTACGTTTGTCAGGTGCTTCTTCTTCTCGAACTTCAGGCGGATCATTCTTCTCATTATTATTACCTTCAGGTTCAGCACCGTCTTCAGTCTCAGCATCGGAGATAGATACGCTGTTAGGATCAATAGTTGGCTCTTCATCTACAATAGGATCATTAGAATTGTCAGTCTCCTTATGTTTCTTCTTTTTCTTTGGAGAGCCAACAATTTCTTCTTCCTGCATTTGAGAATCCTGCTCGATTCTCTTCGGATGTCCCTCTGGATAGAGAGGATCTTGAGTACTAGTTCCTCCTCGGGTTTTAATCCCGAAAGCCTGCAAATTATCTTGTTTGGCATTGTTAGCAAGCAAATCTCTTTGCACTTTAGAAATTTGGTCAAGCTGAGTTTGAACCATTTGAAAATGCTTCACAAGACATTGAACATCATTAACTGTTCTATCTAAAACATCAAGCGGTCTTTTGATAGCAAGGGAATTATCATGCAATTGACTTTCTATCCTCTCATTAAAATGATTTTGTTTCATAATAAAATTATCAAACTCATCTAAACATTGATCAGGAGGCTTACCATGAGGGATGTCACTTGCGTTGAAATCTAAAAGAGAGTGTACCTCTACCATAGGAGGGTGAGTGGTAGGCTCACACAGCTTCTCAATAGGGGGTAGATTCTTCACGTCATCAGCTTTAATACCTTTCTCTTTAATAGACTTCTTTGCTTCTCGCATATCTTCGGGGCTTAGAACAAATATGCCCCTCTTCTTTGGTGGTGGAGGTGGTTCAGGGACGGACCAATCTTCATGGTTTTTGGCAATCCTGCCCATCAAATCTTCCGCATCCTCCGGTGTTCTTTTCCTGAAAACACAACCAGCACAACTGTCCAAATAGGACCTGGATTCATCAGTTAGACCAGCATAGAATATATCGATTAATTCATTCTTAGAGATTTCATGTCCTGGTCTAGCCCGAATCAGACCGCAGTACCCCCCCCCCCAAGCTTTAGGGAGGGACTCATCCTGCAACTGTTTAAAGTTATAAATTCTTTGTAAAGCAGCATGTTGCATGTGAGCAGGAAAGTACTTATCAACAAAAGAGTGAGCTAAGTCTCGAGGACTCTTAATGGAACCGCATGGAAGCGAATCATACCATGCTTTAGCACCTTCCTTCAAAGAGAAAGGAAGAAGTTTGGTGATATAAAAGTATCGTATCTTCTCATCTGTGGTAAACAGGCCACCTAACTCACCGAGTTTAGTCAGGTGTGCAATAGCATCATCATTTTCTCTGCCATAAAAGGGGTCAGCTTCAACCATAGGTATAAGTGAAATATCAACAGAGAAATCATAATCAGGATCATCAATGCATATAGGAGATGTAGCAAATTCAGGATCAGGAACGGTTTTGTTCTTCAAAGAGTGTTTTTCAAATAGTTTCTTAATAACTTTAGGGTCAGAGCCAGAAAACTCTGTCAGTTCCCTGCATGAATCTTCATCAAGCATATAGTAATCATCATCAAGGAGCCTCTCTTTGAGTTTACTCAAATCAGGGTAATCATAAGTTTCACCAATAGGGTAGCGAGTAACAGGAAGTTCAATTCCAGACTTTTTAGCAGCAGCAGCAATTTGTTTCTCAAGAGCATAACTAAGCGAACTAATATCATCAAAAGTAGTAGAAGCATCATCAAGAGTATCAGACATAGTAACAGATTCAGTAGGAGCATCATGTGGTGGTGGTGAGGCAAACTTACTCATAACGGAAGGTGAATCAAGTGTAGCACTAGTGCTCAGAGCAGTACCTCTTCTTGTAGTAGATAGTAAGATCGGAACCTTGGGGTCTCCTTTCTTACCCATAGTGGATAAAGTGCAGCAGGTAGGATACCTCAAGTAGACTTGTAAATATTGCTATGCTCCCCGGCAACGGCGCCAGAAAATGGTACTTGATAACCCTCAACCGTAAGGGATCGAGATAGTCTTCGCGGGTAAGAATAACCCAATTTATTGATTCGACATACGGGGAGCCAAAGAGTATTTATAAGCTTTGACAGTTGAGTTGTCAATTCAACCGCACCTGAAATATACTTACTTGCAACAAAAGATAAGTGGTAACAGTGATATGATAGTGATAATAGTGATAGTAAAAGTAAACAGCAAAAAGTAAATAGTGAAGGTAAATGGCAAAAGTAGCAACTAGTGACAAGCAGGGTTTAAAACACTGTAGGCTAGGGAGATGGATGGTTGGGCGCTGCATGGATGAGATAGATTCTAACTTGGGGCACGGCACACGAAAAAGTAATGATCATCTAGGCAAATATCAAACATTAGGCATGTATCCCGTAGGTAGTTGTACGTGCTTGCAATAAGAACTTGCACAACATCTTTTGTCCTACCATCCCGCTACGAACGGGGCCAAAAGTAACTTATGGAGATTAAGGTGCTCCTGTCAAAGAGCATCGGAACAAAGCAATGAACTCAATGGATACATGTAATCCTCAAACTACGGACCATCCCCTTTGGTGTCCCAAGCTGTCACTTTTGGGATCGCCGGTTCCGAACCGTAATAGGTGCAAACAATTCATAGATAGGATCACGAACACAAATATATTCATGCAAACACATATGGTTCAGATCTGAGATCATGGCACTCGGGCCCTAAGTGTCAAGCATTAAGAATAACAAGTTGAAGCAAAGATGATAAACACCATAGTAGATGATAGGCAACATGCCCCCAACGATCTGACAAACTATTACATGATCTAACTCATCCAATCCCTACCATCTCCTTCGCCTACAGCAGGGGAATTACTCACACATGGAGGGAGAAGTCATGGAGGGATGATGGAGTGGTGATGATGATGACGATGGCGACGATCTCCCCTCTCCGGAGGCCAATTCAGCCTCCAGATTAGCCCTCCCGAGGAAGAACAGAGGGTGGCGGCGGCTCCGCGACGGAAAACTGCGAAAGAACTTCTGATCTGGGGTTTCCGCGTCGTGAGTAAAAATACGAGGCAAAGTAGGGCACCAGGGGGTGTGGGCCCCACCCAGGCGACCCCCCGGCGCGACCCAGGGGGGCGCCCACAGGGCACCTGGGCACCCCCTGGCCCCCCTCTGGCCCCACTTCTGGCTCCTGGTTCCTTCGGGTGCGTGGATTTTCTGTGATTTTTCGTGGATTTTTCCGAGATGCTTAAAAATCCGTTTTCCTGCACACAATAAAACCATACAGGCAGCTCTGCTGAAAACAGCGTCAGTCCGGGTTAGTTTAGTTCAAATCATGCAAGAATGAGGTCAAAACAATATCAAAAGTGTTTGGAAAAGTAGATACGTTTGAGACATATCAGTGATTAGCTCTTCTTGCCATAGATGTCTAAAGGTACAGTTACAATTTGATGTACATGGCATCACCGGGTTGAAAGGATCGATCGGTCCTCTTCTTATGAGCTTGTTTACTTTCATAATGTGCCTGGCGCGGTGGAGATATTGCTTCAGAATGAGTTGCATCACTTGGCATCCTTGAGCCATTCTTTCAGAGCTGGTACCTTGCAAGCAGATGTTGCTTCGATCCCCTGGTGCCGTGGTTCATGGCCATACAAGGCTCAAAACGGAGACATGTACAGAGCATAACGGTAGCTGGAGCTATACCAAAATTCTATCAATGAAAGGAACATGCTCCAATGGAGGGGGCAGGCATGTATGAAACATCATAGAAATATTTCCAAGCACTGATTGACACATTTGCGGGTGATAAGGAGTACTCATGTTGAGTTCAGAACCAATCACATGGAACAATTCCCGCCAGGACTTGCTAGTAAACATTGGATCATGGTTTGAGATGATGGCTTTGGGAAGACCATGTAGTTTGTAAATGTTGTCCAGATAAACTCGAGCAACTTTAGCAGTGGTGAATGGATGATTCAATGGAAGGAAGTGTCCATACTGTGTAAATTTGTTAATGACCACTAGGATGTAGTTTGCCATGTCCGATTGAGAAAGGCCATCGATAAAGTCCATTGGGGCGACTTTCCAAGCCCCTTCAGACAGTGGAATTGGTTCGAGTAAGCCAGGGTACTTGACCAATTCAGGTTTAGCTTGCTGACAGACGGCACATGTTTGCACATAGTTATTGATGCAATCTTTCATCTTTGGCCAAGCAAATAGACGCCTAAGGCGGCGGTAGGTCATTGGCAATCCAGAATGCCCTCCAGCCATACTATCATGAAACACTTTGAGCACGCGCTGCTGTAGAGCGCTGGAGCCTCATAGACACAACATGTTGCGGAAATATAGCAACTCACCTGACCAAGTGAAGCGACCTTTGGGATCGGGACATTTGGTGCAGTTGCTCTTGTATCCTTTGAACTTGCTCATTGCTGACATAGCTTGCGCGGATATCTTCAATCCAAGTTGGTTGACAGACAGAAACTGCTATTAGTTGCTCTGTCAAATGTAGGCGGCGAGATAGAGCATCTGCTGCACTATTGGTGGCCCCTTGCATGTAGCAAATCTTGTAACACAACCCCAATAGCTTAGTAAAGGCCTTCTGTTGCCAAACAGTCGATAACCGTTGATCATCAAGGTGAACTAGACTGCTTTGGTCAGTTCTGATAAGGAACTCGTCAAAGTGCAAATATTGGCGCCACTGTTTAATGGACGTCAGGATAGCGAGGCATTCTTTTTCATAGGTGGACAGGCCATGGTGCTTGGGACTGTCGGCGTTCTGGGAACCAGGGTACCCATACTTTCCTGCCTACGGCCCACCACGTGGCTCCACCAACGGCCTGGTACGGCCCATCTTCAGCATCGACAAGACAAGACCCTCACGAGGGGCCAAGCCTCGCGAGGCTGTCAGTGCACCAAAGACCGGGTCCTTTAGTACCCCGTAATTGTGCATGGTCAGTTGCAGCCACACCCGCAGCAAGGCCTGTCGGGGACAACTAGGAGCAAATACAAGGCGACCAAGATATCATCCGAGCGAGTAATCAGAAAACAGAAGACACAATTGAGCCCCTGACAAGGTCCTTGTCGGGGCGGCTCGCGAAGCCCCGACAAGATCCTTGCCAGGATGATTTACGAAGCACCTGCAAGACCATCACCCTTGAGGTTGAGAGCTCTGACACCATCAACAATGTCAAGACCAAGATCCAGGGGCATCTGCGTGGTGGCATGTAGATCTTTGTGACGACCAAAAGGCAAGGTTCCCAGCAAGATTCTTGCCGGGGACATTTGCGAGGCCTCGGCAAGACTCTTGCCGCGGACATTTGCGAGACCGCGGCAAGGCTCGCGCACGGCAAGGTTCTGCCGCCCTGCCACCACTCCAGCACAGCGACCAGCCAGCTTGACAAGCACCTGTGTGGTGGCATGCAGATCTTCGTGAAGATCCCTCTACCGCGCCAGCGCTGCGGCTATACAGTCAGCTTGGCATTGCATCACTCGTCATCCTAGGTGCGTGTCAAGTTGACGTGAGGCGGCGACAGATGGGAGGGGCTCTGTTTCTGTCCCCGATAAAGTTAGGGGCACATAACCATCGGATTTAATGCGGTTGTCCTAAGACGTCAGTGATAAGCACATACACTGTAGCAGCTTTACACCTCCTGTGTGCCTATACGCCACTATGGATGCCCCTTAGTATAAAAGGGGTCCCAAGGCGATATAGGGAGGGACTTTTGGACTTTGCGGCCTAGTTTGCATGCGTAGCAGCTAACCGAAGCTCAAGAACACAGAATACACACTCAAAGAAGGACTATGATTTTACGCTTCTTAGCGGCCCGAACCTGGGTAAAAATCCCTCGTGTTGATTGTTAAATCTGCTCCTTGCGCACTCCACTTCTCTGCCAAACCGTAGAAGGGATCTACGTGATCCAGTAGGTGTTGTTTCCTAGACATCTTTGGCGCGCCAGGTAGGGGGTTAAGTTGTGCAAACCTGATCTAGCAGTTAGCGCGTCGTTTTCTTGATCACCATGTCTCCCAAGAGGAAGACGGTCACGGTGATTGGTTCATCTGCGGCCGGTCCTCCCATGCCAGCACGGACGGGCGATGGAGTGGGCGCTGGTGGAGGCGAAGATGTCTAGCATCCACGACATTCTGGCGACTGGAGCCAGGTGAGCAGTATCGTCCGCGGCCGCGACAACGTCATGCGCACCACTGGGTCCAAGGACCGAGCCGTGCTGCCTACGGGCGGCAGAGCGACCTTCAAGACGCCCCTGCCGGCGCATGCGCCGTGATCTTCCTAGGTCGTGCACGACGAGTAGCGCCGCGATGCTGGTGACCACAAGCGTCCCCACGGAAAGATCCCTCCGCATCATTCTCGAGATGCGCAAGTCTGACATGCACGCCAAGATGTTAGTGGACACGATGCACGGCCGCGGAACCGTGACCGGGCTCCTTCTAACGTAGTTAGAAGTCGGAGCACCTCCCATTCCTGACGCCTGTTGCTGCCACCTACATGAGCCGAAGCGTTGGCACGTGCGCAACTACTCCTGGATTTCCCTCCCGCTGCAGAGAAACAAGAGGAATGTAGAGCTGCTATCAAGAGCCTTATTGGTTTTGTCAATAAAGATGGGCACCAGGAGGTGGGTCCTTCACGGCGTCGGTGCACCGAGCCAGCGCGTGCCGACGGCAGAAAGTTCGGAGGCGCTGCAACCACGGTGCACTCTCCTCCATCACGACAGCAACGGTCGCCCGCTCGATGGGTCGATGCCCGCGACGATGGATCCACGACGTCATTTGATCCATGAGCTCGCCGCGACCAGTGTCAAGTTCTTCGAGAACGGGTCGATGAAGACGCTCGAACTACCATCGAGCGGCGGCGGGAAGTGCGCAATCAATCTGATAGGCGCACAGGGCCTGCTATAGATAGGCCTGCGCCACGGGTTTCTGGTGACTTACCTTCGAGGTGGGCTCTCCAACTTTCACCCATGAGCTGCGATGATTCCCGTGGCCCACTTCCCGCACGTTCAAACGAGAGGTCCCGGAAAAATGCGATAGCAAGACTCATCCTTCCGAGTTCCTGAGCGTTTACACCATCGTGATGCAAGCCGTCGGGGCTCAAGAAAGGCAAGGTGCTCACCAACTACTTCCAGTTGGTGCTCAAGCCCAACGTCAGGTCGTGGTTGATGCACCTGCCAGTAGATTACATCTCCTCTTGGTTGGATCTGCGCCACGAGTTTGTTGGCGCCTCTACTGGAGGCCACCAAGCTCCTAGCCAGGCAACTGATTTACATCTCATCCCCCAGAAAGATGGCGAACCCTTGCGCAAATACATACAGAGGTTCAGTCGTGTGCAGTACAACATCCCAGATGTTCATACTGCCGCTATTATCAGCGCGTTTCGTCAAAATGTGCGCCGCCGCAAGATGCGTGAAGAGCTGGCGATGAACAAGGTTAGGGATGTCGCCGAGCTTTATGTTTTGGCCAATAGATGTGCTAAGGCTGAAGAAGGAAGGAAGTACCCCGGCAAAGATACCAGCGTGGGGACAGACTCTGGAGACGAAGACACCGTCGCCCCGGCAAAGAAGGGCCGACGGCATCGGAAGCACGAGGGAAAAATCGTGCTTGCCGCCGAGGAATCCGGCAACCCCAGCACTGCCAAGAAGGCCAAGGTTTACGACCCCGGCAAGGAAGTTGCCGGGTGCGCCGCCTGCCAGGCCTTCGCGGTTGTCGACAAGCTAGAGGGCTCCAACAAGCAATATTGCAAGATCCATCGCACCAAAGGCCATGACCTCCAAGACTGCGGGAAAGTTGAGCAGCTTGTAGAGAGGCAGAAAGCTGAATACGAAAGGCAAGACAAGGAGAAGGGCCAGGATGGTGCTGAGGGGTCCGGCAAGAAGCATGGTGGCCGAGGAGGCCACCGCGGCAAGGAGAAGCAACAACAGAGGCCTGCTCGGGGCCGCGACAAGAAAGAGGGAGACGATGACCATGAAGAGGACGGTGAGTTCAGCGAGCATGAATTTCAAAAGGCTAAAGAGGCCATGTGCATTGATGGTGGCACTTCATTACATTCTTCTCACCGCCGACTTAAACAGTGGGCGCACGAGATTGATGCGACAGAGCCGTCGATCGACGCCCAAAAGCCACTAAGATGGTCTCACACGCCTATCATTTTTGACGCCGAGGATCACCCGTATCGCACAACCGGGATCGGGTGTTTGCCATTGTTGGTTTCGCCAACAATTCGCAACCTCAAGGTGACAAAAATGTTAGTAGATGGTGGGGCCTGTTTGAACGTGATCTCGCCCAAGGTAATCAAAAGGTTACAAATTCCTGATGGAGATCTCGAAGAAACAGGCACGTTTTAAGGGATCAGTTTGGGAAGAAGCCAGCCAAAGGGTAATATCGCACTACCAGTTACATTTGGTGGTGAACTAAACTACAGGACAGAGAAAATCATTTTTGGTGTCGCCAAGATCCCGTTGCCATATAACAGGATCCTTGGCCATCCTGCACTGGCCAAGTTTATGGCGGCATCAGATTACGCCTACAACACGCTGAAGATGCCTGGCCCGATAAGCATCATCACTGTCAACTCTGAGAAGAAAGCTGCACTTATCTGTGCCAACCAATTCTACCGGGAAGTAGTTGTAGCACCCGCCGCCAAGGCGCCTGCTCCTGCCATTGGAGCTCCCGGGAGGGAGAAGACCGGTAAGACCTCTTGCACCGGCAAGACCTCTTGCACCCACTCCGGAAAGCGTGCCTCCAGGGAGTGCTGCGTTCCCATCGAGGACGTGCCAGAGAGCTCTACCGGAAAGAGCAAGAAATCCAAGGCAGCAGCACCAGAAACCAAGAAGGTGCCCGTCATGGAGGACGGCACGGGCAGAGCTTTCACTATAAGCTCCACCCTCGACAGCAAATAGGAAAGCGCGATCATCGCCTTCCTGCGGGCGAACGTCAATGCGTTTGCATGGCAAGCATCTGCCATCCGCGGCGTTCCCAAGGACGTGATTGAGCACCATCTTGTTGTCTGTCCTCATGCGCGACCCGTCAAGCAGAAGGTCAGGAAGCAAGCTTTGGAGCGGCAATAGTTTGTGACTGAAGATATTAGGAAGTTGGAAGCGGCAGGCTTGGTCAGAGGAGTGCTCCACCCAACATGGTTGGCCAATCCGGTTGTGGTGCACAAGGCGAATGGAAAATGGAGGTTGTGTATTGATTATATAGACATCAATAAAGTCTGTCCAAAGGATCCTTTCCTCTTGCCGCGCATCGACCAGATCATGCACTCCACTGCCGGGTGTGACTTGGTGTCATTTCTTGACGCTTACTCAGGGTACCATCAGATCTTTATGACGAAGGAAGATGAAGAGAAGACCACATTTATCACCCCATGTGGTACGTATTGTTTTATACGAATGCCTTTCGGGTTGAAAAGCGCTGGTTCAACATTTGCCAGAGCATTCCACATTGGTTTTGAGCCCCAACTACATAGAAATATGGAAGCTTATATGGATGACATAGTGGTCAAAACCAAGGACAAGGTGACGCTCATACAAGATTTAGAAGAAACATTTGCAAATTTGCACAAGATCAATCTCAAGCTCAATCCTGAGAAGTGTGTGTTCGGCGTCCCGTCGGGCAAGATTCTCGGATTCTTTGTGTCTCGGCATGGGGTCAAAGCGGAACCCTGACAAGATCAAGGCAATTGAGCATATTGAAGCAGCAAGATGAGTCAAAGATGTGCGTCGACTTGCTAGCTGTGTTGCTGCTCTGAGTAGGTTCATCTCCAAATCTGCTGAGCGCGCCCTCCCCTTTTTCAAGATCTTGAAAAAGGTAGGTCCAATGAAGTGGACTCCGGAAGCGGAGGCAGCGCTGCAACATTTAAAGAGGCACCTCTCCTCTACGCCAACACTAGTCGCGCCTAACCCACAAGAACCGTTGCTGCTATATGTAGCGGCAACAAATCAAGTGGCCAGTGTTGCGCTAGTGGCGCAGAAAGAGTTGATGAAGAAGCAGCGGCAATGGCAAGACCGTCGGATGATGGGCCAGAGATCTCCCCTGCAGGGCCTGGTGCCGGCAAGGCAGGACCCCTGGCAGAGTCCGGTGCCAGCAAGGCAGGACCCCCGGCAGAGTTTGGTGCCGGCAACGCGAGACCTACGCAAGAGAATGAAGTGATGCGGAAGAAGAATATGGTGCAGCACCCACATTATTTAGCCAGCTCCCTCTTGCAGGGGGCTAGACCAAGATACTCCGGTGTGCAGAAGTTGCTCTTCGACCTCCTTATGGCCTAGAGGAAACTGCACCACTATTTCCAGGCAAATGAGATCACAGTCATCACTCGCCTCCCATTGCAATGGATCCTACACAACCCAGATGCATCCGGAAGGATTGTGGAGTGGGTGTTGGAACTGTCAAGCTTTGGTCTCAGATTTGAAAGTACTTCAACAATTCAGAGTAGAGCCTTGGTGGAGTTCATTGCAGAATGGATCCCAGCGCCTCACGAGGAGATTCAGGAAACCACTCTCCCCGGCAAGGAAACGAGCCATGACTGGGTTATGTATTTTGATGGGGTTTTCTCACTGCAAGGCGCCGGTGCTGGTGTGCTGCTTGTCGCGCCCACTGGTGAGCACCTCAAATATGTTATCCAGATGCACTTTCCACATGAGAGATCAACAAACAACACTATAGAGTATGAGGGACTGCTTGCCGGTCTCAGGATCGCGGCAGACCTTGGGATTAGGAAGCTCATTATCAGAGGTGATTCACATCTTGTCGTCAAGCAAGTCAACAAAGACTATCAAAGCCCATTGATGAAAGCTTACGTAGATGAAGTGAGGAAATTGGAAGAGCGTTTTGATGGTCCCCAAGCAGAGCATGTTCCTCGAGCAGAGAACAACATTGCTGACGATCTGTCAAAACGTGTTACCCTCAAGTTACATGTAGAACCAGGGACTTTTGTGCTCCGACTGACTCAGCCATCCATCGAACCGTCAGTGAGACATGATAAGCGAAGGAAGTTGGGCCCCGAAAAGTACTTTCTCTCTGAGTTCCCATGAGCCGTCGACAGGGAGGTTGCCGGGGACGACGCCAAGCTTGCCGGGGGGCAACAGGCTTCGGCAGGGCCTCATGCCCTTGCTGTAGAGGCAACTGCCCCCATGGTAGAAGACATGCCTTTAGTCCGCGCTATCGAGCCTCAGGCTCCAGCAAGGGCACAACACATCGTACAGTTCCTCCAAACAGGGGAACTCCCCAGGGAACAGGAAGAAGTAGAGAAATTAGCCCATTGGTCTAATATGTACCAGTTTGTGGATGATGTCCTGTACAGAAAAAGACCGAACGACGTGAAATTGAATTGCATTCCTCGGGAGGACGGACTGGAGCAGTTGGCAGAGATACATGGAGGCATATGTGGCTCTCACATAGGATCAAGGTCCCTTGCCAGCAAGGCATTCTGGCAAGGTTTCTTTTGGCCCACTGCTCTCCAGGATGCAACTGCATAGGTAACCAAGTGTGAAGCGTGCCGGTTCCAATCAAAGAAACTCCATCAGCCAGCTCAAGCTCTTCAAACGATCCCTCTTTCCTGGCCATTTTCGATCTGGGGGCTCGACATATTGGGCCTTTTTCCCCGTGATGTCGGGTGCTTTGATTACTTGTACGTAGCAATCGACAAGTTCACAGAGTGACCGGAAGTGAAAGCAGTGAGAAAGGTGACATCATAGTCAGTCGTCAAGTTCTTCAAAGAAATATTTTGCCTTTTTGGTGTGCCAAACAGAGTCATGACCGACAATGGCACCTAGTTCACGAGCCGCACCTTCATGCAATATATCCAAGACCTCGGTAGCAAAATATGGTTTGCTTCTGGAGCTCATCCGAGAAGCGAACGCCATGCGGAAAGGGCAAATGCTGAAGTGTTGTGGGGCCTCAATACAAGGACTTTCGACAGGCTGCACAAGTGCGGAAGATGCTGGATTGATGAGTTGCCGTAGTTCTTTGGTCAATCAGGACGACACCAAATCGAGCCACCAACCAGACGCCCTTCTCCCTGGTATACAGGGCAGAAGCAGTTCTCTCCACAGAACTCATAAACGGGCCGCCTCGAGTGCTCGCTTATGATGAGCTTGAGCAAGAGTAGTTGCGCCAAGATTATGCGACGCTCCTTGAGGAAGATCGTGTTCAGGATACTATGCGAGCCGCGCGCTATCAGCAAGCCTTGCGCCGCTACCATAGCCGCAAGGTTCATGCCCGAAGCCTTGAGGAAGGCGACCTTGTTCTTCGGCGTGTTGAGTCAGCTAAGAATTCCAACAAGCTGACGCCAAAGTGGGAAGGACCTTATCGGGTAATACAAGTCACCAGGCCCGGCGCAGTCCGCCTGGAGACTGAAGATGGAATTCCAGTGAGCAACTCCTGGAATATTGAACACCTTCACAAGTTTTACCATTGAGGCGCGGTTGTCGGGTCCCCCAGCAGCCAACTTTTCTATGAGTCTTGCCAGCAAGGCATATAACCCTATGTACAGAGCCAGGCACATGCCATGTGCGCAGTTGAATAAAATTAAGTACATACAGTTCTTGTTGATTTCCATGTTTATTTATGTGTATGCTTGTCCAGGATATTGTGCTACGTTTCTTTCCAGCAAGTACCGATGAACCGCCAAGGTTCCATGTTCCTATTTTCTCTCTTTCTTTTTCTCAAAGGATAGAAGGTTCCCTCGCATAGAAGTTTTCTAGGGGGGTGATGGAATATGGATGCCAACAGACGACGTTCGAAGTGGCATCTTGCAGGAAAGAGTACAGCGGCGAAAAGCTAAGTCATGAAACCTTGAGTGAATTTCTTTTAAATATGAGGTTATTTTTCTTGAATGATTTTGGTTCTTGTATGGAAAACCTGCACACAAAGGAACCTTGTAATGATTGGTTGCGCCCTTGTTCTGTTTTGAGTCCGCTCAACAGTTCAAGTGGCTCTGCTAAAAACGGCAATGTGTCTTGTCGGCAGTGACACCCTTGGCAGGCTACTAAGGATCCGTCCTCAAAGCGCCTGCGGCAAGGGTGCGTGCACCGGCAAGCCTTTTTCCAATAAAGTGTAGGGTGTATGCCATACAAGGAGAAATCAGACGAGAAAGATAGCATACATTCATCCAAAGCACAACAAGGTATATTACATCAATGATTTCCATAGTTCTAACTTAAGATAAATTGTCTTGGGTACGAATTTGTGGCGGCAAGAAGAAGCGAAGCGGCTAGTCCGTGCGCTGGCCTTCCACCCTCTTGACTTGGTCCACCGCATCAATGATAGGCGCAATGAGCTCTTCAAGCGCCCTGCGGTCCGCATCACTCGGCAAGCTGTCAAGCACGTTGGTGAGGTTGAGACCGGGGTTCCTCTACGCCACCTTGGTGAGCACCTTTAGAAGGACGGCCCGACAAAGCTTGCAGGATTCATTGGCCAGTTGTTTTGCTCCGCTGGACTGGTGCAGTTTCAGGGCATCAAGGAGGTCCTCAAAGAACATGGTCAGTCTAGCACTCTCAGTTATCCTCTCCTAGTGGAAATAGCAGAAGTTGGATAGGCCCATGATGGACAATTGTGTGGTGAGCCTCTCCGCAATGTCGATGAGGCGCGCAGTCCAGATCGCCACGCCTTTCACATAGTTGTTGTAGGTGACAGCGGCGCTCTCAAGCAGTTTCTTCTCCCCCTGGAGGTCCTTGACCAGGATCTTCTCATGAGCCCTGCTGCCCTTAAGGGACTCTTCCAGTGTGGTCAGCTTCAGTGTCAGATCGGCAATGGAGTTGTTGGCGGCAGCAAACCTATTTGGTCTTGTCAGATATGGTGGTCTGCAGCTCCGCCAAGGTATAGGCAGTTTTGTCTCTGTCGTCCTTGAGCGTTGTGATCTCCTTGCCGTGATCTTCCAGATCTGCCTCCAGCTTCTTCACCTTGTCAGCCAGCTGATACGTCTCCAACGTATATACTTTCCCAAACACTTTTGCCCTTGTTTTGGACTCTAACTTGCATGATTTGAATGGAACTAACCCGAACTGACGTTGTTTTCAGCAGAATTGCCATGGTGTTATTTTTGTGCAGAAATAAAAGTTCTCGGAATGACCTGAAAATCAACGGAGAATATTTTTGGAATATATAAAAAATACTGGCGAAAGAATCAAGACCAGGGGGGCCCACACCATGTCCACAAGGGTGGGCGCGTGCCCCCTGTCTCGTGGGCCCCCTAAGGCTCCATCGACCTCAAACCCAACTCCATATATTCACTTTCGAGGAGAAAAAAAATCAGAGAGAAGGATTCATCGCGTTTTACAATATGGAGCCGCCGCCAAGCCCTAATCTCTCTCGGGAGGGCTGATCTGGAGTCCGTTCGGGCTTCCGGCGAGTGGAGATCGTCGCCATCATCATCATCAACCTTCCTCCATCACCAATTCCATGATGCTCACCGCCATGCGTGAGTAATTCCATCATAGGCTTGTTGGACGGTGATGGATTGGATGAGATTTACCATGTAATCGAGTTAGTTTGGTTAGAGTTTGATCCCTAGTATCCATTATGTTCTAAGATCGATGTTGCTATGACTTTGCTATGCTTAATGCTTGTCACTAGGGCCCGAGTGCCATGATTTCAGATCTGAACCTATTATGTTTTCAAGAATATATGCGAGTTCTTGATCCTATCTTGCAAGTCAATAGTCACCTACTGTGTGTTATGATCCAGCAACCCCGAAGTGACAACAATCGAGATCACTCCCGGTGATGACCATAGTTTGAGGAGTTCATGTATTCACTAAGTGTTAATGCGTTGGTCTGATACTCTATTAAAAGGAGGCCTTAATATCCCTTAGTTTCCAATAGGACCCCGCTGCCACGGGAGGGTAGGACAAAAGATGTCATGCAAGTTCTTTTCCTTAAGCACGTATGACTATATTCGGAATACATGACTACATTACATTGATGAACGGGAGCTAGTTCTGTGTCACCCTATGTTATAACTATTACATAAGGAATCGCATCCGACATAATTATCCATCACTGATCCATTGCCTACGAGCTTTTCACATATTGATCTTTGCTTAGTTACTTTTCCGCTGCCACTGTTACAATTACTACAAAACTGCTACTGTTACTTTTGCCACCATTATCGTTACTTCCATACTACTTTGCTATTAAATACTTTGTTGCAGATATTAAATCTTTCAGGTGTGGTTGAATTGACAAATCAACTGCTAATACTTGAGGATATTCTTTGGCTCCCCTTGTGTTGAATCAATAAATTTGGGTTGAATACTCTACCCTCAAAAACTGTTGCGATCCCATATACTTGTGGGTTATCAAGACTATTTTATGGCACCGTTGCCGGAGAGCATAGCTATATTCTTTGAGTCACTTGGGATTTATATTTGTTGATCACTATGAAGAACTTGAGAGATAAAAAACCAAGATCTTTCCCTCAACTACGAGGGGAGGTAAGGAACTGCCATCTAGCTCTGCACTTGATTCACCTTCTGTTATGAGTAAATTTGTGACACGTACACTTGCTATTGAATCTGATATGTTGCATGTTCTTGATGATGCCACTTCTGCTATGCAGGATACTTATGATGAAACTACTTCTATGCTTGATAATACTGTGCCACTAGGTGAATTTCTTGATGAACAATTTGCTAAGGCTAGAGAGAATGAAATTATTGAAACTGATAATATTGATGAAACTGATGATGTAGATTCTCCCCCTAGATATGAATTGCCTGTTGTGCCTGAGGGTTATGTTATGGATGAAGAAACTGCTAGAGATCGTTTAGCTTGCAATGATAGGTATGATCTTAAGAAACTGCTAGCTAAGCTGAAAGAAAAGTCTTTGAATGCTAGAATGAAATATGACCCTGCTTTTGCTACATCACCTATCTGTATTTTTGATAAGGATTATGATTTCTCTGTCGATCCTGAGTTAATTACTTTGGTTGAATCTGATCCTTTCCATGGTTATGAATCTGAAACTGTTGTGGCACATCTTACTAAACTGAATGATATAGCCACCGTATTCACCAATGAGGAAAAAATTCGTTACTACTATATCCTTAAGTTATTTCCATTCACATTAAAGGATGATGCTAAAACATGGTTTAATTCTCTTGATCCTGGTTGTGTGCGTAGTCCCCAGGACATCATTTGTTACTTCTCTGCTAAATATTTCCCCACTCATACGAAACAAGCTGCTTTAAGGGAAATATATAATTTTGTGCAAATTAAAGAAGAGAGTCTCCCACAAGATTGGGGGAGGCTTCTCCAATTACTTAATGATTTTCCTGATCATCCTCTTAAGAAAAATGAAATACTTGATATCTTGTATAGTGGACTAACCGATGCCTCTAGAGACCACCTGGATAGTTGTGCTGGTTGTGTTTTTAGGGAAAGAACTGTCGATCAAGCTGAATTGCTATTGAATAATATGTTGAGTAACGAAAACAATTGGAAACTTCCTGAACAAGCTCCTAAGCAAACTCCGAAGAAAAGGGGTATTCTATTTCACAGTCCAGAAGATATGCAAGAGGCAAAGAAATCTATGAAAGAAAAGGTATTAAAGCTGAGATGTTAGGAATTTACCACCTATTGAAGAAATACATGGTCTTGATAACCCAGCACATGTAGTAAAGGTAAATTCTCTCTATAGATTTGATGAAGGTGATATTCCTCGTTATAAGTTTGCTAGCCAATGCTTAGATGAGTTTGGCAATTTTATTGTTAAACAAGAAAACTTCAATGCTTATGTTGGTAGAAAATTGAAACGTAATGCTTATATGATTGAACACTTGAGTGATTATATGTCTAGAGTTAAAGGTGAACTTAAACTCATTAGTAAACAAGCTTCTATGGTTACCACTCAAGTAGAACAAGTACTTAAAGCACAAAATGATTTGCTCAATGAATTAAATAGTAAAAATGACTCAGGAACCTCTGTATCCTGAGGGCCACCCTAAGAGAATTGAGCAAGATTCTCAGAGAACTAATGTTGATGCACCTAGTTCTTCTAAGAAGAAGAAAAAGAAAAATGATAGGACTTTGCATGCTTCTAGTGAACCTGTGGTTGACACACCTGAGAAAGCCAATGATATTTCTATTTCTGATGCTGAAACACAATCTGGTAATGAACATGAACCTAGTGATAATGTTAATGATGATGTTCATGATGATTCCAAACCTAGCAATAACGATGATGTAGAGATTGAACCTCCTGTTGATCTTGATAACCCACAATCAAAGAATCAACATTATGATAAAAGAGACTTCATTGCTAGGAAGCACGGTAAAGAAAGAGAACCATGGGTTCAGAAACCCATACCTTTTCCTCCTAAACCATCCAAGAAAAATGATGATGAGGATTTTGAGCGCTTTGCCGAAATGATTAGACCTATCTTATTGCGTATGCGTTTGACTGATATGCTTAAAATAAATCATTATGCTAAGTATATGAAAGATATTATTACAAATAAAAGAAAGATACCGGAAGTTGAAATTTCCACCATGCTTGCCAATTATACTTTTAAAGGTGGAATACCAAAGAAACTAGGAGATCCAGGAGTACCAAATATACCATGCTCTACTACAAAAACTATGTTAAAACTACTTTACGTGATCTTGGAGCCGGAGTTAGTGTTATGCCTCTCTCTTTATATCATAGACTTGATTTGAACAAGTTGACACCTACTGAAATATCTTTGCAAATGGCTGATAAATCAACTGCTATACCTGTCGGTATTTGTGAGGATGTGCCTGTTGTGGTTGCAAACATTACTATTTTAACATACTTTGTTATTCTCGATATCCCCGAGGACGATAGTATGTAGATTATACTTGGTAGACCCTTTTTGAATACTCCAGGCTATTATTGATTGCAACAAAGGCAATGCCACTTTTCATGTTAATGGTAATGAGCATATGGTACACTTTCCGAGGAAACAACCTCAGGTCCACAGTATCAATTCTATTGGAAAAAATTCAACGATTACTATTGGAGGTTTTGAATTCCCTCTTCCTACTGTCAAGAATAAATATGATATTCATATAGTTGGGGACATACATATCCCCATTGAGGTAACCTAGTGTTATTAAAAAATTCTCCGGTTTCATGTTATTCGGAAAGAGTTTGTTAACAAGACTTGATCAACCCTGTTAGTGGATTCCTTTTGATGAGCATGAGATGGATGAAGTTAGAAAGCACAAATCTCTGTACCTCTTTTTACTTTATGTTATTTAGATTAAATAAAGCAAAAATAGTATTTTCTGTCTGTTTTCTGAATTATCCTTGCAATAAAAAATACCCCGAAAATAAAAGTTCTCCAAATTTCCCGAAAATAAAATATGATTTTTTCTATAATATTTAAGAATACCTGGCACTGAGAACACATCAGGGGGAGCCACCACCTGGCCACGAGGGTACAGGGCGCGCCACCCCCCTGGGTGTGCCCCCCTGCCTCGTGGGCGCCATGTAGCCCCCTGCACTTATTCCAGCACCCACACACTTCTTCTTCCTCCAGAAAAAATCCTCCCATAGCTCTAACTCGTGTTCTAGCTCATCTTGCTGCCATTTTCGATCTCCTTGCTCAAAGCTCCATTCACAAAACTGTTTGGGGAGATTGTTCTTCGGTATGTGACTCCTCCAATGGTCCAACTAGTCTTTGTTCTAGTGCTTTATTTATTGCAAATGTTTGCTTCTTAGGTGACCCTGCTCTTGAGCTTGCATGTCAAATTTATGTGGTCGTAAGTAGTTCTAATGCATGATATACCCTCTAGGCACCTGTGGGAGTAGTTTCTATCAATATTGTTGAGCTTGGTTCACTTTTATTTTGAGTCACTAAAAATTTCAGAAATTTTTCAGGGAAAAATGCATAGGAAAAATTACCAATGTGGTTCCTTAAGGAAGCAAGTACCAAAGGTCGCGATACGTGAGCCGGATGATGAACCATCGAGGGAAGCTCAAGTGCGGCCTTGTGAATGGCCGTTAGAGGAGTTTATGGTCCAGGCAGGCATCAAGGAAGAATTTGACACGTATGTGTGTAATGCTGATCTTGAGGACTTCGTGTCAGATAAGTGCCCACGATACCACTACTTAACAGATTCCTTTGTGAGAAGGTTTAAATTTACATCTTCACGCAATTCTCACATTGTCTTATTTGATCTTTACGATAAATCTTATACCATGGACTTAGAAGATTTTAATGATGCTTGTAAACTCCCGCAGTGGGGTAATGTTAGTGAACCTCGCAAATCTGAGTATAAGGAATTTCTAGCTAGTATCACTGTGGGGGAATCTAGAGAAATCACACAAGCTATCTTAGGGAGCATTCATTTCCCTTCCATACATTATTTTGCTCTCTTCGTTGGTAGTTGCATTAACGGTAAAGATGAGGCTTGCCACATGTGCGTTCTAGATCTTTGTACTCAAGAGTGCGGTATTAGGTGATAGACAATATAATTTGGGGGCTACTGTTGCACGAAGGTTACATCTTAACGATTTTAGTGGAGATTTGTTTGGTGGAATTTATGCAACTCGTGTAGCTAATTATCTTCGAGTACCCATACATGAAAATGATATGAAGTTGCATCCTGCTTATCTAGATTATAATGCTATCGTTCGCCATCAGTTTGTTGAGAGGAATGAACAATTCCTCCAATACCGACTAATCTTTGACAGACGTCACACTTTCCATATTGCTCTCCCTGCTCCTGCTTTCTTTGATTTTCAGGCAAAAAGGAGATATGTTATAACCAGGGAGGAGGCGAATGAGTATGAAGAGAGGACGGAGGCGGCTCGTCTCCAAGCTGCAGCTCATCGGGCAATAGCCGCTGCATCGCAGTACAACCCCAATTACGACTTTGGATATCCACCAGGCCAGCCGTGGCCATAGACCAACTTAGGCCAAAAGCCTAAGCTTGGGGGAGTACGTATTTCTCACTAACATTACATTCATGTTCACACACTCATTCTAGTAGTCGGTGCTCATACTTTTTCGTTGTACTATCCATGCTAGTTTATTTTCCTTTCTAAGTCTTTTTCTTGTGTGTCAGAAAAACCTTAAGAAAAACCAAAAAAAAATAGTTGTAGCTTTTAGCTAGTTTACTTTTCATGCCTGTAGTAGTAATTAAAAGAAAACCCAAAAAGATTTATCGTTCTTCTTTTTGCTTGTTGGGAGCTTTCCCGTGTAAATAATTTAAGTTTATTTTCTTTTCTTTGGGGGTCAAGAGGAGAAGAGCATGATGAAAATGCTTAGTGGCTCTCATATGCAATACTGTTGATTTAACCAAGAGCTGTATTACCTTGTCTTCTCCCTTGTATTAAATGCTTGCAGATTCCATCTTAGTCCAATGCACGTGCACTATTATTATTATTATCCACACAGTTCGGTCGTGCAAGTGAAAGGCGATAATGATGATATATGATGGACTGGTTGAGATGGGAGAAGCTGGTATGAACTCAACCTATCTTGTTTTTGTAAATATGATTAGTTCATTGTTCCTGATTCAGCCTATTATGAATGAAACATGCTTGCAATGACAATTAGAGATTATAGTTGCTCATGCCATGCTTAATTAGCTAGGAGTTTATAATAGTTTACCTTGCGTGACAACATGCTATTAAAATGGTTGTGATGTGGTATGATAGGGTGGTATCCTCCTTTGAACGATTCAAGTGGTTTGACTTGGCACATGTTCACACATGTAGTTGTAACAAAACCAACATAGCCTCCACGATATTTATGTTCATTGTGATTTATATTCTACTCATGCTTGCACTCACTGTTGATTAATTTTAATGCATTATCATGACTATTGTGGCTCTCTAGATGGTCGCTTCCCAGTCTCTTTCTAGCCTTCACTTGTACTAAGCGGGAATACTGCTTGTGCATACACTTCATAAACCCCAAAGTTATTCGATATGAGTCCACCATACCTTCCTATATGCAGTATTTACCTGCCATTCCAAGTAAATTTGTATGTGCCAAACTCTAAACCTTCAAATGAAATTCTGTTTTGTATGCTCGAACAGCTCATGTATCAACTAGGGTTGTCTATATCTTCCATGCTAGGTGGGTCATTCTCATGATGAGTGGACTCCGCTCATGATTCACGAGAAAATGGCCGGTAACCGGGATGCCCGGTCCCATGCTCAAATCAACTCAAAATAATTAAACAAAACTCCCCCAAGGCTGTTGTTGGTATGGATGGTACCCATTGTTTCGGGTCAGTCGTGGAGTGTGCTTGTTGGTGGTGGGGGAGTATAAACTTTACCATTCCGTTTGGGAACCGCCTATAATGTGTGTAGCATGGAAGATATCGAGATCTCTTGGTTGTTGTGTTGACAATGAAAGTATACCGCGCAAAATATTATTTATCTCTATTTCAAAACTCGATCTCTGACACCTCTACAAATCCCTGCTTCCCTCTACGAAGTGCCTATCTATTTACTTTTATGTTGAGTCATCATCCTCTTATTAAAAAGCACCAGTTGGAGAGCACCGCTGTCATTTGCATGCATTGCTATTAATTTACATTGAGTATGACTGTGACTGGTTCTCTTTTACCATGAATTACAATGTCTAGTCAATCCTTGATCTTCAGAGGTGCTCTGCATTTATGTTTTGCGATCTCAGAAAGGGCTAGCGAGATACCATCTTGTTATATCATATCATGATTGTTTTGAGAAAGTGCTGTCATCCGAGGTTTATTATTATTACTCGCTAGTTGATTATGCCATTGATATGAGTAAACATGAGACCTAAATGTTATTGTGAATGTGGTTAGTTCATAATCTTTGCTAAAAACTTGAATATTGGCTTTACATATTTGCAACAACAAGAGCAAACGGAGTTTGTAAAAGTTTTTCTTTATCACTTCCAGTTTGTCAACTGAATTGCTTGAGGACAAGCAAAGGTTTATGCTTGGTGGAGTTGATACGTCTCCAACGTATCTACTTTTCCAAACACTTTTGGTCTTGTTTTGGACTCTAACTTGCATGATTTGAATGGAACTAACCCGGACTGTTGTTGTTTTCAGCAGAATTGCCATGGTGTTATTTTTGTGCAGAAATAAAAGTTCTCGGAATGACCTAAAAATCAACGGAGAATATTTTTGGAATATATAAAAATTACTGGCGAAAGAATCAAGACCAGGGGGCCCACACCCTATCCACGAGGGTGGGGGCGCGCCCACCCATGGACGCGCCCCCTGTCTCGTGGGCCCCCTGAGGCTCCACCGACCTCAACCCCAACTCCATATATTCACTTTCAGGGAGAAAAAAAATCAGAGAGAAGGATTCATCGCGTTTTACGATACGGAGCCGCCGCCAAGCCCTAATCTCTCTCGGGAGGGCTGATCTGGAGTCCGTTCGGGGCTCCGGAGAGTGGAGATCGTCGCCATCATCATCATCAACCTTCCTCCATCACTAATTCCATGATGCTCACCGCCGTGCGTGATTAATTCCATCATAGGCTTGATGGACAGTGATGGGTTGGATGAGATTTACCATGTAATCGAGTTAGTTTTGTTAGGGTTTGATCCCTAGTATCTGTTATGTTCTAAGATCGATGTTGCTATGACTTTGCTATGCTTAATGCTTGTCACTAGGGCCCGAGTGCCATGATTTCAGATCTGAACCTATTATGTTTTCATGAGGATATGTGAGTTCTTGATCCTATCTTGCAAGTCAATAGTCACTTACTATGTGTTATGATCCGGCAACCCCGAAGTGACAACAATCGGGACCACTCCCGGTGATGACCGTAGTTTGAGGAGGTCATGTATTCACTAAGTGTTAATGCTTTGGTATGTTACTCTATTAAACGGAGGCCTTAATATCCCTTAGTTTCCAATAGGACCCCGCTATCACGGGAGGGTAGGACAAAAGATGTCATGCAAGTTCTTTTCCATAAGCACGTATGACTATATTCGGAATACATGCCTACATTACATTGATGAACTGGAGCTAGTTCTGTGTCACCCTATGTTATAACTATTACATGAGGATCGGTGGTAACAAGGGACTGGGGACACGATGTTTATCCAGGTTCGGGCCCACTCTATCGAGGTAATACCCTACTTCCTGCTTGATTGATCTTGATGAATATAGAGTTAAAATTGTTGATCTACCTCGAGATCGCAATGGATAAACCATAGAAGTCTAGCCTATGTAATTGTGATTCTCCTGTCCTCTACAGACAAGACCCTCTAGTTTATATATCCACCGGAGGGGGCCTAGGGTTACAAAGATTACTTGGGAAGGAATAAATCATTACATCCGGACATCTATCCTGCCTTTCTACATACGCATGAGCCCTAACCGGTGATGGGGGATGTCTTTTTATCTGCATCTTCACGGCACATCTGTCCGGCCCAGCTTCGATAGACCAGACATTTTGCCATATTTAAATATTGTTATGATAATTATGCTTCTAATGCCTATGTTAAACCATATATTGAGGACTCCTCCGCTATCCAAGAAGAGACTAATATTTTACAGGAGTCTATGGAAGAAGAAATTAATGACATTGTGAGCTCATTGGATGAAAAAGATGAGGAGGAGAGCAAAGAACAAAAGGAGGAAGAGCGGATTGATCACCCGTGCCCACCTTATAATGAGAGTAACTCTTTATCCCATACAGTATTTAATTTCCCTTCGTGCTTACCGAAGGATGAATGCTATGATGATTGTTATGATCCCGTTGATTCTTTTGAAATATCCGTTTTTGATGTTGCTTGCTATGCTTGTGGCCAAGATGCCAATATGAATTATGCTTATGGAGATGAACTTGCTATAGTTCCTTATGTTAAACATGAGATAGTTGCTATTGCACCCACACATGATAGTCCTATTATCTTTTTGAATTCTCCAAACTACACTATATCGAAGAAGTTTGCACTTATTAAGGATTATATTGATGGGTTGTGTCGTGGAAATAACATGGCAGATGTCCGGTTGAGCGGACTTGATGATGAAACCATCGCACGGGTTAGCTTGAAAGGATTCATGGCACACAAAGGACACAAAGGATTTATACTAGTTCGGCCCCTTCGGAAAAGGTAAAAGCCTACGTCTAGTTGGTTGATATTGCTTGGGCGTCGATTTACAGGGAGCGGATTTGCTTTGCCTGCCTCTCGACGGATTGATTGTTGCTTGTCTTTGAACCGTCGCTGGGTCGTCCCTTTATATAGAGGTGACGCCTGGTCTGGTTTACAGAGTCCCGAGGCCGTCTCATAATCGTGTCCGCCTCGGTCTCTGTCTTTTCTTTCCTATCTCTCAAGTTACATCTCTTGGCGGTTTACAAACCGTACTTCTATACATGGGCCTTGAAATCTCATGGGCCGTAGTCTCTACTAAAATATTAAAACCAAGTACAATGTAACTAAGCCGGTTTACAATATCCGGTTTATACCTACTAACCATATCCCTGACATTAGGCCCCAGAATGATTTGAACTTGTTCATATCAGTCTTCTTCGTCTCACATAATTTTCTTCTGTCTTCATCTTTTTGTAAACCGGCTCTGACGTCATCCTCCGAAATCATTAAAATCTGACAATGACATCATCTCCGCATTTAACGCCGTGAGCTGTACTGTAGCGTATTTTAAGGGTTATCCCGAAGATCGAGGCATCACGGGATCTTTATCCGATTTCTGTCTCCTCGATTCTCGCACCTGTCGTTTCAGATCTGACTCCTGGCTATAAATACTGCCACCCTCCATTCATTATCTTCTTCTCACTTCATCCTCTTCCTGCGTCTTCTTCCTCCATTGCTGCCCGAGCTCAAACCGCCGCCGACGACCGCCGGATCTCCAGTCTTCGCCCGGCCGCTGCATCAACCTGAGCCTCGACCAGATCAATCTCCGCCGCCGATTCTCGCTGTCCCAGGTATGTTCATCCTCCTTGCTGTTGATCTGCGTCCGCCATTGCTTCGCCTTGTTCTTCCGCCATTAGGGCTTCCAATGAAGCTTCTCCTCTTCGTAGATACGTTTCTCATAGAAGATTTGTGACCTTTAGGCCCTAGTCAGCAGATCTTCCGCTTAGTATTAGACTAGATCTCACCGTCATAGTGCTGTAGCTTTATCCGTTCCGCCATTAGAGCTCTCAGCAAGCTTCGTGTTGTTCGTTCTTTGAACCTGTGACTCGTAGTAGCTTTACTTTTCGATCTTCTCCATTTTTACTCCGCTGTAGATGCGTCGAATCTTTATTGCTCCTGTCTGACATGTAAACCCATCTTTTTAGAAATAAGTCTGTGTAGCTTTTCTTTGAGTCTCTTAGATTAATTTCTTTTCCTCAGCATACTCAGATCTTTCCCCCTTAGCAATCATTTGGAAACCTGTTTTTCTCCTCTGTAGATTCGCTAAGTATGTTCCGGTTTAAATTGATATGCCATAAACCGGAAATGATATAAACTGACGCAATGATCTAAACTGTTCCTCTTCAACTTCCATTTAAACCGGAAATGATATAACTTGTTTTATGATTGCCGGTTTAACTTTACCAGCTAGTTCTCAGTTTCAACCATCGTATAATATAAGTAGATCCCGGATCATTGTACGTTCATAATCCGTTTCTTGTACTTTATCTTCTTCAGCACCTTGTTCAATGGCTAAGCAGTATGTTTCCTATGATTGGGTCCGTTCCGTCGTGACTGAGGATGACTTAATCAAGCTGTCAAAAATCGGCACATTAGGCCCTCAGGCTGAGCTAAAATGGCGTGCTCCGGGTAATGAATGCCCTCCTACTCCTAGATCCGGGGAAGTCATCGTATTTCTGGACCACATCTCCAGAGGCTTCTCTCCCCCCGGTTCAAGATTTTTCCGGGATGTTCTTGCCACCTTCCAGCTGCACCCACAGGATATCGGACCAAATTCCGTTTCCAACATTTGCGATTTCCAAGTATTTTCTGAAGTGTATCTGCAAGAGGAGCCTTCAGTTGATTTATTCCGGGATTTCTTCCATGCAAACCGGCGCACTGAATTCACCAGCGGACCTCACCAAGAGCTTGGTGGGATTAGTATTCAGAAAAGGAGGGATGTAGTTTTTCCTCACGCCTCTTTACATACTCACCCTAAGGATTGGAACAAATCCTGGTTTTATTGTGTAGACACTTCTCCTGAAGGTGAAAATCCTTTGCCGGGTTATCGCGAAACTCGTATCCCGGCGAATCACCCCTTGCCACAAGGGCTTAGCGCTGCTGAACGGACCCGGTTTTCACCACAGCTCTCCAAGCTGAGAGCTTTTATGGCAAATGGTCTGATCGGCACTGATTTCCTTCGCTGCTGGCTATCCTGGAGCATCCTTCCCTTAAGCCGGCGCCCTAAGCTAATGTGCAAATACTCTGGTAAACCGGATGATCCTCAGAGGTTTACTAAGGATAAGCTTTCTGAATCGGAGGTAGTGGAATCGGCCAAGAAGATTGTCAATCCTGCCTTGACAGATTGCTCTAAAGTTGGCTTGGCCCCGTACTTTAAGAAAAATAAGCTGCCTGAAGTAAGTTTGTCTTTGGCTTGTACTTTATAAACCGTCCTCTTTGAACCGTTTTCAATTACTCTTTGTGTTTTCAATTAGGCTGATGACCCCTTCTGGAGAAGAAAACCTCAGGAAAAACCTGTAAAGCAGGCTCGCCGGAAAACTCCTGCAAACAAGAAAAGGAAAGCAGCCATCGATGCCGGTTCTCCTTCTGAGGATGATGATCCGGACTCCGAGGTATGCCTTACTCCGGTTTAAGTCTCGCTTTCATGTACTTGTAATCATATCTAATGATACCTTTTCACAGGAACCGCTTGAAGGTGATAACCCGGCTGAGATTGAGGTAACCCTTATTTCTTCTGATTCAGAACCTCTTCCTCAAAAAAGCCGTCGGACAGTCAGAAAATATCAATTTTCTCATCCTTATGCTAAGTTGGATCCTAACTTTACTTTGAAGAAGCAACAGCACGAAGCTTTTCGCCGGACCACTCGCC
>LR738715.1:339762188-339773723 GCA_902687465.1 Secale cereale
TCCCAAGGGGCCGGGCCATCCCTGAACGTGAGCGTATCGACTGTTCAGGGAGCCCAAGGAATCATAAACATAGCCAATCAATGGGACGTGGGCAAACCGGACTGTCCCAAGGGGCCGGGCCATCCCTGAACGTGAGCGTATCGACTGTTCAGGGAGCCCAAGGGATCATAAACATAGCCAATCAATGGGACGTGGGCAAACCGGACTGTCCCAAGGGGCCGGGCCATCCCTGAACGTGAGCGTATCGACTGTTCAGGGAGCCCAAGGAATCATAAACATAGCCAATCAATGGGACGTGGGCAAACCGGACTGTCCCAAGGGGCCTCTAAAGTTCCTCCTGACTCTGCAGGTTTTTCCTTTTATGGGGTTTTTCTCTTCTTGAACCGGATTTAATCTCTTGTTCCCGAGAGTTCTGCCACTCCTTCACATATCCTGCAAAGATTAGTTTCTAAAACCGGCCAACATTGAAATATGATACTTGATAACAAACTGATATGGTTATTTGGCGCAAAATTTGTGTATACGGAGAAAGGGCTGAGCCCCCGGTTTACCGAGGGTGCCGGTTTATTCATTATTCATAATATATACATAGGATACATTGGAGCCCATGGCTCAAGTGTAGTATGGCCGTAAATGAGCGATGTTCCACGGCCTTTTCGTCTCCTCTTCTGATGTCCGTGAATCCTTGTGTTCTCGAATGTCCACCAAATAATATGAACCGTTGTGTAAATTCTTGCTGACCACAAAGGGCCCTTCCCATGGCGGGGATAGCTTGTGCATATCTGTTTGATCTTGGATAAGCCGAAGTACCAAGTCACCCTCCTGGAATGTCCTGGTTCTAATCCGGCGGCTATGATATCTGCGCAGATCTTGCTGATAAATCGCCGACCGTGTTGCAGCTATATCACGCTCTTCATCCAACCGATCCAAACCGTCTTGTCTTGACTCCTCATTAACAGCTTCCACATAGGCCGCTACCCTCGGTGAATCATGGCGTATGTCACTTGGAAGAACTGCTTCTGCGCCTTAAACCATGAAGAAAGGTGTATAACCTGTAGACCGGTTGGGTGTAGTGTTAATACTCCAAAGGACAGACGGTAATTCTTCAACCCAACACCCTGGGGTTCTCTGCAAAGGTGTCATAAGCCGGGGTTTGATTCCTCACAAAATCTCCTGATTTGCCCTTTCTGCCTGACCATTGGATTGGGGGTGAGCCACAGAAGACACGTCCAAACGAATATGCTCTCGTTGACAGAATTCTTCCATCTCACCCTGAGATAAGTTGGTGCCATTATCTGTGATGATGCTGTGTGGAAAACCAAACCGGAATATTACTTTTTTGATGAATTTGACCGCTGTTGCCGCATCACACTTGCTTATAGGCTCCGCTTCAACCCACTTCGTAAACTTGTCTACTGCTACTAGTAGATGAGTTTTCTGATCTTGGGATCTCTTGAAAGGACCAACCATGTCAAGCCCCCAAGTTGCAAAAGGCCAAGTTATTGGTATCATCCGGAGTTCTTGTGCCGGAACAAGGGCACGTCTTGAGAACTTCTGACAAGCGTCACACTTGCGGACCAGGTCTGCCGCATCTGCATGCGCGGTTAACCAATAAAAGCCATGTCGGAAAGCTTTAGCCACTAAAGATTTTGATCCGGCATGATGACCACAATCCCCTTCATGAATCTCTCTTAGAATCTCACAACCTTCCTCAGCTGAAACACACCGTTGAAATACTCCAGAAGTGCTACGATGGTGCAGCTCTCCATTGGCAATTGTCATAGATTTGGAACGCCGGATTATCTGCCGTGCTTCGTCTTCGTCCTCTGGTAACTCTCCTCGGCTTAAGTATGCCAAATAGGGTAACGTCCAATCCGGAATAACATGGATTGCTGCAACCAACTGTGCCTCTGGATCCGGAACAGCTAGGTCGTTCTCTGAAGGTACTTGAACCGAAGGACTGTGCAATTCATCCGAAAAGGTGTTTGGTGGTACCGGTTTACGTTGCGATCCTAGCCGGCTTAAAGCGTCGGCTGCTTCGTTCCTCCGCCGGTCTATATGCTCCACCTGATATCCCTTGAAATATCCTGCAACCGCTTCAACCTCTCGTCGATAAGCCGCCATGAGGGGATCCCTTGAATCCCACTTGCCTGAAACTTGCTGTGCCACTAGGTCTGAATCACCCAGGCACTTAACCCGGCTCAAATTCATCTCTTTTGCCAACCGCAAACCATGAAGTAGCGCTTCATATTCTGCTGCATTATTAGTACAAGGAAATAATAACCGGAGGACATAACAAAATTTATCACCTCTGGTGGAAGTTAAGACAACTCCAGCCCCCGAGCCCTCCAACTGCTTAGAACCGTCGAAGTGAATCGTCCAATAAGTAAGATCCGGCTTCTCCTCAGGAGTCTGCAACTCCGTCCAGTCATTGATGAAATCGACCAATGCCTGAGATTTTATAGCAGTACGCGGTACATACTTCAATTCATGCGGACTGAGCTCAATGGCCCACTTGGCTACCCTGCCTGTAGCTTCCCTATTCTGGATTATGTCCCCCAACGGAGCTGAACTAACCACAGTTATTGGATGCCCTTGGAAATAATGCTTCAGTTTCCGGTTTGCCATGAACACCCCATATACCAACTTCTGCCAATGAGGGTACCTTTGCTTAGACTCGATGAGTACTTCACTCACATAATAAACCGGGCGCTGAACCGGATGTTCCTTCCCTGCTTCCTTGCGCTCAACCACAATCGCAACGATGACTGCCCGTGTATTCGCAGCAACATATAACAGCAAAGGTTCTTTATCAATGGGAGCAGCTAAAACCGGTGGTTTTGCTAGTTGCTGTTTCAGATTCTCAAACGCTGTATTTGCCTCATCACTCCAAATGAACCGGTCCGTTTTCTTCAACATTTGATAAAGCGGGATCGCTTTTTCTCCTAAGCGACTGATAAACCGGCTCAGCGCCGTGATCCGGCTAGCTATGCGCTGAACATCATTGATGCAGACCGGTTTTGTCAAAGATGTGATGGCCTTGATCTTCTCCGGGTTGGCTTCTATTCCCCTGTTCGAGACCAGGAATCCCAGAAGCTTACCAGCCGGTACACCAAAAGCACATTTCTCCGGATTAAGCATCATCCTGTAAGCCCGAAGATTATCAAAGGTTTCTCTGAGGTCTTCTATCATTGTTCTTTCCTCCTTTGATTTGACCACGATGTCATCCACATAAGCATGCACGTTCCTTCCTATCTGCCCTTTCAAACAATTCTGAACACAACGCTGATAAGTTGCCTGTGCACACTTGAGCCCAAAAGGCATAGACACATAGCAAAAAGCACCAAAAGGGGTTATGAAAGCCGTCTTCTCTTGATCCTCAACTGCCATCTTGATCTGGTGATAACCTGAATACGCATCCAGAAAACTCAGCCGCTCACGCCCTGCTGTGGCATCAATAATCTGATCAATGCGAGGTAGAGCAAAAGGATCAGTCGGGCAAGCTTTATTGAGGTCTGTGTAGTCCACACACATCCTCCACTTCCCATTCTTCTTTAGAACCAGCACCGGATTAGCCAACCATTCCGGATGAAAAACTTCCACTATGAACCCTGCCGCCAAAAGTCTGGCCACTTCTTCTCCTATAGCCTTGCGCCTCTCTTCATTAAAGCGGCGCAGATACTGTTTTACCGGTTTAAACTTCGGATCAATATTCAACTTGTGCTCAGCGAGTTCCCTCGGTATACCTGGCATGTCAGAAGGTTTCCATGCAAAGATATCCCGATTCTCACGGATGAACTCGATGAGCGCGCTTTCCTATTTAGGATCCAGGTTAGCACTGATGGTGAATTGCTTAGACGAGTCTCCAGGCACAAAATCAACCTGTTTAGTCTCTTCCGCTGACTTGAACTTCAAAGACGGATCATGCTCGGTAGTTGGTTTCTTCAGCGGAGTCATATCTGCCGGATCAACATTATCTTTATAAAATTTTAACTCTTCCGTGGCACATACCGCTTCTGCATAAGCTGCATCACCTTCCTCACACTCCACTGCTATCTTTCGACTGCCATGCACCGTAATCGTGCCTTTATGACCCGGCATCTTAAGCTGCAAATAAACATAACATGGCCTAGCCATAAATTTAGCATAAACCGTCCTTCCAAACAGAGCATGATACGAACTTTTAATTTTGACAACTTCAAAAGTGATCATCTCCGATCTGGAATCATGCTCATCTCCAAAGGTAACTTCTAAGTCAATCTTACCAACTGGATAAGCTGACTTACCTGGGACCACCCCGTGAAACACTGTGTTTGATGTCCTTAACTTTTTATCTGTCAGACCCATGCGACGAAAGGTCTCGTAATACAATATATTGATACTGCTACCTCCGTCCATGAGGACTTTAGTAAATTTGTATCCTCCCACCTGAGGTGCTACCACCAAGGCTAAATGTCCCGGATTATCTACCCGTAACGGGTGGTCCTCTCTGCTCCATACAATGGGCTGCTCTGACCATCGTAGAAATTGTGGCGTCGCCGGTTCTACTGCATTAACAGCCCGCTTTAAAACCTTCTGGTCTCTCTTACATAAACTCGTGGTGAAAACATGATATTGACCGCTGCTCAACTCCTTCGGATTACTCTGGTATCCGGATTGCTGCTGTTGCTGCGGACGCTGTTGCTGCTGGTTTCCTTGGTTATTGTAACTCCCTTGGCCCTGCTGCTGATTATTCTGATTGTTGTAACCACCTTGATGATGCGATTGATTTCCCTGACCATGATAACCACCTTGATGATGTGATTGACTTCCCTGACCATTGTAACCACCTTGATGATGCGATTGATTTCCCTGACCATTGTAGTTTCCTTGACTATTTTGGTCGCCTGGCCGGGATTGATAACCGCCGTTGTTCCCTTGATAATCGCCGTTGCCCCTATATCCTGATCCGGAGTTGTTCCCTTGATAACCCGGACCATAAAACCCGGGCCCTGAACCGCCGTTCGGGGGCCGGCTAGGAGGATTAAAACGGCCGTTCCCTGCTTTCATAAAGGACAGGCATTCTCTTATAGTATGCCTTGCAATCCTCCCTCTTCCGCTATGCTTTAGACAGGGTTGATCCAAATCCTGCTCCCAACCCGGGTTTCCTCCGCCGGTTTGGAGAGTGGGACCCTGCTGATTAACCTGAAGACCGCCTTGAGCCTGTGTATTAGCAACAAAATCGGAGCTATTTTCTGCCTTCCGTTTACCCAAAAAGCTTGAAGAAACCAGATTAACCGGCGCCGGTTTACCGGACTTGCTGACCTTCCCCGTTTTATCTCCTTCCGCTTCCGAGTACTTGGTATTATCCGAGTCTCCGTATTTCACCAGGGCACTCATTAAACTCCCCATGTCATTACAGTCCCGCTTAAGCCGTCCGAGCTTTAACTTTAAAGATTCAAACCGGCAATTGTTTTCCAACGTCACTATTGCCGTACTAGGATTGATACCATTCGAAGAGTGTAAAATCTCCGCCACTCTGCGTACCCAGGCTGCTGTAGACTCCTGCTCGCCTTGCACACAGGCTGCTAAATCTATCACCGACATTGGTTGCTTGCATGTATCCTTGAAATTTTTGATGAACTGACTGCGCAGCTCCCCCCATGACCCGATAGAATTCGGAGGTAGCGCCTTCAGCCAAGTCCGGGCCGTGCCCTCGAGCATCATAGTGAAATATTTGGCACAAGCCGATTCATCCACATCCAGCATCTCCATGGCCATCTCGTAACTCTCCACCCAAGCTTCGGGTGGTAAATCGGCTGTGTAATTAGGCACCTTGCGAGGTCCTTTGAAATCCTTGGGCAACTTAACGCTCCGTAGGGCGGGGACGAGACATTGTATTCCAAAACCGCTCGCTGTAGCTCCTGTCCCTGTAGTGGCTGTGTGAACCGGCGTTGACTGACGAATTTCCTCCCTGGCATCCGATCTAGGCCGGTTTAGGTCCGGGGCTGGCATCTCCGCCCTTGCCGGATTATCCTGCCTGTGCTGACGTCTCCTGCGCTCACTGCTAGACACTTCTGGCTCCTCCCAATGTCTAGAGTAACTTCGGTTGGGACGTGGTGTTGAATGTAACCTTTCCCTGCTATGAGAGTACGCTTGCTGCTGTATTAACGCCGTATTAAGCAGCTTCTGGGCCCTGCGCGCCTCTATCGCCACCGGGGACGTTTCTTCCACGGGTAAAGCGGCCAACCGTGCTGCCGTTGCAGCAATATTATCCAAAGGGTTTGAATAGTGTCCCGGAGGGACAGGAACATGAGGCGTCGATGTAATCCGACGCTCCCGTTCTGCGGCGGGCTGCTGAACCGGCTCGTCCCGAGCCGGTGGGCTTCTCCGGTTTAAGGCCGGATTATTACTGGCCCCAGCCCCAGGTGTTCTGAACAAATTCGTAGATTCGAAACCCGGCGGTAGGCGGGATCGATACTTTCGCCCCCTTACTCCTTCCACAGAAGCCTGCTCCATCCTTAAATGAAAGGCTTGATGATCCAACTCTGCTTGTCTTATGGCTAACATCTCTCCTTCCGCTTTTAAATCCTCCTTTAACTGATCGATCCGGGCTTTCAACTCAAGAAGCGCTGCATCATGTTGCGCCTTGTCTGCTGGAGCTACGACCTCCACTGCTTTAGCTGTGAACTCCTCGATCAAGGTGGATAGAACTTCAGTAAGGGAGGGATTTGAACCGCTTCCCCCTGCACCAGCCTCTGCTGTTGTTCCGTTCGTCGGGGGTTGTGAACCGGCCATGAAGACCGCCACCCGGCTTGGCGGGCCAGAGGGGTCCGGAATACTGTTTCCATCGGACTCGCCCTCAGACCGGCCGTCCCGCAACTGATACAGAGATTTAGTTTCCCCGGATGAAGACTCGTCATCTGAGTAGACGACGGTTGCACCGTCAGATTTCGATCCGTCCTCGGCTTGGCCTCCGTGAATTGCTCCAACGAACACATGCTTCCTGGCAGGCTGAATCCGGGCCGATCTCGCACGCTGAGCCGGCTCGACGATGTTGGGGAGGGTGTCCGGCTCAGGTCCCGGTTCACCAATTTTGCCAATGAAGACTTGGATGCTGCCGAAGGGGACCCGGTACCCGTATTCGATCGAATCGGCCTCCGGTCCCCAACCCGCGTCGTTGATGTAGATCCGGCCACGACGACTCTTGGTCATCCGGCCGACTGCGTAACCCTTTAACCCTTCGAAGCCGCCTTTCAAGAACTCGAAACCATCGTGCGCAGGCCCCACGGTGGGCGCCAACTGTCGTGGAAATAACACGGCAGATGTCCGGTTTAGCGGACTTGATGATGGAACCATCGCACGGGTTAGCTTGAAAGGATTCATGGCACACAAAGGACACAAAGGATTTATACTAGTTCGGCCCCTTCGGAGAAGGTAAAAGCCTATGTCTAGTTGGTTGATATTGCTTGGGCGTCGATTTACAGGGAGCGGATTTGCTTTGCCTGCCTCTCGACGGATTGATTGTTGCTTGTCTTTGAACCGTCGCCGGGTCGTCCCTTTATATAGAGGTGACGCCTGGTCCGGTTTACAGAGTCCCGAGGCCGGCTCATAATCGTGTCCGCCTCGGTCTCTGTCTTTTCTTTCCTATCTCTCAAGTTACATCTCTTGGCGGTTTACAAACCGTACTTCTATACATGGGCCTTGAAATCTCATGGGCCGTAGTCTCTACTAAAATATTAAAACCAAGTACAATGTAACTAAGCCGGTTTACAATATCCGATTTATACCTACTAACCATATCTCTGACAGGTTGCCTTTTTCCGTTACACATGATGATTTTGATGAGTATAATATGCATGTTCTTGCTGCTTATACTTGCAATTATTATGAGAGAGGAACTATATCCCCGCCTCTCTATGTTTCCAACACGGTAAAATTGCAAGAAACTGCTTATACTATGCATTGGCCTTTACTTGATGTGCATGAATTGTTCTTGTATGACATGCCTATGCATAGGAAGAGAGTTAGACTTCGTTTTTGCATGACACATATCACTTTGTGCTCACTACTAAATGCCAAATCATTGTTAATCAAAATTGGCTTTGATTTACCTTGGGATCTGGGTGGATCCATTACTTGAGCACCATATGCCTAGCTTAATGGCTTTAAGGAAAGCGCTGCCAGGGAGACAACCCGGAAGTTTTAGAGAGTCATTTATTTCTGTTGTGTGCTTTTATAAAGTTTAAAAACCAAAAAAATAAAGAGGGGAACCTAAAAATTTTTCAAAAAGAAAAGTGGAAGTAAGAAGGACGACCATCGTTGAAATGGGGGAGCTCCTTGAACTTTGTTCATGCCCATGGAAATTTGCAAATCTTGAATTACAGAAAAATTTCAAAAATAATAATTATCCCCTTGTACAATTCCATTGTATTATAAAAATAATGTGCCAAGAATTTCCTTTAGGATGATTAAACTGCTTGTTGGTTTGTGCGATGCAAAATCAGAAACTTTGGCTGTAGTGCGCGATTTTACATTTTTACTGCAACGTCGAATGGATCTAAAACTTTTTGCAAAGTTTTGATATACAAATTGTTGATTTTTCCGAATTTTCCATAATTTTAGAGTTACAGGAGTATGGTTAATGTTCAGATTACTACGGAATGTCCTGTCTTCACAGATTGCTATTATAGCTTCATTATTTGCATATGTTTGAATTCTTATTGAAGCCTCCTTGACTTGGGGCCATAGAATTGTGATAGCATACAGTGGATAATGTTTTTTCATAATTATACAATAATGTTAGAGCAGTACATGATGGGATTTCATTGATCACATGCACTAACCCCGCCACTAAAAGTTCGGTTAAGTTTTGTGTGGATGAAGTGTTGGAAGATCGAGGAGGTCTCGATGTGAGAAGAAGGAGGAGAGGCAAGAGCTCAAGCTTGGGGATTCCCAAGGCACCCCAAGTAAATATTCAAGGAGACTCAAGCATCTAAGCTTGGGGATGCCCCGGAAGGCATCACATCATTCTTCAACTAGTATCGGTATGTTTTCGGATTCGTTTCGTTCACATGATATGCGTAAACTCTTGGAGTGTCGTGTGCTTTCTATTTTTCCTTTTAATAAATGCACCATGCTGGTATGAGATAGTCCTTGGTTGATATATAGAATGCTCTTTGCACTTCACTTATATCTTCTGAGTATGGCTTTATAGAATGCTTCATGTGCTTCACTTATATCATTTGAAGTTTGGATTACATGTTTCTCCTCACATAGAAAACCGCCATTTGTAGAATGCTCTTTTGATTCACTTATATTTGTTAGAGCGTGGGCAAATCTTTTGTAGAAAGAATTAAAACTCTCTTGCTTCACTTATATCTATTTGGAGAGTTGATAGGAATTTGCCATTCACATGGTTAGTCATAAAATCCTACATAAACTTGTAGATCGCTGAATATGATATGTTTGATTCCTTGTAATAGTTTTGCGATATAGAGATGCTAATATGTGGGAGGTACTAGTGAATGCTTGTGGTTTAGTATAAATATTGGTGTTAAAGTTTGTAATTCCCGAAGCATGCACGTATGGTCTCCTAACTATGTAACTAAATTGGCGCGCACTGTATTTTGATTGTTTATCTTTGCGTGAAGGTCGGGGGCGCGCGATGGTTAACTCCTACCTACCTCCCCCCAGGAGCATGCGTCGTAGTATTTTTGCTTCAAGGGCTAATAGATTTTTCGCAATAAGTATGTGAGTTCTTTATGACTAATGTTGAGTCCATGGATTATACGCACTCTCACCCTTCCAACTTGCTAGCCACTCTAGTACCGCACAATTTTCGTCGGTGCATCAAACCACCTTATACCCTTCCTCAAAACAGCCACCATACCTACCTATTATGGCATTTCCATAGCCATTCCAAGATATATTGCCATGTAACTCCACCATTCCGTTTAATATGACATGCAGCATCATTGTCATATTGCCTTGCATGATCGTAAGATAGCTAGCATGATGTTTCCATGGCTTGTCCGTTTTTTGATGTCATTGCTACGCTAGATCATTTCACATCCCGGTACACCGCCGGAGGCATTCATATAGAGTCATATTTTTGTTCTAGCATCGAGTTGTAATATCGAGTTGTAAGTAAACAGAAGTGTGATGATCACCATTATTAGAGCATTGTCCCTTGAAAAAAAAAGAAAAAAAAGAAAGGCCAAATAAAAAAGAGAAAGGCCAAATAAAAAAAGGAAGGCCCAAAAAAGGGAAAAAAGAAAAAAAATGGAAAAAAGGAAGAAAAAAGGGGACAATGCTACTATATTTTTCCACACTTGTGCTTCATCATAGCACCATGTTCTTCATGATAGAGAGTCTCCTATGTTGTCACTTCCATATACTAGTGGGAATTTTCATTATAGAACTTGGCTTGTATATTCCAACAATGGGCTTCCTCAAATGCCCTAGGTCTTCATGAGCAAGCAAGTTGATGCACACCCACTAGTTTTCTTTTGAGCTTTCATACACTTATAGCTCTAGTGCATCCGTTGGCAATCCCTACTCACTCACATTGATATCTATTGATGGGCATCTCCATAGCCCATTGATACGCCTAGTCGATGTGAGACTTTCTCCCTACTTTTGTCTACTACCACCTTCTATTCCACCCATAGTGCTATGTCCATGGCCCACGATCATGTATTGCGTGAAGAGTTGAAAAGGTTCGAAAAAGTAAAGTATGAAAACAATTGCTTGGCTGACACCGGGATGGACATGAGGGGTACCTTGTGTTAAGAAAAGGGAGCATGAAAGACTATATGATTTTGTAGGGATAACGTTTTTTAGCATTGATATTTTGAAAGACTTGATTGTTTGTTGGGATGCTCGAGTATTAAATTCTTTTATGTCAAATGATAAACTGTTGTTTTGAATCACTCGTGTCTTAATATTCATGCCATGATTAGATTACATGATCAAGATTATTCTAGGTAGCATTCCACATCAAAAATTATCTTTTTTATCATTTACCTACTCGAGGACGAGCATTAATTAAGCTTGGGGATGCTGATACGTCTCCGTCGTCTCTATAATTTTTTATTGTTCCATGCCAATATTCTACAACTTTCATATACTTTTGGCAACTTTTTATACTATTTTTGGGACTAACATATTGATCCAGTGTCCAGTGCCAATTCTTGTTTGTTGCATGTTTTTTGTTTCACAGAATATCCATATCAAACGGAGTCCAAACGGGGTAAAAATGGACGGAGTTTTTTGGAATATATGTGGATTTTGGAAAGTGGAATCAACATGAGACGATGCCCGAGTGGCCCATGAGGGTGAGGGGTGCTCCCTGGGTCCTCGTGGCCACTCTGTAAGGCGGTTGGTGCCCTTCTTTCGCCGCAAGAAAGCTAATGTCCGGATAAAAATCGTGTCAGAAATTCAGCTCAATCGGAGTTACGGATCTCCGGGAATTTAAGAAATGGTGAAAGGCCAGAATCTGGGAACGCAGAAATAGAGAGAGATAGATCCAATCTCGGGGGGGGGGGGAGGGGA
>LR738715.1:339777533-339805059 GCA_902687465.1 Secale cereale
GCCTCGTCCCCCGCTCCCAAAAGGGATCCATATTCGAGGTGGGTGGCGTCGAAGTGTGGCGCATAGCAGGGATAGGTTACCTATTCGGCACTCCGAAGAATGCATCCGAAGAGTGGCCGTCGGAGTGGTTTTATATTGAGGACGTTGTTATTCCAGACCAAATCCGGCATGGCCTTCCTGGATTCTCCAGCCCTCCTTTGAAGAAGCACTTCAACTGGTGTCCCCGAAGCCTCATGGAAGAAGATAGTGCGGAGGTTAAGAGGCTAGTAAGCAAGATCAGAGTACTTTCCCACTCTGAGATGTCAATAATCGAAGTAATGGCAATTTCAATAACACGATGCGTTCAGCCGCTTCAATCCAGAGGGTTTCCTATATGGCATTACAACGGGCAGGACGATGCCTCACGCTGTCTACGCAAGGGTCTAGATAACCCTGCCGCTTTGGCCGCCACCCTAGCTTACCTTTACAAAGGGGAGAATGAAGGCTTTCTTCTCTTGAAATGTCGGGAAGGTTTTTCCCTGTACAACCCCATTGACTGGGTGAGTTTTAGCTTGATTGCTAGTCTCGCTCAATTTCTTTTCTGAGACATACTAACCGAACTGAATCCGGCTATTTTCAATAGGAGTGGAGGAAGGTGATCGAAGGGGTACGTAGCCCCGCTCCACAGCCAGAGGACCATGTTCGAGACATGGATCCTGGATTTGAAGAAGATCCGGATATATATATAGAGCTTACGGATGGAGTCTTATATCAGGTGAGCCATGATGGCACAGAAGTGGCCATTGTAGCCGATTACCCCGGCCTTCTTCCCTCCTCCCACGTAAGTACCCAGGAGACATCCCCTCAAAGAGGGCCTTCCCTTCACGCCTCAACCACCGCATTGTCTCATGCTCCAAAGGGGCGACGCTCATCTCACTATACCGCATCAAGGGCATCTTCTAGGAAGGCGACGCCTGCGCAAGGCGAGTCTTCGAAACGAAAGGAAACCGGGAACACCATCGAACCCCCTCCTTTATCGAAGAGGTTTGATTTTTAACATGTGCTCTGTGGCAAGGACGGATTGTAATATTTTCTGCTTTGTCTTATTTCAGGAGGAGCATACGCCGGACTGTGTCCGAGGATCCTGCTGGCCATGCGCCAACCAATCTGGCACCGGACCCATCCACAAATATTAGGGTCAATACGAGCGTAACGCCGGATTGTCCTCTCCAAGATGATTCAGATAATGTATTTGTTACCAATTCCGAAGTAGAGAGCGCGATGAATCATCGGCAGAGAAAAGAGGCCATGCGTAATCCAACTTTTACTGAAGAGGCGTTCAACGTCCTCAGCTATGCGGATGCATATATCCGAGCCGCTCGGGGTGGACTTGCCGGAGCCACTCACCGGCTTTCAAAGGATATGCGGGAAGAACTTTATGTAGATTCAATAATCATATGCTAGTAGCCCCCAAGACTTGAAGCAGTTGGCCCAACTGATTTAAGTATCATTATATCCTCAGATACCCAAGGAAAAGAATAATGCATTATCCAAGGAGCTTAAAGAATGTCGGACCAAGCTAACCGCTGTCACTACCGAATTGGAAAATTCGAAGAAATCCAAGAAGGGATCTGATGGTAAGAACAATAGTGTCCGAAAAATACGTCATGTGCCAACAATGATTCTAAATATACATTTTTAATTACAGCAGCAGGATCGACAGATCAATTGGAGGAGAAGCTAAGGGCTGCTATGGCAGACAAAAGACACGCCGAAGGGCAAGAAGCCGCTCATCAATGTGTATTAACATGGACCATTGAGGAGAAGAACAAACTACAGGATGCAAACATCAAGCAAACCGAAGAGGTAAAGGACATATGAGCCCAACTGTCGGATGCCTTGAAGGAGAACCGGAAGCTAAAAGGCGGCATATTCAGTACGACCTTTAACCTAGCTCTCGTGTAGTCCCTTGATTTTGAGCTTTATAATACTATTCCTGTAGGTTTGTTATCCAGGCGGCCCGCGGGAGAAGTGTCCGAATTTCAAGGCGACTTGTTGCAAGACTCTCCAAAGTGCACGAGCGAGCTCAAAAAGCCATGACGAACATGGCTAAAGCCTTGTGGCCATCCGATTCTCCTCCAGAGATTATGGAGGAGTTGGTGAATTTATTCAAAGGATCTCAGCGCCGCTTTGAACTATGGAAGGCATCAGCATGTCGAGAAGGTGCACGAGAAGCCCGGGCAATGGTGAAGACACGCTATACCGGACTTGATCCGAATCATATGGCCCGGGTTGGACCTCGGGGAACAAACAGACAAGAAATTCCCGTTAGCTTGGTATATGACCAAGTAAGGACAGCCGCCAAATTTTCACAACAGGACTGTAAGTTAGACAAGTCTTGTAGATGGTATAGATGAAGAGTAGGCGTTTGATTCCATGTAACAATGTACTTTATCATCAAACTTATCTCCGACCGAACTTGTTAAAGGATTGTCATGGCAGACCTTCCGCTTCAACCTCCGAAATCCAAGGGCTAGAGTGTTTCCGAATACTATACCTGTTGTAAACACTTAGTATGTTCGGAAACCAGGAAATCCGGTCATTATTGCTTGAACATACAAGCTGTGTTCGGGGAGTTATGTTATATTACTGTTTAACGTAAGAAACATCTTCTAGGGAGAATAGTACCGTTAAGGGTTCCTTTCCCTGGGTCAGCATGCGTAAGTATGCTTGACTAGGCTTTGATCCTAAAAATTAGGATTACATGAAGCCTATCATGTGAGATTGAGGAATTATGTGCCAAAAAGCAATTCATCGTTTGCCCGCCGACCAATGATTCACTTAAGAATGCTAACTTTCGACTTCACCCGTCTGAGGTACAGGTCCCGATTACCCGGTTGTAATAATCGCAGAGGTGCTTCCTTTACACCCTAGCCAAACAATCGGGAACGTAGGGTATAAACACAGGAGCTAGGCAACCCAGCTTGGCAAAAACTTAAGTCATAAAGGTGCATATAGTGGCGAAGAGACTGTATGAAACAGACGACATGAGTACTGTAAGAATTAAGCTTGTAATAATGAGCTTCGTTATATAAGCCCCCAGTTATTTTGAGGTATATACATTTGAAAATGTTCACCCCTAGTAGTTCGGTTTAGCCGAACATTTTCCGGGAAGGAAAAAGCAAAAAATGAAGAGGAAAAAAGAAAAAATAAGGGAGGAGACCTAAACAGAAAGATAGATAAAAGGTGCTACCAAACTATCCGTAGAATCGTCGGAGCATGGCAGCGTTCAATGGATTCGGCTCAAGGCAATTGTCTGATGCGTTTCAAAGGCGATAGGCTCCTCCGGTGAGTACTTCGTCAATAATGAAGGGCCCTCCCATCTTGGTTTGAGCTTATCCTTTTTCTTCTCCGCGAGGAGCAAAATGAGTTCACCAACATTGTATGTTTTGGCCTGCACTTCTCTGCTTTGGTATGCCTAGCATGTTGTTGATAGAATGCGGAAAGAGCCTGCGCGATATCACGCTCCTCCTTAAGGCCGTCTAGGTCGTCCTGTCGAGGTCGGCCTCTTGCTCATCATACATACGCACTCTAGGTGAGTCATGAATAATGTCGCAGGGCAAAACAGCCTCTGCATCGTACACCATGATGAAAGGAGTATATCCGGTTGTCTGGTTAGGTGTGGTCTGCAGCCCCCAGAGTATACGGAGTCAAGCTCCTCAACCTAGTGTTTTTCTGACTCCCGTAGGGAGCACACTAGTCGGGGTTTAATACCGCTCATTATTAAGCCATTGGCCCATTCGACTTGACCATTTGTTTGAGGGTGGTACACGGAGGCGTAATCAAGTTTAATGCCTAACTTGGCGAACCCGTTTTTCACCTTGTCGGCTGTAAAGTTGGAGCCATTATCCGTGATAATACTGTGCGGGACACCATAACGGTGTTCTACACCGGATATAAAATCTATCACTGACCCTGCTTCAGCCGTTCTGATTGGTTTGTCTTCTATCCATTTAGTGAATTTGTTCACCATGACCAGCAAATATTTATTTTTGTGGCCTCCCCCTTTAAGGGGTCCGACCATATCCAGCCCCCAAACTGCAAAGGGCCAAGTAATAGGGAATGTTCTCTAACCGGTGGGAGGCATGTGACTTGATTTGTGAAAAGCTGGCATCCAACACAATGTTGGACTAGGGCTTGAGCATCTGCTCAGGCAGTTGTCTAGAAGGGACATGTTCGGAAAGCCTTGCTTATGAGAGCCCGAGCTGCGGCGTGATGGCCGCCCATGCCAGTATGTAATTTGGCTAGAAGTTGCCGTCCCTCCTTTTCTGAGATGCACCTTTGGAGAACACCAGTAGTGCTTTTCTTGTATAATTCACCTTCGTGAACTTTATAGGCTTTAGAACGCCGAACTATGCGACGGGCCTCATTTTGGTCATTAGGGAGCTCCTGCCTGTTAAGGTAGGCCAGGAAGGGTTCGGTCCAAGGGGCTATGACAACCATGATATCATGAGCCGAAGATGTTATTTCCATATCCGTATCCCTGATGACATTTGTATTGAGTTCGGCTGGTGGGGCCGTGTTCGGGCCTGAATTAGCGTATCCGCTCTTGTCCTGCCATGTCACTAATGGGTTAAACAGCCTTTCTACAAAGGTGTTAGGCGGGACCGGGTCGCGTTTGGCGCCCATGCGAGCAAGTATATCCACTGCCTAATTACTGTCTAGAGCTACATGATGAAATTACAGCCCTTCAAATCGAGCCGATATTTTTAATATGGTGTTTCGATAAGCTACCATCTTTTAATCCTTCACATCAAATTCTCCGTTTATTTGAGATATTGCAAGGTTTGAGTCTCCGGGCACCTTGAGGCATTGTATGCCCATGGATACGGCCATGCGGAGGCCGTGGAGTAGTGCCTCATATTCGGTCTCATTATTTGTGTCTATATACATGATTTGCAGTACGCAGCGGACTGTATCCCCTGTGGGAGATATCAAGATGACGCCAACCCCCAATCCAGCTAGCATTTTGGAGCCGTCGAAATACATGGTCCCGTTGGAGTATGCTCCGTACTCTTTAGGGAGTTTGGCCTCAGTCCATTCTGCGACAAAGTCGGCCAACACCTGAGATTTAATAGTCTGGCATGGTTTGTATGTTATTTCAAATGGCAAGAGCTCGATGGCCCATTTGGCTATGCGGCCGGTGGCGTCATTATTGTTTTTGATGTCACTGAGTGGTACTTCGGATGCCACTGTAATCAAACACTCTTGAAAGTAGTGTCGGGGCTTTCGAGATGCCATGAACACCGCATAGGCAATTTTTTGATAATGGGGGTATCGTGACTTGCATGGTGTGAGAACCTCTGATACGTAGTATACTGGTTTTTTAACAGGGAATTTATGTCCCTCTTCATCTCGTTCGACAACGAGTACGGCACTCACGACCTGGTGAGCTACAGAGTTGTAAAGCAACATTGTCTTGCTGATGCTTGGTGCGGCTAGGAGTAGGTAGCCCGCTAATAGGTCTTTATTTCTTCCAATCTGGATGTGGCCGCATCCTTCCATTCAAAGTTGTCTGTGCACCGTAGTTGTCTATAAAGTAACAGCGCTTTCTCTCCTATTCTAGAGATGAGGCGGCTTAGGGCCGCCATGCACCCTGCTAGCTTTTGGACTTGTTTTAGATTGGTGGGCGTAGCCAGTTGTGACAAGGCTCAGATTTTAGCTGGGTTCCCTTCAATTCCTCTATGGCAGACGATGAACCCTAACAACTTTCCGACCGAAATGCCGAAGACACATTTTGCCGGATTGAGCCCTATGTCATATGCCCGGAGGTTATCGAATGTGAGACGGAGATCGTCCACCAAGGTTTCGACGTGTTTGGTCTTGATGACTACGTCGTTGATGTATGCCTCCATTGTCTTGCCGATTTGTTTTTCTAAGCATGTTTGAATCATGCGTTGGTATGTGGCACTAGCGTTTTTGAGCCCGAAGGGCATGGTGTTGAAGCAAAAAGGCCCATACAGGGTGATAAACATCGTTGTGGCCTAGTCGGATTGCTTCATTTTTATCTGACGGTATCCAGAGTAAGCATCGAGGAAGCATAACGAGTCATGTCCTATGGTTGCATCAATGATTTAGTCAATGCAGGGAAGTGGAAAATGATCCTTAGGGCAAGCCTTGTTTAGGTCCTTAAAATCCACACAAAGGCGCCAGGATCTATCCTTGTTTGGTACCATGACTAAATTGGCTAGCTAATCCGGATGTGTAATTTCCCTTATGAATCCAGCCACCAGTAACTTGGCCAGCTCTTCCCCCATTGCTTGTATTTTGGGTTCGGAAAATCATCGTAGTGACTGCTTGAATTGTTTGAACCCTTTGATGATGTTGAGGCTGTGTTCGGCCAGCCTGCGTGGGATTCCAGGCATGTCTGAAGGGTGTGAGGCAAATATGTCCTAGTTTCCGCGTAGGAAGGCGCGCAGGGCGCTGTCTACCATCGGATCCAGCTGTGCTCCAATGGATGGTGTCTTGTTGGGGTCCTTCGGATGCACTTAAAATTTGATAGTTTCATCTGCTGGCTTGAAGGAGGTGGATTTCGATCTTTTATCAAGGACTACGTCATCCTTGTCCACCGTGGATGGTAAGGTGGTTAATTCTTCGGCCGCGAAGGCTTCAGATAGTACCTCTTGGGCCAAGGATTCGGTTTTGTTTTTGGCACAGAGAGCTCTGTCTGGATCACTTATCATTGTGATTATTCCATTGCGCCCTGGCATTTTGAGCTTCATGTACCCGTAATGGGGTATGGACTGAAAGCGTGAGAAAGCGTCCCGCCCTAGAAGAGCGTGGTATCCGCTATTGAAGGGGACAATGTGGAAGAGCAGTTCCTCTAATCTGTAATTCTCGAGTGTACCGAATACTACGTCAAATTTAATACTTCCCAAACACCGGGCTTCCCGGCTTGGAATGATTCCTCTAAAGGTTGTGTTACTTTGTTCAATGCAGGATTTGTCAACCTGCATTTTTGCAAGCGTGTCCTCGTATATGAGGTTGAGTCCGCTGCCGCCGTCCATGAGTACTTTAGTAAGGCAGAAGCCGTCTACTATTGGGTTTAGTACAAGAGCGGCTGTGGCTCGGACCGGCCGGACTCGCGGTTCGTTATCGGGAGAAAAAGTGATTGCCGTGTCGCTCCATGGGCTTGTAGTGCTTATTTGATGAACCTCGGCAAGTTCTCGATGTGCTCTCTTCCGCCGGTAGTTTGAGGAGAATGTCTCAAAGACAGTGAGGACGTAAAAAAAAATTCTCCCCTGAAGTTGTGGTGGCGAGGATTGCTTCACCGCTTTTCGCTACCTGTTGGAGTACCCAACACGTTCGAAGGCAGTGGGTTGGGATAATGTCTGGGGTCACATGTATTTGGCAAGGCTTATCTAAGAGTTCGTCTAGAACAGACCGGTGTTGTGTGAAAGGTCTATTTTTCTTGCCAATGGGCACGTGATCGGATGCCCTGCTAGGGTATGTCTGTTTTGCTTTAGCGGCATGCTGTCCAAAGACGGATTGCTCCAGATATGTATTATGGGCCTTCCAAGTACTTTCCATAGCGCAATACTCTCGTATTAAATGCAAGAATTCCGTAAAACTCTGTACGCGACGGCTGTTGAGGGCGTTCAAGACTCCTTCGTCCGTGCAGTTGCGGTGAAATATGGGAACCGCGTCGTCGTTGCAACAGTCCTTGATCTTATTTTTAACAAGTAGGAATCTAGCCCAGGATTGATGAGCCGTCTCTTGGGGCTGCTGCCATACATACATGAGATCACATATGTCCGGAGGTCTGGAGTTACTTGGAGAGTATTTACTGTGGTGGATGGGTGTGGATAAATTTGAGTCCCGACCCAATGTAGTATCCGGGGTTTGTACAACATCCGGTGTCGATGATCTAGGTCCTATGGGATCTAAGTGTTCTCCGGGCAAGGCGTCTGTCCCTGAGCTCGAGAGACACAAAGTCCCACCCGATGGAAGGGTATTCGGCTCAAAGGGTTCGGAGATCCGGATAGCGCCGGTCTCTGTTTCACAGGGGGGATATTTTCGGCATGTTCCTCGACGCCCGCCACTAGGTGAGTGATCGGGATGGAATTGTCTTCCTCCTGACCGGATTTAAGCCCGATATGGTCACTGAGTGATGAAAGCCCTAGGGCGGCAATGTGATCCAGCAGCTCGTTTAAGGACGAGGAATCCGCCAGAGTCGCGTCTTTGGAGTGTTCGGAGCCGATGTAGGAGTGGTGCTCGACGATCGTGGGGGTGCGGTTGGCCTAACGGCCATGCAGGCGCATACAGCGAACCCGCCAAGCTGGAGGACCTGGCCTAGAGCCAGGTTGTTTCCAAGGGTGATATCGTTGTTGATGACGAGACGAGCCACCGATCGCTTCTCGCGAATACACAGCGGAGCTCTCAATGAAAGCACCATTGTCGGTGTCAAAATCGGCAGATCTCGGGTAGGGGTGCCCAAGCTGTGCGTTTGAGGATCGATGGTAACAAGGGACTAGGGACACGATGTTTACCCAGGTTCGGGCCCTCTCTATCGAGGTAATACCCTACTTCCTGCTTGATTGATCTTGATGAATATAGGGTTACAAGAGTTGATCTACCTCGAGATCATAATGGCTAAACCCTAGAAGTCTAGCCTATGTAACTGTGATTCTCCTGTCCTCTACAGACAAGATCCTCCGGTTTGTATAGCCACTGGAGGGGGCCTAGGGTTACAAAGATTACTTGAGAAGGAAGAAATCATTACATCCAGACATTTATCCTGCCTTTCTACATACACAGGAGTCGGAACCGGTCACGGGGGATGTCTGTTTATCTCCATCTTCACGACCCATCTGTCCGGCCCAGCTTCGATAGACCGGACACTTGTGGACCCCCAAATCCAGGACTGCCTCAGCAAGAGCTGCCTCTTCCGCCATGCTGTTAATATACGTCATCTCTTCGTCGGTGGTGGGGCGGATGAGGTTCGTTTCCTCCCGGATGGCCCTCTCCAACAAGTTGTCGAAGAACTCATGCACCTGCTCCGCAGATGGCTCGGCCCAAGTCTGATCAAGGCCATGGGCATTGAACATCGGCATCATGGCAATGATTGAGGTCAGGGCGGAGTTGTTGCACAAGGGAATCACACCCGTCGGCAACGTGAGCGGCCTATCGGCGGCCCTAAAGTGGAACATCCTTTGGCAGAGGGCCGCATGCTGCATGACCGTCAGATTGTTGTTCAGGCCGGGGCGCAGCCTCATGATATCTGCCATGTTCCGGTACTCCCAAGCTGGTCTGCCCTTGTTCTGCAAAGGAGCGATGCGGTGGCGAAGGAAATCGGCACCAATCGTCTCGACGGTGAGCCCGGCAGCCTTGAGGCGATGGATCCTGATGATTGCCACCGTGAGCTTCCTGTCTTGAGGGCCGAGATCGCCCCAGTCGCTGCCACGAATCAGTTTCATCTGCCAGGGCATACGGAACATCTGCAGGTCTTTCTCCAAGATACAACACCACCTGCCCCGCCATTCATCCCACTTCTCCCGAGCGCCCCCCTCCGGGTACGTCATCTTGGCCAACGCCCTTGGGATTCAAGTGACACAGCCAGAAAGGGCCCCTCCTGGCTAGATGCAGGGTGTAAAGCAATGGCGAAACAGGGTCATGTTAGGGATCACCCCGACGAAGTTCTCACAGAGGTGGGCGAAGATGGACATACATGCCACAACATTCGGCATGAAATCCAAGATATGGAGGCCAAATGTGTACATGATGTCATTGAAGAAATCAAAAAAGGGGGATAGAGCCCGCCGTAGAAGTAATCAATGAAGAAAGGAAATTTATCTGGAGCGGGCCCGGCGCGAGAAGCTCGGATGATGCGGGTGGCAGGGTGCCCCATCGTCGCTCTCCCACACATACACAAATACCGCTCCTTCAGAGCACGCGCATCGAGTGTCGGAGTGAAGACAATGTTCTCCCTCTGCATCTTCGCCAACTCGCTCTCGGGCACCTCTCGCCCCTCTCTTTCCTCGGGCTCCTCCTTGCCCTTGCTCGTTTTAGGCGCCATGGGAAACTGGAGAAGAGCGGGAGGCCGAGGATGGTGGGAGCGCAGGGGCGGTGGATGGATGAGGAAGCTCTGGTTTGGGCTCAAGGAAGGAGACGACGATGGTTTCTAGATTGGAACTCGCGAGAGGTAAATGAGCAGCGCTTCTGCGGATTCCTCTTTTTATGAGGAAGGTGTGGGGCCGCCTCTTTATTGTTCGATGTGAAAGCATTTTCGCGGGCGTGCTGCTGCTGCGGCCGTTCCGCGAACGTACCCCACGTCGCGCACTCATTGCGGGTCGTGGGAAAGCGCAACTGATGAGATGATTACAACAGTTGAATCCTGCCACGCGTGTCCGTGCACTGTTTGGGCCTGGCCCAACGACCCCTCGCACTCGTGTATGGCCTAGGCCCGGGGGCTCCTGTCGGTGCACTAAAGATCGGGCCCTTTAGTACCATTTACTTGTGCACGGGCAGTTGCAGCCATACCCACGACAATGCCTACCGGGGACAGCTGGGAGCAAATACAAGGTGACCAAGATAGCATCCGAGCCAGTAATCAGAGAACAGAAGAAACAATTGAGCCCCTGGCAAGGCCCTTGCCGGGGCGGCTCGCGAAGCCCCGACAAGATCCTTGCCGGGATGATCTACGAAGCACTAGCAAGACCATCACCCTTGAGGTTGAGAGCTCTGACACCATCGACAATGTCAAGACCAAGATCTAGGGGCATCTGCGTGGTGGCATGCATATCTTTGTGAAGACCAAAAGGCAAGGTTCCCAGCAAGATTCTTGTCGAGGACTTTTGCGTGGCCCCGACAAGACTCTTGCCGGGGACATTTGCGAGGCCGCAGCAAGGCTCGCGCGCGGCAAGGTTCCACCGCCCTCCCACCGTTCCAGCTTAGTGATCAGCCAGCCTGACAAGCACCTACATGGCGGCATGCATATCTTCGTGAAGATCCCTCCACCGCTCCAGTGCAACGGCTAGCCAGTCAGCTTGGCATTGCATGCCTCGTCATCCTGGGTGCGTGTCAAGACGAGGTGAAGCGGTGACATACGGGACGGGCTATGTTTCCATCCCCGATAAAGTTAGGGGCACGTAACCAGCCCATTTAATGCATTTGTCCTAAGACGTCAGTGATAAGCACATACACTATAGCAGCTTTACACCTCTTGTGTGCCTGTATGCCATTGTGGACGCCCCTTAGTATAAAAGGAGGCCCAATGCGATACAGGGAGGGACTTTTGGACTTTCTGGCCCAATTTTCATGCATTGCAACTAGCCGAAGCTCAAGAACATGGAATACACACTCAAAACAAGACTACAGTTTTACACTACTCAGCGGCCCGAACCTGGGTAAAAATCGCTCGTGTTGATTTGTAGATCTACTCTTTGTGCACTCCTCTTCCCAGCCAACCCTTAGAAGGGATCCACGTGATCCCGTAGGTGACGTTTCCCCGACAGAGGCGGACAAAGCCAAGACCTCCGAAGGGAGTGGCCTCCTCAGGCAGCCTCCTGACGAGCGGAGTTTCCTATGCAAGAATCCACCTCATGAGGACCAAGTGATCCAAGCCATGACGATCAAGGCTAGGCGGGCGCATAGCAGCAGGTTTCCTCTTTGGTGCTAAGGAAGCAACCACAGTCGTGGTGTCCGGAGGAATCACCCAAAGGTTTCCATTCTGGTGCAACAAGACCAAGACCGCCAGGACGGCAGGACGGATGTCATCGCTGAGCCCACCACGGCGTCACGCTCAGAAGCTTTGAAGTTGAAGACCACCTTTCATTAGGATAAAATGTACTTCCTGTCCCCTTTCAAATTGGCCGTTGTGGGATCCCCTCCCGCCTTCGTTTTCGGACGAAGAGGACCCAGGCCACTATAAATATAGGCTAGCCACCACCATAGAAGGGGATCGAAACCCATAACCCTCACTAGCTAACACTTACCCAAGAATAAGCCTCCTGAGGTTGTTCTCCCTCTGTACTACTTCATCCTCAGCCCCCTCGAGGCTAAACGACCCCAAAGCAGGAGTAGGGTCTTACACCGCAAGTTGGCCCGAACTTCGGTAAACTGCTGAGTCTCTTTCCCTTCCCGTTCATCGAGCTAGGCCATGAGATCGAAAAGTTAGTAGGCCCGAGAAGTTGAGTTCTTCCCACACGCCCCAGAGTTTGAACCTTTTCTTGGGTTTGTGGAGCCCAGAATCCGACATTTGGCACGCCATGTAGGGGTGTGTCGAAGCCTCCTCTCCACTACTCGCTCCATCACAACCATGGTAGAAGATCCTCGAGCTCACGCTAAGCACTGGGCCACCCGGCCCGCTCGGGCAGCACCCCCCGCCCAAGAAGCTCTCCACTCTATGCTCCTTGTGGCCCGGACGGATGCCAGCGTCATCAACCGTCGGCGCCACGGACCACCTCCACCCTCCCCCGTGCTGTGTCGTAACCACGCCACCGCGCGATCTTCGGGCTACGTTGTAGCATCGATGCTGCGCACTCGCCGGGAGCAGGCGAACACGCGAGCCGCGCTCATCGTGGCGCAGGAGCTGCTATGATGCAGGCTAGGAGAAGGAGGCCACGATGCCTTGTTGGAATGGGTCGCCAAGCTGCTCGATGCCGCCTGCGAGGGCACAACGCCTTTCTGCACCTTTCCTATGTCGCAAGCGCTGCTGGGGACACGCGCTGGCCCCCACTACGTCTGCATGCCCTTCCTTGGGGGGCGAAGGACCTTGCGGCGGCAACCTAACCTACGACACCACTTGCCCAGTCCAGGATGCCTTCCCCCAGGGTACGGACAGGCCGGGTGGCCCCTCCCGAGGCCACGCCAAAATTCTGCCCCTTGGTCATCGCGACTGGCGCCAAGGATTGCTCACGGCGGAGCCAGGGAGCCGGGAAACGAATCAGGGATGACGGCCCCCATTGCCCTCATACCTCCGCTGATAGGCTTGCTGTACGCGTCAATAAGAAGCCCCTGCTCGTTCCCCTCGCCAACCTGGGCATCGGAACCGCCAGGATCGCACGAGACTGAGGCCCCTCACGATCCACCCCGGCGCTTCGCTGGCGCTTACGACAGCAATAGCCACCGGGTACAACCAATATCTCTCGGGCATGATTGCGCTAAGCTTGGATCACAGGTGAACCGAGCCGCGACATCGGCCATGAACCTCAAGGCGATGGCCCTGCCACGAGCGAACAAAATGCAGTGGGGGCTACACGGGTCAGGGCGGCGGCGCCAGAGCCTTCCCCGTGCCGTGTGGCGCAGGGCACCACTTGGATTGGGGAAGGCGCCGGCGAGCCCTTCCCCCGGTAGAGGGCTTCCGACTGTCGGGACACCGCCAGTGTACCCCTTGCCCTTTGGTCTCGTCCTGGTTTTTCGACACCCCAACGGTGGTCGAGGGATGTGCCCGGCAGGGTCCTCGCCAGGTGCCAGGGATGCATGTGAAGATCTCCGCTCGTGACACTCCCACGTAATAATGAGTTGGGACTGTACACGCCCCGAAGTCCCCTGAGTGCTGCTCTCGGGCCTCACCGGGGCTCCTACCCAGGTCCAAGTGGAAGCACCATGCTCTGTGCTGGCATTCAACATTGTCCCCCAACGACTATGCCCACGCCCAATGGAAGCACTAAGCTCCACGCTGGTGATAAGACTAGTGTAGGCGCCTGATGACCCACAAGTGTAGGGGATCTATCGTAGTCCTTTCGATAAGTAAGAGTGTCAAACCCAACGAGGAGCAGAAGGAAATGATAGGCAGTTTTCAGTAAGGTATTTTCTGCAAGCACTAAAATTATCGGTAACATATAGTTTTGTGATAAGGTAATTGGTAGCAAGTGACAAATAGTAAAAGTAAATAAGGTGCAGCAAGATGGCCCAATCCTTATTGTAGCAAAGGACAAGCCTGGACAAACTCTTATATGAAGGAAAACGCTCCCGAGGACACATGGGAATTATCGTCAAGCTAGTTTTCATCACGTTCATATGATTCGCGTTCGTTACTTTGATAATTTGGTATGTGGGTGGACGGGTGCTTGGGTGCTGCCCTTACTTGGACAAGCATGCCAATTATGATTAACCCCTATTGCAAGCATCCGCAACTACAAAAGAAGTATTAAGGTAAACCTAACCATAGCATGAAACATATGGATCCAAATCAGCCCCTTACGAAGCAACACGTAAACTAGGGTTTAAGCTTCTGTCACTCTAGCAACCCATCATCTACTTATTACTTCCCAATGCCTTCCTCTAGGCCCAAACAATGGTGAAGTGCCATGTAGTCGACATTCACATGACACCACTAGAGGAGAGACAACATACATCTTATCAAAGTATCGAACGAATACCAAATTCACATGACTACTTATAGCAAGACTTCTCCCATGTCCTCAGGAACAAAAGTAACTAGTCACAAGACATAATATTGTTCATGATCAGAGGGGTATTAATATGCATAATGGATCTGAACATATGATCTTCCACCAAGTAAACCAACTAGCATCAACTACAAGGAGTGATCAACACTACTAGCAACCCACTGGTACCAATATGAGGTTTTGATACAAAGATTGGATACAAGAGATGAACTAGGGTTTGAGAGGAGATGGTGCTGGTGAAGAAGTTGATGAATATAACCCTCCCCAAGATGGGAGAGTTGTTGGTGATGACGGCGGTGACGATTTCCCCCTCCCGGAGGGAAGTATGTCCGGCAGAACAGCTCCGCCGGAGCCCTAGATTGGTTTCCGCCAAGGTTCCGCCTTGAGACGGCGGCGTCTAGTCCCGAAAGCCTCCTTATGATTTTTTCCTGGTCAAAACACCTCATATAGGAGAAGATGGGCATCAGGGGGTCATCAGATGGCCCACGAGGCAAGGGGCGCGCCCCACCCTCGTGGACAGGTGGTGCCCCCCTGGTAGATTTCTTTCGCTAGATATTTTTTATATTTTCTGAAACGATGTTTCGTGGAGATTCGGAGCTTTTTGAGTTGAGCAGAATAGGTCTCCAATGTTTGCTCCTTTTCCAGCCCAAAATTCCAACTGCCGGCATTCTCCCTCTTCATGTAAACCTTGTAAAATAAGAGAGAAAAGGCATAAGTGTTGTGACATAACGTGTAATAACAGCCCATAGTGCAATAAATATCAACATAAAAGCATGATGCAAAATGTACGTATCAACTCCCCCAAGCTTAGACCTTGCTTGTCCTCAAACGAAAGCCGATATTGAAAAATATGTCCACATGTTTAGAGATAGAGGTGTCGATAAAAATAAAATACGGACATGAGGGCATCATGATCACTCTTATAACAACAACACATATAAATATATTGTCATATGACCCTTATGCTAAAGTAACAATTCATTCACAATGTCAAGTATGACTCAGAAACTTCATTGAAAACCAACAAACTATGATCTCGGTCATTGAAGCAATTGCAATTTATCGTAACATAGGAAAGAGTCAATATAAGAGCTTTTCATCAAGCCCACATACTCAACTATCATATAGACTTTCACAATTGCTTACACTCACAGAATACTTATGGGTATGGAGTTTTAATCGGACACAGAGAAAGATAGGGCCTTATGGTATTGCCTCCCAACCTTTTACCTCAAGGGTAATGTCAACAGTAATAGATTATGATAACTTACATCCAAGTGGGTATATATGTCAGGATCTTTCCAACATAATGTGCTTGCCAAAGGATAAAATGTAAAAAGGAAAGGTGATTTTCACCTTGACTCTTATAAGGCAAGAATAATAGATAGGCCCTTCGTAGAGGGAAGCAGAGGTTCTCATGTGCCTTTTTGGTTGGATGCACAAAGTCTTAGCGCAAAAGAACGTCACTTTACATTGCCACTTGTGATAAGGACCTTTATTATGCAGTCTGTCGCTTTTATTACTTCCATATCACAAGATCGTATAAAGCTTATTTCCTCCACACTAATAAATCATACATATTTTAGAGAGTTTGCAACCATGAAAACTTACTTGAAGGATCTTACTCAATCCATAGGTACGTATGGTGGACTCTCATGGCAAAATTGGGTTTAAGGATGTATGGAACACAAGTAGTATCTCTACATGGTGCGCGGAGTTTTGGCTAGCATGAGGGGGAAAGGCAAGCTCAACATGTTGGATGATCCATGACAATATACTTTATTTTGAATATAAGAAAATGTAACCCATTATGTTGTCTTCCTTGTCCAACATCAACTCTTTAGCATGTCATATTTTAATGAGTGCTCACAGTCATAAAAGATGTCCAAGATAGTATATTTGTATGTGAAACCTCTCTTTCTTTATTACTTCCTATTAATTGCAACGATGACCAAAACTACGTTTGTCAACTCTCAACAACTTTTATTCATCATACTCTTTATATGTGAAGGCATTACCTTCCATAAGATCAATATGATCTCTTGATACTTTTTATATTTTCTTTTATTCTCTCATGACCATAGCGAGGAAATCAAGCCCTTGACTCAACACTAATATTTATTATATAGCTCACGAACACGATTACAAAGGTAAAGATCATAACGCAAAAGCTCACAACTAGATCTTGCTAACTTTATTCTACTAGATCAAGATATTACCAAAAGGATCGAACTAAGAAAAACGGTAAAGATAGGAGTGTGATGGTGATACGATACCGGGGCACCTCCCCCAAGCTTGGCAGTTGCCAAGGGGATTTCCCATACCCATATGATTATGTCTCCTTCTTCGAAGTTGGTGATGATGGAGTTGAAAGTAGTGATGTCGGATCATCATACATCGAGCGTAGGAGATCTTCCAACTTGCGGATAATACCTTTGAGTGCGGCTATATGCTCCTTCAGCAAAGTATTTTCACTTGTGAGATACTTGTTTTGTATTTGAGCTAACTCAATCATATTGAAAGATTCAATCTCAGTTGAAGTAAAAAGGTTTGGAAGGGGTTGAAGGATGTCATCTTCTCCTGTTGCCGGAACCTGATCCTCCATAGCCTTCTTGATCCTGTTCTCCTTGTTGATCTCCTTGGGTTCTTCCCTCTTCAGCTCTATCTTCATTAGCCAAGCATCGTTGCCCTCATTGTTGGAGGAGGAGGAAAACATGATGCCTCACCTTGTCAACCCTAGCAGAAATAGCTCGAAACAAGAACAGAGGGTTTTTACGTGATACGGTGGTCAAAACCTTCGGGAGAATATATAATGAATTTTTACCAACCAAAAGGAGTAATGTGCAAGAAATCGGAGTCTGGGATGCACACGAGGTGCCCACGAGGCGGGGAGGCGCGCCCAGGGGAAGGGGGCGCACCCTCCACCCTCGTGGACGCCTCGTGTCTTTTCCGAACTGCCTCTTATTTTTCTATTTTTCTAAATATTCCAAAACGGTGAAAAATTGCCATCAGAACTATTTTGGAGTCGGTTTACTTACCGTACCACATGCATCTTCCTTTTTGGGGTCTGAATCGTTCTGGAAAGTGTCCCTTATGTATTCCTCCGGGGTTACAGTTTCAATAACATTGGTTTCAACATTTATAGGATTACCTGAGATATAATGTTTGATTCTTTGACCGTTCACCACCTTCGGATTTGTGCCTTCGAAGTTGTTTATTTTTATGGCACCGGAACGATAGACCTCCTCGGTAACGTAAGGACCTTCCCATTTAGCGAGAAGTTTTCCTACAAAAAATCTTAAACGAGAGTTGTATAGCTAGACATAATCACCTACGTTAAACTCACGCTTTTGTATCCTTTTGTCATGCCATCTTTTAACCTTTTCTTTGAACAGCTTGGCATTCTCATATGCTTGGGTTCTCCATTCATCAAGTGAGCTAATGTAAAATAACCTCTTCTCACTGGCAAGTTTGAAATCATAATTGAGCTCTTTAATGGCCCAATATGCCTTATGTTCTAGCTCGAGAGGTAAGTGACATGTTTTTCCATAAACCATCTTATATGGAGACATACCCATAGAATTTTTGTATGCAGTTCTATAGGCCCATAATGCATCATCAAGTTTCTTGGACCAATTCTTTCTAGACCTATTAACTGTCTTTTGCAAAATTAATTTCAGCTCTCTGTTACTTAGTTCTACTTGACCACTAGACTATGGGTGATAAGGGGACGCAATTCTATGATTAACATCATACTTAGCAAGCATTTTACGGAAAGCACCATGAATAAAGTGTGAACCACCATCAGTCATTAAGTATCTAGGGACTCCAAACCTCGAAAAAATAACTTCTTTAAGCATCTTAATAGATGTGTTGTGATCAACACTACTAGTTGCAATAGCTTCTACCCACTTAGTAACGTAAATCAACAACAACTAAAATATGTGTATACCCATTAGAGGAAGGAAACGGTCCCATATAATCAAAGCCCCAGATATCAAATGGTTCAATAACAAGTGAATAATTCATAGGCATTTCTTGACGTCTACTAATATTATCAATTCTTTTACATTCGTCACAAGATAAGACAAACTTACGAGCATCCTTGAAGAGAGTAGGCCAAAAAAAAGATTGCAATACCATATGTGCAGTTCTATCTCCCGCATGGTGTCCTCCATAAGCTTCGGAGTGGCACTTGCGTAGGATCTATTCCTGTTCATGCTCAAGTACACAACGTCTAATAATACAATCTACTCCTTTATAAAGGTGTGGATCACCCCAGAAGTAATGTCTCGAATCATAGAAGAACTTTTTCTTTTACTGGTATGTGAAACTAGGTGGTATAAACTTAGCAACAATGTAATTAGAATAATTAGCATACCATGGAGCACTACGAGAAGTATGTATGACAGCTAATTGTTCATCAGGAAAGCTATCATCAATAGGTTGTGGGTCATCAAGAATATTCTCTAGCCTAGACAAGTTGTCTGCAACGGGGTTCTCAGCTCCCTTTCTATCAATAATATGCAAATCAAATTCTTGCAGGAAGAGAACCCATCTAATAAGTCTAGGTTTAGCATCTTTCTTTTCCATAAGGTATTTGATAGCAGCATGATCAGTGTGAATAGTTACTTTAGAATCAACAATATAAGGCCTAAACTTATCACAAGCAAATACGACTGCTAAAAACTCTTTTTCAGTAGTAGCATAATTTCTCTTGGCAATGTCTAGAGTTTTACTAGCATATTGGATAACATTCAATTTCTTATCAACTCTTTTCCCTAGAACAACACCTACAGCCTAATCACTAGCATCCCACATAATCTCAACGGGTAAATTCCAGTCAGGAGGCTGGACAATAGGTGCAGAGATTAATGCTTTCTTAAGTATTTTAAATGCTTCTAAACAATCATCATCAAAGACAAAAGGAACATCTTTTTGTAAGAGATTAGTCAGAGGCATGGAGATTTTGGAGAATTCCTTAATGAACCTCCTATAAAACCCGGCATGACCAAGGAAACTTTGCATACCTTTGATGTCCTTGGGCCACGTCATCTTTTCAATAGCATCAACTTTAGCCATGTCAACTTCAATACCTCTTTCAGAAATTTATGTCCCAAGACAATGCCTTCATTAACCATAAAGTGGCACTTCTCCCAATTCAAGACAAGATTAGTGTCTTCACATCTCTGCAAAACTCGATCAAGGTTGCTCAAGCAATCATCAAAATAAGTTCTGTAAACGGAAAATTCATCCATGAAAACCTCAACAATCTTTTCACAAAAATCAGAGAATATAGCCATCATGCATCTTTGAAAGGTAGCAGCTGCATTACATAAACCAAAAGGCATACACCTATAAGCAAAGATACCGAAAGGACAAGTAAAAGTAGTCTTTTCTTGATCCCCTTTTGACACAGGTATTTGAGAGAAACCAAAATAACCATCTAGAAAGCAAAAATGAGTGTGTTTGGATAACCTTTCTAGCATTTGATCTATAAAAGGCAAAGGGTAACGATCTTTCTTAGTAGCTTTGATTAATTTGCGGAAATCAATTACCATCCTTTAACCAGTAACAATTCTTTGTGGGATCAATTCATCTTTATCAATAGGAACAATAGTCATACCTCCCTTCTTAGGGACACGATGGACATGATTTACCCACTGGCTATCAGCAACTGGATAGATAATACCTGCCTCTAGAAGCTTTAGTATCTCCTTCCTTACCACTTCTTTCATCTTAGGATTTAACCGTCATTGATGATCGATAACCGGTTTAGCGTCCTCTTCCAACTTTATCTTGTGTTGGCATAAAGTGGGACTAATGCCCTTAAGATCATTCAGAGTATATCCAATAGCAGCATAGTGCTCCTTCAGAGTTTATAATAATTTTTCTTCTTCCTGCTCTGAAAGGTTAGCACTGATAATAACAGGATATATCTTCTTTTCATCGAGATAAACATACTTAAGATTATCAGGTAATGGTTTGAGTTCAAACACAGGATCACCCTTGGGTGGAGGAGGATCCCCTAGGATTTCAATAGGCAAGTTGTTTTTCAATACGGGCCCCTGCTTAAAGAATATTTCATCTATTTCCCTTCACTCATTCATATACATATCATTTTAATGGTCTAGCAGATATTGTTCTAAAGGATCATTAGGAGGCACATCAATAGAGGCAAGATCAATAATTTCATCCTTATTAGGTAATTCTGTATCATGGGGTTGTCTACGAAATTTAGCAAAGTTCAAATCATGAGACATATCCCCTAAACCAACAGTAACAATATATATCATGTAGTCTATCTTAGCATTAACAATATTCAAGAAGGGTCTACCAAATATAATTGGACAAAAATCATCTTGTGGGGAACTAAGAATAAGAAAATCAGAAGGGTATTTAACTTTCCAACACAAGACTTCGGCATCTCTAACAATCCCAACTAGTGAAGTAGTGTCTCTATTAGCAAGCTTAATAGTGACATCAATATCTTCTAACTCAGCAGGTGCAATATCATGCCTAATTTCTTTATATAAGGATTGAGGTATTACACTCGCACTAGCACCTACGTCACATAAACTATGATATCAATGATCTCCTATTTTCACAGAAATAACAGGCAAGCCTACAACGGGTCTATATTTATTCCTAGTATCGGGTTTGGCTATTCTAGCAGCTTCCTCTTGGAGGTAAATAACATGTCCATCTAAATTTTCAACAAAGAGATCTTTAACCATAGCAACACTAGGTTCAACTTTAATTTGCTCACAGGGTGCAGGTGTTCTAGAATTACTCTTACGAACCACAGTTGAAGCTTTAGCACGATCCATTATTCTAACAGGGAAAGGTGGTTTCTCAATATAAGCAGTAGGAACAATAGGATCAACATTATAAGTGATAGTATTTTCTTCAACTTTAACAAGTTCAACTATTTTTACTTCAATGGGAGGATGGTATTTAAACCACTTCTCCTTAGGGAGACCAACATGAGTAGCAAATGATTCACAGAAAGAAGCTACTATCTCAGAGTCAAGTCCATATTTAGTGCTAAATTCACGGAAAACATCGGTATCCATAGAAGCTTTAACACAATCAAACTTAGGGGTCATACATGACTCCTTACCTTCGTCGAGATCCCAATCTTTAGAATTGCGTTTAATTATTTCCAATAAATCTCATTTGAATTCTATAGTCTTCATCATAAAAGAACCAGTACAAGAATTATCGAGCATGGAGCGATTATTGAGAGAACGCCGAGCATAAAATTTTTGAATGATCATTTCTCTTGAGAGCTCATGATTGGAACATGAATATAACATTGACTTATGCCTCCCCCAAGCTTGAGCGATGCTTTCTCCTTCGTGAGGCCAAAAATTATATATATAATTACAATCACGATGAACATGATGCATAGGGTAGAACTTCTTATGAAATTCCTACTTCAGTCGATTATAGTTCCATGATCCAATATCATCGGATAGCCTAAACCATGTCAATGCATATCCATTAAAAGATAAAGGGAAGACCTTCTTATTGATAACATCCTCGAGCATACCTGCAAGCTTAAATAATCCACAAACTTCATCCACATAGATTAGGTGCAAATCGGGATGCAATGTTCCATCTCTTGTAAAGGGATTATCTAGCAGTTTCTCTATCATACCAGAAGGAATTTCAAAGCAAACATTTTCAGTAGGTTCAGTAGGTTGAGGAGAAACTATTTTCTCTACTGGTCGGGGTGAATATACCCCGAACAAGCCCCTCAAAGGATTATGAGCCATAGTAACAAGTGATAGTAAATTTCAGCACACTATATAAATTTTTCCTTACCAAATTCCACTTACCAAAGGCGCTTCACTCCTCAGCAACGGCGCTAGAAAAGAGTCTTGATGACCCACAAGTGTAGGTGATATATCGTAGTCCTTTTGATAAGTAAGAGTGTCGAACACAACCAGGAGCAGAAGGAAATGATAGGCAGTTTTCAGTAAGGTATTTTCTGCAAGCACTGAAATTATCGGTAACAGATAGTTTTGAAATAAGGTAATTGGTAGCAAGTGACAAAAAGTAAAAGTAAATAAGGTGCAGCAATATGGCCCAATCCTTTTTGTCGCAAAGGACAAGCATGGACGAACTCTTATATGAAGGAAAACGCTCCCGAGGACACATGGGAATTATTGTCAAGCCAGTTTTCATCATGTTCGTATGATTTGCGTTCGTTACTTTGATAATTTCGTATGTGGGTGGACCGGTGCTTGGGTGCTTCCCTAACTTGGACAAGCATCCCACTTATGATTAACCTCTATTGCAAGCATCCACAACTACAAAAGAAGTATTAAGTTAAACCTAACCATAGCATGAAACATATGGATCCAAATCAGCCCCTCATGAAGCAACGCATAAACTAGGGTTTAAGCTTCTGTCGCTCTAGCAACCCATCATCTACTTAATACTTCCGAATACCTTCCTCTAGGCCCAAACAATGGTGAAGGTTCATGTAGTCGACGTTCACATGACACCACTAGAGGACACACAACATACATCTCATCAAAATATCGAACGAATACCAAATTCACATGACTACTTATAGCTAGACTTCTCCCATGTGCTCAGGAACAAAATTAACTACTCACAAGACATAATATTTTTCATGATCAGAGGGGTATTAATATGCATAATGGATCTGAACATATGATCTTCCACCAAGTAAACCAACTAGCATCAACTACAAGGAGTAATCAACACTACAAAGATTGGATACAAGAGATGAACTAGGGTTTGAGAGGAGATGGTGCTAGTGAAGATGTTGCTGAAGATAACCCTCCCCAAGATGGGAGAGTTGTTGGTGATGACGGCGATGATGATTTTCCCCTCCCGGAGGGAAGTATCCTCGACAGAACAGCTCTGTCGGAGCCGTAGATTGGTTCCCGCCAAGGTTCCTCCTCGAGACGGCTGCGTCTGGTCCCGAAAGCCTCCTTATGATTTTTTCCAGGTCAAAACACCTCATATAGGAGAAGATGGGCATCAGGGGGTCACCGGATGGCCCACGAGGCAGGGGGCGCGCCCCCACCCTCGTGGACAGGTGGTGACCCCCCTGGCAGATCTCTTTCGCCAGATATTTTTTATATTTTCTGAAACGAAGTTTCGTGGAGTTTCAGAGCTTTTTGAGTTGTGTAGAATAGGTCTCCAATGTTTGCTCCTTTTCCAGCTCAGAATTCCAGGTGCCGGCATTCTCCCTCTTCATGTAAGCCTTGTAAAATAAGAGAGAAAAGGCATAAGTATTGTGACTTAACGTGTAATAACAACCCATAGTGCAATAAATATCAACATAAAAGCATGATGCAAATGGATGTATCAGCGCCAGACGTAGTTGTCTGTTTTACCCTCTTTTTGTAACCCAATTTTCCATCTTTGAAATGAAATTTGGAGTTTTGCATGCTTATTAAAAGGTAAAATGGGTGTGGAGTTTTTTCGATTCGCGGTGTTTCTTGCCCTTTGGTTTGTGTTAAAGAGCATGGCTCATGCCTGCTACCCCCTCCCCCCCCCCCCCGCGCGAACGGTGGCTGGGTGTGGTGTGCACACTATGCGCGCCTGGGCTAGCCCAAGCAGCGTCAAGGCCCCCTCGGGGCCATGGGCGCAATTGTCGTAGGACCACTTCGCATACACCTTGTCGTAACTCGGCAATCAACTCCTCACGCGGCGTTCTCATGCGGGCCAGCAGGCACCCCAGGAGGCTTAAACCCTCGCGAGCCCCCGAAGGGCCCGCCTTGGGAGAGGACCTTCTCTACGATACAAGAACCCGTCCAAGACCTCGAGCGCAAAAGATAAGTCATGACAACTACTCTTGTCTGGAGCCTCCAGCTCACGGCGAAATGTTTTTGAATTAGTTAAGAGGGCACATCAGTATTTCATACATTGCAGGGGAGACCTCCCCCAAAATTACTTTCGTGCCCTCGCAGGGCCACACCCGAAATCTTGTCAGGAAAAGCAGTGGACTACAAGCCTAGCGAGGAGCGCTATCGCCGGTGTCGTCATCATCATCACCGCTAGCTCCGCCCCCTTCGGTCGCCGGTGCAGCCACATCATCGGCCTGGGTGAATTCCCTGACCAGGTCATCCACATGGTCGTCCACCCAGCTCGCCAGATCGGTTTGAGTCACCCAGGGCATGGGGGCTATCGCAGTGTTGAAATCAAAGCCAGATCAAGGCTGAGGAGGTAACAAAAGACACGCGAGAATGCGCGCCCGAGGAGATCCCGGCACCTCTCTTCGATGAGCTGGCGCGCCCTCGTGACCTTGCTTTCGAGGCTGGTCACGACTTGGTTGAAGAAGCGGAGGTAGCCTGCATCGTTAGCTCCATATAGCCGGCCGACGCTCTCCTCGCATACGGTGTCCAAGGCCCGGTTTTCCCTGACCCGGAGGTCTTCGAGCATTGAGGAGCGCTTGCGCTGCAATGTTCAACGGTGACCCGCGTCATCTGAAGCCCTCTCCACAAGAGACGTGACGCCCGCGACCTGCTGTTGCAGGGAGGACAGCTCGGACTTAGCAGTGGCCCGGGCATATTCGGCGGCCTTCCTGCGCGGTTCTGCTGCGACCAGCTCTGCCATACATGCGTCAGTCTGGCCCTACAGCTCGGCTCGCTGCTGCTTGAAGCGAGCCTCCTGAAGCCCCAGCTTTTGGCTGTACTCGCCAACCAGGGCCTGGTGGATCCCCGCCATCTTCTGATCGACCTCCTACTAAATCCTTGCCTCTTGAGAGGCAAGGGAGTACTCGGCCATGGACACTTGGCGCTCCCCCACCTCAAGTCTCTCGCGCTCCAGGTTGTGCTCCAACGCCTCAAGCTCCAGCGCCTCCTCATGTGCTCGGACCTCTGCCGCGTCAGTGAAGGGCTCGCCTGGCTGCGTCGCGAGGGCGGCTCTGCGCGCTTGAACCTGCCGCTCAAGGGCAGCGTTCGAGGCTTGGAGCTCCCTCTCGCGCTCCTCGGCTTCCTCGCGATGTTGATCCACGGCCCGGTCCTCCTCCAGAGCGCGGGTGCAAGCCTCCCGAGAAGCTATGAGGGATCCCTCGGCCTCTGCACGGGCGCGCTCGTGCTGCAAATGCCCAAGGTTAATGGTGACCTTCAGTTGACGCCACTCATGCGCTAGGTGGAGCCCCTCCACCTCGAGGCGTGCATTGACATCGGCAAGCTCCACCTCAAGCCGACCCAGCGCACTCATCGCCTCCCGGAGAAGGTCGTGGCGGACGACACTGCGGCCGCGCGCGAGCTCCAGCGCATGGCTAAGCCCCTCCTCCATGCCCTGGGACATCAAAGAAGCACAGGATGACTCATCCGTCTCTACCCGCGGGCTGGTGGTCGGAGCCCCTCCGATCACTTCCCGGGACCCAGCCGGGGCATGGCGGGGTGCATCACTGTCATTTGAAGGTGAAGCCACCGCAGGGCTCACCCGACCACTGGCTAGAACCAATGGAGGAGCCCTTAGCATGACTCCTGCGCCCTACGGGTGGCTCGGGAGAAGGGGCGCCAGGGGGACATGCTCATGGACTTCTAGCGGTGGCCCTGACACGTGGACCGGCGTCGCCTCCCGCACGGTCGTATGGCCTGGGAGGCCGGAGATGTTCGCAAACGCCCCGGGCGGCTTCACCGCGGTGCTGAAGCGATCCTGAGAAGCAAAAGTCAGGAAAGGATGCGACACGCAGGAATCCGGGAGGCAAGGTACTTACTCATCCACAACTATCCACTTCCTCTGTTTCAGGGCCCGTGGGGCGTCGTCGTGGTAGTTCGTGAACCTCCTCCTATTGCGCCATCCCCCGACGTTGGGAAGGGGTGCGTTAAAGGATGGCACACTGCCCTTTGTAACAGGGGTCGCATTCGCATCAACGGGCTGAGCTTCCCCCGCGCTGCCCGTGGGGGTGAGGACCACCTCAGGAGTCCTTGGTGGCACCTGCGCTTTAGCAACCGCCTCAGGAGCACTGGTTGATGCCTGCTCCTTAGTGGCCCCCTCTGGAGCGTGTGGTGGCTCTTGCTCTTCAGCGACTGCCTCAGGAGCGCTTGGTGGCGCATGAGCTTAAGTGGTTGCCTCAGGAGCACACGACGGCGTGCGTCCCCGTGCGACCACCTCAGGGGCGCATGTCTCCGGGCCGACGGGCTTGAGAGCTACTAGGATGGGGTTCTCACGAGGCCCCTCATGGCCGGCGAGGAGGAGCCCCCATTCATCGAAGCACGGCATCTTCTTGGCGAAGCCTTTCCCAACCGGGTAATGGTACAAAGGGCATCTTCGAGGGGAAGCATGCCCGGATCGCCGCCCGAAAAAAACCCAGCACCTCTCACAGCATGTCAGGGGGGAGCGGGGGCACCTGAAGCCTCAGGGGATCGCCTGGACCGGAGAAGGCCCACATCAGGCAGCTGTGGCGCTAGAGAGGGGCAATGCGCTGCCGCACAAACTCCTTCACCACCATCGCCATCGTCACCCCGGCCTGCTTCAACTCTGCCAGCCTAGAAAAGACGCGTGCGACCCGTGGATTGATGAGCTCCGCGTGCCCCCAACCGGAGCTTGGTTCCGCTAGCGCCATTGGAAGAATAAGAAGGGGGCTACGCAAAGTGGCGTCTAAGTACACCAAGTGCTTCCGAAACCCCCTCACATCCGGGCGGAGGGAGAAGTCGATGCCGGAGCCGGCAGTTGCCATCACTGCCTGAAGCGATACACACCCTAATCATTGCCTGGCATCCACCAGGCGAAGCAAGGCCACGGAAGGAGCGATGCCTATGAAGACCTCACACGGGAAAGCGAAGGCGAAAAGGAGGACGATGGAACCAGGATACAGATGCAGCTCATGGATCTGGTAATGGGAGAGCACGACATTAAAGAAGTTGTAGAACGGGGGCAACGGGCCGGCGAAGAGAGCATGGAGGTGAGGAGGGATTTCGGTAGCCCCCATGTAGACCACGGCCGGAGAGGCGGTCCAGACCGTCGTCACGCTCCACTCATTGGAATCAGCGGCAAGAACTCGCCGGACCTTGTCCAACCCCTCTTGGTTGACCATCGTGGACCGGTCCAACGCTGTCTCCGAGCCCGGCACAGGCTCCGCGACCGCGCGGAGTTTCCCCCTCTTCGATTTGTGGGCCATGGCGGCAAGGAGGACA
>LR738715.1:339805069-339819006 GCA_902687465.1 Secale cereale
TGCCTATGAAGACCTCACACGGGAAAGCGAAGGCGAAAAGGAGGACGATGGAACCAGGATACAGATGCAGCTCATGGATCTGGTAATGGGAGAGCACGACATTAAAGAAGTTGTAGAACGGGGGCAACGGGCCGGCGAAGAGAGCATGGAGGTGAGGAGGGATTTCGGTAGCCCCCATGTAGACCACGGCCAGAGAGGCGGTCCAGACCGTCGTCACGCTCCACTCATTGGAATCAGCGGCAAGAACTCGCCGGACCTTGTCCAACCCCTCTTGGTTGACCATCGTGGACCGGTCCAACGCTGTCTCCGAGCCCGGCACAGGCTCCGCGACCGCGCGGAGTTTCCCCCTCTTCGATTTGTGGGCCATGGCGGCAAGGAGGACATGAGTGATATGTCCATTTTGCGTCATGCTTTTATATTGATATTTATTGCATTATGGGCTGTTATTACACATTATGTCACAATACTTATGCCTTTTCTCTCTTATTTTACAAGGTTTACATGAAGAGGGAGAATGCCAGCAGCTGGAATTCTGGGCTGGAAAAGGAGCAAACATTGGAGACATATTCTGCACAACTCAAAAAGCACTGAAACTCCACGAAAGTCAGTTTTGGAAAATATAAAAAATATATGGCGAAACAAGTAGAGGAGGGGGGCCACCCACCGTCCACGAGGGTGGGGGCCCGCCCCCGTGCCTCGTGGGCCACCTGGCAGCCCCCCGATGCCCATCTTCTGCTATATGAGGTGTTTTGACCTAGAAAAAATCATAAGGAGGCTTTCGGGACGAAGCACCGCCGTCTCAAGGCGGAACCTTGGCGGAACCAATCTAGGGCTCCGACGGAGCTGTTCTGCCCGGGATACTCCCCCCCGAGAGGGGGAAATCATCACCGCCATCATCACCAACAACTCTTCCATCTTGGGGAGGGTTATCTTCATCAACATCTTCACCAGCACCATCTCCTCTAAAACCCTAGTTCATCTCTTGTATCCAATCTTTTTATCAAAACGTCAGATTGGTACGTGTGGGTTGCTAGTAGTGTTGATTACTCCTTGTAGTTGATGCTAGTTGGTTTATCCGGTGGAAGATCATATGTTCAGACCCACTATGCATATTAATACCCCTCTAATTATGAACATGATATGCTTTGTGAGTAGTTATGTTTGTTCATGAGGACATGGGATAAGTCTTGCTATAAGTACTCATGTGATTTTGGCATTCATTCGATATTTTGATGAGATGTGATACGTCTCCAACGTATCTACTTTTCCAGACCCTTTTGCCCTTGTTTTGGACTCTAACTTGTATTATTTGAATGGAACTAACCCGGACTGATGCTGTTTTCAGCAGAATTGCCATGGTGTTGTTTTTGTGTAGAAATAAGAAGTTCTCGGAATGACCTCAAAATCCACGGAGAATTATTTTGGAAAATATAAAAAAAAACTGCGGAAAGAACCACATCAGGGGGGCCACACCCTGTCCACGAGGGTGGGGGCGCGCCCCCTCCCCCTGGGCGCGCCCCTGCCTCGTGGGCCCCCTGACGCTCCACCGACTTATCCCAAGATCCCATGTATTCACTTTCGGGGAGAAAAAAATCAGAGAGGAAGAATTATCATGTTTTACGATACGGAGCCACCGCCAAGCCCTAATCTCTCTCGGGAGGGCTGATCTGGAGTCAGTTCGGGGCTCCGGAGAGTGGAGATCGTCGCCATCATCATCAGCAACCTTCCTCCATCCAATTCCATGATGCTCACCGGCGTGCGTGAGTAATTCCATCGTAGGCTTGCTGGACGGTGATGGGTTGAATGGGATCTATCATGTAATCGAGTTAGTTTTGTTAGGGTTTGATCCCTAGTATCCACTATGTTCTGAGATTGATGTTGCTATGACTTTGCTATGCTTAATGCTTGTCAGTAGGGCCCGAGTGCCATGATTTCAGATCTGAACCTATTATGTTTTCATGAATATATGTGTGTGTCTGATCCTATCTTGCAAGTCTATAGTCACCTACTATGTGTTATGATCCGGCAACCCCGAAGTGACAATAATCGGGACCACTCCCGGTGATGACCGTAGTTTGAGGAGTTCATGTATTCACTATGTGTTAATGCTTTGGTCCGGTACTCTATTAAAAGGAGGCCTTAATATCCCTTAGTTTCCAATAGGACCCTGTGATGGCCTGGCTTATTAGGGATGATAGACTACTCATATCAATAAGGAATTCCTTCTTTTCCGGGAGCCCATTCGGATAGAACTCCAAAGTTAAGCGTGCTCAGCTTGGAGTAGTTTCAGGATGGGTGACCGACCGGGAAGTTGCTCCCGGGTGCACACGAGTGAGGACAAAGTGCGCAGAAAAGACTAGTATTGATATGTGAGGCTAGTCTAATCCCGCCAGGAGTAACGACCACCGGCGGGTGTGTCCGGGGCGTTACAGACCCCGCTGCCACAGGAGGGTAGGACAAAAGATGTCATGCAAGTTCTTTTCTATAAGCACGTATGACTATATTCAGAATACATGCCTACATTACATTGATGGACTGGAGCTAGTTCTGTGTCACCCTCGGTTATAACTTCTACATGATGAATTGCATCCGACATAATTCCCCATCACCGATCCGATGCCTACGAGCTTTTCACATATTGCTTGTTGCTTATTACTTTTTCACTGCTACTATTACAAAAACTACAAAAACACTACAGTTACTTTTATTGCTGCTACCGCTATCTCCATATTACTTTGCTACTAAACTACCTTGGTGCAGATACTAAGTTTCCAGGTGTGGTTGAATTGACAACTCAGCTGCTAATACTTAAGAGTATGCTTTGGCTCCCCTTGTGTCGAATCAACAAATTTGGGTTGAATACTTTACCCTCGAAAACTGTTGCGATTCCCTACACTTGTGGGTTATCAAGACAATTTTCTGGCGCCATTGCCGGGGAGCATAGCTCTATTCTTTAAGTCACTTGGGATTTATATCTGTTGATCACTATGATGAATTTGAAGGACTCAAAAACCAAGATCTTACCCTCAACTACGAGGGGAGGTAAGGAACTGCCATCTAGCTCTGCACTTGATTCACCATCTGTTATGGGTAAATTTGCGACACCTACTCCTGCTATTGAATCTAATATGTCGTATGTTCTTGATGATGCCACTTCTGCTATGTATGATGAAACTACTTCTATGCCTGATAATACTGTGCCACCAGGTGAATTTCTAGATGAACAAATTGCTAGAGTTAGGGAGAGTGCAAATATTGAAACTGATAATATTTATGAAAGTGATGATGAAGCTTCTCCCCCTAGATATGAATTGACTATTGTTCCTGAGGGTTATGTTATGGATAAAGAAACTGCTAGAGACTTTCTTGCTTGCAACGATAGATATGATCTTAAGAAATTATTAGCTAAGCTACAAGAAAAGTCCTTGAATGCTAGAATGAAACATGACCCTGCTTTTGCTACTTCACCTATTTGTGTTACTAATAAGGATTATGAATTATCTGTTGATCCTGAGTTAATTACTTTGGTTGAATCTGATCCTTTCCATGGCTATGAGTCTGAAACTATTGTGGCACATCTTACTAAGTTGAATGATATAGCCACCCTGTTTACCAATGATGAAAAAATTCATTATTATTACATCCTTAAGCTATTTTAGTTCTCGTTAAAGGGTGATGCTAAGACTTGGTTTAATTTTCTTGACCCTGGTTTTGTGCGTAGTCCCCAGGATAAGATGTATTACTTCTCTACTAAATATTTTCCCGCTCATAAGAAACAAGCTGCCTTAAGGGAAATATATAACTTTGTGCAAATTTAAGAAGAGAGTCTCCCACAAGCTTGGGGGAGGCTTCTCCAATTACTTAATGCTTTGCCTGATCATCCTCTTGAGAGGAACGATATACTTGATGTCTTTTATAATGGACTAACCGATGCTTCCAGAGACCACTTGGATAGTTGTGCTGGTTGTATTTTCAGGGAAAGAACAGTTGATCAAGCTAAATTACTATTGAATAATATGTTGGCCAATGAAAATAATTGGACACTTCCTGAACCAGCCCCTAAGCCAACTCTGAAGAAAAGATGTGTTCTATTTCTCAGTCCTGAAGATATGCAAGAGGCAAAGAAATCTACGAAAGAAAAAGGTATTAAAGCTGAAGATGTTAAGAATTTACCACCTATTGAAGAAATACATGGTCTTGATAACCCGACACAGGTAGTAAAGGTAAATTCTCTTTATAGATTTTATGAAGGTGATATTCATAGCTATAAGTCTGCTAGCCAATGCTTAGATGAGTTTGACAATTTCATTGTGAAACAAGAAAACTTGAATGCTTATGTTGGTAGACAATTCCAACATAGTGCTTATATGATTGAACGCTTGAGTGATTATCTGTCTAGAGTTAAAGGTGAACTGAAACTCATTAGTAAACATGATTCCATGGTTACCACTCAAGTATAACACGTACTTAAGGCTCAGAATGATTTGCTCAATGAATTAAATAGTAAGAATAATGACTATGCTGTTAGAGTAGCAACTAGAGGTGGTAAAATGACTCAGGAACCTATGTACCCTGAAGGCCACCCTAAGAGAATTGAGCAAGATTCTCAGAGAGCTAATTTAGATGCACCTAGTTCTTCTAAGAAGAAGAAAAAGAAAAATGATAGAACTTTGCACGCTTCTAGTAAACCTCTAGTTGACACACCTGAGAATACCTATGATATATCTGTTTCCGATGCTGAGACAAAGTCTGGTAACGAACATGAACCTAGTGATAATGTTAATGATGATGTTCATGATTATGCTCAACCTAGCAATGATAATGATGTAGAGATTGAACCTGCTGTTGATCTTGATAACCCACAATCAAAGAATCAACGTTATGATAAGAGAGACTTTGTTGCTAGGAAGCACGGTAGGGAAAGAGAACCATGGGTTCAGAAACCCATGCCTTTTCCTCCGAAACCATCCAAGAAAAAGGATGATGAAGATTTTGAGTTCTTTGCCGAAATGATTAGACCTATATTTTTGCGTATGCGTTTGACTGATGTGCTTAAAACAAATCCCTACGCTAAGTATATGAAAGATATTATTACCAATAAAAGAAAGATACCTGAAGTAGAAATTTCCACCATGCTTGCCAATTACACTTTTAAGGGTGGAATACCTAAGAAACTAGGAGATCCGGGAGTACACACTATACCTTGCTCCATTAAACGAAACTATGTTAAAACTGTTTTACGTGATCTTGGAGCCGGTGTTAGTGTTATGCATCTCTGCTTATATCGTAGACTTGACTTGAGTAAGTTGACACCTACTGAGATATCTTTGCCAATGGCTGATAAATCAACTGCTATACCTGTCGGTATTTGTGAGGATGTGCCTGTTGTGGTTGCAAATGTTACTATTCTAACGGACTTTGTTATCCTTGATATCCCCGACGATGATAGTATGTCTATTATCCTTGGTAGACCCTTTTTGAGTACTACAGGGGCTGTTATTGATTGCAACAAAGGCAATGTCACTTTTCATGTCAATGGTAATGAGCATACGGTACACTTTCCCAGGAAACAACCTCAGGTCCAGAGTATCAATTATATTGGAAAAATTTCAACTATTACTATTGGAGGTTTTGAATTTCCTCTTCCTACTATCGAGAAGACATATGACATTCTTATTGTTGGGGACATACATATCCCCATTGAGGTAACCTAGTGTTATTGGAAAATTCTCCGGTTTCATGTTATTCGGAAAGAGTTTATTAACAAGACCTGATCAACATTGTTAATGGATTCCTTTTGATGAACATAGGATTGGTGAATCTAGATAGCACATCCTTCTGTATCCTCCTTTTACTTTCTGTTTAACTAGGATAAATAAAGAAAAAAAAAGTATTTTCTATATGTTTCCAGACTTATCAGTGCAATAAAAAAATACCCCGAAAATAAAAGTTCTCCAAATGCCCTGAAAATGAAATATGATTTTTTCTAGAATATTTGAGAAAATATGGCACAAAAAACACAGCGAGGGGAGCCAGCACATGTGCCAAGAGGGTCCAGGGCGCGCCCCCTGCCTCGTGGGCCCCATGTGGCCCCCTCCACTTATTCCTGCACCCATACCCTCCTTCTTCCTCCCAAAAAATCACTAGCCAGCTCAAGCCCGAGTTCTAGCTCATCTTGCTGCCATTTTTGATCTCCTTGCTCATAGCACCATTCACCAAACTATTTGGGGGGATTGTTCCTTGGTATGTGACTCTTCCATTGGTCCAATTAGTTTTTGTTCTAGTGCTTTATTCATTGCAAATTTTTGCTGCTGTGGTGACCTTGTTCTTGAGCTTGCATGTCAAATTTCTTTGGTCCCAAGTAGTTCTAATGCATGATATAGTCCCTAGGAACTTGTAGGAGTTGTTGCTATCAATCTTGTTGAGTTTGGTTCACTTTTATTTTGACTTACTAATTTTTTTCTGAAAATTTCAGAAAAATGCATAGGAAAAACTTCCAAGGTGGTTCTTCAAGGAAGCAAGAACAGAGGCTCGCGTTTCGTGAGCCAGACGATGAACTACCGAGGTAAGTTGACGTGCGGCCTTGTGAATCGCCGTCAGATGAATTTATGGATCAGGTTGGCATCAAGGACGAATTTTACGCATATGTGCGCAACGCCGACCTCGAGGGCTTCATACAAGATAAGTGCCCTCAATACCGTGGCTTAACGGGTACCTTTGTGAGAAGGTTTAAATTTTCATCTTCACGTAATTCTCACACTGTCATGTTTGACCTTTATGATAAATCTTACACCATGGACTTAGAGGATTTTAATGATGCTTGTAAGCTCCCGTAGTGGGACAGTATGGGTGATCCTCGCAAATCTGAATATAGAGATTTTCTTGCTAGTATCACCATGGGGGAATCTAGAGAAATCACACAGGCTACCATAGGGAGCATTCATTTTCCTGCTATTCATTACTTTGCTCTCTTTATTGGTAGATGCATAAACGGTAAAGAGGAGGCTTGCCACATGTGTGTCCCTGATCTTAGTGTTCTCAAGAGTGTTGTACTAGGAGATAGACAATATAACTTGGGAGCCATTGTTGCACGTAGGCTACATCATAATGGTTTGCAAGGAGATTTATTTTGTGGGATTTATGCCACTCGGATAGCCCGCCGTCTTGGTGTGCCTGTCCATGAAAATGATGAACCTTTACCGCCTGCTCATTTGGATTACCATGCTATGACTAGTCACCGGTTTATAGAGAGGGATGAACAATCCCTCAAATATCGACTAATCTTTAATAGGCGTCATGCCGTCCCAATTATTCGTCCTGCTCCTACTTTGTTTGACTTTCAGGCAAACGGGAGATATACTATAACCAGGAAGGATGCAAATGAGTATCATAATATGACGGAAGTAGCCCGCCTTCGAGCTGCAGCTCAGCAGGCAGTAGCTGCTGCATCCCAGTACAACCCCAACTACGACTTTGGATATCCGTCAGGCCAATACTGGCCATAGACCAACTTAGGCCAAAAGCCTAAGCTTGGGGGAGTACGTGTTTCTCACCGACATTACATTCATGTTCACACACTTATTTTAGTTGTCGGTGCTCACACTCTTTCATTGTACCATCCATGCTTAGTTTCAATTCTTTTTCTTAGTCTTTTTCTTGTGTGTTAGAAAAAGCTTAAGAAAAACAAAAAAGATATTAGTTGTAGCTTCTGGCTAGTTTATTTTCCTTGCTTGTAGTAGTGGTAATTAATAGAAAACCCAAAAAGATTTGCCGTTCTTCTTTTGCTTGTTGGGAGCTTTCCCATGTAAATAGTTTCTTTTCTTTTCTTTGGGGGTCAAAAGTAGAAGACCATGATTGAAAATAGTTAGTGGTTCTCATATGCTTTATTGTTGATTTAACCTTGAGCCATATTACCTTGTCTTCTCTCTTGTATTAAATGCTTGCAGATTCCAGCTTAGTCCAATGCACGTGCACTATTATTATTATCCACACCGTTCGGTCGTGCAAGTGAAAGGCAATAAGGATGATACATGATGAACTAATTGAGATGAGAAAAGCTGGTATGAACTCGACCTCTCTTGTTTTTGTAAATATGATAGTTCATCGTCCCTGATTCAGCTTGTTATGAATGAAACATGCTTGCAGTGACAATTAGAGACCATAGCTGCTTATGCCATGCTTAATTAGCTGAGAGTTTATAATGGTCTATCTTGCATGCCAACATGATATTAAAATGGTTGTGATGTGGTATGATAGGGTGGTATCCTCCTTTGAACACTTCAAGTGGTCTGACTTGGCACATGTTCACACATGTAGTTGAAACAAATCAACATAGCCTCCATGATATATATGTTCATGGTGAATTATATCCTACTCATGCTTGCATTCATTGTCGATTAATTTTAATGCATGTTCATGACCGTTGTCGCTCTCTAGCTGGTCACTTCGCAGTCTCTTTCTAGCCTTCACCTGTACTAAGCGGGGATACTGCTTGTGCATCCACTTCCATAAACCCCAAAGTCATTCCAATGAGTCCACCATACCTTCCTATATGCGGTATTTACCTGCCGTTCCAAGTAAATTTGTATGTGCCAAGCTATAAACCTTCAAATGAAATTCTGTTTTGTATGCTCGACCAACTCATGTATCAACTAGGGCTATCTATATCTTCCATGCTAGGTGGGTTATTCTCACGATGAGTGGACTCCGCTCATCACTCATCATTCACGAGAAAGTGGCTGGTAACCGGGATGCCCAGTCCCATGCTCAAAATCATAAATAATTAAACAACACTCCCCCAGGGCTGTTGTTGGTTTGGACGGTACCCGTTGTTTCGGATCAGCCGTGGAGTGCGCTTGTTGGTGGTTGGGGGAGTATAAACTTTACCATTATATTTGGGAACCGCCTATAATGTGTGTAGCATGGAATATATTGAGATTCTTCATTGTTATGTTGATAATGAGAGTATACCACTGAAAATGCTATTCATCTCTATTTAAAAATCGAGCTCTCGCACCTCTACAAATCCATGCTTCCCTCTACAAAGGGCCTATCTATTTACTTTTATGCTGAGTCATCATCCTTTTATAAAAGAGCACCAGTAGGAGAGCACCTCTATCATTTGCATGTATTACTATTAATTTGCATTGAGTATGATCATGACTAGATCTCTTTTACCATGAATTACAATGTCTAGTCAGTCCTTGATCTTTAAAGGTGCTCTGCATTTATGTTTTGCGGTCTCAGAAAGGGCTAGCGAGATGCCATCTTGTTATATCGTATCTTGATTGTTTTGAGAAAGTGTTGTCATCCGAGGTTTATTATTATTGCTCGCTAGTTGATTATGCCATTGATGTGAGTAGACTTGAGACGTGAAAGTTATTGTGAATATGGTTAGTTCATGATCTTGCTGAAAACCTGAATGCTGGCTTACATATGTACAACAACAAGAGCAAACAGAGTTTGTCAAAGTTTTTTTATCACTTTCAGTTTATCAACTGAATTGCTTGAGGACAAGCAAAGGTTTAAGCTTGGGGGAGTTGATACGTCTCCAACGTATCTACTTTTCCATTCCCTTTTTCCCTTGTTTTGGACTCTAACTTGTATGATTTGAATGGAACTAACCCGGACTGATGATGTTTTCAGCAGAATTGCCATGGTATTGTTTTTGTGCAGAAATAAAAAGTTCTCGGAATGACCAGAAAATCCACGGAGAATTATTTTGGAAAATATAAAAAATACCTGCGGAAAGATCCACGTCAGGGGGCCCACACCCTGTCCACGAGAATGGGGGGCGCGCCCGCTCCCCCTTGGTGCGCCCCCTGCCTCGTGGGCCCCCTGACGCTCCACCGACATATCCCAAGATCCCATATATACACTTTCGGGGAGAAAAAAATCAGAGAGGGAGAATTATCGCGTTTTACGATACGGAGCCGCCGCCATGCCCTAATCTCTCTCGGGAGGGCTGGTCTGGAGTCCGTTCGGGGCTCCTGAGAGTGGAGATCGTCGCCATCGTCATCATCAACCTTCCTCCATCACCAATTCCATGATGCTCACCGTCGTGCGTGAGTAATTCCATCGTCGGCTTGCTGGACGGTGATGGGTTGGATGAGATCTATCATGTAATCGAGTTAGTCTTGTGAGGGTTTGATCCCTAGTATCCACTATGTTCTGAGATTGATGTTGCTATGACTTTGCTATGCTTAATGCTTGTCAGTAGGGCCCGAGTGCCATGATTTCAGATCTGAACCTATTATGTTTTCATGAATATATGTGTGGTCTTGATCCTATCTTGCAAGTCTATAGTCACCTACTATGTGTTATGATCCGGCAACCCCGAAGTGACACTAATCGGGACCACTCCTAGTGATGACCGTAGTTGGAGGAGTTCATGTATTCACTATGTGTTAATGCTTTGGTCCGGTACTCTATTAAAAGGAGGTCTTAATATCCCTTAGTTTCCAATAGGACCCCGCTGTCACGGGAGGGTAGGACGAAAGATGTCATGCAAGTTCTTTTCCATAAGCACGTATGACTATATTCGGAATACATGCCTACATTACATTAATGAACTGGAGCTAGTTCTGTGTCACCCTAGGTTATAACTTGTACATGATGAATTGCATCCGACATAATTCCCCATCACTGATCCAATGCCTATGATCTTTTCACATATTGCTTGTTGCTTATTTACTTTTCCGCTGCTACTATTACAAAAACTACAAAAACACTACCGTTACTTTTATTGCTGCTACCACTATCTCCATATTACTTTTCTACTAAACTACCTTGCTACAGATACTAAGTTTCTAGGTGTGGTTGAATTGACAACTCAGCTGCTAATAATTAAGAGTATTCTTTGGCTCCCCTTGTGTCGAATCAAGAAATTTGGGTTGAATACTTTGCGATCCCCAACACTTGTGGGTTATCAAGATGTATGTTGTCTTTCCTCTAGTGGTTTCATGTGAACGTCGACTACATGAAACTTCACCATTGTTTGGTCCTAGAGGAAGGCATTGGGAAGTATTAAGTAGATGATAGGTTGCTAGAGTGACAGAAGCTTAAACGCTAGTTTATGTTTTGCTTCGTAAGGGGGTAATTTGGATCCATATGTTTCATGCTATGGTTAGGTTTACCTTAATAATTCCTTTGTAGTTGCGGATGCTTGCAATAGAGGTTAATCATAAGTGGGATGCTTGTCCAAGTAAGGGCAGCACCCAAGCACTGGTCCACCCACATACCAAATTATCAAAGTAACGAATGTGAATCATATGAACGTGATGAAAACTAGCTTGACGATAATTCCCATGTGTCCTCGGGAGCGCTTTTCCTTATATAAGAGTTTGTCCAGGCTTGACCTTTGCTACAAAAAGAATTGGGCCATATTGCCGCACCTTATTTACTTTTAGTATTTGTTACTTGTTACCAACTACCTTATCACAAAACTATCTGTTAACCATAATTTCAGTGCTTGCAGAGAATACCTTACTGGAAACTGCCTATCATTTCCTTCTGCTCCTCGTTGGGTTCGACACTCTTACTTATCGAAAGGACTATGATAGATCCCCTAAACTTGTGGGTCATCAAGACTCTTTTCTGGCGCCATTGCCGGGGAGTGAAGCACGGAATTTGGTATGAAAAAAATTATATAGTGTGCTGAAATTTACAGTCATTTGTTACTATGGAACTTAATCCTTTGAGGGACTTGTTCGGGGTATCTTCACCCCGACCAGTAGAGCAAAGAGTTGCTCCTCGACCTACTGAACCTACTAAAAATGTTTGCTTTGAAATTCCTCCGGGTATGATAGAGAAACTGCTGGCTAATCCTTTCACAGGAGATGGAACATTGCATCCCGACTTGCACCTAATCTATGTGGATGAAGTTTGTGGATTATTTAAGCTTGCACGAATGCCCGAGGATGTGATCAAGAAGAAGGTCTTCCCTTTATCTTTGAAGGGAGAGGCACTGACATGGTTTAGGCTATGCGATGATATTGGATCATGGAACTACAACCGGTTGAAATTGGAATTTCATCAGAAGTTCTATCATATGCATCAGGTTCGTCGTGATCGTAATTATATAATTTTTGGCCTCGCGAAGGAGAAAGTATCGCTCCAGCTAGGGGAGGCTTAAGTCAATGTTATATTCACGCCCCAATCATGAGCTCTCAAGAGAAATGATTATTCAAAAAAATATACTGGGCTTTCTCTCAATAATCGCTCCATGCTCGATACTTCTTGTACTGGTTCTTTTATGATGAAGACTATTGAATTCAAATGGGATTTATCAGAAAGAATCAAACACAACTCTGAAGATTGGGATCTCAACGAAGGTAAGGAGTCGGGTATAACACCTAAGTTTAATTGTGTTAAATCTTTTATGGATACCGATGTTTTCCGTGAATTTAGTACTAAATATGGATTTGACTCTAGATAGTAGCTTCTTTTTGTGAATCATTTGCTACTCATGTTGATCTCCCAAAGGATATGTGGCTTAAATAGCATCCTCCCATTGAAATAAAATTAGTTGAACCCGTTAAAGTTGAAGAAAAGACTATCACGTATAATGTCGATCCTATTGTTCCTACTGCTTACATTGAGAAACCACATTTCCCTACTAGAATAAATGATCATGCTAAAGCTTCAACTGTGGTTCGTTAGAGTAAAACTAGAACACCTACACCTTCTGAGAAAATTAAAGTTGAACCTAGTATTGCTATGGTTTAGGATCTCTTGGTCGATGATATTGATGGGCATGTTATTTACCTCTATGGTGGAGCTGCTAGAATTGCTAGACCCAATACTAAGAATAAACATAGACCTGTTGTAGGCATGCCTGTTATTTCTGTTAAAATAGGAGATCATTGCTATCATGGCTTATGTGACATGGGTGCTAGTGCTAGGTTCAACTTATATGAAGAAATTATGCATGAAATTATGCACGATATTGCACCTGCTGAGCTAGAAGGTATTGATGTTACTATTAAGCTTGCCAATAGAGAAACTATTTCAGCAGTCGGGATTGTTAGAGATGTTGAAGTCTTGTGTGGGAAAGTTAAATACCCTGTTGATTTTCTTGTTCTTGGTTCCCCACAAGATGATTTTTGCCCCATTATATTTGGTAGACCCTTCTTGAATACTGTTAATGCTAAGATAGACTGCGAAAAGGACATTGTTACTATTGGTTTAGGGGATATGTCTCATGATTTTAACTTTGCTAAATTTCATAGACAACCCCATGATAAAGCATTGCCTAGTAAGGATGAAATTGTTGGTCTTGCTTCTATTGTTGTGCCTCCTAACAATCCTTTAGAACAATATATGCTAGACCATGAAAATGATATGTATATGAATGAAAGAAGGGAAATAGATGAAATATTCTTTAAACAAGGACCCTTATTGAAACACAACTTGCCTATTGAAATTCTAGGGGATCCTCCTCCACCCAAGGGTGATCCCGTGTTTGAACTCAAACCATTACCTGATACTCTTAAGTATGCTTATCTCGATGAAAATAAGATATATCATGTTATTATTAGTGCTAACCTTTCAGAGCAGGAAGAAGAAAAATTATTGAAAACTCTGAAGAAGCATCGTGCTGCTATTGGATATACTCTTGATGATCTTAAGGGCATTAGTCCCACTCTTTGCCAACACAAAATAAAATTGGAGAAATACGCTAAACCGGTTGTTGATCATCAATGGCGGTTAAATCCTAAGATGAAAGAACTGCTAAGGAAGGAAATGCTAAAGCTTCTAGAGGCAGGTACAGTCTATCCAATCGCTGATAGTCAGTGGGTAAGTCCTGTCCATTGTGTCCCTAAGAAGGGAGGCATTACTGTTGTTCCTAATGATAAAGATGAATTGATCCCGCAAAGAATTGTTACCGGTTATAGGATGGTAATTGATTTCCGCAAATTAAATAAAGCTACTAAGAA
>LR738715.1:339819016-339834351 GCA_902687465.1 Secale cereale
CAGGAAGAAGAAAAATTATTGAAAACTCTGAAGAAGCATCGTGCTGCTATTGGATATACTCTTGATGATCTTAAGGGCATTAGTCCCACTCTTTGCCAACACAAAATAAAATTGGAGAAATACGCTAAACCGGTTGTTGATCATCAATGGCGGTTAAATCCTAAGATGAAAGAACTGCTAAGGAAGGAAATACTAAAGCTTCTAGAGGCAGGTACAGTCTATCCAATCGCTGATAGTCAGTGGGTAAGTCCTGTCCATTGTGTCCCTAAGAAGGGAGGCATTACTGTTGTTCCTAATGATAAAGATGAATTGATCCCGCAAAGAATTGTTACCGGTTATAGGATGGTAATTGATTTCCGCAAATTAAATAAAGCTACTAAGAAAGATCATTACCCACTACCTTTTATTGATCAAATGCTAGAAAGACTATCCAAACACACACATTTTTGCTTTCTAGATAGTTATTCTGGTTTCTCTCAAATACTCGTGTCAAAAGAGGATCAAGAAAAGACCACTTTTACTTGTCCTTTCGGTACCTTTGCTTATAGACGTATGCCTTTTGCTTTATGTAATGCACCTACTACCTTTCAAAGATGCATTACAGCTATATTCTCTGAGTTTTGTGAAAAGATTGTTGAGGTTTTCATGGATGATTTTTCCGTTTATGGAACTTCTTTTGATGATTGCTTGAGCAACCTTGATCAAATTTGCAGAGATGTGAAGAAACTAATCTTGTCTTGAATTGGGAAAAGTGCCACTTTATGGTTAATGAAGGTATTATCTTGGGGCATAAAATTTCTGAAAGAGGTATTGAAGTTGATAAAGCTAAGGTTGATGCTATTGAAAAGATGCCCTGTCCCAAGGACATCAAACTTATAAGAAGTTTCCTTGGTCATGCCGGGTTTTATAGGAGGTTCATTAAGGACTTCTCCAAAATCTCTAGGCCTCTGACTAATCTCTTACAAAAAGATGTTCCTTTCGTCTTTGATGATGATTGTGTAGAAGCATTTGAAATACTTAAGAAAGCATTGATCTCTGCACCTATTGTCCAGCCTCCTGACTGGAATTTACCCTTTGAAATTATGTGCGATGCTAGTGATTATGCTAGAGGTGTTGTTCTAGGACAAAGAGTTGATACGAAGTTGAATGTTATCTAGTATGCTAGTAAAACTCTAGACAGTGCCCAGAGAAATTATGCTACTACTGAAAAAGACTTTTTAGCAGTTGTATTTGCTTGTGATAAGTTTAGGCCTTATATTGTTGATTCTAAAGTAACTGTTCACACTGATCATGCTGCTATTAAATATCTTATGGAAAAGAAAGATGCTAAACCTAGACTTATTAGATGGGTTCTCCTGCTACAAGAATTTGATTTACATATTACTGATAGAAAAGGGGCTGAGAACCCCGTTGCAGACAACTTGTCTAGGTTAGAGAATATTCTAGATGACCCACTACCTATTGATGATAGCTTTCCTGATGAACAATTAGCTGTCATAAATGCTTCTTGTACTGCTCCTTGGTATGTTGATTATGCTAATTACATTGTTGCTAAATTTATACCACCTAGTTTCACATACCAGCAAAAGAAAAAGTTCTTCTATGATTTAAGACATTACTTCTGGGATGACCAACACCTTTATAAAGAAGGAATAGATGGTATTATTAGACGTTGTGTACCTGAGCATGAACAGGAACAAATCCTATGCAAGTGTCACTCCAAGGCTTATGGAGGACACCATGCTGGAGATAGGACTGCACATAAGGTACTGCCATCGGGTTTTTATTAGCCTACTCTCTTCAAGGATGCCCCTAAGTTTGTCTTATCTTGTGATGAATGTCAAAGAATTGGTAATATTAGTAGACGTCAAGAAGTGCATATGAATTGTTCACTTGTTATTGAACCATTTGATGTCTGGGGTTTTGATTATATGGGACTGTTTCCTTCCTCTAATGGGTATACACATATTTTAGTTGCTGTTGATTACGTTACTAAGTGGGTAGAAGCTATTCCAACTAGTAGTGCTGATGACAACACCTCCATCAAGATGCTTAGAGAAGTTATTTTTCCGAGGTTTGGAGTCCCTAGATACTTAATGACTGATGGTGGTTCACATTTTATTCATGGTGCCTTCCGCAAAATGCTTGATAAGTATGATGTTAATCATAGAATTGCATCCCCATACCACCCACAGTCTAGTGGTCAAGTAGAACTAAGTAACAGAGAGATGAAATTAATTTTGCAAAAAAAACTGTTAATAGATCTAGAAAAAATTGGTCCAAGAAACTTGATGATGCATTATGGGCTTATAGAACTGCATATAAAAATCCTATGGGTATGTCTCCGTATAAAATGGTTTATGGAAAAACATGTCACTTACCTCTCGAACTAGAACACAAGGCATATTGGGCTATTAAAGAGCTCAATTATGATTTGAAACTTGCCGGTGAGAAGAGGTTATTTGACATTAGCTCGCTTGATGAATGGAGAGCCCTGGCCTATGAAAATGCCAAACTGTTTAAAGAAAAAGTTAAAAGATGGCATGACAAAAGGATACAAAAATGTGAGTTTAACGTAGGTGAATATGTCTTGCTATACAACTCTCGTTTAAGATTTTTTGCAGGAAAACTTCTCTCTAAATGGGAAGGTCGTTACATTATCGAGGAGGTCTATCGATCTGGTGCCATAAAAGTCAACAACTTTGAAGGCACAAATCCGAAGGTGGTGAACGGTCAAAGAATCAAACATTATATCTCACGTAATCCTATAAATGTTGAAACCAATGTTATTGAAACCATAACCCCGGAGGAATACATAAGGGACACTTTCCAGAACGATTCAGACTCCAAAAAGGAAGAGGTATGTGGTACGGTAAGTAAATCGACTCCAAAACAGTTCTAATGACATTTTTTCTCCATTTTGGAATATTTAGAAAAATAGAAAAATAAGAAACAGTCCGGAAAGGACATGAGGTGTCCACGAGGGTGGAGGGCGCGCCCCCTGCCTCATGGGCACATCTTGTGCCTCCCGGACTCCGTTTTCTTGCACGATACTCCTTTTTGTCGGTAAAAATTCATTATATAATCTCCCGAAGGTTTTGACCACCGTATCAATCCAAAATCCTATGTTTTTGTTTTGAGCTATTTCTGTCACAAATTAGAGCAAGATGTCTTCTCAGGAGTTAGTTGGAGAGAGTCGGGTGTCTCATCCAACACTGGGACCAGGAGCAAACAACAATGCCAACCACTTTGGGCCATCAATGGAGGAAGAGATGGAGGCTGACTTGAAAAGGATAGATGCCATGGAGGAAGGTCAAGAAGTTACTTCTCGGTTTCGATACGGATTCACGATGGGGGAACTACAGAGCTCAGCTATTCCAAATTCGGTCATCCCTTCCAATGTCAGGTTTCTTTCTTATGAAAATATGAAGAAAAAAAGTGTCACTTGTTCTCCCGCAGCTATGGAGCATCCTTGGGTGAAAGGGGCTTTAGCCGTCACGAGCAAGCTCCGTAAGGAAATAAGGGACCTCAAGCAACAAGTCAACAAGATCGAGGAGGAGAATCATATCCTGAGGGGTATCATCGCCAAGAATATCACATCACCTCCTCCGAAGAAAGAGACATAATCACATGGGTATGGGCACTCCCCTTGGCAACTACCAAGCTTGGGGGAGGTGCCCCGGTATCGTATCACCATCACTCCTATATTTACCGTTTTTCTTAGTTTGATTCTTTTGGTTATATCTTGATCTAGGAGAATAAAGTTTAGTGTGATCTAGTTGTGAGCTTTGCTTTATGATCCTTATCTATGTAATCGAGTCCGTGAGCTATATATAATAAAGATAAGTTTGGAGTCAAGGGCTTTATTATCTCACTATGGTCATGAGAGGATAAAAGAAAATATAAAAAGAATCAAAGAGATCATATTGATCTTATGAAAAAGTAACGACTTCACATATAAAGAGTATTATGAATAAAAGTTGTTGAGAGTTGACAAACATAGTTTTGGTCATCGTCGCAATTAATAGGAAGTAATAAAGAAAGAGAGGTTTTCACATATAAATATACTATTTGGACATCTTTTATGATTGCGAGCACCCATTAAAATATGACATGCTAAAGAGTTGATGTTGGACAAGGAAGACAACGTAATGGGTTATGTTTTCTTATATCTGAAATAAAGTATATTGTCATGGATCATCCAACATGTTGAGCTTGACTTTCCCCCTCATGCTAGCCAAACTCCTTGCACCATGTAGAGATACTACTTGTGCTTCCATACATCCTTAAACCTAGTTTTGCAATGAGAGTCCACTGTATCTACCTATGGATTGAGTAAGATCCTTCAAGTAAGTTGTCATTGTTGCAACTCTCTAAAATATGTTTGATCTATTATTGTGGAGAAAATAAACTTTATACGATCTTGTGATATTTAAGCAATAAAAGCGACGGACTACATAATGAAGGTCCATATCACAAGTGGCAATATATAGTGATGTTCTTTTGTGCTAAGATTTTGTACATCCAACCATAAAAGCACAGGACAACCTCTGCTTCCCTCTGCGAAGGGCTTATCTATTGTTCTTACCTTATAAGAGTCAAGGTGATCTTCACCTTTCCTTTTTACATTTTATCCTTTGGCAAGCACATTGTGTTGGAAAGATCCTGACATATATACCCACTTGGATGTAAGTTACCATGATTTATTGATGTTGACATTACCCTTGAGGTAAAAGGTTGGGAGGCAACACTATAAGCCCCTATCTTTCTCTGTGTCCGATTAAAACTCCATACCCATAAGTATTGCGTGAGTGTTAGCAATTGTGAAAGACTAAATGATAGTTGAGTATGTGGACTTTCTTAAAAGCTCTTATATTGACTCTTTCCGATGTTATGATAAATTGCAACTACTTCAATGACCGAGATCATAGTTTGTTAGTTTTCAATGAAGTTTCTGATTCATACTCGACATTGTGAAAAGATTGTTACTTTAGCATAAGAAATCATATGACAATACATACATACATTGTGTTGTTATAAAAATATGTATGTATATGTGTGTGTGTGTGTGTGTGTTGTTATAAGAATAATCATGATGCCTTCATGTCCGTATTTTATTTTATAGACTCTTCTATCTCAAAACATCTGGTCATATTTTTCGATATCGGCTTCCGCTTGAGGACAAGCGAGGTCTAAGCTTGGGGGAGTTGATACGTCCATTTTGCATCATGCTTTTATATTGATATTTATTGCATTATGGGTTGTTATTACACATTATGTCACAATACTTATGCCTTTTCTCTCTTATTTGACAAGGTTTACTTGAAGGGGGAGAATGCCGATAGCTAGAATTCTAGGCTGTAAAAGGAGCAAATATTGGAGACCTATTCTGCACAACTCAAAAAGCCCTGAAACTCCACGAAAGTCAGTTTTGGAAAATATAAAAAATATCTGGCGAAATAAGTACAGGAGGGGGCCACCCACCGTCCATGAGAGTGGGGGCGCGCCCTACCCCCTGTGCGTGCCCCCTGCCTCGTGGGCCACCTGGCAGCCCCCTGATGCCCATCTTCTGCTATATGAGGTGTTTTAACCCAGAAAAATCATAAGGAGGCTTTCGGGATGAATCGCCGCCATCTCGAGGTGGAACCTTGGCGAAACCAATCTAGGGCTCCGGCAGAGCTGTTCTGCAAGGGATACTTCCCTCCGGGTGAGGGAAATAGTCATCACCAACAACTCTCCCATCTTGGGGAGGGTTATGTTCATCAACATCTTCACCAACACCATCTCCTCTAAAACCCTAGTTCATCTCTTGTATCCAATCTGTGTATTAAAACCTCAGATTGGTACATGTGGGTTGCTAGTAGTGTTGATTACTCCTTGTAGTTGATGCTAGTTGGTTTATCCGGTGGAAGATCATACGTTCAGATCCATTATGCATATTAATACCCCTCTGATTATGAACATGAATATGCTTTGTGAGTAGTTACGTTTGTTCCTGAGGACATGGGAGAAGTCTTGCTATAAGTAGTCATGTGAATTTCGTATTCGTTTGATATTTTGATGACATGTATGTTGTCTTTCCTCTAGTGGTGTCATGTGAACATCGACTACATGACACTTCACCATTGTTTGGGCCTAGAGGAAGGCATTGGGAAGTAATAAGTAGATGATGGGTTGCTAGAGTGACAGAAGCTTAAACCCTAGTTTATGTGTTGCTTCGTAAGGGGCTGATTTGGATCCATATGTTTCATGCTATGGTTAGGTTTACCTTAATACCTATTTTGTAGTTGCGGATGCTTGCAATAGAGGTTAATCATAAGTGGGATGCTTGTCCAAGTAAGGGCAGCACCCAAGCACCGGTCCACCCACATACCAAATTATCAAAGTAACGAACGCGAATCATATGAATGTGATGAAAACTAGCTTGATGTTAATTCCCATGTGTCCTCGGGAGCGCCTTTCCTTATATAAGAGTTTGTCCAGGCTTGTCCTTTGCTACAAAAGAGGATTGGTCCATCTTCTGCACCTTATTTACTTTTACTATTTGTTACTTGTTACCAACTACCTTATCACAAAACTATCTGTTACCGATAATTTCAGTGGTTGCAGAGAACAACTTACTGAAAACTGCCTATCATTACCTTCTACTCCTCGTTGGGTTCGACAATCTTACTTATCGAAAGTACTACGGTATATATCCTACACTTGTTGGTCATCAAGGAGCAGGTGAGGAGTCTGGTCAGGACGACGTGAGCTCGCAGAAAAAGAAGAAGGCAGGCGCCCCGTGCAATGATGGCCTTTCTGCATGCACCAGGCAATTGTCCAATCAAGAGGTAATCGGGACTGCACGGGGAAGTGGAGACGCCCACGTCCTATCAAAGCGCCAGGCGTCAACTCATTTCGCAGGCGATTGGGGCCCACGACGCTTCACCCTTGCCCCTTGGCTTTGCATCGAAGCCAAGTCCGAGTGCGCCTTGGGCCCGGGGGCTACTGTCGGTGTTTTGGGAACCAGGGTACCCAGACTTGCCTGCCTGCAGCCCACCGCGTGGCTCCACCAACGGCCTGGTACGTCCCATCTCTAGCATCGAGAATACAAGACGCTCGCGAGGGGCCAAGCCTCGCGAGGCGGACGACGCCAAGACGTCCGAAGGGAGCGGCATCCTCCGACAGCCTCCTGAGGAGCGGAATTTCCTATGCAAGCATCCACCTCATGAGGATCAAGTGACGCAAGCCATGACGACCAAGGCCAGGCGGGCGCCAGCGGACGCAGAATAGTAGGTTTCCTCTTTGGCGCTAAGGAAGCAAGTGCAGTCGCGGAGTCCCGAGGAATCACCCAAAGGTTTCCATTCTGGTGAAACAAGACCACTGCCAAGACGGCAGGACAGATGTCATCGCCAAGACCACCACGGCTTCACACTCAGAAGCTTTGCAGGCGAAGACCAGCTTTCATTAGGATAAAATGTACTTCATGTCCCCTTTCAAATTGGCCATTGTGGGATCACTTCATGTCTTCGTTTTCGGAGGAAGAGGACCTAGGCCACTAAAAATATAGGCTAGCCACCACCATAGAAGGGGATCGAAACCCAGAACCCTCACTAGCTGACACTCACCCAAGAACACGCCTCCTGAAGTTGTTCTTCCTCTGTACTAGTTCATCCTCAACCCCCCATGAGGCTAATTCACCCCAAAGCAGGAGTAGCATCTTACACCGCAAGGTGGCCCGAACATGGGAAAACTGTTGAGTCTCTTTCCCTTCCCGTTCATCGAGCTAGTCCATGAGAACGACGAGTTAGTAGGCTGGAGAGGTTGATTTCTTCGCACACGTCATAGAGTTCGAACCTTTTCTTGGGTCTGCGGAGCCCTGAATCCGATAGGGACCTAGTGGTTTACTCGTGTATGCGATGGGTGGCGCCTTTGTTACAGAACTGCGCCCACTCTGTAATCGCATGCATCTGTGTCAATCACAAAGGTCTTAGAGAAATCTAGAAGTTGCAACACTAGAGGTGAGACTATTCCTTGCTTGAGTAGGTCAAATGCTTTTTGTGTATCGTTAGTCCAAACAAACGGGTGCCCCTTCTTTAGTATATTGAATAGTGGTCGGGCGATGATCCCGAAATGCTTGACGAACTTGCGGTAATACCCTGCTAATCCCAAGAAGTTGCATACTTCCTTCACATTCAAAGGTTTCAACCAGTTCTTGATTGTCTCAATCTTGCTAGGGTCGATGGAGACGCTGGATGCGTTAATGATATGGCCTAGATGTGCTATTTGTCGTTGGCCAAATGCACACTTGGATTGCTTGACACACCATTGATCCGCTCGCAGTAACTGCAGGACCTAACGAACATGTTAAACGTGCTCCTCAGAGTTTTGCTGAAAACCAGAATATTGTCAAATAACACGAGCACACAAATTCTGATTAGTGGGTGTAAAGTAGTGGTCATGGCCCCATTAAAGGTAGCTGGGCCACCGGCCACTCCAAATGCCATCACTAGCCATTTGCAATGCTCCGAGTGAGTAGTGAACGTGTTTTTTTACTCCTATCCCTCTTCCATTCGGATTTTATGATACCCCTGATGACCCACAAGTGTAGGGGGTCTATCGTAGTCCTTTCGATAAGTAAGAGTGTCAAACCCAATGAGGAGCAGGAGGAAATGATAGGCAGTTTTCAGTAAGGTATTTTCTGCAAGCACTGAAATTATAGGTAACAGATAGTTTTGTGATAAGGTAATTGGTAGCAAGTAACAAAACGTAAAAGTAAATAAGGTGCAGCAAGGTGGCCCAATCTTTTTTGTAGCAAAGGGCAAAGGACAAGCCTGGACAAACTCTTATATGAAGGAAAGCGTTCCCGAGGACACATGGGAATTATCGTCAAGCTAGTTTTCATCACGATCATCTGATTCGTGTTCGGTACTTTGATAATTTGGTATGTGGGTGGACTGGTGCTTGGGTGTTGTCCTTACTTGGACAAGCCTCCCACTTATGATTAATCTCTAATGCAAGCATCCGCAACTACAAAATAAGTATTAAGGTAAACCTAACCATAGCATGAAACATATGGATCCAAATCAGCCCCTTACGAAGCAACGCATAAACTAGGGTTTAAGCTTCTGTCACTCTAGCAACCCATCATCTACTTATTACTTCCCAATGCCTTCCTCTAGGACAAAATAATGGTGAAGTGTCATGTAGTCGATGTTCACATGACACCACTAAAGGAGAGACAACATACATCTCATCAAAATATCGAACGGAGACCAAATTCACATGACTACTAATAGTAAGACTTCTCCCATGTCCTCAGGAACCAAAGTAACTACTCACAAGACATAATACTGTTCATGATCAAAGGGGTATTAATATGCATAATGGATCTAAACATATGATCTTCCACCAAATAAACCAACTAGAATAAACTATAAGGAGTAATCAACACTACTAGCAACCCACATGTACCAATCTGAGGTTTGGGTACAAAGATTGGATACAAGAGATGAACTAGGGTTTGAGAGGAGATGGTGCTGGTGAATATGTTGATGAAGATAACGCTCCCCAAGATGGGAGAGTTGTTGGTGATGACGGCGGTGACGATTTCCCCCTCCCGGAGGGAAGTATCCCTGGCAGAGCAGCTCTGCCGGAGCCCTAGATTGGTTTCTGCCTCGAGACGGTGGCGTCTGGTCCCGAAAGCCTCATGGTTTTTTCCAGGTCAAAACACCTCATATAGGAGAAGATGGGCATCGGGGGGGGGGGGCGTCGGTGGGCCCACGAGATAGGGGCGCGTCCAGAGAGGGGGGCGCACCCCCACCCTCGTGGACAGCAGGTGGCCCCCTCGTGGTCTTCTTTCTCTAGTTATTTTTTATATTTTCCGAAACGAAGTTCTGTGAAGTTTCGGGGCTTCATGAATCATATGATTCTTATGCCAAAGTAACAATTCATTCACAATATCGAGCATGAATCATAAACTTCATTGAAAACTAAAAAACTTTGATCTCGGTCACTGAAGCAATTGCAATTTATTGTAACATCGGAAAGAGTCATTATAAGAGCTTTTCAGCAAGCCTACATACTCAACTATCATATAGTCTTTCACAATTGCTCACACTCACACAATACTTATGTTTATGGAGTTTTAATCAGACACAGAGAAAGATAGGGGCTTATGGTGTTGCCTCCCAACCTTTTACCTCAAGGTAATGTCAACAGTAATAGACCATGAAAACTTACATCCAAGTGGGTATATATGTCAGGATCTTTCCAACACAATGTGCTTGCCAACGGATAAAATGTAAAAAGAAAAGGTGAATTTCACCTTGAATGTTATAAGGCTAGAATAATAGATAGGCCCTTCGCAGAGGGAAGCAGAGATTGTCATGTGCTTTTATGGTTGGATGCACAAAGTCTTAGCAAAGAAGAACATCGCTTTATATTGCCACTTGTGATAAGGACCTTTATTATGTAGTCCGTCACTTTTATTACTTCCATATCACAAGATCGTATGGAACTTATTTCCTCGACACTAATAAATCATACACATTTTAGCGAGTTTGCAACATGACAACTTACTTGGAAGGATCTTTCTTAATCCATATGTAGGTATGTTGGACTCTCATGGAGAAACTGGGTTTAAGGATATATGGAAGCACAAGTAGTATCTCTACTTGGTGCGAGGAGTTTTGGCTAGCATGAGGGGGAAAGGCAAGCTCAACATGTTGAATGATCCATGACAATATACTTTATTTTGGATATAAGAAGACATAACCCATTATGTTGTCTTCCTTGTCTAACATCAACTCCTTAGCATGTCATATTTTAATGAGTGCTCACAATCATAAAAGATGTCCAAGATAGTATATTTGTATGTGAAGCCTCTCTTCTTTTATTACTTCCTATTAATTGCAACGATGACCAAAACTATGTTTGTCAACTCCTAACAACTTTTATTCATCATACTCTTATATGTGAAGTCATTACTCCCCATAAGATCAATATGATATCTTGGATACTTTTTATATTATCTTTCTTTTTATCATGACCAAAGTGAGGAAATCAAGCCCTTGACTCAACACTAATCTTCATTATATAGCTCACGGACTCGATTACAAAGGGTAAAGATCATAAAGCAAAAGCTCACAACTAGATCATGCTAACTTTATTCTACTAGATCAAGATACTACCAAAAGGATCGAACTAAGAAAAACGATAAAGATAGGAGTGATGGTGATACGATACCGGGGTCACTCCCCCAAGCTTGGTAGTTGCCAAGGGGAGTGCCCATACCCATATGATTATGTCTCCTTCTTCGGGGGTGGTGATGATGGAGTTGTTGATGATGTAGGCTTATTGTCCACCTTCCAAGGTATGAGCTCCCCATCGTACAAGGATGATCGAGTCTCCGGAATACTCAAATCTGCAGCCAAACTCATCTTCTTGACTCTATATTCATACTCACAATTTTGGTTTTGTAGGTCATAGATCTGGGCTTGGAGGTGTTCGATTTTCTCTTGAAGATTGGAGATAGCTTCCCCGAAGATCCTTGAGTTCAGCTTGAGGTTGTTGGCGAGCTCCGAGATCATCATGTGGTTGGCGTTGAGTCCATGTTCGACCATACCTTGGCACTTGAAAACTTGTTGCTCCATTGCTTCGAGTCTTGTCTCCACGCTTCCAGTCCTCCTTGGCCCCTCAACATCACGGATGTGCAGCACCCCCTCATGCAACTCCATGGTTTTAGGGTGATGCATCACCTCCGCAAGGTAGGGGTTGATGATCTTCTTGAAGAACTTGTCCTTGGGGATGTTGGACGACGCCATGATGATCTAGATCTGTCAAAAACAGCAGCTCGAAACGAAAACAGAGGATTTTTGCGTGATACTGAGGTCAAAACCTTCGGGAGTATATATAATGAATTTTTACCGACCAAAAGGAGTAACCCACAAGAAATCGGAGTCCGGGAGGCAGACGAGCTGCCCACGAGGCACGGAGGCGCACCCTCCACCCTCGTGGACGGCTCGTGTCCCTTCCGGCCTGCTACTTATTTTTCTATTTTTCTAAATATTCCAAAACGGAGAAAAATTGCCTTTAGAACTATTTTGGAGTCGGTTTACTTACCGTACCATGTACCTCTTCCTTCTCGGAGTCTGAATCATCCTGGAAAGTGTCCCTTATATATTCCTCCGGGGTTACGGTTTCAATAACATTAGTTTCAACATTTATATGATTACCTGAGATATAATGTTTGATTCTTTGACTGTTCACCACCTTCAGATTTGTGCCTTCGAAGTTGTTGATTTTTATGGCACCGGAACGATAGACCTCCTCGATAACGTAGGGTCCTTCCCACTTAGAGACAAGTTTTCCGCCCAAAAATCTTAAATGAGAGTTGTATAGCAAGACATAATCACCTACGTTAAACTCATGCTTTTGTATCCTTTTGTCATGCCGTCTTTTAACTTTTTCTTTAAATAGCTAGGCATTCTCATAGGCCTAGGTTCTCCATTCATCAAGAGAGCTAATGTCAAATAACCTCTTCTCACCGACAAGTTTGAAATCATAATTGAGCTCTTTAATATCCCAATATGCCTTATGTTCTAGCTCAAGAGGTAAGTGACAAGCTTTTCCATATACCATCTTATATGGAGACATACCCATAGGATTTTTGTATGCAGTTTTATAGGCCCATAATGCATCATCAAGTTTCTTGGACCAATTCTTTCTAGACCTATTAACTGTCTTTTGCAAAATTAATTTCAACTCTCTATTACTTAGTTCTACTTGACCACTAGTCCGTGGGTGATAAGGGGATGCAATTCTATGATTCACATCATACTTTGCAAGCATTTTACGGAAAGCACCATAAATAAAGTGTGAACCACCATCAGTCATTAAGTATCTAGGGAATCCAAACCTCGGAAAAATAACTTCTTTAAGCATCTTAATAGAGGTGTTATGATCAGCACTACTAGTTGGAATAGCTTCTACCCACTTAGTAACGTAATCAACAACAACTAAAATATGTGTGTACCCATTAGAGGCAGGAAACGGTCCCATATAATCAAAGCCCCAAACATCAAATGGTCCAATAACAAGTGAATAATTCATAGGCTTTTCTTGACATCTACTGATATTACCAATTCTTTGACATTCATCACAAGATAAGACAATCTTACGGGCATCTTTGAAGAGAGTATGCCAATAAAAACCGGATTGCAATACCTTGTGTGCAGTTCTATCTCCCGCATGGTGTCCTCCATAAGCTTCGGAGTGGCACTTGCGTAGGATCTGTTCCTGTTCATACATAGGTACACAACGTCTAATAATGCCACCTACTCCTTCTTTATAAAGATGTGGGTCATCCCAGAAGTAATGTCTCAAATCATAGAAGAACTTTTTCTTTTGCTGGTATGTGAAGCTAGGAGGTATAAACTTAGCAAAAATATAGTTAGCATAATCAGCATACCATGGAGCGGTACGAGAAGTATTTATGACAGCTAATTGTTCATCAGGAAAGCTATCATCAATAGGTTGTGGGTCATCAAGTATATTCTCTAACCTAGACAAGTTATCTGCAACGGGGTTCTTAGCTCCCTTTCTATCAATAATATGCAAGTCAAATTCTTGCAGCAGGAGAATCCATCTAATAAGTCTAGGTTTAGCATCTTTCTTTTCCATAAGGTATTTGATAGCAGAATGATCAGTGTGAATAGTTACTTTAGAATAAAACATATAAGGTCTAAACTTATCACAAGCAAATACAACTGCTAAAACTTCTTTCTCAGTAGTAGCATAATTTCTGTGGGCACTATCTAGAGTTTTACTAGCATATTGGATAACATTCAATTTCTTATCAACTCTTTGCCCTAAAACAGCACCTACAGCATAATCTCTAGCATCGCACATAATCTCAAAGGGTAAATTCCAGTCAGGAGGCTGGACAGTAGGTCCAGAGATCAATGCTTTCTTAAGTATTTCAAATGCTTCTAGGCAATCATCATCAAAGACAAAAGGAATATCTTTTTGTAAGAGATTAGTCAGAGGCCTGGAGATTTTGGAGAAGTCCTTTATGAACCTCCTATAAAACCCGGTATGACCAAGGAAACTTCGTATACCTTTGATGTCATTGGGGCACGACATCTTTTCAATAGCATCAACTTTAGCCTTGTCGACTTCAATACCTCTTTCAAAAAATTTATGTCCCAAGACAATGCCTTCATTAACCATAAAGTGGCACTTATCCCAATTCAAGACAAGATTAGTGTCTTCACATCTCTGCAAAACTCGATCAACGTTGCTTAAGCAATCATCAAAAGAAGTTCCGTAAACGGAGAAATCATCCATGAAAACCTCAACAATCTTTTGACAAAAATCAAAGAATATAGCCATCATGCATCTTTCAAAGGTAGGAGGTGCATTACATAAATCAAAAGGCATACGTCTATAAGCAAAGGTACCGAAAGGACATGTAAAAGTGGTCTTCTCTTGATCCCCTTTTGACACAGGTATTTTAGAGAAACCAGAATAACCATCTAGAAAGCAAAAATGAGTATGTTTGGATAGCCTTTCTAGCATTTGATCAATAAATGGCAAGGGGTAATGATCTTTCTTAGTAGCTTTATTTAACTTACGGAAATCTTTTTCCATCCTATAACCTATAACTATTCTTTGCGGGATCAATTTATATTTATCATTAGGAACAATAGTCATACCTCCCTTCTTGGGGACACAATGGACATGACTTACCCACCGGCTATCCGCAACTGGATAGATAATACCTGCCTCTAGAAGCTTTAGTATTTCCATCCTTACCACTTCTTTCATCGTAGGATTTAACCATCGCTGATGATCAATAACCGGTTTAGCGTTTTCTTCCAATTTTACCTTGTGTTGGCATAAAGTGGGACTAATGCCCTTAAGATCATCCAGAGTATATCCAATAGCAGCACGATGCTTCTTCAGAGTTTTCAATAGTTTTTCTTCTTCCTGCTCGGAAAGGTTAGCACTAATAATAATAGGATATATCTTATTTTCATCAAGATAAACATACTTAAGATTATCAGGCAAAGGTTTAAGTTCAAACACGGGATCACCCTTAGGTGGAGGAGGATCCCCTAGGATTTCAACAGGCAAGTTGTTTTTCAATACGGGTCCCTGATTAAAGAATATTTCATCCATTTCCCTTCTCTCATTCATATGCATATCATTTTCATGGTCTGGTAAGTGTTGTTCTAAAGGATCATTAGGAGGTACAACAATAGAAGCAAGACCAATAATTTCATCCTTACTAGTTTTGTTTTGGGAGGCAGCCCACAACAAATAAAGTTTTATTTTGCTTTTGTTGTGTC
>LR738715.1:339834361-339857409 GCA_902687465.1 Secale cereale
TTCATACATAGGTACACAACGTCTAATAATGCCACCTACTCCTTCTTTATAAAGATGTGGGTCATCCCAGAAGTAATGTCTCAAATCATAGAAGAACTTTTTCTTTTGCTGGTATGTGAAGCTAGGAGGTATAAACTTAGCAAAAATATAGTTAGCATAATCAGCATACCATGGAGCGGTACGAGAAGTATTTATGACAGCTAATTGTTCATCAGGAAAGCTATCATCAATAGGTTGTGGGTCATCAAGTATATTCTCTAACCTAGACAAGTTATCTGCAACGGGGTTCTTAGCTCCCTTTCTATCAATAATATGCAAGTCAAATTCTTGCAGCAGGAGAATCCATCTAATAAGTCTAGGTTTAGCATCTTTCTTTTCCATAAGGTATTTGATAGCAGAATGATCAGTGTGAATAGTTACTTTAGAATAAAACATATAAGGTCTAAACTTATCACAAGCAAATACAACTGCTAAAACTTCTTTCTCAGTAGTAGCATAATTTCTGTGGGCACTATCTAGAGTTTTACTAGCATATTGGATAACATTCAATTTCTTATCAACTCTTTGCCCTAAAACAGCACCTACAGCATAATCTCTAGCATCGCACATAATCTCAAAGGGTAAATTCCAGTCAGGAGGCTGGACAGTAGGTCCAGAGATCAATGCTTTCTTAAGTATTTCAAATGCTTCTAGGCAATCATCATCAAAGACAAAAGGAATATCTTTTTGTAAGAGATTAGTCAGAGGCCTGGAGATTTTGGAGAAGTCCTTTATGAACCTCCTATAAAACCCGGTATGACCAAGGAAACTTCGTATACCTTTGATGTCATTGGGGCACGACATCTTTTCAATAGCATCAACTTTAGCCTTGTCGACTTCAATACCTCTTTCAAAAAATTTATGTCCCAAGACAATGCCTTCATTAACCATAAAGTGGCACTTATCCCAATTCAAGACAAGATTAGTGTCTTCACATCTCTGCAAAACTCGATCAACGTTGCTTAAGCAATCATCAAAAGAAGTTCCGTAAACGGAGAAATCATCCATGAAAACCTCAACAATCTTTTGACAAAAATCAAAGAATATAGCCATCATGCATCTTTCAAAGGTAGGAGGTGCATTACATAAATCAAAAGGCATACGTCTATAAGCAAAGGTACCGAAAGGACATGTAAAAGTGGTCTTCTCTTGATCCCCTTTTGACACAGGTATTTTAGAGAAACCAGAATAACCATCTAGAAAGCAAAAATGAGTATGTTTGGATAGCCTTTCTAGCATTTGATCAATAAATGGCAAGGGGTAATGATCTTTCTTAGTAGCTTTATTTAACTTACGGAAATCTTTTTCCATCCTATAACCTATAACTATTCTTTGCGGGATCAATTTATATTTATCATTAGGAACAATAGTCATACCTCCCTTCTTGGGGACACAATGGACATGACTTACCCACCGGCTATCCGCAACTGGATAGATAATACCTGCCTCTAGAAGCTTTAGTATTTCCATCCTTACCACTTCTTTCATCGTAGGATTTAACCATCGCTGATGATCAATAACCGGTTTAGCGTTTTCTTCCAATTTTACCTTGTGTTGGCATAAAGTGGGACTAATGCCCTTAAGATCATCCAGAGTATATCCAATAGCAGCACGATGCTTCTTCAGAGTTTTCAATAGTTTTTCTTCTTCCTGCTCGGAAAGGTTAGCACTAATAATAATAGGATATATCTTATTTTCATCAAGATAAACATACTTAAGATTATCAGGCAAAGGTTTAAGTTCAAACACGGGATCACCCTTAGGTGGAGGAGGATCCCCTAGGATTTCAACAGGCAAGTTGTTTTTCAATACGGGTCCCTAATTAAAGAATATTTCATCCATTTCCCTTCTCTCATTCATATGCATATCATTTTCATGGTCTGGTAAGTGTTGTTCTAAAGGATCATTAGGAGGTACAACAATAGAAGCAAGACCAATAATTTCATCCTTACTAGTTTTGTTTTGGGAGGCAGCCCACAACAAATAAAGTTTTATTTTGCTTTTGTTGTGTCTTGATGTTTGTTACTACAGTAGCATCATCATTGTATCTTTTCTTTTCAACTTTGTGCCAAGTTTAGCCTCCGATTGCAAGAAAGTTCAAAAGTTGTGACATGCAGTCCAGAAAACAGATTCTGTCCTTGGACAGAAAAATTCGTATAAAATCACCAGATCATCTTTTTGATCTGAATTTTTTTGACAGCGTGCGCTATACAATTGGCTTTCGGGCGTCTGTTCTGAGTTTTTTGATTTGAGTTGCAGAAGTACCCCGAAAAAATTATTTACTACCTGCTAGTCTGTTTTTCACAGATTCTGTCCTGTTTTGCCTTTTCTTCGTTTTGCAAACCTTGAGCTTGCTTTTTCTTTGCAAAAACCTTTTGGCAATCTTGAGAAACAGTAGGTCTTCACGATTATCTTAATTTCCAGCAGGTAAAAGTTATTTTATTATGGGTACTAACCTCGCTAATCAGATTATGATGAGTTATGTATGAAGGTAGTTTTCAAGTGTGCGAGGGAAGATGATAAAAAGATTCAGGAGGGTCAAACGCTCAAGCTTGGTGATGCCCCCGTGCACCTCCAAGAAATATTCAAGAAGACTCAAGCGTCTAAGCTTGGGGATGCCCCCGTGCATCCCCTTCTTCATCAACAATTATCAGTTCGTCTTTCGTTCCACTATATTTTAATCACTTCATGCGTTATGTGCTATGCTTGGAGCGTCTTGCTTTTAGTTTCCTTTTTAGTTTTCTTTAGCTTTGCTTGCTGTTCATAACGATTTAGAACCCAACTTTCTTTGTGTGGGAGAGAAACACGCTCCACTTCAACCTAGAACACAACATAGGATTTTCATGCTTATCTTTGTTGTGTGTGTTCTTTGTCTTTCCATAGCTACTGTCATGTTTAGCTCTTAGTTTTCATGCTTTTCTTTTTAAAGAGCTTTTGTTTAGTTGGTTGTTGAACTCTCTTGAGTTTTCATGTTTATCTTGTTAAGAGAGTTTGTCTGTTGCACTGAGTTGTGTGTCTTAACTTAAAGTAGGTAATTGAGGTTGCTATTTAATTTTAGTAGTAACTTGCAATAGTTTTGAGGTATTGCCATGAGTAATGTCTGAACTTTTGGTGTCAAGAGCTTTAGCCTATTAGTGATAGATGTCATATTTTGGGCAATCCGTGTTTATTTTCGAAAACCTACAAAATAGTTGAGAACTTTAGCTACTAAATGGATCACTAATCTTTGGAGGGATCGAATATTAGAGTACACTCACGTACCATGAGCCGAGGATGCGCAAGGATAACCAAATCCCCATACACTCCTCCTCGGGGTACTTGTCTCTTTGAGAACCTCCTAATTAGATTGAGAGTTACCGATAATAAGTGCATGAGTTCTTCAGACTAATGTGAGTATTCGAAAGCTGACACTTCTACCTATCCATACTTTTCTAGCCTCTTCGGTACCGTGCATTGCCCTTTCTCACCTCGAGAGTTGGCGCATACTTCGCCGGTGCATCCAAATCCTTGGCACGATACGCTCTGTCATCATAAGCCTCATTATATCCTTCCTCAAAACAGCCACCATACCTACCTATTAAGGCATTTCCATAGCCTTTCCGACATACATTGCCATGCAACATCCATCTTCTCATGACTTGATCTTCATATCATACATGCTTTTTGCTTGATCGATGAGCCGCATGCTAGTTGGGTCTTGCCCTAATCATTGCTACATGACGCGCTAGTATCATTGCATATCCTGCTACACCGGCAGAGGCATACATTTGCATACATCATGATAGTTTCATCTTCTTTATGTTGAGTACTTTTGTAAAGTGTGAAAGATCTTCTATACTTCTTGTAATACATAGAGTGTTGCCCCTAAAGTGAGGGAAAGATCCCAAAGAGGACAAATCAAAAGATCCCAAAGAGGACAAAATCAAAAGATCCCAAAGAGGACAAATGAGAGATAAATAGAAAGAGCCATTGAGGCCACGAAAAAAATAGAAAAAAGAGAAAAAGAAATAAAAAGAGAGAAGGGGGCACACTACTATTTCTTTTGAGAGATCCACACTCGTACTCCATCTTATACCTTGTACTCCATAGAGATTATCATTCATGCATATAGCTATGTGGGGACCTTTACACTATAGAACTTGGCTTGTATATTCCAATGATGAGGCTCCTCAAAAGAGCTCTAGGTCTTCTTAAGCAAGAAAGTTGGATACACCCCCACTAGTTCCATTGGAGATCTTACCTTAGCTCATATGTGCATCCGTTGCATGGCAATCCCTACTCCTCACATCATATCTATCATTTGGCTTTCTCTCGCCGATGATTGTCCTCATGGATGTGAGCCTTTCACACCTTTTTTGTCTTCCCCCTTTATCATTTTTCTCTCTTTGCCATCCTAAGTGTCGACTTTCTTGCTTACGCTCATCCATTGCATGAGTGCTAAAAATATCGAAAGGGAGTGGATCATTTTGACTTGTACCTGGCTGACCGTCTGGGGATGAGTCAAGATAAGATTCCAAAGAAGACCAAGTGTGAAACTTTAGTAGATTAAGTTCTCAACAATACAAAAACTATGTTTTACTCTCTCATATATCCATATCCCCTTTCTTGCACGCAAACACCATTTGGAGACATTCGAGTCACGGACAGCGAGAGCTCTTGCACCTTTATGTTCTTATGTTACTTGTTACAATGCTAATATAGACTCTTGCTTGTTATGACTTGAATTGGATTACGTGCCTTGATTGCTTTACTTAAAAAGTTCTTATATGGTTGATAGCATGTCACCACAGAAATTATGCTTGTTATCATTTACCTACTCGAGGACGAGCAGGAATTAAGCTTGGGGATGTTGATACGTCCAAAACGTATCTATAATTTCTGTGTCACACCCTGCATTTTGTAACATGTTATTTGTAACTTTGAAGCATGGAAATTTGGACCAGCAAATTTTTTTAGCATCATTTGGCTTTATTTGGGAATTGAGTTTTCTTCATGTGCTTTTTCATGTGCTCATTAAAGTCAACTATGACCTCTTGTAGATTTCATCTCCATACCCAAAACTTCTGCCCAATGATCATGCCAAGTGTTATATAACAGTATAGTATTTTTCTTACAAAATTAATTTGGCCAAATAGTATTTTATAAATTTAGTTTTCCAAAAACCCCTGAATTGAGATTTGCACTGCAAGTACTTGATTTAGGGTGAGAAAATTATTTCAAAAGGTTTATTTGAGACCTAGTAGTCATAGGACTCCCAGAAACCACAAAGGTATAATTTTAAAAGTTATTTTCCTATTTTATTTAAAAGCTTTTTCTTAAGGCCAGAAATGGTCTTTAATAGGAGAAAATTATTTAACTGTTTCAAAAATATTTGCCAAAATTCAGAGAGACTCATAGGACATATATTGTCCATATATAAGAGTTTGAACACTTGGTCATGTTAAAAATAATGGGCTAAACCCTCTAAAACCCTTTCTGGATATTTCAAGCTTTTGAAATATTTACAAAGGAAACTTCCTCCAAAAATTCCAGGGAAATTCTATCATGTCATATATGACATATTTGATGATCTTGCCAAGTCCCATGCCTTGGGAAGCAAGAAAACATCCTCAAACCCCTTCATAACAATTTTGTCCATATTTGAAGTTTGAGCAACTTTACATTGCCAAACTTGTCCAAATGTCTCAAACTTGGTGCACATGCTAGAATGACCTAATAAGGCATCTAGACCAAATGGCACAAGAATTTGAATAGAGCAACTTGATCAGATCACCTCAAAACCCTTTCTGTTCAAATGCAAATTTGAACAACTTTACATTACCAACTTTTTATCTGGAGCTTCAAACTTTGTGGGCATGATCAATACCCCAAATGATGATGCTACACCAAGTGGTGCATCAAGGGGAGATGATTAGCTTGACTCAATCAAGATGAAACTGTTTCTGTTGATTTCTAGGGTTCACCAAAGTTACATTGGCTAGTTTCTCCAAATAAGCCCAAATTTGGTGAAGCACCCTATTTTCTCATGTCATTCAACCCTGTCAAGTGCCATGTCAAGTAGAGTTCATTTACTTGACCAAACACTGATCAAACACCTTCTGCAGAATTGCTAAAACCTCCAACTTGATCACTTTTACTTTTCTCCATGGCCTCAACTTCTTACCACATGCTCATTGAGTTACCAGCTACCTCCAGTACCTCTCCCAACACCCCAACTCCATGATTGAAGGGTGAAAGCCCTGATTTACCTTGCTGTACAGCAAACTTCCACCATTTTACCAGCCCCCTCTCTCTCTCTCTCAGCATCTCCAGGGCATCCAAGGCCTCAGGCCCTTTCTTTACTCCTCCCTCAACGTGCTGGACACTGTTGGACACGCTGGTTTGGACCAAACCGGCGAGAGCGCGCTGATGCCAGCAATACGCACGCTCTGGAGCGCGCAACAGTACACCCCCGCACGCTGGCTCCGGCCAATCAACCTCCCCCGACAGCCTAGGGCCTCCCCCTCGCGCCAGTCGAGGCCCCTCAACGTCCGCGACCTCCCCGGCGCTGTCCCCCCTCCTCCTGCGCCCTCCAGTGGCCGTCGTCGCACGCGCGCTGGCCGCCCGCGGCGACCACTCCTCTGCCTCGCACGCGCGCACTCCTCTGACGCTCCCCCGCTCCTCTTTTCCCCTCAGCTGGACGTGGAGCTAGTCCACGATCCTCCCCGGCGTGATCCCAGGCTCCAGAACCCCTCCTAGCCTCGCCTGCAACCTCGCCGGCGCACGGGTCCATGATGGACCACGGGCGCGGCTATATAAACACCTCCCGAGCCTCTCCAGCACCACCAGCGACCTCACTCCACTCCACTGAGACCCCCAGCACGCTCCACTCCTCCCCAGGACGTCCCAGTGCTCGGGATCGACCGGAGCGCCGCCGCGTCGGGCCGCCGGCGATCTCGTGGTACGGGCCTTCCCTGCCCCTCCTTCCACCCGTTTCGGAACCGCCGTGCCTCACTGACCCTTTCCCCCCTATTTCCCCCCTCCGTTTGCAGTCGGAAACGACCGGAGTATCGACCCTCCGATGATCTTCTGCCGCCCCACCTCGCCGCCGGTGAACCAGGCCTCCTCGCCGTGCCGCACCACCACCACTGCAACCGCCACTCGACGCTGAGTCCATCCCTGGCCTCCGTTGCCGTCGCCGTGGCCGGAAACCTCGCCGGTGAGCTCGCCGTCGCCGTGGCCGTGGGGTTAGAGGTGACAGGCGGGCCCCGCCTGTCATCCCCTCACCTCTCTCCCCCTCCTCTGTGCCACTGACCCACGGGCCCCGCTCGTCAGGTTTGAAAACCTGACGTGCGCGCGCAGGCTCCCGTGCGGCTGGGCCGATCCGTCTGGGCCGTGCACTGTGGCCTTCTCTGGCCCAGTGCACAGGACCCTTTTTCCTTTTCTTTTCTGTTAATGTTTTAAACATTTCTACAGAAAAGAAAAAATGATCCAAATTAAATAATTCCAACTCCTAAAATCTTGTAATATTCCAACCTATTTAATGGTACTACTTTCACTCAAATCCATGAAACTTTGCTGTACTGTTCAAATTTAAATTCAAATTTGGGCAGTAATACGCCTGTTCAAAAATCAATATATTCTATTCTGTTACTCCAAAACTCCAACTAAGATTTTTCCCCATCTTAGAAATCCCTCTAGTATTTTACAAAAATGAGTTGACATTTTTCTGAGCACTTTGATTTTTCTGTTTTGTTTGTATTCTTATTTTTCCGTTATTATTATGCGACGTATAGATCCCGTATTTGACGAAGTTGCTGTGGAAGAAGAAGGAGAAGGATTTGAAGACTTTGAAGACCAAGCCAATCCAGGCAAGTAGCCCTTTGACCATGATACACTTGTTCCTCGGAACCCGTTTGTTTCCGATGCATGATATTAGGGTTACGATGGTAACCTAGTTGATTCCACCACATGATGCATGCTTGATCATGATCTTGCTAAGTGCTAGATGGCATGCAAATAGATGGTCATGATGCTTATATGATCCATGTGTGATATGAACCCTCGTAGTTGAAAACTTTGCATGAACCCATCGGGTGCCCCTAATGCCCGAGGGTGATGATGTGTTAGGTCATCACTTGAGAAAGAAGTGATGTGCCGGTAAATCATGTGCATGGTGGAATGATGGGTTAGATTTATGTGTGACTACCATCCCAACCAAACATATGCAACCACACTACCCCTTATGGGACGGGGCTTTATTGATTACTTAGGTCGATACTAGCATGGTGCCCGCATTACTAGTGACGGGAAGACTTGAGGTCTTTCCCGGGACGGGGTCATGCTTGGATAGACGACCATGACTGTTTTCACAGGGCACCGGACACACCGTTGGTCCCTTCGGGTATGCGTGACATTGAAATTAGGGCAAGTCCCGTGATCTATTGTTTGTACCCGAGGGCCGTGTACCAACGAGTGGACTCTATGTTAGTGTCGTCTAAGGAAAGGTAATGACCGGGTGCTTACCCCGGGTACTTGAGGTACCGCGGGTCGTGGATGACACGGAAGTTCCCCGGATCTTGTGGGTAAAGTGCGCAACCTCTGCAGAGTGTAAAACTATTCGAATAGCCGTGTCCACGGTCATGGACAGTTGGGTGGTGCTACTTAAACTATGTCCAAAATTTTACTTCGTCGGTGATGTTATGCGTGTGATAAGTCAAGGATGGTGACTTGACTCGATGAGTTGAATCATATTCATGTTGATATCGGTAACCTGTTTTCGAGGTTACGCGAGGTTATTGATGCATAAACTTGATGATAGCATATTGTTCTAGCTTTCTGCTAGATTGTTCATTATTGTTCCATTGCATTGTTACCACATCATGGGTTGCTTGCGAGTACATTCAAAGTACTCATTGGCTTGCCACTGGTTATTTAATTGGCCAGGCATGGAAGAACAGGAATATGAGGAAGAGTTCTTTGGAGACGAACATGTGAACTAGGACGCTATCCCAGTCAGAATGCCTGTAGGGTTAAGGCAGATGGCATGGGTTCTACCCGTTTATCGAAGACTTCCGCTACTTGAGTTATTTGCTATTCAGCCCGTGAGGCTCTATCTATGTAAGACTTGGCCATAATGGCCTTAATTTGTGTAAGACTATTTGTATGGATGTAAGACACTTGTTATTTCAGCTTCTGTGTGTTCAGTGAGCATTGATCTCTGGGATCACTGTACACGTGCATTCGGTGATCTCGACTTCTAAGTCGGGGTCCCCACAGAGCTGGTATCAGAGCCATCCTGACTGTAGGAAGCCTTAGTTAGCATGGGCGTTAGTTAGATGAGACCCCTTTTTCAAAAACCTTCTGAACCTCTCTTCTTTTCTAAACCTGAGATTTCATCAGCTTGTTAACCCCTCCTATTCCACCTTTGTAAATGGCCGCTGTACCCGAAGAGCACCTGACCACCAGGTTTCCCTTACTTCTCGAGGATAGCCTCCAGGAGTGTCAGTTCCACCGAGCACCCATCCTCACCTACCTTGAGCATTGGGTGAGCGATACTGAGGTGGAGTACCATGTGGAAGTGATCGTGAAGGCAAACGATCCTCCCACAAGTTGGTTCTTCGAGGGACCCCAGATGGCAACACTGACACTCGCTGTCGAGGCTGCTGCACTCAAGGCACTAACCCGTCTCCGCGAGCTTCTTCCGGAGATGGCAGCCAAAATGACAACTCGCTTCTTACCTTACCGGAAGGAAGGTGACGAAGAAAGCAGCGCACTAGCCCCTCCACTGAAGGAAGGACTCTCGCTTCGATTCCAGACCTACTTCAGTCTATGTGTCGACAGCTTGGCACAAGACTTGGCCTCGAAATCAATGAAGCTTCGAGAAGAACTTCACAAGACCAAGGCACTTCTTCGTCGAGCTCAAGAGAAGGCAAACAGGATCAAGAAGGAAGGAGCACCTTCTGGACAATCCGCTATCGCATATCGAGGCGAAAGGCCCTCCGAGGATGTGTCTTCCAAGGGTGAAGAACCACCTCGGCGACGCCGGATGACGGCAAGGGAATATCGCAAGCTTTTCCCTAAACCACCGTCAAAGCACCGTCGTATCCAACTCCTCCACTCCCCCACTCCCTCAAGTGACAAGGGAGCCCAGACAGATGAAGACAAGGAGGAAGACCCAGAAGAGCCGGAATACGCGACCGAGCATTCCGCCGCTTAGGCATTATTCGCTACTCGGATATGCCAGTTGTAACCCCTACGGTAGGATAGGTCGTGTAACCCCTATGCGCAGTCGAGTCCTTGTATGGTTCATATGAAACCATCTAGTGTTTGCTTTTGTTGTGTCTGGATGTGAGTCGTATTCTTCCTTCGGGAATGTGTAAACGACTACATCACCCATTTGGATTTTAATGAATATGTTTTGGCCTCTCGGCCCTTGCATGATTTGATTTAGTGTCACACCCACCCCCTTACTAGGCACCCATCTATCTTGCTTTCCCTCTTCCGAGTCATGAGACCTTTTACCGCTCCAACAGGATGCCTGTTGTAACTCGTACTGGTACCTCTACCCAGCAGCCCGAAGCCGGAGCATCCTCTCAGCCAGAGGCAGGCCACGACCAAACCAACGACCAAGCTCCACCACCACCTCCCCCAAGCATGGACATGGCTCAGCTTCTCCAAGCTTTCCGAGATGAACGCCAAGCCAACACTGCAGCTCTTCAGCTGATTGCTCAAGCTGTCACCAACAACCGCCAGCTGGCGGGGAATGGCAATGGGCGTTCCACGTTGGTAGAGTTCAAGAAGCATGCACCACCAACCTTCATCGAGACTGCAGAACCCCTGGATGCAGATGACTGGGTCCGTTCCATTGAGGAAATTCTGGAACTAGTCGGATGCACCGAAGACCGCGAGAAGGTGGCTTATGCAGCCCACTGCCTCGGGGGAACTGCTAGAGCTTGGTGGGATGGATTCAAGGTCATGCATGCTGAAAAAGACATCACTTGGGTGAACTTCAAGGCAGAATTCTACAAGGCCCACATTCCTTCCGGAATCATGGCTATCAAAAAGCGTGAGTTCCGAGCCCTGAAGCAAGGAAGTGGCACTGTCAAGGAGTACATGCAGAAGTTCAGTGTTCTGTCAAGGTATGCCCCTGAGGATGTCAGCACTGATGCTGCCAAAAGGGAGCGCTTCATGGAAAGCCTCAATCAGACTCTGCAATACTCGCTTGTCGTGTGTGACTGCCCGTCTTTCCCTGACCTGGTGAACAAGGCACTTATGCTTGAAGACAAGCGGCGTGCTTTGGAAGACACTCGCAAGCGCAAGTTGGTTAGTAAGGGAAGTTCCAGTAACCAGAAGCCTCGTCCGTGGCAGTCAGCCCCGGCCAAGCCAACCTATCAGCAGCCAAGAGCTCCTGCACCTCGTGCCAATCCTCAGCCTCAGCAGTATGCCAACCCCAGGCCATCTTTCAACCCCAATACCAGTGGTGGCAACAAGATCAACACTCCAAACCAAGTCACTTGCTTTGGATGTGATCAGCCCGGACACATCTCAAGGGTGTGCCCCAACAAGAAGCCTGATGCCCCCCGCCCCAATGCGCAGAACCAGGGACAAGGCCGTGGAATGCCACCAAGGAACCCAGCTCCTCGCAATCCACCGAACCATGGGAAGGGGCGTGTGAATCACGTCACTGCTGAAGAAGCTCAGGAAGACCCGGACGTCGTGCTGGGTACGTTCCTTGTCAACTCAACACCTGCAACTGTCTTGTTTGATTCTGGAGCAACGCATTCATTTGTCACTCAAAGATTTGCATTAAAAAGTGGCATGACCCCTACACCCCTGAATAACCCTATGGTGGTACAAACCCTCGGAGCCGAGATGAGAGCCAAGATAGGCTGTAAAGGAGTCGGTATTACCATTAACGGTGTAGACTTCCTAGCAGACCTTATCATCCTGAGATCGCAAGGCTTGGATGTGATCTTAGGGATGGATTGGCTCAGTAAGCACCAAGGCTTGTTAGACTGTGCCAATCGGACAGTCACTGTGACCAATGACCAGGGAGTCGAAGTCAAGTTTGCTCCCAACTCCTCTTCCGCTCAAGCCGCTAAAGTCAACTGTCTGTCTGAAGTTGGGCTAGATCAAGTACCGGTGGTATGTGAGTATCCTGATGTCTTTCCGGATGAACTACCGGGAATGCCCCCTGACCGTGACATTGAGTTCATCATCGAGCTCGTGCCCGGAGCAGGACCCATCTATAAGAAGCCTTATAGAATGGGGACGGAAGAATTAGCCGAGTTGAAGAAGCAGCTAGAAGAGCAGCTAAGGAAGGGATTTATCCGCCCAAGTGCCTCCCCTTGGGGATCTCCTGTTCTGTTTGTGGCCAAGAGGGACGGTACCATTCGCTTATGCATTGACTATCGTTCCCTCAATGAAGTTACAATCAAGAACAAGTACCCACTTCCCAAGATCGAAGATCTGTTTGATCAGCTCAGCGGAGCCAAGGTATTCTCCAAGATCGACCTCAGATCTGGGTACTACCAGCTGAAGATCAGACCCCAAGATATTCCGAAGACGGCATTCGTAACCAGATATGGCCTGTACGAGTGCACGGTCATGTCTTTTGGGTTAACCAATGCCCCAGCTTACTTCATGTATCTCATGAATAAAGTCTTCATGGAATATTTGGACAAGTTTGTTGTTGTCTTCATTAATGACATTCTTGTGTTCTCGAAGTCGGAAGAAGAGCATGAGCAGCACCTGAGGATGGTCCTAGACAAGCTTCGTGAGCACCAACTGTATGCCAAATTCAGCAAGTGTGAGTTCTGGCTGCATAAAGTTGGATTCTTAGGTCATGTCTTGACCGAGGAAGGATTATCTGTTGATCCTGCAAAAATCGAAGTTGTGACCCAATGGCAATCTCGAACGACCGTCAAGGAAGTCAGAAGCTTCCTTGGACTAGCGGGCTATTACCGCAAGTTCGTGGAAGGATTCTCTAGCATTGCACGACCAATGACTCAGCTCCTCAAGAAGGACAAGAAGTTCGAGTGGATGCCAAAATGCGAAGAGAGCTTCCAAGATCTCAAGAAGAGATTGACCATCGCCCCAGTTCTGGCAACACCTGATATCCACAAGGAGTTCATGATATATTGTGATGCCTCTCGAACCGGATTGGGAAGCATTCTGATGCAAGAAGGCCGCGTCATAGCATACCTCTCCAGGCAGCTACGACCCCATGAGGAGAACTACGCTACTCACGATCTTGAGCTAGCGGCAGTAGTTCATGCCTTGAAGACATGGCGGCATTACCTCCTAGGGAAACGGTGTGAGATTTACACAGACCACAAAAGTCTGAAGTACATTTTCACCCAAAAGGAATTGAACATGAGGCAGCGGAGATGGTTGGAACTCATCAAAGACTATGACCTCAGTGTTCAGTATCACCCTGGGAAGGCTAACGTGGTGGCCGATGCCTTAAGCAGGAAGGCTTGCTCTTTGAATGTCGTTATTCAAGAAAGGCAGCCAACCTTGGTTAAGGAGATCGAACAATTCAGTTTGGAATTGGTCACCCCTGGATTTCTGGATCATTTGGAAGTCAGACCAACCCTAATGGACGACGTCAAGAAGGCTCAAGATGGACACGCAAGCATTGAAGGCATCAAGAGGAAGATGAAGCTGGGCAAGGCCCCAGGATTCTCCGAAGACGAGCACGGGATTGTTTGGTACAAAGGTCGCCTCTGCGTACCAAACAACACCGAGCTGAAGACATTGATTCTGCAAGAAGCCCACGATACTCCGTATTCCATTCACCCCGGAGGAACCAAGATGTACCAAGACTTGAAGGCACGATTCTGGTGGCATGGTATGAAGCGAGAGATTGCAACCTATGTTGCAAAGTGTGATGTGTGCCAAAGGGTCAAGGCTGAATATCAGCGACCTGCTGGATTGCTTCAACCACTCAAGGTTCCTGAGTGGAAGTGGGATAAAGTCGGAATGGACTTCATCACTGGACTACCAAGGTCGAATAGAGGACATGACTCCATCTGGGTCATAGTTGATCATTTGACCAAGGTGGCCCACTTCATTCCTGTCAAGACCACTTTTGATGGCAACCGGCTGGCAGCTCTCTACATCGACCGAATCGTAAGTCTTCACGGTGTTCCCAAGGAGATTGTGTCAGATCGAGGAACCCAGTTCACCTCAAGGTTCTGGAAGAAGTTCCAAGAAGCCTTGGGAACCAAGTTGTCTTTCAGCACAGCTTTCCACCCACAGACCGGAGGTCAAACTGAGCGAGTCAATCAGATTATCGAAGACATGCTCCGAGCCTGTGTCCTGGCGTATGGAGCCAAGTGGGAAGACTGTCTCCCTTTTGCCGAGTTCTCCTATAACAACAGTTACCAGTCAAGCCTTCAAATGGCACCATTTGAGGTATTGTACGGACGCAGATGCCGCACACCCCTCAATTGGTCAGAGACTGGAGAAGGACTAGTCTTTGGACCGGATATTCTCCGCGCAGCAGAAGAGCAAGTCCAACTAGTCAGAGAGCGATTAAAGGCAGCCAAGTCAAGGCAGAAGAGTTATGCTGACACTCGACGCCGAGACATGAGTTTCCGTGTCGGAGATCATGTGTACCTGCGGGTAACCCCTCTGAAGGGAACCCAGCGTTTCCACGTCAAGGGGAAGCTCGCACCAAGGTTCATCGGACCCTTTGAGATCACTGCACGACGAGGAGAAGTGGCTTATCAGTTGGAACTACCACCTGAGCTATCCAATGTGCACAATGTATTCCATGTGTCACAACTCCGGAAATGTCTCCAAGTTCCAGACAAGCCCAGTCTCTACAAGGATGTGGATCACCAAGCCATTGATATGCAGCCTGATTTGACCTACCGCGAGAAGCCTATTCGCATTGTGGACGAAGCGGAACGACGTACGCGAAGCCGTACCATCAAGTATTTCAAGGTCCAGTGGAGCAACCACACCGAAGCAGAAGCAACGTGAGAACGAGAAGACTATCTAAGATCCGAGTTTCCCGATCTTTTTTTAGCCCTAGTTTAGGAATCTCGGGGACGAGATTCTTGTAAGGGGGGTAGGTCTGTCACACCCTGCATTTTGTAACATGTTACTTGTAACTTTGAAGCATGGAAATTTGGACCAGCAAAATTTTTTAGCATCATTTGGCTTTATTTGGGAATTGAGTTTTCTTCATGTGCTTTTTCATGTGCTCATTAAAGTCAACTATGACCTCTTGTAGATTTCATCTCCATACCCAAAACTTCTGCCCAATGATCATGCCAAGTGTTATATAACAGTATAGTATTTTTCTTACAAAATTAATTTGGCCAAATAGTATTTTATAAATTTAGTTTTCCAAAAACCCCTGAATTGAGATTTGCACTGCAAGTACTTGATTTAGGGTGAGAAAATTATTTCAAAAGGTTTATTTGAGACCTAGTAGTCATAGGACTCCCAGAAACCACAAAGGTATAATTTTAAAAGTTATTTTCCTATTTTATTTAAAAGCTTTTTCTTAAGTCCAGAAATGGTCTTTAATAGGAGAAAATTATTTAACTGTTTCAAAAATATTTGCCAAAATTCAGAGAGACTCATAGGACATATATTGTCCATATATAAGAGTTTGAAAACTTGATCATGTTCAAAATAATGGGCTAAACCCTCTAAAACCCTTTCTGGATATTTCAAGCTTTTGAAATATTTACAAAGGAAACTTCCTCCAAAAATTCCAGGGAAATTCTATCATGTCATATATGACATATTTGATGATCTTGCCAAGTCCCATGCCTTGGGAAGCAAGAAAACATCCTCAAACCCCTTCATAACCATTCTGTCCATATTTGAAGTTTGAGCAACTTTACATTGCCAAACTTGTCCAAATGCTCTCAAACTTGGTGCACATGCTAGAATGACCTAATAAGGCATCTAGAACAAATGGCACAAGAATTTGAATAGAGCAACTTGATCAGATCACCTCAAAACCCTTTCTGTTCAAATGCAAATTTGAACAACTTTACATTACCAACTTTTTATCTGGAGCTTCAAACTTTGTGGGCATAATCAATACCCCAAATGATGATGCTACACCAAGTGGTGCATCAAGGGGAGATGATTAGCTTGACTCAATCAAGATGAAACTGTTTCTGTTGATTTCTAGGGTTCACCAAAGTTACATTGGCTAGTTTCTCCAAATAAGCCCAAATTTGGTGAAGCACCCTATTTTCTCATGTCATTCAACCCTGTCAAGTGCCATGTCAAGTAGAGTTCAATTACTTGACCAAACACTGATCAAACACCTTCTGCAGAATTGCTAAAACCTCCAACTTGATCACTTTTACTTTTCTCCATGGCCTCAACTTCTTACCACATGCTCATTGAGTTACCAGCTACCTCCAGTAACTCCCCCAGCACCCCAGCTCCATGATTGAAGGGTGAAAGCCCTGATTTACCTTGCTGTACAGCAAGCTTCCACCATTTTACCAGCCCCCCCTCTCTCTCTCTCAGCATCTCCAGGGCATCCAAGGCCTCAGGCCCTTTCTTTACTCCTCCCTCAACGTGCTGGACACTGTTGGACACGCTGGTTTGGACCAAACCGGCGAGAGCGCGCTGATGCCAGCAATACGCACGCTCTGGAGCGCGCAACAGTACACCCCCGCACGCTGGCTCCGGCCAATCAACCTCCCCCGACAGCCTCGGGCCTCCTCCTCGCGCCAGTCGAGGCCCCTCGACGTCCGCGACCTCCCCGGCGTTGTCCCCCTCCTCCTGCGCCCTCCAGTGGCCGTCGTCGCACGCGCGCTGGCCGCCCGCGGCGGCCACTCCTCTGCCTCGCACGTGCGCACTCCTCCGACGCTCCCCCGCTCCTCTTTTACCCTCAGCTGGACGTGGAGCTAGTCCATGATCCTCCCCGGCGTGATCCCAGGCTCCAGAACCCCTCCTAGCCTCGCCTGCAACCTCGCCGGCGCACGGGTCCACGGTGGACCACGGGCGCGGCTATATAAACCCCTCCCGAGCCTCTCCAGCACCACCAGCGACCTCACTCCACTCCACTGAGACCCCCAGCACCCTCCACTCCTTCCCAGGACGTCCCAGTGCTCGGGATCGACCGGAGCGCCGCCGCGTCGGGCCGCCGGTGATCTCGTGGTACGGGCCTTCCCTGCCCCTCCTTCCACCCGTTTCGGAACCGTCGTGCCTCACTGACCCTTTCCCCCATATTTCCCCCTCCGTTTGCAGTCGGAAACGACCGGAGCATCGACCCTCCGACGAGCTTCCGCCGCCCCACCTCGCTGCCGGTGAACCAGGCCTCCCCGCCGTGCCGCACCACCACCACTGCAACCGCCACTCGACGTTGAGTCCATCCCTGGCCTCCGTTGCCGTCACCGTGGCCGGAAACCTCGCCGATGAGCTCGCCGTCGCCGTGGCCGTGGGGTTAGAGATGATAGGCGGGCCCCGCCTGTCATCCCCTCTCCTCTCTCCCCCTCCTCTGTGCCACTGACCCACGGGCCCCGCCCGTCAGGTTTGAAAACCTGACGTGCGCGCGCAGGCTCCCGTGCGGCTGGGCCGATCCGTCTGGGCCGTGCACTGTGGCCTTCTCTGGCCCAGTGCACAGGACCCTTTTTCCTTTTCTTTTATGTTAATGTTTTAAACATTTCTACAGAAAAGAAAAAATGATCCAAATTAAATAATTCCAACTCCTAAAATCTTGTAATATTCCAACCTATTTAATGGTACTACTTTCACTCAAATCCATGAAACTTTGTTGTACTGTTCAAATTTAAATTCAAATTTGGGCAGTAATACTCCTGTTCAAAAATCAATATATTCTATTCTGTTACTCCAAAACTCCAACTAAGATTTTTCCCCATCTTAGAAATCCCTCTAGTATTTTACAAAAATGAGTTGACATTTTTCTGAGCACTTTGATTTTTCTGTTTTGTTTGTATTCTTATTTTTCCGTTATTATTATGCGACGTATAGATCCCGTATTTGACGAAGTTGCTGTGGAAGAAGAAGGAGAAGGATTTGAAGACTTTGAAGACCAAGCCAATCCAGGCAAGCAGCCCTTTGACCATGATACACTTGTTCCTCGAAACCCGTTTGTTTCTGATGCATGATATTAGGGTTACGATGGTAACCTAATTGATTCCACCACATGATGCATGCTTGATCTTGATCTTGCTAAGTGCTAGATGGCATGCAAATAGATGGTCATGATGCTTATATGATGCATGTGTGATATGAACCCTCGTAGTTGAAAACTTTGCATGAACCCATCGGGTGCCCCTAATGCCCGAGGGTGATGATGTGTTAGGTCATCACTTGAGAAAGAAGTGATGTGCCGGTAAATCATGTGCATGGTGGAATGATGGGTTAGATTTATGTGTGACTACCGTCCCAACCAAACATGTGCAACCACACTACCCCTTATGGGACGGGGCTTTATTGATTACTTAGGTCGATACTAGCATGGTGCCCGCATTACTAGTGACGGGAAGACTTGAGGTCTTTCCCGGGATGGGGTCGTGCTTGGATAGACGACCATGACTGTTTTCACAGGGCACCGGACACACCGTTGGTCCCTTCGCGTATGCGTGACATTGAAATTAGGGCAAGTCCCGTGATCTATTGTTTGTACCCGAGGGCCGTGTACCAACGAGTGGACTCTATGTTAGTGTCGTCTAAGGAAAGGTAATGACCGGGTGCTTACCCCGGGTACTTGAGGTACCGCGGGTCGTGGATGACACGGAAGTTCCCCGGATCTTGTGGGTAAAGTGCGCAACCTCTGCAGAGTGTAAAACTATTCGAATAGCCGTGTCCACGGTCATGGACAGTTGGGTGGTGCTACTTAAACTATGTCCAGAATTTTACTTCGTCGGTGATGTTATGTGTGTGATAAGTCAAGGATGGTGACTTGACTCGATGAGTTGAATCATATTCATGTTGATATCGGTAACCTGTTTTCGAGGTTACGCGAGGTTATTGATGCATAAACTTGATGATAGCATATTGTTCTAGCTTTCTGCTAGATTGTTCATTATTGTTCCATTGCATTGTTACCACATCATGGGTTGCTTGCGAGTACATTCAAAGTACTCATTGGCTTGCCACTGGTTATTTAATTGGCCAGGCATGGAAGAACAGGAATATGAGGAAGAGTTCTTTGGAGACGAACATGCGAACTAGGACGCTATCCCAGTCTGAATGCCTGTAGGGTTAAGGTAGATGGCATGGGTTCTACCCGTTTATCGAAGACTTCCGCTACTTGAGTTATTTGCTATTCAGCCCGTGAGGCTCTATCTATGTAAGACTTGGCCATAATGGCCTTAATTCGTGTAAGACTATTTGTATGGATGTAAGACTCTTGTTATTTCAGCTTCTGTGTGTTCAGTGAGCATTGATCTCTGGGATCACTGTACACGTGCATTCGGTGATCTCGACTTCTAAGTCGGGGTCCCCACATTTTGCTTGCTCCATGCCTCTTTTGTGTGATATTGCTATGATATTTATGCACTTCCATACACTTTTGATCATATTTGGACTAACCTATTAACTCAGTGCACCCCAGTGCCAGTTCCTGTTTTCTGCTGTTTTTCTATTTCAGGTTTCCCCCATATTAAAAGTGCCCTAAAAATTCCAGGAAAATACAGGAAAAATCAGCGTATCGAGAGCTTCAAGAAAAACCAAGGCAGGGCCAGAGGGGAGCCTGGGGTGGCCCAGGCGGCCACCCGGCGCGGCCCCACCCCTGGCCGCGCCAGGGGGGCGCCTGGGGCCCCACCTCAGCCTCTGGTGACCCCCTTTTGCATATATATTTCTCGCGTCCCGAAACCCTCGAGGACGGAACCCTTTTTTACGATCTCGCCTCTGTTCCGTCGCCGCCGCGCTTCCAAGATCGGGAGCACTAGGAGAACTCTTCCCGGCACCCTGCCGGAGGGGAGAACCACCACCGGGAGCTTCTCCACCACCATGGACGCTTCCCGGATGAGTTGTGAGTAGTCCCCCTTGGACCATGGATCCATGACCAGTAGCTATGTGATGTTCTCCTCCCCTCTTTGTTCTTCATGGATTAGACCTCGTGAGCTGCCCTACATGATCGAGGCACATATGTAATCTTTATGCTGTTGCTCTGCTGAGTTTGCTGGGATCCGATGGATTATGAGATTATGTTCAGACTGTGTGTGAGTAATATATTTGATTCACCTCTTTTATATTTATGTTCTTGAGTAATTCTTGCATGTTCTCCGTTGCTGTTTATTGCTTTGGCCAAGTAGTAGGTAGTAACTCCAAGAGGGAACGTTATGCTTGATTGTGGGTTCATGCCCCTCGATGACTAGTTTGAGTGACAGAAACATGAGTCTAGGGGATGTGCTGTTGCCACAAGGGGGAAAACAACGGTGCTTGTACTTGCGGGTGCAAGGATTGTTTACTTTACACAAACTTCTTTTAATGCAGTTGTCTGTTGCTTTGAGTTTACACTTTGGGTGGGACTCGCAACTTAATACCAGCGAGATGTTCTGGATAGATATCTCAAGGTGGATGATTAGTAGTAGATGCAGATGGATTTCGGTCTACTTGCCTTGGTGTACCGCCCATGCTTTTGAGCCTCTACCTTTCTTTACAGCATAGTTAGCATTGGTTTGTGCACATAATCCTGTCAATTGCCCAGCTGTAATTTGTTTACCTCGCTTAGCTGTTTTATCATCTTTTGGGAGAGAGACATTACTAGTGAACATCATGGGACCCCGGTCCATATTACCATCACTGATCACACCCGCTATTTACTTCCTGTTCTTATTTCCTAGTTGCAGTCATACCTATCACTATTACCTCTTGCGTTTGATCCTTTGTAAATAGCAAGGCCGGAGGGATTGACAACCTCTCTGTACTCGTTGAGAGCAAAGTTATTTGTATCTGTGTGCAGGTCCTGTCAACCGCAAAGTTGGCGCTGTTAGCATTGACACCTTCTTGTTGGCCCTCGGAGTCTCACGGGATTCGATCCTTGGTATCTTGCCAAGGGAAACTTGCCGTTACGCTACATCTCAAACCTTCCACTTGGGGTAACCAACGAGGGGCGAGAAGCCATCAAATGTCATGCATAATTTCTTGATATAAGGTATGAGGGATAATGCTCGCACTAGCACCTACATCACATAAACCATGATAGCAATGATCTCCTATCTTAAGAGAGATAACAGGCAAGCCTACAATAGGTCTATGTTTATTCCTAGCATTGGGTTTGGCTATTGTAGCAGACTCTTCTTGGAGGTAAATAACATGACCATCTAAATCTTCTACCAAGAGATCTTTAACCATAGCAACACTAGGTTCAACTTTAATTTGCTCAGAGGGTGTAGGTGTTCTAGTATTACTGTTACGAACCACAGTTGAAGCCTTAGCATGATCCTTTATTCTAACAGGGAAGGGTCGTTTCTCAATATAACCAGTGGGAACAATAGGATCAACATTATAAGTGATAGTCTTTTCTTCAACTTTAACCGGTTCAACTACTTTTACTTCAATGGGAGGATGGTATTTAAACCACTTTTCCTTGGGAAGATCAACATGAGTAGCAAATGATTCACAAAAAGAAGCTACTATCTCAGAGTCAAGTCTATACTTAGTGCTAAACTCACGGAAAACATCGGTATCCATAAAAGCTTTAACACAATCAAACTTAGGGCTCATACCTGACTCCTTACCTTCGTCGAGATCCCAATATTCAGAGTTGCGTTTAATTCTTTCCAATAAATCCCATTTGAATTCAATAGTCTTCATCATAAAAGAACCAGAACAAGAAGTATCGAGCATGGAGCGATTATTGAGAGAAACCCGAGCATACATTTTTTGAATAATCATTTCTCTTGAGAGCTCATGATTGGGGCATGAATATAACATTGACTTAAGCCTCCCCCAAGCTTGAGCGATGCTTTCTCCTTCGCAAGGCCAGAAATTATAAATATAATTACGATCACGATGAACCTAGTGCATAGGATAGAACTTCTGATAAAATTCCAAGTTCAGACGATTATAGTTCCATGATCCAATATCATCACATAGCCTAAACCATGTCAATGCATCTCCCTTCAAAGATAAAGGGAAGACCTTCTTCTTGATAACATCCTCGGGCATACCCGCAAGCTTAAATAATCCACAAACTTCATTGTAGCGACCCGACCCGAATGGATCAAGTCTCTGTTCTTAAGTGTCATCCCTGGATCGGTATGCTGACACACACAGTAGTCGAGGATTTATAATAGAGGTAAATCTCATGTATAAAGTAACGTAAATACTATTGCCTCGATCAACACATAGCGGGAGCAACAAAGGTTGTGGAGTTCCATCAACACCAACGACAAGTTGAGGGTAGACAGCGCAACCCTAACGTTACACTTACTCGTCGAATAACTGTTGCAACATGAGATGCTGCAGCCATGTAGGTCAGTGCATTGAATGTACTGGCAAATTCACACTTTAGAAGTAATGATGAACAAATGCCTACAACTACATGCATATTTGGCTGGTGGAGGCTGTAAGGTTTATTTTGCATAAAGCTGATTTTTCCCTACCACAAAGGAATGCATTTTATTTAACTACTTTGTTAAATTTAAATCATGAACAATTGAGAATGGTACCCCCATCTCAATCCCAACCAAAATCATTATTAACCCAACAAATTAATTAAATAGAGTGTTGAGATCAACAAATAATCCACTTCTAGATACTCAAAGATGTCCATAACCGGGAACACGACTACTCATGAATAGTTTGTACACTCTGTAGAGGATTGTGCCCTTTTCCCCACAAGACTCGATCGCCTCCGTTGGATTTCTCGCACTGCATGGTATTTGAGAAACGGATGACCGAGACACAGTCTTTCAGAAGCATTAACTCTTTACCCCGGGTGGACCGGTACACCTACATCTGCTACACCTGCTAGCCCACCACTAAAAGAGCTCACACAACTTACTCAAACTATGCTAGAGCCCATAATGCCTTGTGGCTGCACATGGAAGTTTCTAGGCATGAAA
>LR738715.1:339868957-339883710 GCA_902687465.1 Secale cereale
GGGGGGGCGCCCCCACCCTCGTGGACAGTAGGTGGCCCCCATCGTGGTCTTCTTTCGCCAGATGTTTTTTATATTTTCCGAAACGAAGTTCTATGAAGTTTCGGGGCTTTTGGAGTTGTGCAGAATTGGTTTCCAGAGTTTGCTCCTTTTCCAGCCCAGAATTCCAGCTGCCGGCATTCTCCCTCTTCATGTAAACCTTGTAAAATAAGAGAGAAAAGGCAGAAGTATTGTGACAAAACTTGTAATCACAGCCCATAATGCAATAAATATCAACATATAAGCATGACGCAAAATGGACGTATCAACCCCGCATGCAAATCAAGCTTGGAAAACCATCTTGCTCCCACCAACTCATCCAATAGTTCATCGATGATCGAGACTGGGTATTTGTTCACTATAGTCATAGCATTGAGGTGACGATAATGCACATACAATCACCAAGTGACAGCCTTCTTCTTCACTAACAGAGCAGGTGAGGAGAAAGGGATGTTGCTTTTTTGAATAACGCCAGCATCCAGTAGCTCTTTAACCAGCCTCTCAATTTCTGTTTTTATTTCAGGTTTGTGGGGATATGGTTGCAAGTTCACTGGTTGAACACCTTCCATTAACGGTATTATGTGATCGCACTCTCGATGCGGAGGTAGGCCCCGAGGCTCTTCAAACACGTGAGTGTATTGCTCCAGTACCAGTAGAATTTCAGTTGGTATTGAAGTGTCGGCAACGGCTTGATCTGCTGCTGTCGGTGTCAAAACCGGCGGATCTTGGGTAGGGGGTCCCGAACTATGCGTCTGAGGATCGATGGTAACAGGAGGCTGGGGACACTATGTTTACCTAGGTTCAGGCCCTCTCGATCGAGGTAATACCCTACTTCCTTCTATATTAATATGGATGAATATGATTACAAGAGTTGATCTACCTCGAGATCGTAATGGCTAAACCCTAAAGTCTAGCCTATGAGGATGTTATAATTCTCTAGCCTCTACGGACTAAACCCTCCAGTTTATATATGCACCGGAGGGGCCTAGGGATTGTACATAACCATTTTGCAGAGGAAGGAAATATTACACCCGAACCTAAAACCTGCCATTATACCAATACAGGAGTCCTATCCGGATATGAGAGATGATCTTCAACAATGATCTTCACGGCCCACCAGTCCAGCCCACCAAGAGTTATCCGGCCACCCGAGGACCCCTCAATCCAGGACTCCCTCAGTAGCCCCTGAACCTGTCTTCGATGATGATGAGTTCAGCTTCTGTATTGTCTTCGGCATTGCAAGGCGGGTTCCTTCTTCCGAATATATGTTCTGCAAAAAGTGTATTGTGGTCAGGTCTGCATGGTTAGTACAACCCTTAGCCTCGAAGGCAAGGCATTGAAAGAAAACGAATATTGTGTCTTTACTGACAACTTTTTGATGAAGCGTCGCATCCATCCCATTAACATGCTGAACCGTTTTACTTGGTCCTAGTTTCGCGTTTCGAGGTACAACCCCATTGACATGCCTTATCGGAGTAGAGATCGTGCCGGCTTATTGCGGGATTCTTATCAACGTGACGTGAGCATCCAAGCCGCGCATTATGCACGACCGCTTTGGGAACCGGAGAGGTTTATGGCTAAAGTGGGGGGACATTTTGTATTCACAGCATTATAAAAGGATACCAATCCCTTTCATCAGCCCCACGCTTTCCTCAAGCTCGAGTCCTCCAATATTCCTAGCCCCAGCACCCTCATCTCTTGCGCCCTCCGTTCTTCGTTCCTCCACCACTACTTCCTTCCCCAACATTGGCTGGATCCGGTGCCAGGGGCAAGTGGGAGGCCTCCACGGTAACTGAGAAAACCGTGGGGGATCTTCGGAGCGCGGGCTATCTTGCTGCTGACGTTGCGCATCGAATTCCTGCCAAGGGCCAGGTGATTCCTGTAATGCCCAGGATGGAGTTATACCTCCTACGTGTCGAGGCACGACTTAAAGGCATAAGTCCATCCTAGAATGATCTCAAGTTTGGTAATCTTTGCACAACTCATGTAAAAGAGGGGATAGTAAACAGAAAATAGTTGGCTTACACTCGCCACGTCACAGAATTACAGTACAAGTCTCAAACATCATACATTAAGAACATCACAACCCTCTAAGGGCAAAATCCAAATGTCAAAGTACCAAACTTAGATAAATAAACCACAGGCGGATCGAATCCTAGTAAGAGTCTCCACTACTGATCATCCGGGTATCGCACATAGTACCGACTACGCTCCTCGTCGTACTCCCAATCTAGCTCGGTGCCATCACCTAGATAGCTCACAGCTGGACCTGCATCTGGTGTGTGAAGTAACTGTGAGCCACAGAGGACTCAGCAATCCCGTCTCCGGGTAACAAGACTATTTAAGCCTTTGGGTGAGGATAAGGCTGAAGAAAAGAATAAGTGTCTGCAGCAGCAACTAGCAACTAGCTTACGTGAGTGAGAGCGAGAAGAGAAAGCCTCGGCGAGAAGTGATCACGAATTGATCCTAGCTACAAGCTCAACAATCATAACCCCTCCGCGTTCAACTCCCGAATCCCTATTCGGAAATTGACAGTCACGGAACACACGCTGGTAGTGTATTAGAAACATTGTGTCAAGTTATCTACAACCGGAATTAACAAGCTCCCATCTGCCACATAACCGCGAGCACGGCTTTCGAAAGTTCAAACCCTGCAGGGGTGTTCCAACTTGACCCATTACAAGCCCACGATCCGCGGAGTCGCAACTCCAAAGTGGGAAGACCCGAGTATCCTCGGAATCCCGTGCTCAAGATATACCGAACTAAGGTAAGGCTAATCCAGCAAATCCTCCCGGCGTGTCGACACCCTGATAGTAGCCGCGCGTATCTAAGTCTCAGGACACGACCGGATGGGTGAAGCTACGGGTTTTTACCAGACCTTGAGTTTCCTCGAGGTGGCCCCGCCGGCTCCCCGTTTCGGACCAACACTCATGTGGAGCACTGGCCCGGGGTTGTTGATTAAGAAAAGAAGGGTTTATAACTCCCTATGCAAGTTTAGTTTGTTATTAGGCAAATAGTACCAATGTTGGGACTTGCTGGAAAAGACTTAGCACCTAGCGGTTTATCGAGGGGGTCCCATACACCCCAACCGTGTTAGGAACGCATAATCAAGGAACATAACACCGGTTTATACGGTTCCTAACGGCATGAGTGGAACAAATCACCAAGCAAAAGGCTTAGCCTTCCACCCTTGCCAATATATAGATGATTTCATTTAAGCATTTATATAGTGTGATATAACCCAACCAAACTTCAACATGGAGCAAGCATCTTCACTTCACCTGCAACTAGCAACGCTATAAGAAGGGCTGAGCGAAGCGTACTTAGCCAAGCAACGGTTTGCATAGGTAGGTTGGTTAAACATGGCAATTGGTTACAAGTAGGAGGCTGACAAGAAGATCATGGGCATCGAGGCAAAACTATAGATCGAGACTACTAGCAATAGGCAAAGATAGTAATGTTATCGGGGTTCGGTCATCTTGCCTGAAGAGAAGTTGTTCGGATCGTAAGAAGGGTCCTCGTGCTCAACCTCGTTGGTAACCTCGTGCTCAACCTCGTACTCGGTCTCAGCTTCCGGCTCTAAACAAAACAATCACACCAAGCACCAATCAACAAGATGCAATGCACACTCGAAAAAGATGAATGCATGATGGATGCACTAAGGATACACACGGAGCACGGAAAATATCACTCAAGCAAAACACCTCAAAACATGATAACAATCTGATATTATTAATCTACATAGAAAAACAATCAAGTTTGATATAAGATTCGCTGAAATCGGAGTTACGGGCTAAAAGTTATGCCCGAAACAAGATTTGAGCGAAAGCTGAAAATTACAGCAACATAGCAACTTCGGAGCTCAAAATAATTGAGCTACAGCACTCAAACAACATGGCCAAGGACATGAACACAAACTAGACATATACTACAGCAACTAAGTCCAAAGGTGCACCCCCAACGGAGCCACGGATCAATAGCAATGACCTTGGACATATTGAACTTGACAATAAAATTCTGGCAGCAGAATTTTATTGAAACTTTGGAGCAAAAGATAAACATGCTACAGCCACTTAAATAGACATGTGAGGACATGGATGGAAATACAACAATATATACTATAAGGAACAATCAAGATCCACTCCAAAACTATTATGCTTTGTCCTAGAACATCACATGAACATGGCATCGGAATGTTACAGATTTCAGACTTAGTGAAAAACCACTAAGTCCTAAAAATAGCAATATCATCATAGCATCTAAAAGAGCATGTTTAAGTCACCTCGAAACTAAACATGGCAAAAGGTTAGCACCTCATCAAAGTACACATGAAGGTGATCCTGAAACACACAAGCATGCTTCATGTAGGTAAACACAACGATAGCAACGAGCTCAACCAGATGGCATTTCATAACAATTGAAAACACATCACAGCCACATGGCACTTTGCAACGATGATAACAAGGCAATAATAAATCTACCATGCAACCTATCACATACAACATGTAGAGCATGGAAAGACGAACACGTGGACATGTCATTTGCATCATTCGGACAAACGAGCTAAAAGATATCACATGGCAAAGATGGCATAAAAATAACACATAGCAGCAGTTTATATCATGATGCACTCTTGCAACAGCAAAACAAGCACCTAGATGATCTCTAACATGCATGACAACAACAGAGGAAACGTAGAGCACATCTCCACGAACGTCTGGACATGCTACACGCGCAAAACGGAGCAACAGGCAAAAAGTTAGAGCAGGTCAAACATTGCATTTCAGAACAGAAAAACAGATCTGGGACTTAGGAGTGGGGAGTCAACCTCAAAACAGATCTGGTGGGGAAACGGGCCACGGTCTAGATCCGGCCCGGCTGGACGGAGGCGGCGGCTGGCCTGCTGGGCGGCTCGGCCTGGCGGCCCACGCGAGGAGGGTTGCGCGGCCCAGGTGACACGGCCCGTCGGAAGGTTGGCGGCGACGCGGCCTGGAGGCGGCGGACTGGCGACGCGGGGCCTGGCGCGGGGTAGGCCGGCCTGATGGGGCGCCCGGGAGGTGGCCGCGGCCCGGCGCGGAGGCGCGCTCGAGGGGAAGGAGGCGAGGCCTGGTGCGGAGGAAGCCCGCGGGGGCGCTGGCGATCGCGCGGCTGGCGCTGCCGGCCCGCGAAGGAGGCGAAAGCCCAGGCGAGGACGGGGAGATCTGGCGATGGCGATGGGCCGATCGGCGAAGTGGTCTGGTCGGGCGTACGGCCCCCGGATCGGTGCGACGAAGCGGTCTCCCCCGGGCGATCGAGGCCTGGCTGGAGCGATCCCCGGTCGGGATCCAGGCGCTGACCTGGATCGATCGGTCAGAAGCTGCGGCGGCGGCTGATTTCTTCGGAAGAAAAACCAAGTGGCAGTAGGTAGGTTGGTAGATCTGAGAAATTTTAGGGGGGGAGGAGGAAGAAGATGGGGATGCCAAAATTAGACTAGGGTCTAATATATAGCAGGTTTTAGGGTAAGGGGGGAATTTAGGGGCGCTAGGAGCCCTCCGATCGCGATCCGACGGATCCGATCGCGGGGGTAGATTTAAAGGGCCTAGGAGAAGATAAAAGACTGCAGTAGGGGTGTTTCCGGGACACGAAGTGAAGGCACTTTGGACCCACACGAACAACGGATGGAAAAGTCAACGGAGCCCATACGAGACGAGATTTGAGAGGCGGGTTGCACACAACAAAACAACAACACACAACAACAACCTCGCGGCACACCGGTAACGTTACACGCCCGAACAACAAAGTAGTCCTACGGGACGTCACGGACACGTGAGGGAGCTCCGGAACGCGAAACGGACAACGGGAAGAAACACGCGGAACCGGATGCAACCGACAACACAAATGCAATGCGATGCACATGTCTACATGATATGAATGAATGCCACACACTCACACAACAAAACGACGAAAACCCGAAAGACAAGAACCCGGAATGGAAATAGATGAAGCCGGAGATATATTATAAGCCCAAAAGGGAAAGTATTACATCCGGGGCATTACAAACTCTCCTCTACTACAAAAAGATCTCGTCCCGAGATCTAGGACTGGAAAAAGGAAGGATACTCGGAACGAAGATGATCTTCTTGTTCCCAGGTAGCTTCTCGGTCGGTGTGATGTGACCACTTGACTTTCAGAAATTTGATGGACTTGTTGCGGGTCTTGCATTTGGTTTCTTCAAGAATGGCAACTGGGTGCTCTCGGTAGGACAGGTCTTGTTGAAGATCAATCTCCTCAAACGGAATCATGCGCTGAGGTGCCTTGAAGCATGTGCGAAGTTGAGACACATGGAAGACATCATGAACATTTACGAAGTTGGGAGGGAGCTCAAGTTGATAGGCTAGGTCGCCTCTTTTGCCAAGAATCTTGAAAGGCCCGACGTATCTAGGAGCAAGTTTTCCTTTGATACCGAATCTTTGGGTTCCTTTCATCGGAGAAACTCGGAGATAGACATGATCATCGATGTCGAAAGCCAAATCACGATGCTTTCCGTCATAGTAGCTCTTCTGACGCGACTGAGCGGCCTTGAGATTCTCACGTATGACTTTGCACATTTCTTCGGCTTCTGAGATCAAGTCATTGCCCAGAAGTTGACGTTCGCCTGTTTCAGACCAGTTGAGAGGGGTACGGCACTTTCTGCCATAAAGAATTTCAAACGGTGCTTTGCCTGCACTTGCTTGAAAGCTGTTGTTGTAAGAGAACTCGGCAAATGGAAGGCAGTCTTCCCATTTCATGCCAAAGGAGATGACACAGGCTCTGAGCATGTCTTCTAGAATCTGATTCACGCGCTCGACTTGACCACTAGTCTGAGGGTGAAATGCAGTGCTGAACCTGATCTTAGTGCCCATGGCGGACTGAAAGGAGTCCCAGAACCTTGATGTGAACAAGCTTCCACGGTCTGAGGATAGAACTTGAGGAATGCCATGTAGGGACACAATTCTGGAAGTGTACAGCTCTGCAAGTTGAGCTGCATTGATTGATTCTTTGACTGGAAGAAAGTGAGCGACTTTGGTAAGCTTGTCAATCACCACGAAGATAGCATCATTTCCTCGCTTGGATTTAGGAAAGCCAGTGACGAAGTCCATTTCAATGTGGTCAAACTTCCACTCGGGAATAGGAAGAGGTTGGAGAAGACCGGCTGGACGTTGATGTTCTGCTTTCACTCTTCTGCATACATCACATTCATTCACGAATTGGGCAATCTCCCTTTTCATGTGTGTCCACCAGTAAGATTGCTTGAGATCTTGATACATCTTGGAACTGCCAGGATGAATGGAAAGGAGAGAATCATGAGCTTCTTCCATTATGAGCTTCCTGAGATCACCTTTGGGAACAACGAGTCTGTCCTCGAAGAACAAGGTATCTCTCTCATCAACACGGAAGCACTTGTATTTTGGAGTGCCCTTTGCAATCCCATGTTTCACTTTCTTCACCATGGTATCACTGAGCTGGGCCTCACGGACTTGATCTTCCAAGGTAGGAGCAATTTGGAGATTTGCAAGAAAACCCTGCGGAACAACTTGGAGGTTGAGTTTCCTGAATGCTTCACAAAGCTCGGGCTGGTACGGCTTGATAAGAAGGCTGTTGCAATATGCCTTTCTGCTCAAAGCATCTGCAATCACATTCGCCTTGCCAGCAGTGTATTCAATGCTGGGATTGTACTCTTGGATCATTTCAAACCAACGAGTCTGACGGAGGTTCAGATGCGGCTGTGTGAAGATGTACTTCAAGCTCTTGTGATCAGTGAACATGTCGACCTTTCTGCCCGACAACAGATGTCTCCACGTAATCAGAGCATGTACCACAGCTGCTGGCTCGAGATCGTGTGTGGGATAGTTCTTCTCACTTGGCTTGAGCTGACGAGAAGTGTATGCCACAATTCTCTTATCTTGCATAAGCACACCACCAAGACCTTGAAGAGAAGCATCACAGAATACTTCATAGGGCTTGGATTCATCCGGAGGAGTCAGAACTGGAGCAGAAACAAGCTTATCTTTGAGGGTTTTGAATGCAACTTCACACTCTGGAGACCAAAAGTATTTGACATTCTTCTGAAGCAGGTTGGAAAGAGGCTTGGCAATCTTGGAGAAGTTCTCAACAAACCTTCTGCAATAGCTGGCAAGACCCAGAAAACTGCGGAGCTGCTTGACGTTCTGAGGAGCTTCCCAGTTGACAATTGCTTCAACTTTCTCGGGATTAACCGCAATACCGTCAGCTGAGATGATGTGGCCCAGGTACAAAACCTTATCGAGCCAAAACTCGCACTTGGAGAACTTGGCATAGAATTTATGCTCTCGGAGTCGATCAAGAACCAGAAGTAAGTGCTTTTCGTGATCTTCTTCATTCTTGGAAAACACCAGAATATCATCCAGATACACAAGCACAAACTCGCCAGTATAGGGGTTGAAGATGTAATGCATCATCCTTGAAAAGGTAGGAGGAGCATTGGCGAGACCGAAGGACATGACGGTATACTCGTATGAACCGTAGCTCGTTCTGAAGGCCGTCTTGGGAATGTCTTCCTCGCGAATGCGAATTTGATGATAGCCCATTCGGAGGTTAAGCTTAGAGAACACTTTAGCTCCTTTGAGCTGCTCAAAGAGTTCATTGATGTTGGGGAGCGGATATTTGTTCTTAATCGTCTTCTTGTTCAATGGCCGGTAGTCAACACAGAGACGCTCCGTGCCATCTTTCTTCTTGACAAAGAAGACACCACAGCCCCACGGAGATGTACAAGGTCTGATGAGACCCATACTCTCCTGCTTATCAAGCTGCTTCTTCAATTCCTTCAATTCATCCGGAGAGACCTTGTACGGACGCCGGCATGCTGGCTCAGTGCCCGGCTCGAGTTCAATGACAAACTCCACCTGACGGTGTGGAGGCATGCCTGGAAGTTCTTCAGGAAAGACGTCTTGATATTCGTTCACCACCGGAATTTGAGATATGGCATTAATTTCGCCCTTATCATTGAGAGAGAAAAGCCGGATAGTATTATCCCTTGAAGCAAAGATAATCACATCTTCAGCAGAATGAGTCATCTTGACTTCCTTCTGTGCACAATCAATATGAGCATCGTGCTGAGAAAGCCAATCCATTCCGAGGATGAGGTCGATGTCAGAATTACCAAGAATCACCGGAGAAGCCAAAAATCAATAATCACCCATGCGAATAGAAACATCCGGAGCATATATGTTGGAAGACATACGTCTCCCCGGAGAAATAACTTGCAACTTCTGAGGCAGACTTTGGATGTCAACATTATTCTTGGATGCAAATGGTTGAGACATGAAAGAGCATGAAGCACCCGAATCAAATAACACTTTAGTAGGGATAGAGTTTACTGGAAGGTTACCCAAAATGACATCAGAAGAATTCTCCGCTTGTGCTGCATTCATCAGATTGACCCTTGCTGCCTTTGGATCATGCCTGACAATAGCTGAACTCATAGGTGGAGGAGGTGGAAGACGCTTCGGATTCGGACATCTGTTGGCATAGTGACCTTTCTGAGTGCATTTGTTGCAAGTCACTTATGAGAGAGGACGGAAATGAGAGCCACTGGACTTGGAGCCTTGAGACTGAAACTGCTTCTTCGACTGGTTGCTCGGGTTGGGTGGGTGGGAGAAACCACGACCACTAGAGTTCTTGTTGTTGAAGTTGTTGGAGTTGTTGTATGGAGCTCGAATCACTGGAGGAGGAGGAAGCCAGAATTTCTGTTGTTTCGCAGCCAACTGAGACGATGAGGAAGAGTGAACAGCATCTCGAATTCTCTTCTTAGAAGCCTCCATCTTAAGCTGAGCTGCTTCTTGTTTCAAAGCCATGTTATAGAACTTGTCGAATTCATCCGGCTCGAACAAAGTGAGAGCAAGCTGAAGTTCATCTTTGAGACCTCCACGGAACTGATAGATTTTACTCTTGGCATCAGGAATGTCTTGCTTAGCATAGCGAGCGAGGTTTTGAAACTTGACATTATACTGATAGACTGTCATGGAGCCCTGCTTCAGGTTGCGGAGTTGCTCACGCATACCCTCGATGACACTTGTAGGAATGTGATGCGAGCGGAAATCCTTGCAGAAATTCTCCCAAGAGATCACTTGACCCGACCTGGAGTCTTTGTACTGCTGCCACCAGTCAGCTGCTTGATCTTTCAGTTGGAAGGCTGCAAACTTCACATAATCATCTTCCTTCACGTTACTGCACTCAAAATGCTTCTTTATGTCGGTCAACCAATCCTCAGCATCAAGAGGGTCGACACAGTAACTGAAAGCTTTAGGATTGTTAGCCAGGAACTGGTTGAGAGTAGCATGGTGCTGCTGGAAGAAGTTGCCTTGGTTCCCTGGAATACCCTGATTAGCTTGATTAGCTTGCATCATCTGTATCATTTGCATCATCAACTGGGTGTTCTGAGCTGTTGTCTGCATAATTGGTCTCCAAGCCTCAGGCGGAGGAGGAGGGGAAGGAGGATGATCTGGGACCTCTTCCACCTCTGGGTTAGCGTTTGGAACCCTTTTCGGAGCCATCCTGTAAGAGATGACCACGAATCAGCAATTGATTGACAAAAGGTATAAGCTGAATCAATGGAATGAATTGCAACAAGTCTTCACAATAATCATTCGAACAATAGAACGAATGAAAACATCCGAACAAGAGGAACGGATGAAATTCTCAGTTAAATGATAACATCAATCTTCACGAGAAGCCACATAGGGGACAAAAGGATAAAATAAGAAAACAACAATGTACGGACGGGAACAAACACAAGAGAGGAGTTTCGTTCTAACATCTTTGTGCTGAAAGCATATGAACGCGTTACAAAAAGGTTTTGCAATCCCCGGATCAGCATAGCCAAGGACCCTTTAAGATGCAACTCCTGATAGTAACATCGGTCATATAACCCCTTCACTCAATGTCGAACCCCGAACTCACTAACCTGCATTTGTTGGAAGAATGCCTACGATCTACTGGATAAAACCCACCTATAGATTTCCGAAAGATTCCAGTTATGCAATCAGGTGTTGGGGATACACGGGAAGCACCGCGCAATCAACTCTAAACCTACATCCAGGTGTATCCATCCTTCAACACATAACCAGTCTTTCTCGGAAACTGTGTACCTCGGACCTTCGAAAAGCATCCACTATAACAAGCTATGGCAATGCTCCCGAACTACCTCCCCAGTACTGGGTGATGTCGGGGTTATCTTGCCACTGGCCGTATAGGGGAGATTTTCGATGTCGGCCGTCTTAAGTATTTAGTACTGCCGCGATATGCTTGTGCCAATGATACCCCGAAGCTCAACTCCTCGGTAACAGGAGGCATCGAGAACAATATCTTTGTCACAAGAACATCGAAACAATCCCAGAATACTCCCGGGATTCCTAAAAGAAATTTGTGCAATTTTTGAAGATAGGAGAGACAAGAGTAGTCGTCAGGAGTCCTCACCAGAGAGAAAGGGGATGAGAAGCAAAGAAATCCTACTCTCCGATATAATATAGGACTCAAAAAGTTTTTAGTGTGTGCCTAGACTCGACCGTCAACGATTCGATCAAACAGTGGGGGCTCCTAGGTCGGAGAAGGCTCTGATACCAACTTGTAATGCCCAGGATGGAGTTATACCTCCTACGTGTCGAGGCACGACTTAAAGGCATAAGTCCATCCTAGAATGATCTCAAGTTTGGTAATCTTTGCACAACTCATGTAAAAGAGGGGATAGTAAACAGAAAATAGTTGGCTTACACTCGCCACGTCACAGAATTACAGTACAAGTCTCAAACATCATACATTAAGAACATCACAACCCTCTAAGGGCAAAATCCAAATGTCAAAGTACCAAACTTAGATAAATAAACCACAGGCGGATCGAATCCTAGTAAGAGTCTCCACTACTGATCATCCGGGTATCGCACATAGTACCGACTACGCTCCTCGTCGTACTCCCAATCCAGCTCGGTGCCATCACCTGGATAGCTCACAGCTGGACCTGCATCTGGTGTGTGAAGTAACTGTGAGCCACAGAGGACTCAGCAATCCCGTCTCCGGGTAACAAGACTATTTAAGCCTTTGGGTGAGGTTAAGGCTGAAGAAAAGAATAAGTGTCTGCAGCAGCAACTAGCAACTAGCTTACGTGAGTGAGAGCGAGAAGAGAAAGCCTTGGCGAGAAGTGATCACGAAGTGATCCTAGCTACAAGCTCAACAACCATAACCCCTCCGTGTTCAACTCCCGAATCCCTATTCGGAAATTGACAGTCACGGAACACACGCTGGTAGTGTATTAGAAACATTGTGTCAAGTTATCTACAACCGGAATTAACAAGCTCCCATCTGCCACATAACCGCGGGCACGGCTTTCGAAAGTTCAAACCCTACAGGGGTGTTCCAACTTGACCCATTACGAGCCCACGATCCGTGGAGTCGCAACTCCAAAGTGGGAAGACCCGAGTATCCTCGGAATCCCGTGCTCAAGATATACCGAACTAAGGTAAGGCTAATCCAGCAAATCCTCCCGGCGTGTCGACACCCTGATAGTAGCCGCGCGTATCTAAGTCTCAGGACACGACCGGATGGGTGAAGCTACGGGTTTTTACCAGACCTTGAGTTTCCTCGAGGTGGCCCCGCAGGCTCCCCGTTTCGGACCAACACTCATGTGGAGCACTGGCCCGGGGTTGTTGATTAAGAAAAAAAGGGTTTATAACTCCCTATGCAAGTTTAGTTTGTTATTAGGCAAATAGTACCAATGTTGGGACTTGCTGGAAAAGACTTAGCACCTAGCGGTTTATCGAGGGGGTCCCATACACCCCAACCGTGTTAGGAACGCATAATCAAGGAACATAACACCGGTTTATACGGTTCCTAACGGCATGAGTGGAACAAATCACCAAGCAAAAGGCTTAGCCTTCCACCCTTGCCAATATATAGATGATTTCATTTAAGCATTTATATAGTGTGATATAACCCAACCAAACTTCAACATGGAGCAAGCATCTTCACTTCACCTGCAACTAGCAACGCTATAAGAAGGGCTGAGCGAAGCGTACTTAGCCAAGCAACGGTTTGCATAGGTAGGTTGGTTAAACATGGCAATTGGTTACAAGTAGGAGGCTGACAAGAAGATCATGGGCATCGAGGCAAAACTATAGATAGAGACTACTAGCAATAGGCAAAGATAGTAATGTTATCGGGGTTCGGTCATCTTGCCTGAAGAGAAGTCGTTCGGATCGTAAGAAGGGTCCTCGTGCTCAACCTCGTTGGTAACCTCGTGATCAACCTCGTACTCGGTCTCAGCTTCCGTCTCTAAACAAAACAATCACACCAAGCACCAATCAACAAGATGCAATGCACACTCGAAAAAGATGAATGCATGATGGATGCACTAAGGATGCACACGGAGCACGGAAAATATCACTCAAGCAAAACACCTCAAAACATGATAACAATCTGATATTATTAATCTACACAGAAAAACAATCAAGTTTGATATAAGATTCGCTGAAATCGGAGTTACGGGCTAAAAGTTATGCCCGGAACAAGATTTGAGCGAAAGCTGAAAATTACAGCAACATAGCAACTTCGGAGCTCAAAATAATTGAGCTACAGCACTCAAACAACATGGCCAAGGAGATGAACACAAACTAGACATATACTACACCAACTAAGTCCAAAGGTGCACCCCCAACGGAGCCACGGATCAATAGCAATGACCTTGGACATATTGAACTTGACAATAAAATTCTGGCAGCTGACTTTTATTGAAACTTTGGAGCAAAAGATAAACATGCTACAGCCACTTAAATAGACATGTGAGGAAATGGATGGAAAGACAACAATATATACTACAAGGAACAATCAAGATCCACTCCAAAACTATCATGCTTTGTCCTAGAACATCACACGAGCATGGCATCGGAATGTTACAGATTTCAGACTTAGTGAAAAACACTAAGTCCTAAAACAGCAATATCATCATAGCATCTAAAAGAGCATGTTTAAGTCACCTCGAAACTAAACATGGCAAAAGGTAAGCACCTCATCAAAGTACACATGAAGGTGATCCCGAAACACACAAGCATGCTTCATGTAGGTAAACACAACGATAGCAACGAGCTCAACAAGATGGCATTTCATAACAAGTGAAAACACATCACAGCCACATGGCACTTTGCAACGATGATAACAAGGCAATAATAAATCTACCATGCAACCTATCACATACAACATGTAGAGCATGGCAAGACGAACACGTGGACATGTCATTTGCATCATTCAGACAAACGAGCTAAAAGATATCTCATGGCAAAGATGGCATAAAAATAACACATAGCAGCAATTTATATCATGATGCACTCTTGCAACAGCAAAACAAGCACCTAGATGATCTCTAACATGCATGACAACAACAGAGGAAACGTAGAGCACATCTCCACGAACGTCTGGACATGCTACACGCGCAAAACGGAGCAACAGGCAAAAAGTTAGAGCAGGTCAAACATTGCATTTCAGAATAGAAAAACAGATCTGGGACTTAGGAGTGGGGAGTCAACCTCAAAAAAGATCTGGTGGGGAAACGGGCCACGGTCTAGATCCGGCCCAGCTGGACGGAGGCGGCGGCTGGCCTGCTGGGCGGCTCGGCCTGGCGGCCCACGCGAGGAGGGTTGCGCGGCCCAGGTGACACGGCCCATCGGAAGGTTGGC
>LR738715.1:339883720-339911387 GCA_902687465.1 Secale cereale
AGCATGTTTAAGTCACCTCGAAACTAAACATGGCAAAAGGTAAGCACCTCATCAAAGTACACATGAAGGTGATCCCGAAACACACAAGCATGCTTCATGTAGGTAAACACAACGATAGCAACGAGCTCAACAAGATGGCATTTCATAACAAGTGAAAACACATCACAGCCACATGGCACTTTGCAACGATGATAACAAGGCAATAATAAATCTACCATGCAACCTATCACATACAACATGTAGAGCATGGCAAGACGAACACGTGGACATGTCATTTGCATCATTCAGACAAACGAGCTAAAAGATATCACATGGCAAAGATGGCATAAAAATAACACATAGCAGCAATTTATATCATGATGCACTCTTGCAACAGCAAAACAAGCACCTAGATGATCTCTAACATGCATGACAACAACAGAGGAAACGTAGAGCACATCTCCACGAACGTCTGGACATGCTACACGCGCAAAACGGAGCAACAGGCAAAAAGTTAGAGCAGGTCAAACATTGCATTTCATAATAGAAAAACAGATCTGGGACTTAGGAGTGGGGAGTCAACCTCAAAAAAGATCTGGTGGGGAAACGGGCCACGGTCTAGATCCGGCCCAGCTGGACGGAGGCGGCGGCTGGCCTGCTGGGCGGCTCGGCCTGGCGGCCCACGCGAGGAGGGTTGCGCGGCCCAGGTGACACGGCCCATCGGAAGGTTGGCAGCGACGCGGCCTGGAGGCGGCGGACTGGCGACGCGGGGCCTGGCGCGGGGTAGGCCGGCCCGATGGGGCGCCTGGGAGGTGGCCGCGGCCCGGCGCGGAGGCGCGCTCGAGGGGAAGGAGGCGAGGCCTGGTGCGGAGGAAGCCCGCGGGGGCGCTGGCGATCGCGCGGCTGGCGCTGCCGGCCCGCGAAGGAGGCGAAAGCCCAGGCGAGGACGGGGAGATCTGGCGATGGCGATGGGCCGGTCGGCGAAGTGGTCCGGTCGGGCGTACGGCCCCCGGATCGGTGCGACGAAGCAGTCTCCCCCGGGCGATCGAGGCCTGGCTTGAGCGATCCCCGGTCGGGATCCAGGCGCTGACCTGGATCGATCGGTCAGAAGCTGCGGCGGCGGCTGATTTCTTCGGAAGAAAAACCAAGTGGCAGTAGGTAGGTTGGTAGATCTGAGAAATTTTAGGGGGGAGGAGGAGGAAGAATATGGGGATGCCAAAATTAGACTAGGGTCTAATATATAGCAGGTTTTAGGGTAAGGGGGGAATTTAGGGGCGCTAGGAGCCCTCCGATCGCGATCCGACGGATCCGATCGCGGGGGTAGATTTAAAGGGCCTAGGAGAAGATAAAAGACTGCAGTAGGGGTGTTTCCGGGACACGAAGTGAAGGCACTTTGGACCCACACGAACAACGGATGGAAAAGTCAACGAAGCCCAAACGAGACGAGATTTGAGAGGCGGGTTGCACACAACAAAACAACAACACACACAGCAACCTCACGGCACACCGGTAACGTTACACGCCCGAACAACAAAGTAGTCCTACGGGACGTCACGGACACATGAGGGAGCTCCGGAACGCGAAACGGATAACGGGAAGAAACACGCGGAACCGGATGCAACCGACAACACAAATGCAATGCGATGCACATGTCTACATGATATGAATGAATGCCACACACTCACACAACAAAACGACAAAAACCCGAAAGACAAGAACCCGGAATGGAAATAGATGAAGCCGGAGATATATTATAAGCCCAAAATGGAAAGTATTACATCCGGGGCATTACAATTCCCATCCCAGAGGCGGGTGAGAGAGTCGTGTTTCTCTCTCACTTTGTTAGGGGGCTAGGATTTCCGCTCCACCCCTTTGTTCGGGGTTTGCTGTTTTTCTACGGGCTAGATTTCCACGATATAGCCCCGAACTCAATTCTCCACATCTCCGCTTTCATAGTGGCGTGTGAAGCTTTCCTCCGCGTCCCTCCACACTTTGGCCTATGGCTCAAAACCTTCAACGTGAAGCCGAAGGTGGTGGACGGGCAACACATGGAGTGTGGGGGCGCTATGATAAGCAAGCTCCCGAATGCTATTTGGCCCAAAGGGTCGTTCGTAGAGACGAACAAGGTCTGGCAGCAGGAGTGGTTCTATATCACGGAACCCCGTGATGCTAAATGGGCGGCGGAACCTGCTTTCAGATCTGGACCCCGGAGAGGTTGACCTCCTGGACTGACAAGAGTCCGAACTAGGGGTCTCAGGTTGAAGTGACGGCACTCTAGGGCCGTGTGTACGGCGTGATTTCCAAGGGCTATCAGCTCTCGACCATGGTCCAGGTAATGCTGGCCCGGCTTGTCCTTCCTTGCCAAAGCCGGGACTCCTCCCTATGGGAGTTCAATCCGGCAGGAGATCGGCCTCTGAAGCATCTCTTTGGCTTCACGCACAAATAGATCTGGAAGCATCTCTTCAAGAGCCATAAGGAGTGGCCGAAGGAAAACAAGGACGCGGGCTATAGTACCGCGTTCACCGTCCCAGAGGTAATAGAAAATTCTGCCGAACATATATCCCCTTACTTATTTAATGATAACAGGAATTGGAGTTTTTGCGTGATATACAGGGCTAGATGAAGAAGGCAATCTGGATTAAGTGTCCGGCGCCTTTTCCCGAAGACCCAGAATCGCCTCGACTGACGGCGATGCTGGTCCCGGCGCCGTCCAAGGCACTGGTCAAGAAGCCCAAGAAGAAGAGCAAGGAGGCTGAAGGTGGCCCCCGCCCTATGGATGGGAAGTCCGAGGAGATCAACATCCTCTCCTCCGAAGAGGAGGAGGATGACAATGACGAAGAAGAAGAGCCCCCTGCACAAGGCAGGGGGACAAAGAGGGTGGCTGCCGCTGATGCGGGTACGCCGCACCCTGGAGGAGGTTGAACCTCTCTGCTCGTTCGGACTCATCGTTCGAACATAGCTTTGTGATGAAGCCCAGGGAGAAACCCTCGACCGAAACTTAAGTTTGTCCGGATATGTAAATTTTTGCACCTTGTTTGTTTAGCATTTTGATGCTTAATTAGTATTTCTCACCTGCTGACCTACATCCCTCCCCGAGCACACCTCGACGCCTCCTTTGTCACATCCCTAGCTAGCACTTGCATTAGGACCTGATTAGAGTGTGCATCATGTTTACTTTCAAAGAAACTTGAAATGGGATTAACAGAAACCCCAGCACCCCCTCCCCTAACGACTAGGGTTTACTAAAATATTTTCCAATGTACCCAAAATGCCCTTCAAAATGTTCATCATTTCTGCCTTGATCTTAAACCTCTGCCAAAAATGGTGCACAATTTTCTAGGACAATCTAGGGCTTTGGATTAAATCATATGGTATTTGAATTTGGGCATTTAAAAAACTTTTAAATATTTTAAATGCTCAAGTAATCATGAACTATAATGTTTCCTACTGTTCATATTTTATACAGTAGGTATGACAAGTTTCATGAGTTATAAAAATGTTTAGGCATTTTTATTAAATGAACAAAGTTGCAAAAGAAATAAAACAGAAAGAAAATAGGAAAAAGAAAATAGGAAAACACTTACCTGGCGCCCACCCGGCTCACCTACCGGCCCAGCCCAGCTGCCGCTCCAGCGAGCTGCTTGGCTCGGCCAGGCAGGCAGGCAGGTGCTCGTCGGCGACCGCACGGCGCGCCACGCAGCTGCCCGCCGCCCTGCTTCGCCCCCTCGCCGTTCTGGAGGATGGATCGAACGTCCACGACCTCCTCGACCCCCCAGACACCTCCGCTTCCCCCCAGTCCCCCTCCTCCGCTCTCCCCGCGCCATGGCCGACGCCGTCGTGATCGCACCGTCGTAGAAACCACGTCCACAGTCGTCCCCGAGCTCCGCCGTGTTGTCCCTCGTCTCCGCCGTCCTCGACTGCTTCGACAGACCGAGCCCCGAGCGCTCGCCCGCCCTGGAGACGCCCCCGACCTCTTCTTCCCCAACTCCGGCCGCGGAGATCCCCCTCGCCGTGCTGCTCAGCTCCGACCACCCCCGAGCTCGCTTCGGTGCTTGCTCCAACCGCTGTGAGCCTAGCTACCTCCTCCCCCTCTCCGTTGGCTCCCTCTTGCCCTATAACGCACTGCACGTAGCTCGCCCGCACGCACCACCGCCGTGCTCGTCGCCGGTGATGCTCCGGTGACCATTTGGTCACCGGCACCCGTCCAACGTACTCACCACAGCACGTAGATGCGAACGGTGCTACGCACGCATCGCCTAGGCACCTGCAGCCGCATCTCCACACACGCCCGACGCCGGTCGCCGCCGTCGAGCTCGTTGCCGTCGTCTCCGGCCACCCCAGGTCCGGCGACCACCTCCACCCGATGCGGAAGAGCAAGAGCTCTCCAACGCACCCAACCGCAGCTCGAACGGTGCACCGTAGGCGTTTTCCGAAGCACGCCGCCGCGTTTGGCCTCGCCGGCGGCTAAACGCCGGCGAGTTGGACCAGTTTTGACCACGGGTTTGACCCCCTGGGTCAATGACATGTGGGCCCTGCCCGCAAGTCAAACTTAGTTTAGGTGTTAATTTAATATTAATTAGTTAATTAGTTTAGTCACTGACATGTGGGCCCTGGCTCCACTGACAGCTAATTAGTTTTAATTAAACTCTAATTAACTCAGTTAATTAGCTGTGACACTGACATGAGGGACCCACTGGTCAGGTTTGACCTGGACTGGCCCTGTTGACTGGCTGACGTCAGCATGATGTCATGCTGACGCAGTAAAGTTTTTTCTGGGATTTTTAGATTTAAAATAATTCAGGAAATTCCAGAAAATACCCAAAACTTCTAAAAATCATATAAAATCAACCATAGCTCAGATGGAAAAGATTTATATATGAAAAATGATCAGAAAAATCCAATCTGTCTAATGGCACTGGTTTCATGCATGTTTGAACAAGTTAACTTGCTGTACATATCAAAAACATGATAATGCACTTATTTAAATAATAGTTTGAACTTCAATTTGAATCCTTGATTCAAATAGGTTCAAACCCTTCTGGTTTTAGTTGCACTAGCCAACACACATGCATCTTGCCATGTCATAAATATGCATCATATTGTTGCATTTGTTTGTTAATGATTGTATCGTCGGTATTTCCTGTGTTAGGTCCTGCTCCTGAGGATACTGCTGCGTATCCAGTTGAAGAGCAGTACCCGACAACTACCTTGCCAGGCAAGCAATCATTGATCATTCCAATACAAACCCAATCTTCTCGCTCCTGCGCTCTTTTACTGCATTAAGGCAACAGCGCGTGAACTGCTACTTGCTGCGGTAGTTGAACCCTATTCCCTTGCATGACCTGTCATTGCCACAGTAAATAGTTGAAACCCACTAGCATGTGTAGGAGTTCATTGAGCCATGTGATGTGTGATCCACCATGCTATTTATTTATGTTGCCTGCTATGCTTAGAGTTGTGTCTGGTCTGATTCATCTGGGTGATGGATCAGAGTGAAATGATCTTACCGATAAAGAGAGGGAAGTGTGGAATACGCTTGGTAAAGGTATCGATGAAAGGCCATGTAGGAGTACATGGTGGGTTGTTTCATTGGAATCGTCCATAGGACCCGAGATCTGTGTGTGTGATTCAAGTTACAGTTACTACCACACATTGGGCCCTAAAATATGACCCCGCTCGACTTATTGACTGCCCTTGTACTCTATCCAGGAGTTGCAACTAGTTTCTGGTGTTTATAGTTTACTGGAGGTCGTGCGCAGCGCTGACCCTCGGGGTGGGCTGTGATGCGACAGGTACGTGGCACGGTGTACCGGTTGCCCGTTTGGTGACTCGGGAACCCTGTACACATCGTTTGGGGCCGTGAGCGACCCCCCGGCCGGATCTCCCCACGGATGGAACCCAAATAGGCGATAAACCTGGACGAGAGACTTGAGTGGTTGGTTAGGTCGTGGTCTACACCCACGTCGGCTTTCGCTTGAAGTCTGCCGAGCACATGTCGTGTGCAGACGCTAAGTGGTGAAAACATGTGTGAAGAAGTACACCCCTGCAGGGTTATCAAACTATTCGAATAGCCGTTGTTCGCGGTACGAACTACTTGGTTACTCTTACAGTTCATAGACAAGTTGATGGATACTACTAAAAGCCTCAAGATAAGCGTGACTGCCGTGGATGGCCCTTCCGTAGGATGACGGAAGAGGATCCTCGGTAGTGTATTGATGTGGAGAGTAGTGGACTCATGTTCGTAATAACATCTTGCAATCCGTTGAGAGTTGTAGTATAGGTTAGCCAAGGTCAAAGCTGGCATTCTGCTATAAACTCCACTACCCCCTTTGATAATGTTGCATGTATGTTAGGTTCTGTGGTAAGACTTGCTGAGTACCTTTGTACTCATGTTTGCTTAATAACTGTTGCAGAGGAGAACCCTGCCCCTGCTGATGGGTTCTACATAGACGTTGACGTCGACGAGTAGCTTGACACCCAGACGGTGATCTGGAGCTTGTGAAGGGCCTTGTAGATAGTCAGGCTACACCAAGCCTGTTTTATTTTCTAAGTTGTCTGTACTCAGACATGTAGCTTCCGCTTGTGCTTGTATGACTGTATGACTTGAGTGTTGGGTCATGTGACCCCCTACCTGTATGACTATGTTATGTAAGGCTCTTGGAGCCTTTTAAATAAAGTACCTTGAGTCATAGTGTTCTGTTGTGATGCAATGTTGTATTTGCACATATTGAGCATATTGCGTGTATGATTGAAATGCTTGGTATGTGTGGGATCCGACACCTAGTTGTTTTCCTTTGGTAGCCTATCTTACAGGCAAATGCCTCCTAGTGATTCCAATGAGCCTTGGTAGCTTGCTACTGCTCGGAACACGTAGGCTGGCCGGCATGTGTCCTTCTTCGTTCCTGTGTCTGTCCCTTAGGGGAAATGTCACGCGTTGTTCCTTTAAGTCCATGTAGCTTGCTACGACTTGGGTTCATACGTTGATGACCGACACGTTCGTTGCTGGGTCATGGATGCATGTCTCTGTAATTTAGTGCCACTTTTGGTTTATAACTAGCCATGTCGGCCCGGGTTCTCTGTCATATGGATGCTAGCGACACTGTCATATACGTGTGCCAAAATGCGCAAACGGTCCCGGGCCAGGTAAGGTGGTACCCGTGGGGTTACCGTGCGTGAGGCCGCAAAGTGATATGACGTGTTACAGCTAGATCGGTGTGGCTTAGGATCGGGGTCCTGACAGCGTTGGCATCAGAGCTGGACTGCCTGTAGGTTTCTCAAGCCAAACTGGTCGATGTTGAGTCTAGAAAAATTCTTAGTTATATGTAGGGGAATTGATTGTGGAAGGGAACGTAAGGCTCTTTTTACTCCTTTACCTTATGCCCTTCTGATCTAAGTCAGTCTATTCTTTCTACGGGGATTTAGGATTAGGCCTCTTATCCTTACTAGGTTCACGTGTTACTAGTCCGTAGACTCTTAGGATTGTTGGTTTCAAGCCTCAGTTCAGTTTCTATCCTTTTGAGTATGATGATTGTTGGACCCGGAACCTTGATATGGAATTGTTGAGTGGCTATGCTATCATTTGTATGATGTCTCAAATCTTTGTTTGAGCATTTACAGTTGTTATGCTGCCCGATTTCTTCCAGAAACACTAATGCCTTTGCATTATCTCGTGTTTCAGATATCTGGCACGCTATGCACCTGAGGAAGTATCCACCGATGCCAAGAAATAGGCGAGGTTCCGCAAGGGACTCAGCCCTGAACTCCGTCGTGATCTACGTCTGCACGAGTGCACTTCCTTCCAGAAGTTGGTTAAAAGGCTATCAGTGCTGAGACAGGCCAGACCGACTTCGAGGCTACCCGCAAGCATACTCGAGACCTTGGTTCCTCATCCGGCTCTGGCTCTCACAAGCGCCGTGTGTGGGTTCCCAACACTGCTCTGCCACCCAAGTATACACAGAGGCCATCCTATGAGGTGCCTCGTCCAACTCAACAGTCTGCACCTGCTAAGACCTATGGAGGTCCACCCTCCAACTTTGCTCCACGCCCCACCACTGTGACATGTTTCAAGTGTGGAGAACCGGGACACTACATGCGTGATTGTCCCCAGAATCAGCCAGGAAAACCCGTTGGCCGTGGCAAGCCAACCGGCAAGGTGAACTATGTCAAGCCAATCCCCACTGCACGTGGTCATGTCAACTATGTTTCTGCCGAAGAAGCTTATGAGGATCCTAACGTCGTCCTTGGTACGCTTCTCGTAAACTGCCATCCGGCATCTGTTCTTTTTGATACTGGAGCATCCCATTCGTTCATATCTGAGAGCTATGCTCGATTGCACAACATGACTTTTTGTGACATGCCTACTTCCATGGTTATTCAAACTCCTGGTTCAAAGTGGCAAACCTCTAGGGTAAGCCATGGAAATGAAATCCTTGTCGATAGACTTGTTTTCCTTGCATCTTTAATCGCTCTCAAGTCCTCGGACATAAACATCATCTTGGGTATGGATTGGATGACAACTCATTATGCCAAGATTGATTGCTTTACTAGGACCATTCAACTTACACATCCATCCGGCAAGATAGTCAATGTCTTGACTCGAATGGCTGAACGTCAGCTCTACTCTCTTAATGCCAGCCCTCTACCAGAACTCGAAGATATCCCGGTAGTCCGTGACTTTCCGGATGTTTTTCCAGAAGAACTGCCAGGAGTTCCACCAGACAGAGATGTCGAGTTCGTGATAGATCTTATTCCTGGAACTGTCCCAATCTCTAGGAGACCTTATAAGATGGCACCACTAGAATTATCTGAGCTAAAGAAACAACTCGATGAGTCCTTGCAAAAGGGTTTCATCTGTCCTAGTTCTTCCCCTTGGGCTTGCCCCGTCCTCTTCGTCAAGAAGAAGGATGGAACGGAGCGGATGGTTGTAGATTACCGACCTGTCAATCTGGTCACCATAAAGAATAAGTATCCGCTCCCCAGGATCAACGACCTGTATGATCAGCTCGCTGGATCCTCAGTCTTCTCTAAGATGGATTTGAGGTTGGGCTACCATCAAATCAAAATCAAGAACGGGGACATTCCTAAAACGGCTTTCGTTACTCGTTATGGCCAATATGAGTACACCGTCATGTCCTTCGGATTAACCAATGCCCCAGCTACCTTTTCTCGGTTAATGAATTCTATATTCATGGAGTATTTGGATAAATTCGTCGTGGTATACCTCGATTATATACTCATTTTCTCCAAGAACAAGGAAGATCATGCCGAGCATTTAAGGTTGGTATTGACGAAACTTCGAGAGCACCGCCTTTATGCCAAATTCTCTAAATGTGAATTTTGGTTGCCATAAGTAACCTATCTAGGTCATGTGATCTCTAGCAAGGGTATTGCCGTCAATCCCGAGCGAGTTCAAGCCGTCCTTGATTGGACTCCCCCTGAATCGGTCAAGCAAGTTAGGAGTTTTCTTGGCTTAGCGAGCTATTGCCGACGTTTCGTCGAGAACTTCTCCAAGGTTGCTAAACCTCTAACCGAACTTCTCAAGAAAGATAAAAAGTTTGAGTGGACCCCACAGTGCGAGTCCAGTTTTCAGGAACTGAAAAGACGCCTGACATCTGCACCCGTACTGGTACCACCAGACTTTTCCAGGGATTTTATAATCTTTTGCGACGCCTCGCGACAAGGACTAGGTTGCATTCTCATGCAAGATCGTCAAGTGATTGCATACGCATCCCGACAGTTGCGCCCACATGAGGATAATTATCCTACTCATGATCTAGAGCTTGCAGCTGTAGTCCATGCACTCAAAACATGGCGACATTACCTCCTTGGTAATCGCTGTGAAATCTTCACTGATCACCAAAGCTTGAAGTATATCTTCACCCAACCGGATTTGAATCTCAGGCAAAGACGTTGGGTTGAGTTGCTCACCGACTATGACTTAGGAATCACTTACACTCCTGGAAAGGCCAATGTCATGGCCGATGCACTAAGTCGTAAGTCATATTGCAACAATTTAATGTTACAACAAAGTCAACCACTTCTCCACGAGGAATTTCGTAAGCTTAACCTTCACATTGTTCCTCGAGGATTCCTTTCCACCTTGGTGGCGAAACCTACCCTTATGGATCAAATCATAGCTGCCTAGAAACGTGATAAAGGTGTATCACGACTCCAAGAGAACATTGCTAGCGGACTCGCTAAAAGTTTCTCTATGGATGATCGAGGTGTTGTTTTCTTTGAGAACCGTGTAGTCGTTCCCAAGAACCACCATCTACGGCAATTAATCCTTAAGGAGGCTCATGAATCTCCTCTCACGATTCATCCCAGTAGTACCAAAATGTATCAAGACCTACGTCAAAGATTCTGGTGGACTAGGATGAAGAGAGAAATCGCTCAGTTCATTGCTAACTGCGACGTTTGTCGTCGAGTTAAAGCAGAGCATAACCGGCCTGCTGGCACCCTTCAACCTCTAGCTATTCCTGAATGGAAATGGGATAAAGTCGGTATGGATTTCATTACCGGGTTTCCCAGGTCCAGGAAAGGGAATAATGCTATCTTCGTCGTTATCGACCGCCTCTCTAAAGTAGCTCATTTCCTGCCTGTTCGGGAGAGTATTACCGCTAGCCAGCTAGCAGACTTATATATCTCTCGAATAGTATCACTTCATGGTGTACCATTGGAGATTAACTCAGACCGTGGAAGTCTTTTTACTTCACGATTTTGGGAAAGTTTCCAGAATGCTATGGGAACTCATCTCTCTTTCAGTACTGCCTTCCATCCGCAATCAAGTGGTAAGTGGAACGAGTCAATCAAATTCTGGAAGACATGCTTCGAGCCTCTGTCATTTCTTTCGGTATGGAATGGGAAAAGTGTCTTCCATTTGCCGAATTCGCTTATAACAATAGTTATCAAGCCAGCTTGGGTAAAGCTCCCTTCGAAGTTCTATATGGACGAAGGTGTCGAACACCTCTTAACTGGTCAGAAACCGGGGAAAGACAATTCTTTGGCCCGGATATGATTCAGGAAGCAGAAGAACAAGTTCGCATCGTTCGTGAGAGATTGAAAATAGCCCAGTCTCGCCAAAAGAGCCAATATGATAGTCATCATAAGGCTGTGACTTTTGAAGTCGGCGATAAGGCTTACCTTCGGGTTACTCCTCTTAAGGGAACCCATCGATTCGGTATCAAAGGCAAATTGGCCCCTCGTTATATCGGTCCTTTTCGCATTCTTGCCAAACGAGGAGAAGTTGCCTACCAATTGGAACTACCTCCGCACCTCTCCAGAGTTCATGATGTTTTCCACGTTTCTCAACTCAGGCGTTGCTTCTCGGATCCTATCCGCGGAGTGGACCACGAAGCGCTTGATCTCCAAGACAATCTCACATATCGAGAATACCCCGTTCGTATTCTTGATCAAACCGAGCGCACCACTCGACGCCACAATATCAAGTTTCTCAAGGTTCAATGGTCGCATCATTCCGAGAGTGAAGCTACTTGGGAAAGGGAGGATCGTCTTCGACTTGAGTACCCCACCCTCTTTCCGGAGGAACCCGAATCTCGGGACGTGATTCTTTTAAGTGGGGGTGAGTTGTCACATCCCTAGCTAGCACTTGCATTAGGACCTGATTAGAGTGTGCATCATGTTTACTTTCAAAGAAACTTGAAATGGGATTAACAGAAACCCCAGCACCCCCTCCCCTAACAACTAGGGTTTACTAAAATATTTTCCAATGTACCCAAAATGCCCTTCAAAATGTTCATCATTTCTGCCTTGATCTTAAACCTCTGCCAAAAATGGTGCACAATTTTCTAGGACAATCTAGGGCTTTGGATTAAATCATATGGTATTTGAATTTGGGCATTTAAAAACTTTTAAATATTTTAAATGCTCAAATAATCATGAACTATAATGTTTCCTACTGTTCATATTTTATACAGTAGGTATGACAAGTTTCATGAGTTATAAAAATGTTTAGGCATTTTTATTAAATGAACAAAGTTGCAAAAGAAATAAAACAGAAAGAAAATAGGAAAAAGAAAATAGGAAAACACTTACCTGGCGCCCACCCGGCCCACCTGCCGGCCCAGCCCAGCTGCCGCTCCAGCGAGCTGCTTGGCTCGGCCAGGCAGGCAGGCAGGTGCTCGTCGGCGACCGCACGGCGCGCCACGCAGCTGCCCGCCGCCCTGCTTCGCCCCCTCGCCGTTCTGGAGGATGGATCGAACGTCCACGACCTCCTCGACCCCCCAGACACCTCCGCTTCCCCCCAGTCCCCCTCCTCCGCTCTCCCCGCGCCATGGCCGACGCCGCCGTGATCGCACCGTCGTAGAAACCACGTCCACCGTCGTCCCCGAGCTCCGCCGTGTTGTCCCTCATCTCCGCCGTCCTCGACTGCTTCGACAGGCCGAGCCCCGAGCGCTCGCCCGCCCTGGAGACGCCCCCGACCTCTTCTTCCCCAACTCCGGCCAAGGAGATCCCCCTCGCCGTGCTTCTCAGCTCCGACCACCCCGGAGCTCGCTTCGGTGCTTGCTGCAACCGCTGTGAGCCTAGCTACCTCCTCCCCCTCTCCGTTGGCTCCCTCTTGCCCTATAACGCACTGCACGTAGCTCGCCCGCACGCACCACCGCCGTGCTCGTCGCCGGTGATGCTCCGGTGACCATTTGGTCACCGGCACCCGTCCAACGTACTCACCACAGCATGTAGATGCGAACGGTGCTACGCACGCATCGCCTAGGCACCTGCAGCCGCATCTCCACACAAGCCCGACGCCGGTCGCCGCCGTCGAGCTCGTTGCCGTCGTCTCCGGCCACCCCAGGTCCGGCGACCACCTCCACCCGATGCGGAAGAGCAAGAGCTCTCCAACGCACCCAACCGCAGCTCGAACGATGCACCGTAGGCGTTTTCCGAAGCACGCCGCCGCGTTTGGCCTCGCCGGCGGCTAAGCGCCGGCGAGTTGGACCAGTTTTGACCACGGGTTTGACCCCCTGGGTCAATGACATGTGGGCCCTGCCCGCAAGTCAAACTTAGTTTAGGTGTTAATTTAATATTAATTAGTTAATTAGTTTAGTCACTGACATGTGGGCCCTGGCCCCACTGACAGCTAATTAGTTTTAATTAAACTCTAATTAACTCAGTTAATTAGCTGTGACACTGACATGAGGGACCCACTGGTCAGGTTTGACCTGGACTGGCCCTGTTGACTGGCTGACGTCAGCATGATGTCATGCTGACGCAGTAAAGGTTTTTCTGGGATTTTTAGATTTAAAATAATTCAGGAAATTCCACAAAATACCCAAAACTTCTAAAAATCATATAAAATCAACCATAGCTCAGATGGAAAAGATTTATATATGAAAAATGATCAGAAAAATCCAATCTATCTAATGGCACTGGTTTCATGCATGTTTGAACAAGTTAACTTGCTGTACATATCAAAAACATGATAATGCACTTATTTAAATAATAGTTTGAACTTCAATTTGAATCCTTGATTCAAATAGGTTCAAACCCTTCTGGTTTTAGTTGCACTAGCCAACACACATGCATCTTGCCATGTCATAAACATGCATCATATTGTTGCATTTGTTTGTTAATGATTGTATCGTCGGTATTTCCTATGTTAGGTCCTGCTCCCGAGGATACTGCTGCGTATCCAGTTGAAGAGCAGTACCCGACAACTACCTTGTCAGGCAAGCAATCATTGATCATTCCGATACAAACCCAATCTTCTCGCTCCTGCGCTCTTTTACTGCATTAAGGCAACAGCGCGTGAACTGCTACTTGCTGCGATAGTTGAACCCTATTCCCTTGCATGACCTGTCATTGCCACAGTAAATAGTTGAAACCCACTAGCATGTGTAGGAGTTGATTGAGCCATGTGATGTGTGATCCACCATGCTATTTATTTATGTTGCCTGCTATGCTTAGAGTTGTGTCTGTTCTGATTCATCTGGGTGATGGATTAGAGTGAAATGATCTTACCGATAAAGAGAGGGAAGTGTGTAATACGCTTGGTAAAGGTATCGATGAAAGGCCATGTAGGAGTACATGGTGGGTTGTTTCATTGGAATCGTCCATAGGACCCGAGATCTGTGTGTGTGATTCAAGTTACAGTTACTACCACACATTGGGCCCTAAAATATGACCCCGCTCGACTTATTGACTGCCCTTGTACTCTGTCCAGGAGTTGCAACTAGTTTCTGGTGTTTATAGTTTACTGGAGGTCGTGCGCAGCGCTGACCCTCGGGGTGGGTTGTGATGCGACAGGTACGTGGCACGGTGTACCGGTTGCCCGTTTGGTGACTCGGGAACCCTGTACACATCGTTTGGGGCCGTGAGCGACACCCCGGCCGGATCTCCCCACGGATGGAACCCAAATAGGCGATAAACCTGGACGAGAGACTTGAGTGGTTGGTTAGGTCGTGGTCTACACCCACGTCGGCTTTCGCTTGAAGTCTGCCGAGCACATGTCGTGTGCAGACGCTAAGTGGTGAAAACATGTGTGAAGAAGTACACCCCTGCAGGGTTATCAAACTATTCGAATAGCCGTTGTTCGCGGTACGAACTACTTGGTTACTCTTACAGTTCATAGACAAGTTGATGGATACTACTAAAAGCCTCAAGATAAGCGTGACTGCCGTGGATGGCCCTTCCGTAGGATGACGGAAGAGGATCCTCGGTAGTGTATTGATGTGGAGAGTAGTGGACTCATGTTCGTAATAACATCTTGCAATCCGTTGAGAGTTGTAGTATAGGTTAGCCAAGGTCAAAGCTGGCATTCTGCTATAAACTCCACTACCCCCTTTGATAATGTTGCATGTATGTTAGGTTCTGTGGTAAGACTTGCTGAGTACCTTTGTACTCATGTTTGCTTAATAACTGTTGCAGAGGAGAACCCTGCCCCTGCTGATGGGTTCTACATAGACGTTGACGTCGACGAGTAGCTTGACACCCAGACGGTGATCTGGAGCTTGTGAAGGGCCTTGTAGATAGTCAGGCTACACCAAGCCTGTTTTATTTTCTAAGTTGTCTGTACTCAGACATGTAGCTTCCGCTTGTGCTTGTATGACTGTATGACTTGAGTGTTGGGTCATGTGACCCCCTACCTGTATGACTATGTTATGTAAGGCTCTTGGAGCCTTTTAAATAAAGTACCTTGAGTCATAGTGTTCTGTTGTGATGCAATGTTGTATTTGCACATATTGAGCATATTGCGTGTATGATTGAAATGCTTGGTATGTGTGGGATCCGACACCTAGTTGTTTTCCTTTGGTAGCCTATCTTACAGGGAAATGCCTCCTAGTGATTCCAATGAGCCTTGGTAGCTTGCTACTGCTCGGAACACGTAGGCTGGCCGGCATGTGTCCTTCTTCGTTCATGTGTCTGTCCCTTAGGGGAAATGTCACGCGTTGTTCCTTTAAGTCCATGTAGCTTGCTACGACTTGGGTTCATACGTTGATGACCGACACGTTCGTTGCTGGGTCATGGATGCCTATCTCTATAATTTAGTGCCACTTTTGGTTTATAACTAGCCATGTCGGCCCGGGTTCTCTGTCATATGGATGCTAGCGACACTGTCATATACGTGTGCCAAAATGCGCAAACGGTCCCGGGCCAGGTAAGGTGGCACCCGTGGAGTTACCGTGCGTGAGGCCGCAAAGTGATATGACGTGTTACAGCTAGATCGATGTGGCTTAGGATCGGGGTCCTGACATCCTTATCGGAGGGGAACTCTCTAGCGCCTGGAGAGACGGAGAGTGACCCGCTGGTCCGAGCTCCATCGCCCGTGATTGGCGGGGACACCGAAGTGTCCTCCCAGCGGGTGTCTTCCGCTCAAGGAGATGGGGCGGGGCAAGCGACAGGGCGGCCGAGGGTAACACCTCGGCTGCCGCTGACCATGTGGAAACAATCCCCATGGAGAACGAAGGCGGGGGGGCCCAAACAATCCGGGGCCCCGCCGAATACTGACCCGGAGCCTAGCGCGGCTCCGAGGTCCGAAGACCAGACCCCCAAGGCGGGGGAGGATACGACGGCGCCCAGGGTAAATCCGGAGGCGCTGGACCCTCTGGAGGGAGCACTTCAGAGTGTTTCCGTCATGGAGGAGCACCGTACCATGATGGGTGCGGTGATGAAGAAGATTCAGTCCGTCAAAGGCGGACTGAATGAGGCCTTCAACAGCCTGTTAACAGGCTTTGAGGTAAGCAATGTAATGTTCTTTATGGAACTTTTATTTGTTTTATATGCACATATATAGCCAGTAGCCCCTGATGCTTTGTGTGATTCTGAACAGAATCTAACGATGTATCCATAGTGTAGCATGCTTATAGAGCTGAACTATTATGCTTCTGTTATTTGAACAGGCTTCACTAGTTATGGCAACTGCACGAGATGCAGTGGTTGCCGAACTAAATCGAAAGCTCTTGTTAGCCAACGAGGACCTCAACCGCGTCAACCAGTGTCTAGATGAAACGCAAGGTATGCAGATTTAAAAGATTAAGATGTCAAGAAGACTAGTAATAATAATTGAGTATGGGTATTAACTCTTTTATGATATTTTTTATTACACAGTTGGCGCCACTGAGCTTGAGGCCCTCAAGGGCGAACTCGTGAAGGCCAAGAGGGAGGCCGAAGCGAACAAGGCGGCCGCTGACAAAGCGATTGCCGATTTAGAGTTCGAAAAGGCCGTGTGCGAGAAGCACCAGGCCCGGGTGTTCGAAGTCGAGGTTGAGCTCAAAGACGCTATTTGCAAATGCGAGGCGTTGGAAGAGAAGACTTCGGTACAAGCATCCGAGCTTGCTGCGGCAGTTAAGGCTGCCCAGGATGCGTGAAGCGAGTCGTGCAGCGCGTGTGAAGAAATCAAGCAGGCGCGGCAGATAACATCTGGTAAGACCTTTCTCTTACAGAGCATCTTCGGAGGGCGGAAGTATCTTGTGCTGACACGGTTATGGAGTTCTCCAGGCATGTTTGCTAATCTTCCGAGGAGCAGTGCTGACGCTGCCCAATACTTCCGAGCCTAGGAGGGGAACGACACGGAGAAGTTGTTTTGGTCGTAGTTCTATGTGCCAAAACATCCGGTACGCCTCAACATCCAGATGAAGCAGCTGGTCGAGCTGCACAATATGGCGGGTTTGACCATGAAGAACTTGATAGTGCGGCTATGGCCCGCTGATCCAATCCCAAGTAGTTACTTCGGATTGGTGAAGCGGCTCGTCGAAGCGAGTCCGCGGGTCGACGCATTGAAGCGTTCGGCCTGCATAGAATGTGCTCGGATGGCCTTCGCTTGTGTAAAAGTGCACTCGGCGAAGATGAAGGTGCAGGACATAGCTACCACTGGCCCGTCCGCAGGCAAGGAGCACCGCAAGCCGGAGAAATACTTTGAGGACATCATAGAAGGTGCCCGCCTTGTAGATGACCAGTGCTCAAAGGATGTTATCTTTGAGTAATTGTATCCGGTTGTAAAGACTTCAGCTTATGAACAGATGTATATAACTTTTGCGCTATTATAATGTGAGCGACTTTTACCTCATGTGTGGCTGTTCATGTAAATCTGAAAGTTTCCAATCATCGGCTTCAGCCCCCATGTACATAGTACTGGGGTGTTCGGTCATATGCGTATACACTCTTTATCCAACGTCTTGGTCTGTGTAGGAGGTGTATGCGGAGCGAACCACGCAATCATACTATGCGGCGTTATTGCTTTCACTTAGCCATAGGAGTTTGACGAGTGGGGCTAGGTACTAGCCCCTAGTGTGGATATTATATTTCCGACTTAAGGTATCCATTTGCACCCGGCTGGGCGAAAAAACCACCCCTTCGTATAACACGGGGTAGATCTCTATCGATCGTAGTATAAAACTAAGTAACCAGATTGCGGACCAGGTTCTCACATATCATGATAGTTCAGTTTTCGGCTTTCTCTACTGAGGTACTTGACCGGACGAACCAGAAGTACAATCGCAGTAGTTCTCCCTTTACACCCTAGCCGAACAATCGAGAACGTAGGGGTAAGCATAGGAGCCGGGCGACCCAACTATTGACCCAAGACATGATTCGGAACTGATGCATATAAGGCAAACATCCAGAACGCCGAACACTCCTTATAGGTGTTCAGACTTTTCGACATATACCGGGCTGAATACAGCCCCTCGTAATGGACCCTGTTGACAAAGCACATGTGGAAATCTGTCGTGGGGAGAGGACACAGATGGTGAGTGAATAAAATTCCAAACATAATATGAACCAAGCTATTTTGGTAATATCCCGTTATAGTACGGCGAGCCGTAAGCTTGCATATAATGCCGATAACTTTCTTGGACATTTTATATGCCAGAAAAGTATAAGACAAAAAGAGAAAAAAAGGTTTACACAGGGTCCTAATCTAAAAAGAAACCTTAGTTCGGGTCCCTGCTGGACGTCTGCGCCGTTTCCTCCTCTGTAGTGTGTCCTTGAAGGGGGAGTGTGATGGCCATCTCTAAAAAAGAGAAAAAGGAAGAAACCTGGAAAAGAAAAGAGATCCAGTGTGGCCATAAACAGAATCGGATCGTTTAGTGAACCTTGAAAGATAATTTTAGAGTCTGAATAGGGTCAAGCCGAACTATGGACTATGTGTATGCAGTGTGCCCCCCGTACCGCCCAAGGGATTTTGAGGGCACACTTATGTACACGAGGCACGTATGATATCGCCTTATGGGGTAGTCGATGGGGTGTAACTGCTAATCTAGCTCAGGTTCATCTGAGTTGCCGCACTGAGGCATATGTCGGACACGTTTAGATGTGTCCGGGTTTTAACGACCGATAGGATGTCCGGCTTGAATAGGCCATTTTGGACTTCCGCTGCTAAGGCCACCGTGTCTTCCTTTGTGCGGAGAGAGCGCTACATATTTCCATTGACCGTGATGACGCCCCATGGTCCAGGCATATTAAGCTTTAGATAAGCATAATGTGGAACTGCGTTAAAGCGGGCGGAGGCTGTTCTTCCAAGTAGTGCATGATAGCCACTTCGGAACGGAGTTATGTCGAAGATTAGCTCTTCACTTCGAAAGTTATCACGAGAGCCGAATACGACCTCCAATGTTGAAGAGCCCGTGCAGCGGGCTTCTACGCCCGGTATCACTCCTTTAAAGGTCGTGCTGCTTAGCTTGATTCTTGACGGGTCGATCCCCATCTTGCGGACAGTTGCTACCTCTTGAGCTTGCATTGTTTCCCTTGAATAGGAAAGGGTGATGCAGCACAGTAGCATAAGTATTTCCCTCAGTTTTTGAGAACCAAGGTATCAATCGAATCGGAGACCACGCGCGAGTCCCTCGTACCTACGTAAACAAATAAGAACCTTGCAACCAACGCGATAAAGGGGTTGTCAATCCCTTCTCGGCCACTTGCAAAAGTGAGATCCGATAGAGATGATAAGATAATATTTTTGGTATTTTTGTTATTGATTGAAAGTAAAGATTGCAAAACAAAAGTAAAGTAAAGGTAAATAGTAGATGGAGATTGATATGATAGAAGATAGACCCGGGGGGCATAGGTTTCACTAGTGGCTTCTCTCATGATAGCAGATTTCTATGGTGGGTGAACAAATTACTGTCGAGCAATTGATAGAAAAGTGCATAGTTATGAGAATATCTAGGCATGATCATTGTATATAGGCATCACGTCCGTGACAAGTAGACCGAAACGATTCTGCATCTACTACTATTACTCCACACATCGACCGCTATCCAGCATGCATCTAGAGTATTAAGTTCATAAGAACAGACTAACGCCTTAAGCAAGATGACATGATGTAGAGGGATAAACTCATGCAATATGATATAAACCCCATCTTTTTATCCTCGATGGAAACAGTACAATACGTGCCTTGCTGCCCCTGCTGTCACTGGGAAAGGACACCGCAAGATTGAACCCAAACCTAAGCACTTCTCCCATTGCAAGAAAGATCAATCTAGTAGGCCAAACCAAACTGATAATTCGAAGAGACTTGCAAAGATATTTAAATCATGCATAAAAGATTTCAGAGAGGAATCAAATATTGTTCATAGATAATCTTGATCATAAACCCACAATTCATCAGATCTCGACAAACACACCACAAAAAGAATTACATCGAATAGATCTCCAAGAAGATCGAGGAGAACTTTGTATTTAGATCCAAAGAGAGAGAAGAAGCCATATAGCTAATAACTATGGACCCGAAGGTCTGTGGTAAACTAGTCACAACTCATTGGAGAGGCTATGGTGTTGATGTAGAAGCCCTCCATGATCGATGCCCCCTCCGGTGGAGCTCCGGAATAGGCCCCAAGATGGGCTGTCACGGGTACAGAAGGTTGCGGCAGTGGAATTAGGGTTTCGTGGTGCTCCTTAATGTTTTCAGGGTACGTAGGTATATATAGGAGGAAGAGGCACGTCAGGGGAGCCATGAGGGTGGGGGCATGCCTACCCCCCTGGGCGTGCCACCTGCCCTCATGGCCGCCTTGTTCCTTCCCTGACGTGTACCCCAAGTCTTCCGTGTTGTATTTGTTCCAAAAATGAATCTCCCGAAGGTTTCATTCCATTTGGAATCCATTTGATATTCCTTTTCTGTGAAACGCTAAAATAGGAAAAAAAACAGCAATTTGCACTGGGCCTTGGGTTAGTAGGTTAGTCCCAAAAATAATATAAAAGTGTATAATAAATCTCATTAAACATCCGAAACAGATAATATAATAGCATGGAACAATAAAAAATTATAGATACGTTGGAGACGAATCAAGCATCCCCAAACTTAATTCCTGCTCGTCCTCGAGTAGGTAAATGATAAAAACAGAATTTTTGATGTGAAATGGTACACAACATAATTCTCAATGTAATTTTCTTTATTGTGGCATGAATGTTCAGGTCTGAAAGATACAAGACAAAAGTCTATATTGACATAAGAATAATAATACTTCAAGCATACTAACCAAGCAATTATGTCTTCTCAAAATAACATGGCCAAAGAAAGTTCATCCCTACAAAGTCATATAGTTTGGCTATGCTCCATCTTCGCCACACAAAATACTCAAATCATGCACAACCCTAGTTTCAGCCAAGTAATTGTTTCATACTTAAATTTTTTCAAACTTTTTCAACTTTCATGCAATACATGAGCGTGAGCCATGGATATAGCACTATAGGTGGAATAGAGTGGTGGTTGTGGATAAGACAAAAGAAGAAGATGATCTCACATCAACTAAGCGTATCAATGGGTTATGGAGACGCCCATCAATAGATATCAATGTGAGTGAGTAGGGATTGCCATGCAACGGATGCACTAGAGCTATAAATGTATGAAAGATCAAAAAAAGAAACTAAGTGGGTGTGCATCCACCTTGCTTGCTCACAAAGACCTAGGGCATTTGAGGAAGCCCATCGTTGGAATATAAAAGCCAAGTTCTACAATGAAAATTCCCACTAGTATATGAAAGTGACTAAAAAAAGACCCTCTATCATGAAGATCATGGTGCTACTTTGAAGCACAAGTGTGGAAAAAGATAGTAGCATTGTCCTTTTTTTTCTTTTCTTTTTCCTTTTTTCTTTTTCTTTTTTTTCTTTTTTCTTCTTTTTTTGGGCCTTTCTTTTTTCTTTGGCCTTTTTTTTTGGGACAATGCTCTAATAATGATGATCATCACACTTTTATATACTTACAACTCTATATTACAACTCGATACTAGAACAAAGTATGACTATATGAATGCCTCCGGTGGTGTACCGGGATGTGCATGAATCAAGAGTGACATGTATGAAAAATTATGCATGGTGTCCTAGCCACAAATACGATGTCAACTACATGATCATCCATGGCAATATGACAATGATGAAGCGTGCCATATGAACAGAACGGTGGAAAGTTGCATGGCAATATATCTCGGAATGGCTATGGAAATGCCATGATAGGTAGGTATGGTGGCTGTTTTGAGGAAGGTATATGGTGGGTGTATGGTACCAGCGAAAGTTGCATGGTACAAGAGAGGCTAGCAATGGTGGAAGGGTGAGAGTGCGTATAATCCATGGACTCAAAATTAGTCATAAAGAACTCACATACTTATTGCAAAAATCTACAAGTCATCAAAACAAAGTACTACATGCATGCTCCTAGGGGAAGGGTTGGTAGGAGTTAACCATTGCGCGATCCCGATCTCCACACAAAATATGACACTCAATGAAATAACTCATGCTTCAAATTTGTCACACAACGGTTACCATACATGCATGCTATGGGACTTGCAAACCTCAACACAAGTATTTCTCAAATTCACAACTACTCTACTAGCATGACTCTAATATCACCATCCTCATATCTCAAAACAATCATCAAGTATCAAACTTCTCATAATATTCAATGCACTTTATATGAGGTTTTTATTATACCCATCTTGGATGCCTATCATATTAGGACTAATTTTATAACCAAAGCAAATTACAATGCTGTTCTAAATAACTCTCAAAATAATATAAGTGAAGCATGAGAGATCAATAATTTATATAAAATAAAACCACCACCGTGCTCTAAAAAGATATAAGTGAAGCACTAGAGCAAAACAATCTAGCTCAAAAGATATAAGTGAAGCACATAGAGTATTCTAATAAATTCCGATTCATGTGTATCTCTCTCAAAAGGTGTGTCCAGCAAGGATGATTGTGGAAAACTAAAAAGCAAAGACTCAAATCATACATGATGCTCCAAGCAAAACACATATCATGTGGTGAATAAAAATATAGTCTCAAGTAAAGTTACCGATAGCGAAGATGAAAGAGGGGATGCCTTCCCGGGGCATCCCCAAGCTTAGGCTTTTGGTTGTCTTTGAATTTTACCTTGGGGTGCCTTGGGCATCCCCAAGCTTAGGCTCTTGCCACTCTTTGTTCCATAGTCCATCAAATCCTTACCCAAAACTTGAAAACTTCACAACACAAAACTTAACAGAAAATCTCGTGAGCTCCGTTAGTATAAGAAAACAAACCACCACTTTAAGGTACTGTAATGAACTCATTATTTATTTATATTGGTGTTAAACCTACAGTATTCCAACTTCTCTATGATTTATACCCCCCCCCCCCGATACTACTCATAGATTCATCAAAATAAGCAAACAACACACGTAAAACAGAATCTGTCAAAAATAGAACAGTCTGTAGCAATCTGTAACTTCCGAATACTACTGTAAATATAAAAATTCTGAAATAAATTGGTGGACGTGAGGAATATGTCAATTAATCATCTGCAAAAAGAATCAAATTAAAAGCACTCTCTAGTAGAAAATGGTAGCTAATATCGTGAGCACAAAAGTTTCTGTTTTTTACAGCAAGATCGCAAAGACTTCACCCAAGTCTTCCCAAAGGTTCAAATTGGCACAAACACTAATGAAAACACAAAACCACATCTAAACAGAAGCTAGATGCATTATTTATTACTAAACAGAAGTAAAAGTAAAGAAAATAAAATTGGGTTGCCTCCCAACAAGCGCTATCGTTTAACGCCCCTAGCTGGGCATTGATAATTTTAATGATGCTCACATGAATGACAAGACTTGAAGCACAAAAAGGGAATCATAAAACACGTGGCAAACACATCTAATTCTAACATACTTTCTATGCATAGGCATTTTATACGCAAACAAATTATCAAGGCAATCAATTTCTAGCATATGCAAGGAAGAAGAAAGAAACAATAGCAATCTCAACATAACAAGAGGTAATTTCGTAACATGCAAATTTCTACGACCATATTTTCCTCTCTCGTAATCATTGCATGTAGGATCATAAGCAAATTCAACAATATACCTATCACAAAACATATTCTCAACACGATCCACATGCATACGAAGTTGACACTCTTCCAAAATAGTGGGATCAACATTAACTAAAGTCATGACCTCTCCAAACCCACTTTTATAAAAAAATCATAAGATTGAACATTCTCCAAATATGTGAGATCTAAAGTTGACACTCTTCCAAACCCACTTTCAATATTATTGCAGACATTATTATCAATCTCATATAAATCATGGGGCTTAAATAAATTTTTAAGATCATAAAAAGAACCACCCCAATCATGATTATTGCAACAAGTAGTGGACATTGCAAAATTAGCATCCCCAAGCTTAGGGTTTTGCATATCATTAACACAATTGCCATTAATAGGAGTTATAATAACATCATTGCAATCATGCTTTTCATTGAAGGAACTATCGTGAATCACTTCATAAATTTCTTCTTTCAACACTTCATCACAAATTTTAGATTCTCGAATTTCAAGCAAAACCTCATAAAGATAATCTAGTGCACTCAACTCACTAGCAATAGGTTCAACATAATTGGATATTTTAAAAAGATTAGCAAGTGGATGAAGATCCATAATTTAGCAAGCGAAGATGCAAGCTAATAGAGGGCACATGGAAAAAGGGCGAATAAAACGGCAAAGGTGAAGTGGGGGAGAGGAAAACGAGAGAGGCGAATGGCAAATAATGTAATGCGAGGGATAAGAGTTTGTGATGGGTACTTGGTATATGAATTTTGCGTAGATCTCCCCGGCAACGGCGCCAGAAATTGGCAAGTTGACGGGAGATCAAAACCTGACTTGACTTGGCGTAAGTCTCCCCAGCAACGGCGCCATAAATTCTTCTTGCTACCTCCTGAGCTTGCGTTGTTTTCCCACAAAGAGGAAAGGGTGATGCAGCATAGTATCGTAAGTATTTCCCTTAGTTTCTGAGAACCAAGGTTTCAATCTAGTAGGAGACCACACGCGAGTCCCTTGTACCTACATAAACAAATAAGAACCTTGCAACCAACGCGATAAAGGGGTTGTCAATCCCTTCTCGGCCACTTGCAAAAGTGAGATCTGGTAGAGATGATAAGATAATATTTTTGGTATTTTTTTTATAGATTGAAAGTAAAGATTGCAAAACAAAAGTAAAGTAAAGGTAAATAGTAGATGGAGATTGATATGATAGAAGATAGACCCGGGGGCCTTAGGTTTCACTAGTGGCTTCTCTCATGATAGCAGATTTCTATGGTGGGTGAACAAATTATTGTCGAGAAATTGATAGAAAAGCGCATAGTTATGAGAATATCAAGGCATGATCATTGTATATAGGCATCACGTTTGTGACAAGTAGACCGAAACGATTCTACATCTACTACTATTACTCCACACATCGACCGCTATCCAGCATGCATCTAGAGTATTAAGTTCATAAAAACAGAGTAACGCCTTAAGCAAGATGACATAATGTAGAGGGATAAACTCATGCAATATGATATAAACCCCATCTTTTTATCCTCGATGGCAACAATACAATACGTGCCTTGCTGCCCCTGCTGTCACTGGGAAAGGACACCGCAAGATTAAACCTAAAGCTAAGCACTTCTCCCATTGCAAGAAAGATCAATCTAGTAGGGCAAACCAAACTCATAATTCGAAGAGACTTGCAAAGATATTTAAATCATGCATAAAATATTTCAATGAGGAATCAAATATTGTTCATAGATAATCTTGATCATAAACCCACAATTCATCGGATCTCGATAAACACACCAAAAAAAGAATTACATACAATAGATATCCAAGAAGATCGAGGAGAACTTTGTATTGAGATACAAAGAGAGAGAAGAAGCCGTCTAGCTAATAACTATGGACCTTTAACATCCCAAAATTCTAAATTTTGGAATGTTACATTAAATAGATAGTCTTGATTGCTGGTGTGATGTGCTGTGTGAAACTAGGTGAAAACTTGAAACTTTTGAAAGTTAAATGAGAGGGAATGAAATGACTTTCCCAAACTTTCACTTTGCATTTATGATCTCCGTGAATTCAAAAGTAATTCAACACAAAACCCTAGAGTGAAGAGAATATGACTTCTTCCATTTAAATAAATGAAAAGGGTTTTGAAAAGATTTGAATTCCATTTTGGAAAATATTTCAAATTCATAAAACTTTATGCAACTCAATGATTTCCCCGAGAGAAGATAAAATGACTTCTTCAAATTATAAGAAATATGAGTTGGAATTTCTTTTGAAATATTCTGAAACTCACTTTCAAATTTGAGTTATTGGGTTTTATTCAAATTATTTTTCTCCAAAAATAAAATATATTGAAAATAGGGTAAAATGATTCCCTACAGTAGAAAATCGGAGAGAAATAAATTTGAAATCATTTTGGCACTTTTAAAATGATTTTTATTGGGTTTTGTGGCAACAATAGCATTATTTGATTTATTTAAATTTGTGAGGATTTTATTTGACTCTATAAAAATGATCATGTTGAGGAGAATCTTTTTCTGAAAATTTTGATATATTATATGCCTATATTTTATTTTATTTTTATTTGGTTTTATCTTTTATTTTTCTTGACAGTTTTAAAAATATATATATATAGAGAGAGAGGCCGACCGAGACAGGCCAGCCAGGCCGGCCCAACAGCGCTTCGCGCGCGCGCCCGAGCCAAGCCGCGGCCCAGCCCGGCTACGGGGTCTTCCCCGACCCCGAGTAGGAGGCAGAGCCTCGCACGCCGCCGGCCGTTGCCCGTGACCTCGCCGGACTCCTCGCCGCTCTGCCCCTTCTTCAAGCATCGTTGCGCCCCTCCCTCCTATAAATACTCCGCCGCCCCAGCTCTCCCCTCTCGTCTCCTCCTCGTCCCGCACCTCAAGCCGCCATCGCCGCCGAGCTCCGCTGCCAGCCGCCGCCGCCTCCCCTCGCTCCGCGCTCCGCGCTGCTCCCGCCGTTGCCGCGCCGCCGTCGCCGGAGCTCCGCCGGCCTGAAATCCGCGTCGGAGCGCCGGACCCGAGCCGTGCTGACCCGATCCGGCCCGTCGCCGCCGGTTTTCTTGCAGTGAACCAGTAACAACCGCCAGTTTTGCCCGGTTCTTTTTGTTTTTTTAGTTGCTTTCGGTTAAAAAAACGTTTTCTTAGGAGATCTATTTAGAGAACGTTCGCTGGATAGGGTTAGAAAACGAGCGTTCGTTAGATAAGTTTTTCTTTTTCTTTTTAATATTGGCCAGGGACCCATCCATGAATATTGTATTTACAAATTAGTCGCTGATCTTTAAACCCCCACAACTTTTTACTAGTTAGTCCAAATCCAACGAAACCAACGCCCACTTGTTCATTGTGATACCCTCTATCCAGTAAAACAACTTAAATATGTTTTTGAAAGTTTTAAAATTTGAATTCAACTAGATTTTTTTCAAACTTCTTTTTGTCATAAATTGAGTTTCGTAACTCTGTTTGAGTTGATTCTTTTTGCAAATCGAAGCTCTTGACCTAAACTTTCTGATAAGGCCAAATCCATTCAATTTTGGTACTGTTAGAAAATTTTTTCTATTGCAAGAGTAATTCGCTTGTTTTTCGAAGTTTTCGGAAGTGTTTTCTTCTTCTTTCCGATCTCCTGAGTGATTGCTTATGTGTGGTTACTATTGTTGCATACGATAGATTGATCGGAGTGTGACGACTAGATCGAACCCGAGTTCTGAGTGCGAAGAATCTATGTCATCTTTACAAGGCAAGTTCATACTTTGATCATACTTTCCAATACCCAGTTTTCGTTGCATTAGTTATATCCTCAAACACTTGCATGAGTAGAACTGGTTACATAATATGATGCTTTGTAGTTCATGAGGTAGGAACCCAATGACTTGAGATCAACCCAGGGAATATACGCTTTGTTACTTATTGCTTAGCCATG
>LR738715.1:339911397-339924261 GCA_902687465.1 Secale cereale
TACTGTTAGAAAATTTTTTCTATTGCAAGAGTAATTCGCTTGTTTTTCGAAGTTTTCGGAAGTGTTTTCTTCTTCTTTCCGATCTCCTGAGTGATTGCTTATGTGTGGTTACTATTGTTGCATACGATAGATTGATCGGAGTGTGACGACTAGATCGAACCCGAGTTCTGAGTGCGAAGAATCTATGTCATATTTACAAGGCAAGTTCATACTTTGATCATACTTTCCAATACCCAGTTTTCGTTGCATTAGTTATATCCTCAAACACTTGCATGAGTAGAACTGGTTACATAATATGATGCTTTGTAGTTCATGAGGTAGGAACCCAATGACTTGAGATCAACCCAGGGAATATACGCTTTGTTACTTATTGCTTAGCCATGCTCGTAGACGTGGATTGGTATGTGAGATTCATGAAAGTTGAGAGAGTAATATTATTTAAGGGAAACTTAAAGGGGAAACTTTAATACACATCTGGGTGGATTGGTTGGGGCACCCTAGAGCACCCAGTGGTTTGCCCGGGCACCTGGAGAAACCAGTGTTTGCCCTAGGGGATCCGAGAGGACCCGTCCGATCACCCTATTAGAATGCCACCCAGGCTCAAACGGATCATATGATATTTTCATGCCTAGAACCTTCCATGTGTAGCTACAAGCCATTATGGGCTTTGGCATAGTTGAGTATGTTGTGTGACCTCTTTCCGTGGTAGACTAGCAGATGTAACGGGTGTAGGTGGTACAGTCTACCCAGGGTTAAGATTTAATGCTTCTGAAAGATTGTGTCTCGGTCATCCGTTTCTCAAACACCATGCAGTGCAAGAAATTAAACGGAGGCGATCGAGTCTTGTGGGGAAAAGTGCACAAACCTCTGTAGAGTGTACAAACTATTCTTGAGTAGCCGTGTCCATGGTTTTGGACATCTTTGAGTATCTAGAAGTGGATTATATTGTTCATCTCATCACTTGATCTAATAAAATTGTTGGGTTATTAATTTTGGTAACTTGGGGAATTGAGATGGAGGAACCATTCTCAATATTGCTTAAGTTCAACTGACTAATAAATAAAATTTATTCCTTTGTGGTAGGGAAAAATTAGCTTTATGCGAAAACAACCTTATAGCCTCCACCAGCCAAATATGCATGCAGTTGTAGGCATTGTTCATCATTACTTTTACAGTGTGAATTTGCGAGTACATTCAATGTACTAACCTACATAGTTGCAACGTCTCATGTTGCAGGAATTATTCGACGAGTAAGAGTTACGTTAGGGTTGCGCTGTCTACACTCAACTTTGTCGTTGGTGTTGATGGAACTCCACAAACTTGTTGTTACTTCCGCTATATGGATTGAGGTAATAGTATTTACGTTACTTTATACATATGATTTACCTCTGTTATAAATCCTCGAGTACTATGTGTGTCAGCATACCAATCCAGGAATAACACTTAAGCACAAAGACTTGATCTATTCGGGTTGGTTCGCTACAAGATGGTATCATAGCACATGTTGATTGTAAGACGCGACCCTAGAAACTGGACAGCCCATAGGAAAGGATTTGTCTAAAAAACTTTATTTTCAAAAAGATTCTTTGACCCTCATCTTTTCTGAGCTTTGCCAAATTCTCCCCTCACCTCAAATAATTAGACTACACCATCGCCCCTTTTGGCCACTTCGAAGTAAAGAGGATTTCACCATGCATTGGAAATGTTGAAGCTACAACAGTGGATACTCCGCAGATTTGAGGAGTGGACGAATTTGAAGAAATATTGACTTTTAGAAGACCAAACCCCTGTTATGTACTTATGTTAGATGCGATGAATGTGAGCCGTCATTTGTTTGATGTTTTCCCGGCGGCCACAAAATAAAATCCGTCTCTTCAAAAACTATTGGTTATATTGAGTGTATATCTCTCCACCTCCTGAATCTCATCCCAAAACCCTTGGACCCAATAAAGGATGAATGAAGATAGACTTGTATTCTCTGGACCAATGACCCAGCCAGAGGCAGAGCTATGGATACAAAACATTGAGGATCACTTCAGGAAAAATTTGATTGCAAGGAAGAATGAAGTTCAATACGCTCTTCAGTACTTTACAAAAAGTGCTGCAATATGGTGGAAAATGCATCAAGCCATACAAGGATGTAATGGAGCAAAAAGTTGGGAGGAATTCAAGAAGACTCTGTTAAAATCATGTCTCTGTTGGGGAACGTTGCATGGGAAACAAAAATTTTCCTACGCTCACCAAGATCAATCTAGGAGATGCATCTACGAGGGAAGAGTCGGATCCACATACCCTTGTAGATCGCTAAGCGGAAGCATTCAAGAACGCGGTTGATGGAGTCGTACTCGCCGCGATTCAAATCGCCGAAGATCCCAGCACCGAACGGACGGTGCCTCCGCGTTCAACACACGTGCAGCTCGGGGACGTCTCCTCCTTCTTGATCCAGCAAGGGGGAAGGAGAAGTTGACGGAGAAACCCAGCAGCACGACGGCGTGGTGGAGATGGTGGTGAAGGAATTTCAGCAGGGCTTCGCCAAGCACTGCAAACTAGACGAAGATATTCGTGGAGAGGGAGGGCAATGCCGAGGCACGAACTTGTATTGCTGCCCTCCCTCTACCTCTCTTTATATAGGGGGGAGAGAGAGGAGGGGGCGCCCCTAGGGTTCCCCCTAGGGGGTGGCGGCCAAGGGGAGGGGCTGCGGCCAGGGTTAGGGTTCCCCCCCAGGCGCCTTGCCCCCCAAGTCCTAGGGGTGCGGCTGCCCTAGGGGGGCCCAGCCCCTTAGGCGCAGGTGGAGGAGCCTAGGGGGGGGCGCACAGCCCTTGTGTGGGCTGTTGCGTCTCCCCACTTATGGCCCATAGGGCCCGTAACATTTACCGTGGCCCCCGAAACACCTTTCGGTTCTCCGATTCCTTCCCGATGTTCCCCGGAACAATTCCGGACTCCGTTTACTCTCATCCCATATATCAATCTTCGTCCCCGGACCATTCCGGATACCCTCGTCACGTCCGGGATCTCATCCGGGACTCCGAACAACCTTCGGTTACCATGCACTGTTCTCACTAACAACCCTAGCGTCACCGAACCTTAAGTGTGTAGACCCTGCGGGTTCGGAAACTATGCAGACATGACCGAGATACTCCCAGGTCAATAACCAATAGCGGGATCTGGATACCCATATTGGTTCCCACACGTTCCTCGATGATCTCATCGGATGAACCACAATGTCAAGGATTCAGGTAATCCCGTATACAGTTCCCTTTGTCTCGTCGGTATGTTACTTGCCCGAGATTCGATCGTCGGTATCTCTATACCCAGTTCAATCTCGTTACCGGCAAGTCTCTTTACTCGTTCTGTAATACATAATCCCGTGACTAACTACTTAGTCACTTTGAGCTTATTGAGATGACGTATTACCGAGTGGGCCCGGAGATACCTCTCCGTAACACGGAGTGACAAATCCCAGTCTCGATCCATGTCAACTCAACAGACACCTTCGGAGATACCTGTAGAGTACCTTTATAGTCACCTAGTTACGTTGCGACGTTTGGCACACACAAGGCACTCCTACGGTGTCAGTGAGTTACATGATCTCATGGTCATAGGAACTTATACTTGACATGCAGAAAACTATAGCGATAACTGATACGATCAAAATCTATGTTTAACGTTTGGGTCTCGTCCATCACATCATTCTCCTAATGACGTGATCCCGTTATCAAATGACAACTCATGTCTATGACCTGGAAACCGCGGTCATCTTTGATCAACGAGCTAGTCCTGAAGAGGCTTACTAGGGACACAAAGTTTGTCTATTTATCCACACATGTATTTAAGTTTCCAATCAATACAATTATAGCATGGATAATAAACGATTATCATGAACAAGGAAATATAATAATAACTCTTATATTATTGCCTCTAGGGCATATTTCCAACAGTCTCACACTTGCACTAGAGTCATTAATCTAGCATTACAAGGTAATGAATCTAACACCCATAGAGTCTTGGTGTTGATCATGCTTAGCCCGTGGAAGAGGCTTCGTCAACGGATCTGCAACATTCAAATCCGTGTGTACTTTGCAAATGCTTATGTCCTCCTCCTTGACTGAATCGCGGATGGAATTGAAGCGTCGCTTTATGTGTCTGGTCCTCTTGTGAAACCTTGGTTCCTTGGCTAGAGCAATGGCACCAGTGTTATCACAAAACAGAGTCATTGGGTTCAATGCACTAGGCACAACTCCAAGATCTGTTATGAACTCCTTCATCCAGACACCTTCCTTTGCCGCCTCCGAGGCAGCTATGTACTCCGCTTCGCATGTAGAATCGGCTACCACGCTTTGCTTGGAACTGCACCAGCTTACCGCTCCCCCGTTGAGAATATATACGTATCCGGTTTGAGACTTAGAGTCATCCGGATCAGTGTCAAAGCTTGCATCGACGTACCCCTTTACGACGAGCTCTTGATCACCTCCATAAACGAGAAACATTTCCTTAGTCCTTTTCAGGTACTTCAGGATATTCTTGACCGCTGTCCAGTGATCCAAACCAGGATTACTTTGAAACCTTCCGGCCATACTTATGGCAAGGCTGACATCTGGTCTTGTGCACAGCATTGCATACATGATAGAGCCTATGGCTGAAGCATAGGGGATGACACTCATCTTTTCTCTATCTTCCGCAGTCACTGGGCATTGAGTCTTACTCAACTTTGTACCTTGCAATACCGGCAAGAACCCCTTCTTGGATTGATCCATTTTGAACTTCTTCAAAACTTTATCAAGGTATGTACTTTGTGAAAGTCCTATCAAGCGTCTCGATCTATCTCTATAGATCTTGATGCCCAATATGAAAGCAGCTTCACCGAGGTCCTTCATCGAAAAACTCTTGTTCAAATACCCCTTCACGCTATCCAAAAATTATATATTGTTTCCAATCAGCAATATGTCATCCACATATAATATTAGAAACGCTATAGAGCTCCCACTCACTTTCTTGTAAATACAAGCTTCTCCGTAAACTTGTACAAACCCAAACGCTTTGATCACCTCATCAAAGCGAAGATTCCAACTCCGAGATGCTTGCACCAGCCCATAAATGGAACGCTGGAGTTTGCAAACTTTGTCAGCATTCTCTGGATCGACAAAACCTTCCGGTTGTATCATATACAACTCTTCCTTAAGAAAACCGTTAAGGAACGCTGTTTTGACATCCATCTGCCAAATTTCATAATCGAAATATGCAGCTATTGCTAACATGATTCGGACGGATTTAAGCATCGCTACGGGTGAGAAAGTCTCATCGTAGTCAACTCCTTGAACTTGTGAAAAACCCTTAGCCACAAGTCGAGCTTTATACACGGTGACATTGCCGTCAGCGTCCGTCTTCCTCTTAAAAATCCATTTATTCTGAATGGCCTTCCGCCCTTCAGGTAATACTTCCAAAGTTCATACTTTGTTTTCATACATGGATCCCATCTCGGATTTCATGGCCTCTAACCATTTGTCGGAATCCGGGCCCACCATCGCTTCTCCATAGCTCGCAGGTTCACTGTTGTCCAACAACATGACCTCCAAGACAAGGTTACCATACCACTCAGGTGCAGTGCGTACCCTTGTCGACCTACGAGGTTCGGTAGTAACTTGATCAGAAGCTTCTTGATCATCATCATTGGCTTCCTCTTCAACCGTTGCAGGCTCCACAAAAACATCTTTCTGTGCTGCGCTACTCTCTGGTTGAAGCAGAGGTTCAATAACCTCATCAAGTTCTACCTTCCTCCCACTCAATTCTTTCGAGAGAAACTCTTTCTCGAGAAAGGACCCGTTCTTAGCGACAAACACTTTGCCCTCGGATCTGAGATAGAAGGTGTACCCAACCGTCTCTTTTGGGTATCCTATGAAGACACATTTGTCCGCTTTGGGTTCGAGCTTTTCTAGCTGAAGCCTTTTGACATAAGCATCGCAACCCCAAACTTTGAGAAAAGACAACTTAGGTTTCTTACCAAACCACAGTTCATACAGTGTTGTCTCAACAGACTTAGATGGAGCCCTATTTAAAGTGAATGCAGCCGTCTCTAACGCATATCCCCAAAATGATAGTGGCAAATCGGCAAGAGACATCATAGAACGCACCATATCTAATAGGGTTCGATTACGACGTTCGGACACACCATTACGCTGTGGTGTTCCAGGTGGCGTCAACGGTGAAACAATTCCACATTGTCTTAAGTGATTGCCAAACTCATAACTCAGATACTCTCCCCCTCGATCAGATCGTAGGAACTTGATCTTCTTGTTACGATGATTCTCAACTTCACTCTGAAATTGCTTGAACTTTTCAAACGTTTCAGACTTATGCTTCATCAAGTAAATATACCCATATCTACTTAAGTCGTCAGTGAAGGTGAGAAAATAACGATATCCACCACGCGCCGTGACACTCATCGGGCCACACACATCAGTATGTATGATTTCCAATAAGTCACTTGCCCGTTCCATTGTTCCTGAAAACGGGGTCTTAGTCATCTTGCCCATGAGGCACGGCTCGCATGTGTCAAGTGATTCAAAATCAAGAGACTCCAAAAGTCCATCAGCATGGAGCTTCCTCATGCGTTTCACGCCGATATGACCCAGACGGCAGTGCCACAAGAAAGTGGTACTATAGTTATCAACTCTACATCTTTTGGCATCAATGTTATGAACATGTGTATCATCACTATCGAGATTCAATAAGAATAAACCCCCTACTTCGGGTGCATGACCATAAAAGATATTACCCATATAAATAGAACAACCTTTATTCTCTGATTTAAATGAGTAACCGTCTCGCATTAAACAAGATCCAGATATAATGTTCATGCTCAACGCAGGCACTAAATAACAATTATTCAGGTTCATAACTAATCCCGATGGTAATCGAAGAGCGAGCGTGCCGACGGCGATCACATCAACCTTGGAACCATTCCCCACGCGCATCGTCACTTCGTCCTTCGCCAGCCTCCGTCTATTCCGTAGTTCCTGTTTAGAGTTGCAAATGTGAGCAACCGAACCGGTATCAAATACCCAGGCACTACAACGAGAGTTGGTAAGGTACACATCAATAACATGTATATCACATATACCTTGCTTGTTGTTGTTGTTGGCCCCCTTCTTGTCTGCCAGATACTTGGGGCAGTTCCGCTTCCAGTGGCCGTTCCCCTTGCAATAGAAACACTCAGTCTCTGGCTTGGGCCCAGCCTTGGGTTTCTTCACTGGATGAGCAACTGCCTTGCCACCCTTCTTAGAGTTACCCTTCTTGCCCTTGCCATTCTTCTTGAAACTGGTAGTTTTATTGACCATCAACACATGATGCTCCTTCTGGATGTCTGACTCAGCGACTTTCAGCATCGCAAACAGCTCGGCGATGGTTTTGTTCATCCCTTGCATGTTATAATGCTGCACGAAGCTCTTGTAGCTAGGTGGGAGTGACTGGAGAATTCTGTCAATGATAGCCTCCTCCGGGAACACAAGTCCTAGATCAGCTATGCGGGTATAGTACCCAGACATCTTCAGTAAGTGCTCACTGACAGACGAATTCTCCTCCATCTTGCAAGCAAAGAATTTATCGGAGGTCTCATACCTCTCGATCTTGGCATTCTTCTCAAAGATGAACTTCAACTCCTGGAACATCTCATATGCTCCATGATGTTCAAAACGCCTTTGAAGTCCTCCTTCCAAGCTATACAACATGGCACACTGCACTACTGAGTAGTCATCCGCACGTGACTGCCAGGCGTTCATAACGTCCACAGAGGCCGGAGCGGGGGGTTCACCTAGCGGTGCATTTAGGACATAAACCTTTTGGGCAGCTGTGAGGATGATCCTCAGATTGCGGAGCCAGTCCACAAAGTTGCTCCCATCATCTTTCAGCTTAGTTTTCTCTAGGAACGCATTAAAATTCAGGGGAGCTACTGCGGGAGCCATCTACAACAAAAGATTTGCAAAGACATCTTAGACTATTGTTCATGATAAGTGAGTTTTAACTAATCAAATTACTTATAACTCCCACTCAAATTGACATCCCTCTGGTCATCCGAGCGTGACATGATCCAAATCCACCAACCCAAGTCCGATCATCACGTGAGATGAGGTGGTGTCAATGGTGAACATCTTCATGTTGATCATATCTACTATATGACTCATGCTCGACCTTTCGGTCTTCCGTGTTCCGAGGCCATGTCTGTACATGCTAGGCCCGTCAAGTCTAACCCGAGTGTGCGCCGTTGCGAAGGTTCGTCGTTTCGAAGCACCACGTGATGATCGGGTGTGATAGACTCTACGTTCGCATACAACGGGTGCAAGCAAAATAAGATACACGGGGGGAACACAATTTTATCTTGAAATTTTAGTGAGGGATCATCTTATAATGCTACCATCGTCCTAAGCAAAATAAGATGCATAAAAGGATTAACATCACATGCAAATCATAAGTGACATGATATGGCCATCAACTCGTGCTTTTGATCTCCATCTCCAAAGCACCGGCATGATCTTCATTGTCACCGGCGTAACACCATGATCCCCATCATCATGATCTCCATCATCGTGTCGCCATCGGGGTTGTCGCGCGCCCACCATGCTCTTACTACTATTGCTACCGTTTAGCGATAAAGTAAAGCATTACATAGCGCTTAATGATTGACACGCAGGTCATACAAAAATTAAAGACAACCCTATGGCTCCTGCCGGTTGCCGTATACATCGACATGCAAGTCGATATTAACTATTACAACATGATCATCTCATACATCAAATATATCTCATGATGTCTTTGGCCATATCATATCACATACATACCCTGCAAAAACAAGTTAGACGTCCTCTAATTTGTTGTTGCATGTTTTACGTGGCTGCTATGGGTATCTAGCAAGAACGCTTCTTACCTACGCAAAGCCACAACGGTGATATTTAAGTTGCTATTTAACCTTCTACAAGGACCGCCTTCGTCGAATCCGATTCAACTAAGATAGGAGAGACAGACACCCGCCAGCCATCTTATGCAACAAAAGTCGCATGTCTGTCGATGGAACCGGTCTCATGTACGTGGACATGTAAAGTTGGTCTGGGCCGCTTCATCCCATAATGCCGCTGAATCAAGAAAGACCAAAGAGGTAAGCAATCTAAACATCAACGCCCACAAACCCCTTTGTGTTCTACTCGTGAAAGCATCTACGCAAGAACCTAGCTCTGATACCACTGTTGGGGAACGTTGCATGGGAAACAAAAAATTTCCTACGCTCACCAAGATCAATCTAGGAGATGCATCTACGAGGGAAGAGTCGGATCCACATACCCTTGTAGATCGCTAAGCGGAAGCGTTCAAGAACGCGGTTGATGGAGTCGTACTCGCCGCGATTCAAATCGCCGAAGATCCCAGCACCGAACGGACGGTGCCTCCGCGTTCAACACACGTGCAGCTCGGGGACGTCTCCTCCTTCTTGATCCAGCAAGGGGGGAGGAGAAGTTGACGGAGAAACCCAGCAGCACGACGGCGTGGTGGAGATGGTGGTGAAGGAATTTCAGCAGGGCTTCGCCAAGCACTGCAAACTAGACGAAGATATTCGTGGAGAGGGAGGGCAATGCCGAGGCACGAACTTGTATTGCTGCCCTCCCTCTACCTCTCTTTATATAGGGGGGAGAGAGAGGAGGGGGCTCCCCTAGGGTTCCCCCTAGGGGGTGGCGGCCAAGGGGAGGGGCTGCGGCCAGGGTTAGGGTTCCCCCCCCCCCAGGCGCCTTGCCCCCCAAGTCCTAGGGGTGCGGCTGCCCTAGGGGGGCCCAGCCCCTTAGGCGCAGGTGGAGGAGCCTAGGGGGGGCGCACAGCCCTTGTGTGGGCTGTTGCGTCTCCCCACTTATGGCCCATAGGGCCCGTAACATTTACCGTGGCCCCCGAAACACCTTTCGGTTCTCCGATTCCTTCCCGACGTTCCTCGGAACAATTCCGGACTCCGTTTACTCTCATCCCATATATCAATCTTCGTCCCCGGACCATTCCGGAGACCCTCGTCACGTCCGGGATCTCATCCGGGACTCCGAACAACCTTCGGTTACCATGCACTGTTCTCACTAACAACCCTAGCGTCACCGAACCTTAAGTGTGTAGACCCTGCGGGTTCGGAAACTATGCAGACATGACCGAGATACTCCCAGGTCAATAACCAATAGCGGAATCTGGATACCCATATTGGTTCCCACACATTCCTCGATGATCTCATCGGATGAACCACAATGTCAAGGATTCAGGTAATCCCGTATACAGTTCCCTTTGTCTCGTCGGTATGTTACTTGCCCGAGATTCGATCGTCGGTATCTCTATACCCAGTTCAATCTCGTTACCGGCAAGTCTCTTTACTCGTTCTGTATTACATAATCCCGTGACTAACTACTTAGTCACTTTGAGCTCATTGAGATGACGTATTACCGAGTGGGCCCGGAGATACCTCTCCGTCACACGGAGTGACAAATCCCAGTCTCGATCCATGTCAACTCAACAGACACCTTCGGAGATACCTGTAGAGTACCTTTATAGTCACCCAGTTACGTTGCGACGTTTGGCACACACAAGGCACTCCTACGGTGTCAGTGAGTTACATGATCTCATGGTCATAGGAACTTATACTTGACATGCAGAAAACTATAGCGATAACTGATACGATCAAAAGCTATGTTTAACGTTTGGGTCTCGTCCATCACATCATTCTCCTAATGACGTGATCCCGTTATCAAATGACAACTCATGTCTATGACCTGGAAACCGCGGTCATCTTTGATCAACGAGCTAGTCCTGAAGAGGCTTACTAGGGACACAAAGTTTGTCTATTTATCCACACATGTATTTAAGTTTCCAATCAATACAATTATAGCATGGATAATAAACGATTATCATGAACAAGGAAATATAATAATAACTCTTATATTATTGCCTCTAGGGCATATTTCCAACAGTCTCATCCAAAAGCATGGTGACAACCCGAAGAAGAAACCTTGTGCCTGCAAGATTTGTGGACAAATAGGACACACCCAGGAGGAGCACAAGGATGAATGCCCTCATTGTGAAGAAATTCACCCAGCTGAAGAATGCCCAACTAGGCAAATTACTTGTTTCTTGTGTGTAGGGACTACCCACTACCCTGCTGATTGTCACATTTACACCATGGTACAACGAGCTATCAAGCAGAAGAAGGAAGCAATGAAAGAAGCCCTCGTGCAAATTTTAGAAGAACCTGTGATGAAAAAAGATGTGGAGGGCACACACGAAGCAGACTCAATTAAACTTTGCACCAAGTCATGCTATTCATTAGAGAAGAAGGACACATTTCCCAACATTGTTCGAAGGAGTATTTAGTAGAATTTCCGACAGTGGAATTTGAGTATGACCCACAGGAAATAGAAGCCCTGATCGGAACGAAGAAGTCAAGAAAGAGAAAGAGCATGTGTCCCCAGAACAACCCATTTCTGTGAAAAGGGACCTGAGTCACATCACATGTTACAGATGCACGGATTTAGGTCATTACGCTAGCAACTGCCCAACAAGGAAGCCAAGAACCAGTGAACCAAGATAGTCACGAGGAAGTCCCTAGATTTGTCTAAAGTCGTTAGTTTACGCTGCAAGGAAGTGAGGCATTTTTCCATAGAAGGTTCAAACCCGAGGAAAGATTGAGCAGAATAGTTGAGATCTAGACATTAGAATGGAGCATGTAGCTAAATATGGAATACACTATTATTACGATGTTGAGTTGAGTTATGGAAAGGACATTGTAATAGTTCGTGAAGCAATAGAAGTTGATATTTTTGGAATCTAAGAAGGAAATGTTATGAGCTGATGGTTGAGTGTGAGTGCCTCTCTTGATATCTCCCCTAGACTAAAATCCTGAACCCATGGATAAGTTGACCCCAAACCCTTCTCGGACAAACAACCACATTTCACCCAAGGAAATGTATACATTATCCTGAGTACCCCTTCTGTCTTATACCTACAGATGACAACCCTTTACGAGTATTTTCTCAAGGGCCCAGAAACGATCATGACCCGGACTAGCGATCAGGATTACCCAAAGATCCTGAAGGACATGATGAAGCATATTCACCATGAAGGAGATGCAGTTTACAAGGGTTATCCCTTCATGGAGACTGGAGTTGAACTTTGGTACGTGGAGGTACACCTCCACCGTGTGAAAGGAGATTGCCCAAAAACTATGGGTCAATACTTTTTCATCTCCCAAGTACCCCGAACAACATTCTTTGACTCTGTTCATGAAGCTACTATCGAGGACATACGTCATATTGGAGAAATACTAGAAGCAAGACATCATCACACCCAGGAATGCCTGAGTAGGGTGCATGCAGAGATGATGGAGATGAAGCACACGGCCAATAGGATGAATCAAAAGATCGATGATTTCAAGAATCACATTACACAATTCCAGTGGGACTGAAGCATCCTTAGCTAGGACAAATGAATAAAGATGGAGGGAATGCTTGACCCTACCGAACTATGTGGATGGCAACATTCGTAGTGAAGCACCCTTGAAATTGAGTTTTGAATAGTGGTACAAGATGTAATAGAATATTTGATATGATGAGAATATGGATTACGGATGAACCAGCGCATTTTGTTTAGTGGTACTTTACTGTGTGAACCCTGGACCCATAGAAAGGAAACAATTGCCCCAAATAGTGGAGTTTGCACAAATAAGTTGGAGTTTATTCTTGATATGATGCTTACCCAAGAGTATGAAGGAAATAAGTACAATTGGATTTAATGAGGATGTAATGCTAGAGTGTGGAGCAATAGCGACTCCAAGGAAGAATTAAGGATATACAAGTTCTAAAG
>LR738715.1:339924271-339938799 GCA_902687465.1 Secale cereale
GACAAATGAATAAAGATGGAGGGAATGCTTGACCCTACCGAACTATGTGGATGGCAACATTCGTAGTGAAGCACCCTTGAAATTGAGTTTTGAATAGTGGTACAAGATGTAATAGAATATTTGATATGATGAGAATATGGATTACGGATGAACCAGCGCATTTTGTTTAGTGGTACTTTACTGTGTGAACCATGGACCCATAGAAAGGAAACAATTGCCCCAAATAGTGGAGTTTGCACAAATAAGTTGGAGTTTATTCTTGATATGATGCTTACCCAAGAGTATGAAGGAAATAAGTACAATTGGATTTAATGAGGATGTAATGCTAGAGTGTGGAGCAATAGCGACTCCAAGGAAGAATTAAGGATATACAAGTTCTAAAGTGGACCCCTAAGCCGAGGACCTAAGGAGGCTACGTAATCAGAAGGAAACCACGAGACTTGTCAGAAGTAATATGTTTCTGTTGTAGTAAAGCGGGGCACTTTACTAGAGATTGTCCCAAGGAGAAGGTGACTTGTGCTAAGTAGTCGAGTTGAAGCGTGAAATGGGAATGCAATAGATTGTAATGAGTTGAGCATCAATAAAGTTAGCATCATGGGTATTGATTTGGATTTTATGAGTTGTTACTTTATAGGCAATAAGTGAAAGCATGCTACATGGAATAAGATTTCGGAGAAACTGGTATTTTTCATTTTAAAGGTGGTACAGACCCAATACCGTTACTTAATATAAGATCTAGTACATCAGAACTTGCAATGGATCAGACAGAGAAGAGTCTGACTAAATACATCTTAGTTTGTACCAATAGAAGTAAAGGATACAATATAAATTGGATGGATTTAAGAATGGTAAGGAAGTTGGATGTCGGAAGAATGATCACGTGCAACCCGATGATGAGACCAAGTGTTACTAGTGGTGAGATGAACCATAAACCACAGGCCCCATGACCTGTCAGGAAGCAACCACACTCTTGATGAAGGAAAACCCTGGAAGAAGTTACGACTCTGTCAACAGACAATCTTAGAGGTGTTTACGCAAAACCCGAGAGTTGTGAATAACGATAGATGTTTTGTTTGGCTTGCAGAATCAATGGATTTATCCGAACTTGGTTCGCCGACAAGAGAAATTCGGCAAGGCTTGTGAGGATGACCAAGTGTTAGAATGCGAGATTCACTAAACCATATACAAGGTAATGATTTGGGTGCAGAATGGATTGATCACCATACTGACTTACTCTTATTATTCGCCTCTGTTATACGGGATGGTAAATCTAAGTGACTTACCTATAGTAGAGAGACGACGATGACAAAACCTTGTTTAAACCTTAGAATGGTATGAATTTTTTTCCCATGTACGAGGCAGCTGTTGCCAACCGTAGGTCATACGGTGAGAGTGAAGCCCAGACCCGTTCTCTGGAGGAACCCAGTTAATTTGTATGATGATCACCATGAGATAACAATAGTTGTTTAGTATTTGGCGCCAGACCTATCTGCTAAGAAGAACCAGTCTCGAAGAACCTTACCAAGAAGAAAGGACACAAGAATTGAGGACAAAAGTTATGCCACAACCGGAATAGCCCAGAGGAGGAATTACCCTGAAGATCTGAGAAGACCGACACCGTCAACCCCAAAGAAGGGAGTACCTGATTTTGGTGGAACCGTATCCATGTTTCTAAGTGTGGTAGCACACTTGACCATACCAATTAGTGGAATGTTAAGAGACCCCGAACCCCAACCTATTTCTTGCTAGCTCCTTCGAATATCGAGGACGAGATTGATCTTAAGTGTGGTAGGTTTGTAACATCCCAAAATTCTAAATTTTGGAATGTTACATTAAATAGATAGTCTTGATTGCTGGTGTGATGTGCTGTGTGAAATTAAGTGAAAATTTGAAACTTTTGAAAGTTAAATGAGAGGGAATGAAATGACTTTCCCAAACTTTCACTTTGCATTTATGATATTCGTGAATTCAAAAGCAATTCAACACAAAACCCTAGAGTGAAGATAATATGACTTCTTCCATTTAAATAAATGAAAAGGGTTTTGAAAAGATTTGAATTCCATTTTGGAAAATATTTCAAATTCATAAAACTTTATGCAGCTCAATGATTTTCCCGAGAGAAGATAAAATGACTTCTTCAAATTATAGGAAATATGAGTTGGAAGTTATTTTGAAATATTCTGAAACTCATTTTCAAATTTGAGTTATTGGGTTTTATTCAAATTATTTTTCTCCAAAAATAAAATATATTGAAAATAGGGTTAAATGGTTCCCTACAGTAGAAAATTGGAGAGAAATAAATTTGAAATCATTTTGGCATTTTTTAAATGATTTTTATTGGGTTTTGTGGCAACAGTAGCACTATTTGATTTATTTAAATTTGTTAGGATTTTATTTGACTCTAGAAAAATGTTCATGTTGTAGACATTATTTTTCTTAAAAAACTGATATATCATATGCCTATATTTTATTTTATTTTTATTTGGTTTTATCTTTTATTTTTCTTGACTGTTTTTTAATATATATATATATATAGGTCGACCGAGCCAGGCCAGCCAGGTCGGCCCAATAGCGCTTCGCGCGCGCGCCCGAGCCAGGCCACAGCCCAGCCCAGCTACGGGGTCTTCCCCGACCCCGAGTAGGAGGCTGAGCCTCGCACGCCGCCGGCCGTCGCCCATGACCTCGCCGGACTCCTCGCCGCTCTGCCCCTTCCCCAAGCATCGTTGTGCCCCTCCCTCCTATAAATACTCCGCCGCCCCGGCTCTCTCCTCACGTCTCCTCCTCGTCCCGCACCTCGCGCCGCCGATCTCCGCTGCCAGCCACTGCCGCTGCTACTTGTCGCCGCCTCCGCACAGCGCTGCGCCGCCTCCCCTCGCTCCGCGCTGCTCCCGCCGTTGCCGCGCCGCCGTCGCCGAAGCTCCGCCGACCGGAAATCCGCGCCAGACCCGACCCGCGCCGACCCGATCCGGCCCGTCGTCGCCGGTTTTCTCGCAGTGAACTGGTAACAACCGGCGGTTTCGCCCAATTCTTTTTGTTTTTTTAGTTGCTTTCGGTTAAAAAATAGTTTTTTTAGTAGATCTATTTAGAGAACGTTCGCTGGTTAGGGTTAGAAAACGAGCGTTCGTTAGATAAGTTTTTCTTTTTCTTTTTAATGTCGGCCAGGGACCCATGCATGAATATTTTATTTACAGATTAGTCCTTGATCTTTAAACCCTCACAACTTTTTACTAGTTAGTCCAAATCCAACGAAACCAACGCCCACTTCTTCATTATGATCCCCTCTATTCTGTAAAACAACTTAAACATGTTTTTCAAAGTTTTAAAATTTGACTTCAACTAGATTTGTGTAGCGACCAGACCTCAAACAGTCTGATCTCTGTGCATCAGTGTCATCCCTGGATCAGTAATGCTGACACGCACAGTACTTGAAGGATTTATAACAGAGTAGCAATCACACACTTATTACATCGATAGTCCAATGATGACTTTATTAGAAATAATATGGCTGAAGGCCATCTAATACGATAACAACGGAAGGCTTGGAAGATAAGTGAGTCCATCAACTCCAGCGGCATCACTGAGTATAGAACCACGACCTAAAAGGGCATCTTACTCATCGTCTGAAAAGTCTGCAACATGAAACGTTGCAGCCCGAAAACGGGTCAGCACATGGAATATGCTGGCAAGGTAACACAAGTGATGCAATGAAAGTAAAGCTATACTATATGCAATATGGCTGGTGGAAAGCTCTATGGTTAAGTTTTTGCGTAAAGCCAATTTTTCCCTACTTCAAAGGAATAGATTTTAATTAACTATCATGGTAGTTGAAACATCGTTGAGAAGATAGACATCCTCTCAACCCCAATTAAAGTTCATTAAACCCAACAATATTAAATTAGAGTAACATGATGAGATGCACATGAAAATCCAAGTACTAGATACTCAAGACGTCCATAACCGGGGACACAGCTAATCATGATCAGTTTGTACACTCTGCAGAGGTTTGTGCACTTTTCCCACAAGACTCGATCGCCTCCGTTTGGTTTCTCGCACTGCATGGTGTTTGAGAAATGGATAACCAAGACATAGTCTTTCAGAAGCGCTAGCACCTTACGATCGGGCGGACCGTACCGACCTACATCCCCTACATCTGCTAGTCCACCACTGTAAGAGTTCGCACGACTTACTCATACTATGCTAGAGCCCATAATAGCATTGTGGCTGCACACGGAAGTTTCTAGTATGAATAATCTCATGATCCCTTTGAGCCTGGGTGGCGGTCCAAAAGAAAAACAGGCAATCACTGGAATACCCAGATGCCTCGATCCACCCAGATGTGTATTAATGTTGCCACCTTAAGTTGAACCATTAATTAACAAACTCCCATCTGTCATGGATTTCACTCACCCAATCCACGTCTACGAACATAGCATGTCCTAGCAGCAAACGTAGAAGTAACTCCCAAAGGTTTGAATGTAATGCAGGTAATAGGTACTACCTCAATCTACTTCCCAATCCCACAAGTTAATTGATCCTACTCATGCAATGTGTGAGGGTTGGACTAATGCAATGAAAACTGGGTAATTGGAAAGTATGATCAAAGTGTTACTTGCCTTGCTGATGATCCGCAAAACCTAGAGACTCAAAGTAGCAAGCGGCGCACTCTGGGTACTCTATCGCAATCAAACAAGCACACAATAAGTACTTAACTAATGCACGGGTAAAACTCAAATAAGAGATCTAACAAGAAGGTTCAACTTAAGAACTCCGGTTTGCAAAAAGAATCAACTCGAAAGAAGCAACGAAACTCAAACTGCAAAAGAAACGAGCTCCGGTTTACTAGTTGGCCTAAAGTCAAATTTTACAGTAGCCACAACTTTGTTCAAGTTGATTAAACCTAAAGAGGGCATCGAGACAAAGATATGGGATTTTGAATCGCCTGATTCCGACTCTCGAGCGAAAAGAAAAACGTGAAACAAGATCAGGGCAGAAATCACGATCGGAATAACCGCGGATAAATACCCCGAAAAAGAAAAACGACGAACAGGCTAACGAACGAACGCTCGCTGTCTGCGGTTAACTAACGAAAACCGTTCGTTAAAACGAACGTACGGACGAACGTCCGCTAATTAACTAAACCGGCGGAAAAAAACCAAACCGATCTATTCTAAAAATAAAAAAAACAGATCTAGGTTTTCCTAAAACAAAACCGATCGGTTAAACGGGAAAAACCGGGAACTACCTCGAGCTCGAACTCCGGCGGGATTCCGGCGGTCTGGCGAGGCAAGGCGACGGTGCTCCGGCGGCGGTGGTGCGGTGCGGCGGCGGCGGGTGGCGGCGCGGCGGCGGCGGCGGCGGGGAGCGAGGCGGCGGCGGCTGGCTTCGGGCGCTAGGGTTCGGCGCTGGCGGGCTGAGGCGTTACGGGCCGGCTCTAGCGCTTTATAAAGCCTAGAGTCCTAGTCCTTCACGAGTCTAAGTCGGTTTCCTTTTTTTTCTAAAAGAGTCCCGGCGCAGAAAAACTAACGAAAGAAATACTAAACGGACTCCAAAATTCCCGAAATAAATTTTCACCGTCCTCTAATAAAATTTAGGACAAAGTGAACATTTTCCCGGACCTAAATGCAATTTTGAAAAACGCGTATTTTTCCTATGCAATTAAATCCGCAAATAAATCCAGAAAAATACCAAAAGTGATTTAAACATTTTTTCCTCCAATATTTCTGTTATTTTGGAGAAGTCATATTATCTCCGCTCATTTTTGGTATTTAGAAATATTTTTAGGAGAGAAAAATTATTAGAATCACACTGTCCTCGTACCGGTATTCGAGCGAACTCAAATACGAAACGGTAAAATCCCCAACTCTCTCCGTAGGTCATTGAGTTGCTTAGAATTTCGAGGAACTCCACAACAAAAAGCAAAAACATGAAATGCAAATATGATCTATGTATAACATTCCAAATTGAAAATTTGGGATGTTACAAACCTACCCCCCTTAGAATGAATCTCGCCCTCGAGATTCGACTTGGCTATAGAACAGGTGTGGGTGGTCCTTGTGTAGATCATCTTCTCGTTCCCAGGTGGCTTCTTCCTCGGTGTGGTGACTCCACTGAACTTTGCAAAACTTGATAACCTTACTGCGAGTAACTCTGCTCGAAAATTCGAGAATCTTAACAGGCTTCTCCTCGTAGGTCAGATCACTGTCCAGCTGAATGGCTTCCAGGGGTACGGCGTCTCTAAGCGGTATATCGGCCATCTCCGCGTGGCACTTCTTAAGCTGAGAAACGTGAAACACGTCGTGCACTCCTGACAATCCTTCGGGCAATTCCAACTTGTAGGCAACCTCTTCCATGCGTTCCAAAACACGGTAAGGTCCCACAAATCTTGGGGCTAACTTCCCTTTAACTCCGAAACGTTTAACTCCTCGAAGGGGCGATACTCTCAAGTATGCTCTGTCTCCGATCTCATAGGTTATCTCCTTGCGCTTCGAGTCTGCATAACTCTTCTTCCTGGACTGAGCTACCTTCAGTCTATCTCGAATCAACTTCACCTTCTCCTCAGACTCTTTGATTAAGTCTGGTCCAAACAACTGTCGGTCTCCAACTTCGTCCCATGACAACGGTGTTCGGCATCTCCTTCCATACAATGCCTCGAACGGTGCCATCTTCAAACTGGCCTGGTAACTGTTGTTGTATGAGAACTACGCGTAGGGAAAGTTGTCATCCCAACTAGATCCGTAATCTAATGCACAGGCTCTCAGCATATCCTCCAAAATCTCATTGACTCTTTCCGTCTGTCCATCTGTTTGCGGATGAAACGCTGTGCTAAACTCTAGCCTAGTACCCAAAGTTTCATGTAACTGATTCCAGAACTTTGAGGTAAACTGGGTTCCTCTATCTGATATGATGCTCCTCGGAACTCCATGCAGACATACAATTCTGGTCATGTATATCTCAGCCAACTTTGCACTGGTATATGTGGTTTTCACAGGGATAAAGTGTGCTACCTTCGTCAATTGGTCTACTACTACCCAGATTGAATCATACCCTGTGTTGGTCCTGGGCAATCCGGTGATAAAATCCATGCCAAGCTTCTCCCACTTCCATTCGGGTATTGGCATAGGTTTTAACAGTCCTGCTGGCTTCTGATGTTCTGCCTTTACTCCTTGACACACATCACAAACTGCTACATACTCCGCAATATCCTTCTTCATACCGGTCCACCAGAAAATATCCTTCAAATCCAAATACATCTTAGTATTTCCTGGGTGAATTGAGTATGGTGTATCATGGGCCTCCTGTAAAATCAACTTCCCGATCTCCGGGTCATTTGGCACATAGATTCGATCCTCAAACCATAGGGTGTCGTGTTCATCCTCACGAAATCCTTTAGCTTTTCCTTCGCTCATCCTCTCCTTTATAGAGGCAATCTCTTTGTCAGCTTTCTGAGCTTCTCTGATTTTATCCATCAGGGTAGACTGGATTTCTAATGTTGTTACATAGCCTCTCGGAACTATCTCCAAACATAGTTCTCGTAGGTCCTCGGCTAACTCCTTTGGAAATTCCTCCATCATTAGGGTATTGACATGGCTCTTACGGCTTAGCGCATCGGCTACTACGTTAGCCTTTCCGGGATGATAATGCAATCTCATGTCATAGTCCTTAATGGGTTCCAGCCATCTCCTTTGCCTAAGATTCAGCTCCTTCTGAGTGAATATATACTTCAAACTCTTGTGATCCGTATATACTTCACAATGGTTTCCCATAAGAAAATGTCTCCACGTCTGCAATGCATGCACTACGGCTACTAACTCCAAATCGTGGGTGGCATAGTTCATCTCATGAGGTTTTAGTTGTCGTGAAGCATACGAAACAACTCTTCCTTCCTGGATAAGAACTGCTCCAAGTCCTAGACGTGAAGCGTCGCAATACACCTCATAATCCTTATGTTGATCTGGCAGAATCAACACAGGGGATGAGACCAACCTTTTCTTCAATTCCTGGAAACTGGCCTCACATTCTTCTGTCCAACTGAACTTGCTTTCCTTCTTTAACAACTCCGTCATAGGCTTTGCAATCCTCAAGAAATTCTCGATGAATCCCCGGTAGTATCCTGCGAGTCCAAGAAAACTCCGGATCTCTCCAACTGTTGTCGGTGCTTCCCAATTTGTCACGGTGTCCACCTTAGCGGGATCTACTGCTATTCCTTCTCCGGATATAACATGTCCGAGGAATCCGACTTCCTTCAACCAAAACTCACATTTGCTAAACTTGGCATATAACTGATGTTCTCTGAGCTTCTCCAATACCAAACGCAAATGCTCTTCATGCTCCTCTTCATCCTTCGAGAAGATCAAAATATCATCTATGAACACTACGATGAACTTATCCAAATACTTCATAAACACTTTGTTCATCAGGTTCATAAAGTATGTCGGTGCGTTTGTCAGACCAAACGACATAACGGTATACTCATACAACCCATACCTAGTGGTAAAGGCAGTCTTAGGTATATCTTGCTCTCGGATCTTCAATTGATGGTACCCTGATCGCAGATCGATCTTGGAAAATACCTTAGCTCCTTGCAATCTATCGAACAGATCATTGATCATCGGCAATGGGTACTTTTTCTTGATCGTTACTTCATTCAATCCTCGGTAATCAACAACCATTCTTAACGATCCATCCTTCTTCTCCACTAGAAGTACTGGCGAACCCCAAGGCGAAGAACTTGGGCGTATGAAGCCTTTATCCAGTAACTCCTTAATCTGCTTCTTAATTTCCTCCAAATCCTTTGCGGGCATCCTATAGGGTCTCTTAGAAATTGGCCCGGTGCCTGGAAAAAGTTCAATCAAAAACTCTATATCTCTATCCGGTGGCATGCCAGGTAACTCCTCTGGAAACACATCCGGATAATCCTTCACTACTGGCACTTCCTCCTGAACAACTCCTAACAAGGAATTTAACCTACTCCTCTTTGACTCATGCCGGGATACATACTTGATCCTTCTTCCTTCCGGCGTGGTAAGCAAAATGGTCTTACTGGCACATTCAATATTCCCTTCATACTTAGATAACCAATCCATGCCTAATATCACATCCAGTCCTTGAGATTCCAATACTATTAGGTCCGAAGGGAAAATGTAATTACCAATCCTTAGGGGCAACTGATCACACCATGACTTAGCCATATACTCTGCTCCTGGTGAGGTTACTAACATGGGCGATCTAAGGGCTTGGGTCGGCAGCTTATACTTATCCACGAATCCCCTTGAAATGTATGAATGTGATGCACCAGTATCGAAAAGAACGAGTGCAGTAAAGGACTTAACTAAGAACTTACCTATAACTGCATCTGGTTGCTCCTCTATCTCCTCCACAGTCACGTGGTTCACTTGTCCTTTGTTGAACGGGTTGGGCTTCTTCCCGGCGCTTCCATTGCCGTTCCCATTCTTAACTTCTGGGCATTCGTTGGCATAATGTCCATTCTTCCCGCACTTGTAACAAGTGACATGGCTAAAATCCATCTTGGTGGGTGTGGACGGTGTAGGGCGGTTCTCGTTTCCATTGGCTCCATTCCCATTTCCATTGCCATTCTTGGTGCCATTGTGATTGTGCGAGCTACCTCCTCCATGGGTATGTTGGAACTGTCCTACCGCTTTAGGGGTAAAGCCGGGCTTCTGCTGAGCTCCAGAGTTATACTTTCCTTGACCATACTTCCTCTTGCGGCTCTCAATCTGTTGATGCTTCCTTTAAATCATTAGGGCACGGTCAACCAACTCCTGGTAATTATTGAAAGTTGCCACCATCAACTGTACACTCATCTCATCATTCAGCCCTTCCATGAATCTCTCCTGCTTCTTGGCATCTGTGGCCACATCATCTGGGGCATAACGAGATAGGGTACTAAACTCGTCCACGTAATGGGCCACAGTACGGTTTCGTTGGCGCAAATTGCGAAACTCCTGCTTCTTCATACTCATGGCTCCAGTTGAGACATGGGCGGTACAAAAAGCTTGCTGAAACTGATCCCAAGTCACATTGGCTACGGGGTAAGTGGCTATGTAATTCTCCCACCATGCTGCGGCTGGTCCAGACAACTGGTGTGTGGCAAATCGCACCTTCTCAGCATTCGAGCAATTGGCGGTGGTCAAATCCCTTCCAATCTTGCGTAGCCAGTCATCAGCCACAATTGGTTCGATGCTGCTAGCAAACACGGGTGGTTGCAACCTTAAGAAACGTGTCAGGTTGTCCACAGGTGGTGGTGGTGGAGGGTTGTTGTTGTTGTTGTTGTTTTTCTAGTTGTTCTGAGTGTTCTGGACAAGAAGTTGCATCAGGGTGTTCTGCTGCTGGATCAACTGGGTGAGCTCAGGGGGAAACTTGAATTCATGTCTTGGAGGCATCTGATGCGTGTAGAGGGAAGAGATTAGAATAGAAGAGAGGTCTAAGGGAAAATCACTACCCATATGCACATGAGACAAACACACAATCATATCACACCAATCAATTTCAAACAAGGTCTTACAATCTAACGATCGTTACAAAGGTGCTCTAAATCTAATATATGGAGGTAAACTACTAGTCACAGGGTGGTCATCTAAAAATATTGATCGTCAGAGGATTCCATAATATCTGCTCCAGCTTCATCTTCATAGTCTTCGTCCTTGTTATCCTCAGCTTCCGAATCCGTGTCATCTATGATGATATAATCTTCCAGTGGAATCTCCTTGGGTTCTTCCTCGTCTTCTTCTCCCATGAGTATCCCTAACTTCTGGGTCAAGTCATCATTCTTCTCCACAAGTATCTTCATCTCCTCCTCATATCCGTCGCGTGTAGACTTGAGTTTATCTTCTAGCTCCAAATTCCTATTTAGGGCTTTCTTCAAATCTATCATCCCTGCACACATCTGGTGCTCCTGGCGACAAATGTGATGGTTCAACTCCTGGATGAATGCTGCAATGGATATACCCTTCCGGGTGCTGATCATATCCCAATTCTCATCTCGGCGTCCACATATCTGGTAGATGGTGTCCTTTAGCTCCTGCTTGTAGACTTCTCCGATCCTTCCCATAGCAATGTGGGCTGCCATGCTCATTCCTAGGCTCCACGTAGGCGCATTAAAGGAGAATGCTACCAGTGAGGTGACAGGTGTGAACGTCCTTCCTGGAACTTGAGCTTGAATCAACCAACGCTCCTCCTCTGGTAGAGTGGCATTGTAGGTTCCGGTGAAACTTGGTAGTCCAATGTTTAGATATCTTGTGACTTCCTTCAGGTGTCGTCCAAATGGCGTATCATCATCCGGTTGCATGAACTTGTGCTTTGCTTCCACCATCCTAAAGAGAAGAAAAGATGAGGAGTCCGAAAAGAGAAGAGTGAATTGTGTTCTAGGGCATGTCTTAGTGGTCGTGTCCTACAGTCAGCGTGTGCTCTGATACCATCTTGTAGCGACCAGACCTCAAACAGTCTGATCTCTGTGCATCAGTGTCATCCCTGGATCAGTAATGCTGACACGCACAGTACTTGAAGGATTTATAACAGAGTAGCAATCACACACTTATTACATCGATAGTCCAACGATGACTTTATTACAAATAATATGGCTGAAGGCCATCTAATACGATAACAGCGGAAGGCTTGGAAGATAAGTGAGTCCATCAACTCCAGCGGCATCACTGAGTATAGAACCACGACCTAAAAGGGCATCTTACTCGTCGTCTGAAAAGTCTGCAACATGAAACGTTGCAGCCCAAAAACGGGTCAGCACATGGAATATGCTGGCAAGGTAACACAAGAGATGCAATGAAAGTAAAGCTATACTATATGCAATATGGCTGGTGGAAAGCTCTATGGTTAAGTTTTTGCGTAAAGCCAATTTTTCTCTACTTTAAAGGAATAGATTTTAATTAACTATCATGGTAGTTGAAACATCGTTGAGAAGATAGACATCCTCTCAACCCCAATTAAAGTTCATTAAACCCAACAATATTAAATTAGAGTAACATGATGAGATGCACATGAAAATCCAAGTACTAGATACTCAAGATGTCCATAACCGGGGACACGGCTAATCATGATCAGTTTGTACACTCTACAGAGGTTTGTGCACTTTTCCCACAAGACTCGATCGCCTCCGTTTGGTTTCTCGCACTGCATGGTGTTTGAGAAACGGATGACCGAGACATAGTCTTTCAGAAGCGCTAGCACCTTACGACCAGGCGGACCGTACCAACCTACATCTCCTACATCTGCTAGTCCACCACTGTAAGAGTTCGCACGACTTACTCATACTATGCTAGAGCCCATAATAGCATTATGGCTGCACACGGAAGTTTCTAGTATGAATAATCTCATGATCCCTTTGAGCCTGGGTGGCGGTCCAAAAGAAAAACAGGCAATCACTAGAATACCCAGATGCCTCGATCCACCCAGATGTCTATTAATGTTGCCACCTTAAGTTGAACCATTAATTAACAAACTCACATCTGTCATGGATTTCACTCACCCAATCCACGTCTACGAGCATAGCATGTCCTAGCAGCAAACGTAGAAGTAACTCCCAAAGGTTTGAATGTAATGCAGGTAATAGGTACTACCTCAATCTACTTCCCAATCCCACAAGTTAATTGATCCTACTCATGCAATGTGTGAGGGTTGGACTAATGCAATGAAAACTGGGTAATTGGAAAGTATGATCAAAGTGTTACTTGCCTTGCTGATGATCCGCAAAACCTAGAGACTCAAAGTAGCAAGCAGCGCACTCCGGGTACTCTATCGCAATCAAACAAGCACACAATAAGTACTTAACTAATGCACAGGTAAAACTCAAATAAGAGATCTAACCAGAAGTTTCAACCTAAGAACTCCGGTTTGCAAAAAGAATCAACTCGAAAGAAGCAACAAAACTCAAACTGCAAAAGAAACGAGCTCCGGTTTACTAGTTGGCCTAAAATCAAATTTTACAGTAGCCAAAACCTTGTTCAAGTTGATTAAACGTAAAGAGGGCATCGAGACGAAGATCTGGGATTTTGATTCACCTAATTCCGACTCTCGAGCGAACAGAAAAACGCGAAACAAGATCAGGACAGAAATCGCGATAGGAATAACCGCGGATAAATACCCCGAAAAAGAAAAATGACGAACAGGCTAACGAACGAACGTTCGCTGTCTGCGGTTAACTAACGAAAACTGTTCGTTAAAACGAACGTATGGACGAACGTCCGCTAATTAACTAAACCGGCGAAAAAACCGAACCGATCTATTCTAAAATAAAAAAACAGATCTAGGTCTTCCTAAAACAAAACCGATCGATTAAACGGGAAAAACCGGGAACTACCTCGAGCTCGAACTCCGGCGGGATTCCGGCGGTCCGACGGGGCAAGGCGACGGTGCTCCGGCGGCGGCGGCGCGGCACGCGGGCAGCGGCAGGGCGGTGCGGTGCGGCGGCGGCGGGTGGCGGCGCGGCGGCGGGGCGGTGCGACGGGCGGCGGCTGGTGGCGGCGCGGCGGCGCGCAGCGCGGCGGCGGCGGCGACGGGCGAGCGGCGGCGGCGGGTGAGCTAGGCGGCGGCGGCTGGCTTCGGGCGCTAGGGTTCGGCGCTGGCGGGCTGAGGCATAACGGGCCGGCTCTGGCGCTTTATAAAGCCGAGAGTCCTAGTCTTTCACGAGTCTAAGTCGGTTTCCTATTTTTTTTTCTAAAAGAGTCCCGGTGCAGAAAAACTAACGAAAGAAATACTAAACAGACTCCAAAATTCCCGAAATAACTTTTCACCGTCCTCTAATAAAATTTAGGACAAAGTGAACATTTTTCCCGGACCTAAATGCAATTTTGAAAAACACGTATTTTTCCTATGCAATTAAATCCGCAAATAAATCCAGAAAAATACCAAAAGTGATTTTAACATTTTTCCTCCAATATTTCTGTTATTTTGGAGAAGTCATATTATCTCCGCTCATTTTTGGTATTTAGAAATATTTTTAGGAGAGAAAAATTATTAGAATCACACTGTCCTCGTACCGGTATTCGAGCGAACTCAAATACGAAACGGTAAAATCCCCAACTCTCTCCGTAGGTCCTTGAGTTGCTTAGAATTTCGAGGAACTCTACAACAAAAAGGAAAACCATGAAATGCAAATATGATCTATGTATAACATTCCAAATTGAAAATTTGGGATGTTACAATTTGTTTCAAACTTCTTTTTGTCATAACTTGAGTTTCGTAACTCCGTTTGAGTTGATTCTTTTTGCAAATCGAAGCTCTTGACCTAAACTTTCTGATAAGGCCAAATTCATTCAATTTTGGTACTGTTAGAAATTGTTTTCTGTTGCATGAGTTATTCGCTTCTTTTTCGAAGTTTTCCGAAGTGTTTTCTTCGTTCTTTTCGATCTTCTAAGTGATTGCTTATGTGTGGTTACTATTGTTGCATATGATAGATTGATCGGAGTGTGACAAGTAGATCGAACCCAAGTTCTGAGTGTGAAAAATCTACATCATCTGTACAAGGCAAGTTCATACTTTGATCATACTTTCCAATA